>CM075289.1:8271135-9471135 GCA_037672795.1 Lagerstroemia speciosa | reverse complement strand
TTTCATGTAGCAGAGACAGATAATGTTCATCTCTCAGCAACCAACGATAGGTTTTCGAGCCTCATCGACCATGCTTGGAGCCCTCCATACCATTCGGCTGCATAGGGGACTTGATTTCAGATTCAAAGCCCGAAGATCAGTATCATCCTTTCAACTTTACAAGCCCAGTCAGTTGGATCCCTATGTTTACCGGATAAAATTCCACTTATACAATGTTGGAGCGCCTAATGCTCACAAGTTTGGATTGCTCCAAAAAATTATGTACACCAGAAAGATGGCTAAGAAAATATTTCACCGTAGGAATCTGGATAAGTAGCTCATTTAAAAAAATGGAATGTGCTTAAAATTCATGAAAGGAAGATCAAAATCTTAGAGATGTCCCTGATCCATGGAACTACTGAGAAAAACGGAAAATTCGACATGTCCAAACCAGCATTACCCAATCATCAGAATCTCATCTAATTGCTCACAGGGTTCCATTTTCTAGTAAAATGAAAACTGGAAATGGAGAACGTTTCAGAACTGAATTGAAAACTTTCCTTTGTCCTTCACTCCCTCCTTCCCATCTCATTTCCGTTTGGCCTCATAAAATTTCAGACTGCAGAAGCTCTCACCAAACCAAAGGATTGACCAGAGGATACGATGTTACCATATCAGACAGGAGACGTGCAAGACTGCCGTCCAACACATATACAATAGCGGAGAAAAGCAGAGGTATGAGAAGAGGAGATTCACAGACCTGAGTGAAAGTGGAGGAGAAGGCGACGAGGAAAGTCGCCCCCGCCCACAGGAACGCACCCATGGCAATCACATGGACTCGATTGTGGCGCGCCGCCAAGTAAACGGCAACAGGGTAGCACATGGACTGAACGGCCGAACGGAAAAGGGTCAAGGAACCGAGTCCAGTCGGATCGGTGTGGAGGGCGGCGCCGACTTCCTTGTAGACCCCCGGGAGCAAGGACTCGTCGGCCCTCTCCATGATCCCGGCGAGGTTCACGAGGATAAGGGTCAGCTTTTCCGGGTTCATCTTTTTGTGGGATCTGCTGCCGTCTCGACTAGTAGGGTCGCATGGTGGATGGGTAAGCTCGGAGGGGGTTTCAAAGCGTTCGGTGGGAAGAGGGATTTTGACTACGTCGTAGGAGCAGAGCTGAGGGGAGGGGAGACGGGCGAACACGACGACGATGAAAGACAAGAATACTGGCGACGGCTGCCCGACGTAGTTGGTTTTGATCAATCGGAAGGACTCGCTTTGCCACGTCTCAAAAACATAGGGTGAACTTTCCAAATTTTACAACATTTCTATTCCACGGGATCTTTTTACACAATAATTCGATCAATAGTTCCTATTAGTGTGTTACACATATATACATATATATATATACATTTTTTTATTAATAATATCCACTTTATTAAATGAGTACCATGGTGCAAGCACAACTTTAAAATTCCAAAGTATATTATTGTTAGTATAATCGTATTCACAGCATTAATGTTGCTGTTCCATGTCGCAATTTGCGAGAATAATAACAACGTAGTTATTTTGTTCCTTTATCGAATTAGTTATGATCAATATTGAGTTTCTCTTCGAATTCATTGAATGCCCCACAAGAGGTTGAAGATTTCCATAAAAGTTTCGTGGTGAAGAGATTGCTTGGAGCAAGATAAGATCTCTTGGTGGATCATATGTTGGAACCTTAGGCTTGTATGGGAATAATGAGTGAAGCAAGCAAGGTATCATGAATTGAAGGATAGAGAGAGACATGATCATCATTAAGATTTAACAATGCTCGAGAAAGAGGGTTTGATGGAATCCTATCGTTCTTTATCGGTTTCCAAGCCTTTGTTGTAAGTGAAAAGACTGTACACTGCGCCCGATTTTTATATGCCTCTACAAAGGACAATTCTCATAGATCTACCCAGATTCTGACAAGCGAACAGGTGTAAACATGTTATACGAGCACCGACCAGTCCTCGTTATGCCCATATCCAACTTCCCCTGGTGCACCCAAAAGCTGTCTCTCTGCACAAACAAGTCTGAAACCCGCATGTTTATTGTCGGAGCCTACCTACCTCCATCCTGAGACGAGATGAGGCACTACTTCAAGCATCCGACTACGTCAAATGCCTAGCTCAAGACCAAGAGATTTCAAAGACATGACCAGATGGGGACAATAGAGCACATTAAGATCAAGAATCTGAGATTTTCCGACCCCCATGAAAGGGAGGCTGACTTCCTAATACATCGCACAGCTCCCACAACAGTTTTCCTTCATGAGCAACACATAAGAAGCTATCGATCAGTATTCAGTGAGCCAGTAACAGCTCCATATGCGTTTCCCACTACATCTAGGTATGGGAGTACATACTTGTCCAAGAACACCTTCTGTGAAATCTTGCAGGTGGTACTCAGATTGGGTTTTCTCTTAAGTAAATTCTTGCTCTCAAGGATCCTCATGACCTGCAACCTTGGCTTCAGCCTACGCTCGGCGCTCAACATCAGCAGCTCTGGGCGGTTCGCTAAATAAGCTGTGTCGGCCTCTCCCGTCTCGAGCAAAACTCTAGACACCTCCTTGAGTTTCTTCTCTGAAATAGTAAAGGCAAGAGGCACCTTCCTGAAGATAGAGACCATGTCTTCGTCAGAGAACCCCAGGCTCCGAAAGACTCCTAACTTGAGCTCCCATCTCTCCGGTGACATTGAGCTGACTGCCCGGATCGCAGGGAGGAACACAAGGGAGCCCCGGTCGACCCTCATCCCATCTACCTGATCGATGAATCCCTTAAGCCTCTCGGGCTTCACGAGGAACAGCCTAGGAAAAGCTGCCACATACCGGGCTATCTGTCCCGAGGGGACGCCACAACTCTTCATCATCTCGACATTCGGGATGAGAGTTCTCTCAAGATCGGTCCTCAGGAACCATCCGCACAGCCTCAGGATCTTGGAGACATCCGTAAATGATCCCACGACGCTCTTTAATGCCATGATTGATGGTAACAGCCTATTGTCGGCGCTCCGGGTGAGAACCCACGGGTCACCGGAAACTATCTTGACAATGTCCGATGGACAGATCCCTGCGTCCTGTAAGATCTTGATTTTGGGTCTGATATTTTCGACGCTAGAGAAGAGCAGACAGGGAGCTCTCTGGAGCACCGACTCGATTTGGGCCCCTGAAAAGCCGACATCTTTGAGGAAGTTTATGATCGAATCTGCCTTCACGGGGTCCTTCAAACGGCTCCGGTAAGCTGAGACTCTCAGAGCGATTTCAGGCGAGACGTTATGACGATTGGTCAAGTAACCGGAGGTGGAGACTGGGGATCCTAATATCTTGGGCTCTGAGGTAGAAAAAAAGAGAATACTCTCCAAGATTGAAAAGGGTTTTCGGAGATGGTGACAGAGGTTCCGATTACGGAGTAAAATGAGCCATCTTTGGCTTCCAAGAATCAACATTTATTAGATTATGGAGGCTGCTTCACCTGATAATTATGTGATTTTCATGGAAAATCACGAAAGTGCAGGAGAGAACTTACTTGGTTGTGATAAATGGGAAGAACAAGAAGAAGAAGAAAGAGAGATGGTGGTGAAAGCAATCCAGTTCAGTTCGCCGGCGGAGGAAGCTGAGGCTGAAGATGGAAGCTAGCATCGGCTAAGTGCAGAGGTTTGATTTGAGGATTTTGTCAAGTTGGTCAACGCTGGGCTAGGCCCTGCACCCTGTGATTCCAAGGCCCAGTTGATGTGGCCAGGAAAATTAAAAGATGACAAAAATAGAGGATTTATGCAGAGCCCAAAAAAGCAAAAAGCGTCGATCTGAAAAAGCCCATTGGAGAGCAAAAATTTTATTTTACGTTAAATGAAATGGTAAGATAAAATTGTTACATTTAGTAAGTATTATAAATTACTTGGAAAGTAGAAAAATATAAAATATTATAATAACTGATATTATAAAAGTGCCCATTCCTTCATCCCTGAGTGGTGGCCGCCCTTGAGTGAGACATGAGAGGAGGAAAGGGTATGTGTGGGTTTTTGTAATTTTTTATGGTTAAATTTTCACCATTTTTGTCTGCAGAATCTTTATAACCAATATGCTTAGGTCCAGGAAAAGGAATGTAGCACAGGAATCTCAAATTGCAACTGATCTTACACCTAAACAACATAAAATGGGATGTAATCCTGCCATTTTCCTTTACATGGAGCCAAGCGCCCTGTCAGTGCGTCGGCAAACAAGACGATAAACCAAGAGTATCGGTTGTTTGACTTCGCTGTCGAAATTTTCCATCCTCTGCGGCCAAGCGAAAGAGATGTACCGCATGACATGTGTATTTAGTGGTACAATACGTAGCCGACTTCGAAGAAAAAAGGCGCCCAAGTCTTGTGACCGTCCACGAAATTCAACATTCGTAGCTGACGTACACGGGACCATGGAAATGTCAGAATGTTCAGACCTGTATCCAATTGTTGGAGCTTTCTTTCGTTTTCTTTGGCAAGTAAGCGAGCAGAAGACGCATCCTCGAATGGAAGAGATGAGATGAGATCCGTGTCCTGCTCGAGCATTTGAATAAGCACTCTGATCATCGAGGAGAATTCGTTTTTTGTTCTTGCAATTGCTAGCGACTAATCAAACTTCGCTACGGCTCATAGATTTAAATTGCAGTTGATTCCTTTTTTTTGGATTCTAGAATCAGTAAGATCTAAATGTTTGGCAGGATCGAGATTTGAGTGTACTTTCTTTATCGAGACAACATATAAATCCGGACTTCCTTTTCGTGTAGCAGCAACTTGTCCTGTGAATTTTGGCACAGGCTAATCTGAGATCCATTCGAGCTGGATGTCTGCATTAAGTCTTCAGCATCATGGCATCCTAACCATCCCGCCAAAGTTGGAGCTGACAAGCCGCCAACAAAGCAAAAGGCAAAGTCCAATTCACAGGACACACTTACCCACCCACATCTACAGCAAAATAAAAGGAAAGAGAGAAAAGTGGATTGATGCAGTGATATAACTTCCGATCTAAGTTCAAGGGATTCCGAACTCAAATTTTATCGATAAAATTTCTTGTGTCATTTGTTCTTTCTTCATTTTATTTTTTTTCTAGGCTTACATATTTATGTTTTATATACTAAAAAATGAAAGGAAAGACATTCTATAAATACATAGGAACATACTTCTTTTAGCAATTTCTAGGAAGGAGCTATACACTTACCAATGACATACACATTAATAAGACTCTTACATATGATACAGAGCAACTAGTGAAACAATTCCTCTCCTGCTCTCTTTCTATTTTCAGCTTTTGCGCATTAAAATTTACAGTGAATCAAAAACGAAGTTTGGTCTAATCTCATCGACCTTGATCTTGAACTAATAGATTTTGAATTCAACTTTAATCCCCTACTGCTTATGATCTTCCTTCTTTTCACCTTGGCCATTGATAACCTAAAATTTACAGCGACTTCATTTCCAGCAGATAACTCCTGCTCTTGAGTAACGCCTGCAGCGCATTGCCGTACACCCCGCTCCCAAAAGCTTCCATCGCCAAGTCAGCATCCTCCACGTCGTCGTCGGCAGGTGTTCCATGGGACCCACATGGCCGGGCGACCACCAACGTGGCACCTTCCAGACAGACCCCGGGAGCAATCTCCACCGTCTCGAGGTGCCTCATTTTCATCCTCACGCTCGGCACCGCCGTCCTGTCTGCTCCCGCTCCCGATCCTTCTGGCCCACCACCGATGGCCTCCCTGCACTCCGCGAGGCCGCGCGTGTCCATCAAGACCTCTCCCTCGCCGTTCCGGTCTCTCACCGTGAGCCGCACCAAATCACCGTGCTCCGGCACCACCTCACTCGCCGTGTAGGCGTGACGCGCGCATGCGGCGATCAGAACGCTTACCACCCACATCACCCTCTCCTTTAAACCCTCCGTGAAGCTACCGTCTCTCCCACCGCTGAAGCCGAGTATCACGCAGCTCTTCAGGCTCGCCCCAAACTCGGCCTTGTACCTTTATATGATATCACAGGAAACCAATTTCATATTTTCACAAAATCGGAAAAATGGAAAGCTACAACACAATGAATTCAAATCGCATTGTCATTGCTTCAACTACTGGTAATGTTCAAAAGAGAAATTAGTCGGAAGTTCATCTTTCAACCTGTGGAAAACAGATTCTGCGGAATTCGAGGTCTGGGCGATCAAACAGTACCTGACCAACGTGCCTTTCCCAAGCCTCAGGTCACCGGCGGGGAGCTCGATGTCGAGCTCCCGAATCCTGTCGAATCCGCGAAGTATCCGGGAGGGATTGGTCGGGGCCTCGTCTTTGCTGGGAAAGGTGAAGGCTTTTGGGGAGAGGAAGGTGGAGAGGAGGGACTTGTAGAGGGTCTTGAGGAAGGAGAGGAGGAAGAGGGAGTCGAGGTCGGACTCCGAGACGACCCGGTCGACGCGGAGGAGGAGCGAGTAGGACTGGGGCACGAGCGAGTCGAACCGCCGGCAGACGGCGCGGCACCGGACCAGGGTTTTGACGTCGGAGATGGAGTTGAAGATTTGGAGGATCAACGGGTCGGGAATTTGATCGAAAAAGTCCATTCTTTTATTTCTGGGTGGTCTTGGAGTTCTGAAGCTTGCAGAGAGAGAGAGAGAGAGAGAGTCCGAAGATAGGTTTCAAGACGAAAGGCAGTAGGTTAGGCTTTGGGCTTTTATTAATGAGGGGGTGATAGGGATTCTAGGGAGGGTTTGACTGTTGACTGCAAGTGGCCACGAGCCTTAGCCCCCCCCCCTCTTTTTTTTTTTTTACTGAGCACAACTCCCGCATTCGGAAAGATTAATACATTATAATAAATCTAAATTAAGTTGGATTATTAAATTTATTAAAAATTAAAATTATTTCAATTATAATTCATTGTATTTATAGTTCTAAACTCAAGATTGTGCCTAGAAACATATTGGGTGTTATAATTGATCGGTTCGGATCAAATCTGTAGCAGTAAAAATTTATAAATTTATAAATATTAAATGATACAAACTGGTTAAAAAAAAAAAAAAAAGACCACCAATCCATGTCAACTAGTTCATATAGATGGATGGCCCACGCTCCCCGCCCTCAATGAATGCATCCGTTGAAATTTTAACCTTGATCAAGAAATTTATTTATTATTCACAAAAAGCAGAGCATTCTTTATCATCAACGGTTTCATCTAAACTCATTGGATTTTTATCAAAATGGATTAGTTAAAATGGTATGATGGCTCTTTTATTTAAGTAAGATTTTATATTCATGTATTATAAATGAAGAGAATTCACCATTGCGGGAATTTATTTTCCAGTGAGCTCTCACAACTCCAACCGAATTAATCGAAATTTATTAAATTTATGAATATTAGTGACACAGATGAAAGAAACTCATTGAAATTTTCAAATTCTTGTCCTTATGACTTACGAGGGATACAAATGTGAATCAGCAAGGGGAAAAAAAATTTCTTTCTCCGACATCTTTGGGATTGCGTGTGGATATATGATTTTCTATATTAATTTGAAAACTAGAGATATGAAAGTGAATAGCAATGCCCATGCCACCATCAGCATTATTCTATCAAAGCTCTAGTGGAGACTAGTTTAGTGGAGGAGTTGACAGGGTAGGGATCATGGAAAGTCTCGACTGGCTCCGGGCGTGATGAATCAGCAAGCCTTTGAAATGCATAAGAAAGTCAATCGAGTCGGAGGTCGAAGGTGATAGTTCAATTTGGTTCTCGAACGTGGACTGCTCGATAAATGAGACACAATGCATGCAGAGAGTGACAGAAAGGAAGAGCTGTCAAAGGATGTTGTAAGTTGAATATCAATCTTTAATTGATGGGAGAGTTAAGAAGCGACAACAGAATCCAAATCTATCTTAATTTTATTGTTCCATTTAATTTATTGGTTATTATTGGGTTTTTTTTATAACTTATGGGTGACTTCCTCAATTTTTTTATGGGGGAATAATCCACTTGATGTGGAATCCAATCCAAGATTAGTTTAAAAGAATATCACCAATTATAGCTCCATGTCTCTCTCTTTTTTTTTAATATATATATATATACACACACATATAACTATAAATAGTAATGTGGAATTAGCCTTGTTTGGTTAAAACAAGACATGGCTTGAAGAAAAAATTTCTCTTCTACTGTAACAACTTTGTTCCAACTTTGGCAAGTCCTGTTCCATCTGATGTTTAACTAAATATAACAGCATGGTCTGATGCACCAAATTAATTGGCTCTAACTTTTGACCAGTAGGTCATCGGCATGAACCATTAGTAAGACTTCTCATATGCATTTATTTCTCACTTCCTCCGATCATTTTTTTTTAATTCACGAGTCTCCTTTGTGAAACAGCTTTATCAATGCGGATTAGTTCAGATGATTCGATGCTTTTTCTGCTCAAGAAAGACTTCAATGCGAATCCTGTTAGTAAAAAAAACCAACAATAAGGAGTAATATCACTCAGTAGACTTACTTGGCTCGAATAAATCCGATACCGTGGGTCTAAAAAATTAATAAATTAAAAAAGTGATGTCTATTTCGAGATTCTATATGACGTGGACGAAATGTGAATAAATCTAGACATGGTGGGGCCCTGGAGGAAATTTGGTGGATAAGTGCCACCGAGAATTATTCTTCAAGAAACGCCACTTTTCTTTGAAGTTTTGTGTTGATTGGGGATTCCGATCGTTCTTTCCATTATTTGCCCTTAGAAACTTAAAAAAAAAAAGGCAGGAATAAACAAATATAGATATAATATATATAACGACCTTATTATGAAAATTTGGTAATGCTATCTCATTGAAAATGAAATCAAATTCTACTTGAAATAACGAATTAAATTCATAGAAAATAGAGTTTGGGAGGAGAGTTTACCTGACGTCATCTCCAATTAAAAGCTTGATCGAGACTTTACGTCTTTCTTTGACTTGTTAACCACCCGACAAGGAATTGTCCGCGTTTCAATAGAGCCATTCTTTATCTAATCAATGGTGATCTCTTTGGATTATGATATAGACGTGTATCAACCTGTAAATCAAATAATAATAATAATAATAATAATAATAATTGTTATCATTATCATAATTGTATTAATAATTTCTCTCATATGCTTGCAACCGATCGATGATTGTCTCTCGAGGCTTGGGGGTGCTATTGTCTATTGCTTCGCCAGTCATGTACATGTACGTACGCTTCAAGAATTATAGGATGCTATCTCTTAATGAATAAATCTCATTTCGTAATATTAGATATATAGTTGATAAAATGAACACTGAAGTATAAGAAAAATAGATCGCTACGTTATGAGTGCTTCAACGTCTTAAAAGCTCTCCCCTAATCCAAGGCATTGTTCTTACGCCTTCTTCTTTGCGGTTGACTGTGTATCGAGCCATGATTGCCGTTGCCTTTTCCATCGCAATGCAACTCTTCTATGATAGCCGCCGGACAGTATTGTACATTATGTTCAATCTCGTGTTTCACGGATGCTCTAAACACATTGAGTTTAACTGTGACTTTGTTCATGAACACATGAAGTCTCAAGCTATCACCACTGTCCATGTGTCAAGGGTATGGGACTTGCCAAAAGAACCAAACCGTGATCGAGTTGGTTACAACGAAAGGCGTGGCTCAAAACTTCCTTCAATCACTTATAGTCGAAGCATGCAGCGGGTGGCATGTAGTTTTCTATGTGCTGCACCTTCTTGAAAGATGGCCGTATTCGCAATCTTGATCGGCAAAGGCGGGGCTGTGAATGGACTCCTGATCATGGTCCTTGATCACACCATGGTCAATTCCCGATGCAGTCGATGAAGACGCAGACTCCATGCAATCCATAAAGCAGAGAAAATGATCGATGGGGGATGTCGGCTCGAGGGTCGAGTGGATGTCGCTGCCTCTAATACCGCCAAAGGCTCGGCTGGACGTTGGCCATACAAGCATATGTAGTCATGTCACGAAAAGCCAAGTTTCCATTTCTTTATTAATTGTTTTTCATGTCAATGATTTTATGGATGGACAGGGTTGTGCTTCCTCTGTTGCTTATCTGTTATGGAACTCCCCCCTGTCCAGTCCATGTAAGCCCTGTTGAGTCCTTGTCCTTGCGAAAAAGTCGCTTATGGAAAGTCCATAGGACTCGGTCCCGGATGTGCTCTGTCCAGCACTTGCTGCCTACTGGGCTGCTGCAATGCCACTCCAAGATAATGAAGGGTCAACCAACTGACAAGGATTATTCGAAATAGTTCAGTCTTCTCCTTCTCGTACAAATGTTAGATTCGAGTATTTTAGATGTAAAAGATCTACGATTGGGCGAGCCTTTCGCCTTTTACCCCTAATGAATTAATCCGACCCGATCCTAAGCAATTTATGACATAATGATTTTATATATAGCGGATGTCATATATCGGAAAAATAATGTATTGTTTATGGTCATATAATGAATTATTATGTCAATTGCATTGTTTTCATGGCAAATGATGAGAATAGGGAGACCTGTACAAAATAAATAATTGGTGGAATTTAAAAGTTGCACACAGTAGTGCAAAGCAAATTGATTCAGATGAGATTTTAAACTTGAATTTTGTGAATATAAACAACTTATCGTAAAAGATTTTTATGTTCCAGTAGATACGTTTGCTCGAATTGAATTAGTGATAACTCACTCTCTTTCTAAATGTCAGTGGTAAGCGTCGAAGAAGTTGCACAAAATACTAGCAGTAGTAGTAATAATATGAACATGACAAGAACAAATGAAATCATCGCTAAAAATACGTAGCGTCGTCGTTTTTGATATTTGAAATTTTTTTCTTGGGTGCACTCAATTATGGTGTTTGATTGGGCTCGACGTGAAGCTGGCAGGCAATGTTGTGGATAAGTGTCAGTCGACGAGACAGGACGAAAGACCCGTAGAATAATTATAAATAAATAAATTCTATTTTAATTAATCCAATTTTCTTTAGGACCTTGAGAGGCCCAAACTTTCAACCACGGCCCATCTCCCGAGCCCGATGACCGGCCCACTGCTCATGACTTTAGAAATCCGTCCGTACTATATATGGATTTATCAATTATGTTGTCGATTATAATGTGTTAGTTTTTGTGGCATTTTTGTTTTTATAAATATAATAATAATAAATAAAATAAAACACATAATTAAAAAAAAAAATTAAAGAGCAGATGGATGGAGAGATTTTAAAGGTTGGCTATAGTGTTAATGGTGAACTTGCAATTAAACTCTCATTTCTTATTTTTATGGCATATTACTTTTGGAAGCTAAAAAAATGTAATTAACCGTCCACCTTCCATATTCAAAGTAATACAGTACTTTTTTTTTTGTGTTTGCGAAGGAGATTATAAATTTAAAATGGAAAAGAACGAATACAAAGTAGAGAGTAATAAGAAAATCCTATCAATAAGAATTGAATTCAAGATTTCTTAATCTCGTGTCGAATCTAGTTTGAATCATGCCAAGCCTCCTTTTTGACAGAGTGATTCTAACATGAGTCCAGTTCATTGTATTATCTTTATCAATACATATTTAACATATTATCATTAAATATTATCACATCATCTTTTTTATTTAATAATAATAATAATAATAATAATCATTTTTCAGATATAATTTAATATATTTACTTATATATTAAATATTTATTAATTAAATTTATGATATTATTTATGAACGTAAAAATTTTGCTTTCCCACTTACGTTGTCCTCCGTAAACGCGCGCTTTTCAACCAATGATGGGCCCAGGATTAACTTTTAGGGCACAATCACATCTCAGTTGGACAGCGCATAAAGCGCAACTCTCTGTAGAAAAGGCCAAAATAGTTTTGTCAAAATAGTAAAATAATTTTTCATTCTCAATTAAGACGTTCGATTAAGTTTTATTCATGTTGATAGGATTTGACCATCTTAACAGATTAATTTAGTTCGAACTTATATTAATCAGATTCTATTGAATTTCTAAATATTAAGATATATACATAAAATTTTTGAAAAAAAAAACTAAAGGAGGGTTTTGAATTTCAATAAACAGTCATTCAGTTCTAGAATTTTTCATCCCCCGTTTTTAATGTTGGGATGCATATATGTCACTTTCATCGCGAAACTCATCTGAATTTCTGTGAACAATCGATGAAATACAAGGCATCATACGTTTGACTAATTGGAAAAACCTATGGTCCATTAGCAAATACAACCAACCAACCAACCCACCCACCCCAGCTCGAGAATATTCCTGTCTTAGCTTCTGTCTGTAGTGGTGGTGGGACGCTCACATCAGTCCTGGCCTCTGTGTGAGTTGCCCTCTCCCTCTTTTCGATTATACAGAAGTCCGTGGGGTCAAGAAGAGGCAGAAAGATGACTGAGGTGTTACCCGAGCAGAAAGCGTCTAACTGTCTATGATTGTCCAATCATGTTCAGTCACCGTACTAAAGAATCAAGTATCAAACCTGTTAGTTTTTCGAGTATTGCCGCATCACTATACTAAATCCAACTGTCAAAATTAATTATATAAGCTTCATGTGGTTGATCGGATACAAATAGCAACTGCAATATATATATATATATATATGTCTTCATGAAAGCGATTACAGTAATTAACATTGCATGCATGAGAGTATTAGAAATTACGGAAATAGTCAAGGAGATGTCCACTGCAATGCAAAAAGGAAAATTTTACAACTCAACCAAAGCGGGTGCATGAGCACATAATAATTAAATGTCCACAGCTGACTTGAAGGTTAATAATAGTCGATTTCCCTCATAGCCTGTGAGCCTTTATATATCTCTGCAAAAAGAACATACAAATGTTTGTGTATCTATGTATCTATCTTATTCCTCCACGAAAATTGTTCCTGCGAAGTTGATCGGCTCTAACTTCTTCGAGCTAAGGTAACTATATGCTTGCTCGGAGTGCGTTGCGCTTCCACTCGACCAGCCGACGCAAGAAGTGCATAACCTAAAAGCATATATCGATCCGAAAGAATGAGCTAGCAACATAAATCAACGACCAAACAAACCCTAGAGATCGTGTGTGTGTGTGTGTGTATGCACGTGCTGGTATTTATACAAGCCGTACCTCGGATGGTTCTTTCAAAGAGTAAGAAGCACTTGTTTCCTTGGGGACACTCGAGACAACGATCCCGACACCTTGTGCTCTCTCCCTCAATACCTGATCATATGCCGGAAACTCGAGTTAGTAAATGGAAAAAGATAAGTGTAATGAGCGAATGGAAGACATATATAACTTATAGTATTAGCTAAATGTGGCAAGCACTGGACCATGCAGGTAACTAAAGTGGGTCGGGAGATTCAAAGAAATTATGATCGTTACCTTGAATGCGTCTTCATCTGTCCGGTCGTCTCCGATGTACACCGGTAAAACATCGGTCGAGTTTGCATATCCTTGAGATTTTAACAACCACTCGACGGCCTCCCCTTTGTCCCATTTGATGGCTGGGCGGATTTCCAAAACCTGTTTTATAAACCAGCAGCTGATCTCATTAACCAAATTATAACATTAACGGGGTAAGAAATAAAGCAAAATATTTGGGGTGATGCATTTATTATAAATGGGAGGAGAATAAATTACCTTTCTTCCATGGGTGAGTTTGAGTTTTGGGTATCCTTGTAGTACTGCTCTGACTTGTTCATCTACCGTCGATATACTCTGATAAGAAAAAATAAGTTGAAGAAAAGTAAGTGAGTAAATAAAATAAATTTATTTTTGCCCGCATTAGTGTACATACACACATATATATGTATATAAAAAAATGGAATGCATATTTTAGACTTGTAAGGAAAAAAGCTATTAAATTAATTAGTTCATTTTATAACCTATACCTTTTGATCAACGCAGCGGAAGTGCACCGACATACAGTATTTGTTAGTTTCGACTTTTGTTCCGGGGATCGATTTCATCCTTTCCGACAGGATCTTGAAAACCTGCCAGGAATCAAAATTTGCTTATTTATCGAACAATAGTGTTTTCCTCAATATATGTGACTGAGAGTTCGTAGATTCGATTATTATCAGAGGAGTTTCTAGTACTCTTTTTTCCGTATCTTTATTTATCGTATTTTAGATCAACCGTCCTCGTTAATAAGAAAAATATATCAAAATTGCAAACATATTTGATTTGTATATGTAAGAGAGAGAGGTGACGAAGAAGAGACAAACCTCATTAATCATGGGAGGAAATTCACTTGCAGGTTGGAATGAAACGGCCTCACCGCCCTAGACAAGTAACAAGAAGCAGCAAAAGATTGACTTAGCAAACCAAACGACATACATTATTTAGTTGGATGAGCTGTAATGCTGTCGATGCTCATGTCGTACTTCGTTTATCCATAAAATAAGAATCGAGGGCTTCCCCTTGGATTAATGGTCAGGGGACAGATCAATATCGATGTGTGAGAGTGGACCAATCGAACTTAGGCCACAGAGCAAGCTCGCGCAGTTCTCACCTGTTTCCCGTTGCGGCTTCCAGGAGGAACCGTAATGTCCATCCCGTGACTGCCCGCGTAAATCAGCTCCGGTAGCTGTACGAAACCGGAAACCTGCACAAGATGTTTCAAGCGTATCGTCGAGTCAGTATTTGACGAAAAATTCAAGCTTAGCCTAATCACAAATGTACGGTCGAGTTTTTTTTTTTCATTCTTTTTTTTTTATGGGTCATTGTCCCCACAGTCTGTCAGAGAAAAAGGTCCTCCATGCATGGAACTGTTTGCGTTTCGAGAAAAGCACGTACGTACCTTGTCCCTGCATCTGCCGCTGACAATGGCCGTGGGGAAATATACAGCAGCGTCCTTCACAGCTTCTCTCATCTGAGCAAAGGAGATGCACCGTTGTCAGTATATGAAAATATAGCATACTTCGTTAATTAGCTCCGATTGAGTGGGCTAACTATTGTTAATCACGTAAACCGACCAACCTCATCAGACATGAATGCTCGGTCTGGATCTTCCACGATCGGTGAGAGCGTCCCGTCGTAGTCCAAGAACATGACTATTTGTTTCCCTCTCGAGGCATACTCAATCTGCTCGAACATTGCCAGTGCCGATGGATGGCGGACCTGCCATTGCTGCAAATTATGGAAACCGGAAAACGAAGGAATTCAGTTGGTTCGTTCGAGAGAGCTACCACCACCAATGTTATCCACACGACAACACGGATTCCTCAGCCATAATACGTGTCAATGATAATGTGATGTATTGCATTCTCGGTTAAGTTTCAGACAAGTTCGTGAGACTCACCGCCCAGGAACTATGTTGCTCGGTCATTAGTGCCGTCGTGGAGGAATCCCTCGTGGAGCCAACCCATGTAGTGATCTTTCCTTGCGGCGCTTCATTCCTCGGCAGTTTCTTCCTCAATGTCGGTGAGATCTCCGGGCAGCTTTCAGTAGCGAGAAGGCCCAGCCCAATCGCCATTTTGGCATCAGAAATCATAAGACTCTGCCTCATCATCTCCTTCGTCTCTCTCTCTCTCTCTGAAGCTCTGGATTGGTAGGATGGAGAACAGAGGAAAGCAGAGGAAGAAGAGAGTTTCTCTGCGTTAATGGCGAAAGTCTAAGACTGGAGAAGATGGGAAATTGCACGCGCACTTGCTGCTTAGCTCTCTGGGTCTTGGGGATGGATGCTGGTTGATTTTATATATAGCATTCTCCTCCACTTTTTAAGTTCTCACAGCACTAAACGACGAAATGACCAACTTTTGCCTTTTTATTTTTGTAAAAGTTTTAAATTTAATATTAACATTTTATTTAATTTTTATTAATGGTACATGTATGTGTCTCGTTCATGCCTGCTTTATTTATTGAGCATGTCATGCTAACATTTTAAGACGTTCCAAAAACTTTGACGCGCCCTTTAATAAAAGGACCAAAGTCCATCATGAATTGCTGGGAAAGACCTCGACGACGCATTGGTCCGCACCCACAAAAGTCTGTACACTAAGGATCTCTTCTTCATATGCTTGGAAATAATAGGGCTGGTACACGTACTATGCACTAAACTTCTTCGAGGCCAACCTTGCTCCAAGAAAATTTCAATGAAGGTGCAAAATGCCATTTTAAAGAGAATTTAAAAGTGTTTAACTCCTATAAATGGAGAAAATTTATATTTAAAAGAGTTTTCTCTCTTCATGAGTCGATTAAACCTAAATCTGAACAATCAGGACTTGCAGAATTTTTTAATATCACATGGTTAATATCAGAATATAACTCATACAGTAACATATATTTATTTATTTTTATCATAATGCAAGTTTTTTTATTTATAAAACATATTGCACAAGACTGAGTGGACTCTATTTTGTCAACAGGAAAATGGTTCTTGCCCTCAGAAGGATCCACGGGATGCATTATTTCACGAGTAAATATTGAAATATCTTCTATGCCTTTTCCAAAAATCGAAAGCCGGTTGAAAATTTTGACGGCATAAGTTGTTCAGTACGATTAACATATTCGTGATTTAAACATGAAATTTCAAATATTGCATGCCGAAATGATTATACCATTGCTGTTTTTTTATCCCATTCTCTTTTCGTTTATAAAAAAATAATTTATTGGCAAGACCAACTTGCCAAAAGAAAAGTCCTGTAAGGACAAAGATGACTAAAAGTAAGTAACGCGAAATTGTGTTGCACAAAAGGAAATTTCCGAGTGCCTTTAGTTGAATTTGCGTTGGAAGCTGTGATTTCTGAGAAATTCTTGCATGTAACGGGTACATTATATGACGGTGTTGATATAATGTTATGAGTTAATAAAATCAAACCATTTTTAAGGTTGTTTTTTCTCTTTGTGATTTATTTTTTCCTTTAGATTTTATTAAAAATATCATAAAAATAATTAAATTCTATTGATTTGTGATATCACATCAACATTGCCACGCGATTCACCCACAATTACGGGTGAGATTCTCTCGTGATTTCTACGGCTCTTATTTTCTATTATCTATCAACTTCCGTGCAATTGCAGAGACAATTACTCCTGTCGTATTCGTTCTTTCCTCGGAATAGGTTGTGGCTTGCTTGTTGGTAGTTGGAACGGCAGACGCCAACGTGGTCCAAGGGTTTATTCAAGCACATATATATATATATATATATATATAGACACACACTCTTGAACCACTATAACCAGCTCTAATTTTTCGATAATAAACGCGACCGAAAGACAATTAGATTAAACAAATCATCATCTCTCAAACTTTCGTCCATAATATCACTCTTGAAAGTGAGCATGAGTGCAGCGCCTACATGGCTTAACCCTTTTGCCCTGTACCGGATGTTCTGAAGTGCAGGAGCCCTGATTAAAGTCAAGACCGGTCCAACAAAAGATAAAATTCTCGTAAGATCCGAACCGAACACCTTATTTTTAAAGGGAAAAAAGATATTTAATCGACTCGGCCGGTGAAGCTATTATTTAGTTTAGACTTTGTAGAGGACATAGAATATGTATAATTTGGAGCACATTAAAGCATGCACGTAAATGGACTGATCAGCCAACCATAATTAGGAGGGCTTTTCCTCACGGCCCCTGGTAATGGAGAAAGTCTTTGGTGGAACGGTGGTACCACGTGGCAGCGCCCACGTGGTGCAGCCGCCCACTCAGGCGCTGCCATGTGTCAGCGCCGCTGATGTGGCCGCCTGCGTGGCTATGCAACGCTGACACATGTCAGCGCTTGAGTGGGCGGATGCACCACGTGGCGCTGCCACGTGGTACCACCGCTCCACCCAAGAGTTTCTCGTGGTAATGCTCAAATGAAACCGGCAGCCCTAAACCTAACTCTTCATGTCGTTTTGCGGCAAAACAAGCAGCGATCTGGTTCGTACTTGTGAAGCACTTCCCTTCCCTTCCTCCCTCATGAATTAATTTTTGTTCGTATCCTTCTCTTTTTCCGTAGGCTACCGAATAGCAACATCGCTTTACAGTTCATCTCCATCCCACCATTAATAAATAAATTACGGGCTAATTATTATTATTATTATTTTCAATAAATTGAATTTATAGGCTACCGATTTTTCGTACTTTTGACTAGCTAGCTAGTTATTTATCTATGTCTAACTTGTCAATTGAAAATCACCCTTGTGTGGTTAGTTGTGCATCAGGTGACCGGTACAGGTCGTTTCGACGTCCCATCTTCTTAAATAAGTCCTGGAATTTGAGTCATGTCATTAAGAAAATGTATATTTGAAAAGAGCATTTTTTTAGTGAAAATATATTGAAAAAAGCTTTACGTCTTAGTGAAATGATCTAGTTCTAATCTTGATTGTTCAGGTTCTATTAAATTTAACCTCATCATACTCTGCAATAATAGGAGAGTTACCCATGGAAAAACTAGCAGAAATTATGCAGAGGATTTTGTAGTAAGAGGTTAGTGGTTCGACTTTCGTCGGTGAAATTTCTCGTATCACTTATTTACTATCCTCTCATAGATTTACTGATCTCTTTTATATTACAAAAAAAAATCTACCGGAGGAAGAATCGAGCCGGTTCGGTGGGGCATATAATTTTTTGGTGCGAAAGACTTGCACCAACAACATTGTTTGTGTGCAGCCTTTCGGGTGTGTGAAAACTGTACGCCCTCGTTATAGGACAGTCGTGGCTGCAGAGGTAGGGATCGGGGCCGCGCTCGGAGACCGTTGGCGGAGAACACAATGGCATTATTTCGAAAATTTAATAAATAGTAAGGTTAGAAAAGTAATTTTATAAGCGGTCCACGTCATCAAGCACTATGTCACGTTAAAATGGTCACACGAGCGTCGAATTACAACGTGTGCAAGATTTAACATAGTTAATTATCACCTTAGAATTGTTGTAATGGTAGTTGATGTTTGGGACTTAACTGTATTACGGAACTAGTGTTATAAGACTTATTTAACCATTCTTTAACATTATAAGACTCAATTACTAAAAACAACAAATATGTAAGATTATTAATATCATTTTCCCGTTTACTTCGTATATGAAGAAAACGTGGCTTTCTAGAGCAGACTTTTGGGTTAATGAAACTGCTTTCTTGACTTTGTCGTGTAATAATGCAACACCCTTTTTCCACCCGTGAAAGAACAGCTCAACTTTCTTCTCTCATTTTGCTGTGTCTTTGCATACACTTCTTTTCGTTGCTTCTTCTTCTTTTTTCTTTTCCCTTTTTTTTTTTTAAATTTTTATATTATTATTTTTATTTTGGAGGGAATAATTGCACAAGATTCAATTGTCAGATCTACAATGTTAAAGTGAGATTACAGTGAGATAGTACAGAGGTAGACTTACGCTCGAAAAAATCTTTCATATATGTATGTAAATTTGAGTGATTTCATACGTTTTTCTGACTAAATTATTCTGTTTCATCTCCTTGATAGCTACCATTTCACTTCATTGAGTTTAACCTCCATCTTTCTAGGTCCAGTCCCTAAATATAAGTGAGTATCTATTAGTGTAAACTTTTAAATTTGAGATATTTTCCTTCTTATATGTACATCACAAAATTGGCTAAGCACTCGAATCCAATCATGCATGTCATTATCGCTCGCTGCATTTTGAAATTAGGTTTGGCAGAAAATTTTCCCCTTTTTGCACGGTGTCAAATATTAATATGTAGAAAATTCAATCGAAACTAATTAATCCAAATGAAAACAGTTTGATCTATTAATGGTTGATATTCTTCTACTTACAAATATTTTCTATATGACACTCGAACTGTACCGAACAGCCCCAACTAATCTACGTTGGGAGTGAAGATTACTTTTACGTTATTTGGTGATAATTTTGATAGGAATATAAATAAATATATTAGTCAAGTCAAAGTCGGTGGTCAAGTTGGGAAGTAGATTCGCCGAAACTGCATCACGCGCAAGACTTACTGCATGTTTCAGAGCTCGATGAGCTGTAGATTGTCAAAAGGAGAACCAGGGTTAGGCTAACTGCCAATAATGAGACGACATCTGATTTCTGGCCACCAATTTCCATGGAGTTCACTTCCTGGGGAAGAAAAATAGTGTTCCATTAAAAGAACGTATCTCATGGGCTACACGTCAAGCTGCCAACGCTACAGTCAAAGCTGCCGCTGCCATTCCTGGAAAAATAATAATTTGATACAGTAATATTGCTCTTACTTACTTTATATTTGAATAGAGATTAATAAAAAGTGAATGGAGGGGAAAATTTTTTCTTATTTGGGTAGTTTTATTTAACGGAGGGGAAATGGAATGGAGGGGAATCGGTCCTGGGTTGTTTTCACCCCGAATCGGGTTGAATGGAGGTGAAACATATAATAAAAAATTTATCTTAAAAAGTTACTAAATTGCCTATTTTATGAGATCATTACAAAAACTCTAATATCACTTCTCTTTCATGTAAATTAGAGACGGGTCATCGTCTATCTACTCTCTAACTCCCCAATCTTATATTCTTTGAGGTGTTGTAATATATCAAATATTTGGTTATTAGGTTCCTTAATTAAAGGTTCCTTTTGTTAAAATTAAATAGAATGTGTGAACGTTCTATTGATCCAATTCAAGTAGATATTTAATCATAAACTCAGGTACAACATATACTTCGATAAGTGAATTACAAGAAAAAAATTGTAGTCAAGTTTGATATAAATGAGACATTTTTATCTATCAATTAATAAGTCATATGCATATGAGGTTAATTTTTTCACTTCTTTCTCCTTATTATAATAAATCCAAATAAGATAAATATTTTCTCCCTTCTCCTCCATTACCTCCCCTCCTTTCCCCTTCATTCGTTCCCATCTAAATATACCCTCAGCCCGAGATTAGAGTGTCCTAATCCACGGCGAGGATCGAATTTAGAACCTCCTGATTATCAGTCGAAATATTGTACTAATATCACGTATCCCTTAATCACTGAAAAATGTTGTAATCTGATTATCAATTGGTTAAATGTCAAGATTCCAATATTCTTAACATTTCTTTCTAATAAATTCAGTTTAAGAGCATAAAATGCTTATTCCTTCCTCATCGAGTAGTCATATAGGATCATGTACAGTGATGGAAATGCTCTTTATCAGACTATGACTTAATTCCGAGGGCTGGCACAGTGGTATCCTTATCATCCAAGGCAATGATGTATATACATTTTACTAATTTTTTTTTCTAATTTTTATTATATTATCTTATTTCTATCTCATTGAAATTGTCTTATTTTTCTTTTATTGAAATTCGGCTACATTAAACAAATTCTCTGAACCCAGCCTCGATTTAGGGATTAAATCCACTTGGGTAACAATAGGATACTACCACACGTCAGTTTAAGTTTTTAAGTTTAGATATAAATCCAATCTCTTAAGAAATTATATAATGATACTAAGAGTCCTATATATTTATCGATTCTTGCAAGTGAGTCTTAAATATTTCAATGTGTTAAATCAAGTCCTATATATTATTCACGTTACAACATCGAGTCCTTTCTATCATCTGCCGTTACTTTAAGCTGATGTTGACGTGTATCAGTGCCACATCAACTCAAAGTAACGGTAGGTGACAGAAAGGACTTGATATTGTAATGCAAACAACATACAAATTTCATTTAACACTTTGAAATATTTATGACTCACTAAGAAGAATCGACAAGCATATAAGACTTCTGGTGTATTTATCTTCTTAGAAAATTATTGATAGTTTTACGATCAAGATTTGGAAATATTTCCTGTTTGTTTTCTCTATTGCTATGCAGGAAAAATTGGTTGGATGTTACTGTTTTCCCTTGCTAAATTCTAGAAATTTTGTTCTCTTCTTCGTTCTCCCAATCTGCTCCAACCCCCACGCGTGGTAGGGCCCCTCCAAATGGGATACCGTGATCGATATTGCCAGTATGCGACCTAAAAGTTAGGTAACAATTGGTAGATCCGATGCCATTTTGAACCAAGATTTTTTTTTTAAAAAATATTCATCGTATGATATTTAAAAATTTTACTAATTTTAATTAATCTAAGTTCAAGTTAAAATTATCCGATAATAAATAAAAATTTTTCGCGTGCTTTGATGACTGCTAGAGCTACCAGCTACGGGCCTCGGTTCTTCTATTATTATTTTTCCATGACATCCGTCGATTCACGTATGGGTCTCCTGTCGATTTGTCTCTTATATCACGTGGGTAAAAGGGCCGGATTCTAATCAGAAAGTGATACGGGAATAGTGCTGAACAATGTGCAGCAAACGAAATGTGCATTTTTTAAGCCAACTAGTGCGCATAATAGATAGCCTACAACTTAACTCACCGGTAAACAAACGTCGACTTGTAAGTCATGTTCAGGGTTTAGTTCTCACGGAGACTAGTATGAAGGATTTACCCGGCTCGTCGTCGCCCTAAATATAGGGCCCCGAGGAGGCTTAAATTCCCATAATTAGACGCGATGGTGCTTGGATATCTCGACCATTAGAAAAAAGAAGAAGATGCGCATCGAAAATAAAAGTTGCCCACGTATCATTCTTGTGATCGAAATTTCTTTTCTTTTTCTTTCTTTGGAATATATTCCATCAGAATTTGTCAAAGATTGAGTTGAGTTGGCTGAATAAAAATAGAACCCGTCTTCTCGATCTAATTGCCGGCCCCCTCCAATTCACTTTTTTTTTTAAAAAAAAAAACTCCAACTCTCCTCAACTCAATTTTTTTATTTATAAAACTCAAATTCGAGATTTTAATCGGGAGAAACCAGCTCCGCTTTCTTTCTCTCCTTTTGTTTATCAGATCGAAACAGGGCATTAAAGTGCCAAGTCTAGAAAAATCTCACGTGACTATTAATCGAAGAACGCAATTCCAAATTGAATGGTTGCGTGCATCCAAACCGCCCTCATGTCTGGTCACGCAGAGATCCTCACCTGATCATCAATAATCTCATAAGAATATTGCACATTGTTATTCCTTCACCAAGTAGATTGGCCGTCGAGACTATATCAATGTGCGCAAAACACAAAAGTGTTGGCTAATCGAGGAAGATGGATTTCATGCCGCTGATAATGTAGTTAATCTAAGATTAAGGGATTCTAAGTTTTATCGTTTTTCAATCTTTTTTTAGACATGTAATTCTCTTATATAATCAGAATAAAAGAGAGAGAGAATTAATTTTGGAGCCAACTGAAAAAACTGCCGAAAGCCTTTCTGATAAGGAAGTAAAAAATGGAAGAGAAGAATAGCCGCTGCTCCATCCATGTCTTGTGGGACCCGTAGACATTCCTTTGCACGACGGGACACCTCATATTGCCATGGCAAATGATTCATCATCATTCGTGGTGATGAGTGGGTCCCTCAATATCATGGCCATAGTGCGCAATACACTCATTGGCCACCACTCAGCCAACTCCCCCTTGTTCTCGTTGTGCGGATACATCAGTTCCAGTTCCTGTTCTGTCTTATTTTTGAAGATTTTGCTTTCATTTTCATTGCTTCAATAATCCAAATTTAGGGTTTATTGGTTGATGAAACAACGGGCGATGATAACTTAAAAAAGGCACCTCAATATGTACGGACTTGGAGCTCGCATGTACACATGCAATGGTGGGTTCGTTCACTAAGGCTCTTGGCTCGATGGGACTGGGGGTGTTGACAGTGGGTATGCATTTTACGATTCTATTCTCTCATGTCACGTGAAAACCTCACAAATCTATAAATTCAGATAAATTCATGTGAGGGACACATGTAAATTATTAGTACTCGACCGCAATTGTTCCCACCTTCTGTTGTAGGGACTTGAATTGTGCCATCAAGAAGCGCCCCACCGCCCATGATTTTACCAATTTTGTAATATTCCTTCAAAGATCTGCCTGACATCCGATGCAGAACGAGACTATGTGCGCATATTCGTCTAGCTATGCAAAACAAGTGGGGGTGGTGAGTATGCCTTTATGTACTAAGGACATGAAGATCACGTGCCAAATGCATTTTACGTGTCTTACATTTGGATTATTCCTGCCCCTATAGCTACAGTTGCTGTAAAGACTACACGAGGGATAGAGTTTCTCGTCGGCCGGTAGAGAGTTTAACATGGAATCGAAATTAGATCAGTTCCTTAATATCATGCCGTGTCTCATGTTCACACTTCTCGTTTTAAAGCGGGTATCAGTGTAGAGAGAGAGAGAGAGAGAGATCTTTGGCGGATTCCCGCATGAGAATGAAATGAAGGCAGATTCTGCCATGAAGTGATGTGTGGGGGTGTGAGTGGCGTGGAATCAAATTTGGACGATTAATCATCGTTTGATTGAAGGAATGGATCAACATTTTTTCCCTCATAAATATTCTTCCAAAGTCCAATCATGCATAAAAAGACAGAAAGGCACACTCGATGACAAGACATCGAAGATTGCGGTTCGAGCGGACGCATCTTATTGATCCGGGGTATGGGTCCCGCGTGTGCTGGTAGACTCCAGAGGGTTTGCGTCCGAACGGTGTGATTCGAACCCGCCCAACCTCAGCGAGTACCGCTGGACAGGGGTTGCTTGGGCTGGCCTCGGGAGGTTGTTTGATTTCTGTTTTTGTTGCCCCACATTCCAATTTGATTGTTTAAGATAAGGGTAGGTTTGCTCTAATCTTAATATTGAGTCGGGGTTCGAGTCTGAGTTACGTGCAGAACAATGCTTTTCTCATCGCTGTATTGCTTGATGGGCATGTGACGCGTAAATCCGCAAGCCCACTGAGGTTGCCGGCCCCTTACCGACCAACCTTTTGAATCTATCTAGAGGCCCAGAGTTTCATGGGCTGAGGGTTTCGCTTTTGGGCCTGAACCGAAGATGAAATTCACGATAAGAAGTCCAGAAGAGCAACAAATTATGTTTGCGACCCTAATGCTTTTGGCTTCTAACCACTTTGCTCCTTCAGTGTTTGCTTATTGCCATCTTGCACTTCCTACAGTTTTAAAACAAGACCCCTCTGCAATTCGAAGTTTATGTGTTGCTTTTCTATAGTATTTCTTTATACTTGTCACATTATTTTATGATCTCAGATTCCATTACCTTAATATGAGACATGCGTGCAAAGTGCCCACAAATTGAGAATCTCTGAGCACAAATTCGGCAAGTAAACCTGGGCTCCAACTGCAGAATTTGTTCCAAACGTGCACCACATAATTTGGCCAAGACCGACTTTAGGGAGGAAAGTGGTACAGGTGGAGAACTTCAGGGGGCAAAATATAGTTCTTAAAATCGACCACAAACCCGGTCGATCCAAAAGGGGAAAGCGGGTGAAGAAGAGGTCTGCGATCCATCGTCGTTAAAAATAAAAGATTGAACGCCTCGAGGGAGGGAGGAAGGAGGGAGAGATCAATGGAGATTCAACGGCGGAGGCGTTTAATTTAGCTAGAAATTCAATTGAAACCTCAAAAAAATCTTTTTTTTTTCTCGCAACAAAATCAAATCCAATAGATCCTTAGGTCCCACCCCGGATCCTGGGGTTAGATCATCAGATTCAGCTTCAATCTATCTTTGACTGTGTTGGTTGGAGGAGGAGTTGGACGAAGGAAAGGGGAGCTGGGTATTTGCTTGTCGGGTGAGTTAATAACAATGGATGGGTTAATCAGCAAGCTGAGGAACCTTGACGCGTACCCTAAGATTAATGAGGATTTCTACAGCCGCACTCTCTCCGGAGGCCTCATCACCCTCGTCTCCTCCGTTATCATGCTCCTCCTCTTCATCTCTGAGCTCCGTGCGTCTTCACTTTCAGTTGTTTCCATGTCTCTTATGCTCCCGTATTCGTAATTTTATAGTGTATTTGGTTTGAAGTGTTCCACAATTGGTCAATTTCGTGCACTTTTTTTTCTTTCGAATATGCATAAAAATGAGATTTTTGGGCGAGGCAAATCATATATATCAGTCTCTTCTTGATATTCTTATTTTGCAATGACTTGTGCACCATAAATATTTTAGTGGTTCTGGAATTACCGAGTCATGCTATTTTCTTAAGCAAAGATGGCTCTTGCTTTCACGCGCTTGCAGGATTATATCTACATCCAATGACAGAGACAAAGCTTGTAGTGGACACTTCAAGGGGAGAACATCTACGGATCAATGTAATTTCGTTCAATTCTTTTTCTTCAAGCATAAATTTTTCTCTGACATAAATTATTTGATGTTGATGGAATTACTTGTCAGATTTAGTTAATCTTTTATTGTATTTTGTAATTTGGACAATACTATTTAAGCCTACTCCACAGTTAATGCAGTTGCAATTCATTGTATATCTAGACCTTGTGTCTCAGTGTTGATGCATTTTGGTTGAGATAGAAGTCCACGTTGAAATCTTTCATGTGCAGTTCGATGTCACACTTCCTGCCCTGCCATGTTCTGTTCTCAGTCTTGATGCGATGGATATTAGCGGGGAGCAACACTTAGATGTGGTTAGTGTGCCTTTCTATAGAATCGATTTCATATTTTCTTGATTTAGACGGATCTGTCCTGAATTTTTATTATTGTCATGTGGTGTATAGTCCTGATCCGTAAAGTCCAATGCAATTTCCATTTCCATAAGAGCACAGCAAGCATATTGCAACTTCCTTTAGGGATGACTATATGATGTCTGTTAATATTATCTCCTGTGGAGAAATGTTCATGACATTGGTTTATGTTTCGAGTATCTTGCAGAAGCACGACATCATCAAGAGAAGATTAGATTCTCATGGCAATGTAATAGAAGCTAGGCCAGATGGAATAGGCGCACCAAAGGTTAGTTTCCTCAAACAGGGCACTCATTTCAAAATTCAACATGATATTGGAACCACCGTCACTTAAAGATGTATATACTGCATCTTGTTGACATCCTCGATCAATTTTACTTACCTTGTTGACGGATTGAAGGGTAGTAAAGCATTTTGTATTAAATGGACTTTCCTCCATCACTCTCTTTCTCCCTTCTCTCCCTATCTTCCGTGGTATTAAGATTTGGGAAGAGGGTTGAGGTATTCATATATCACATAACTAATTAAAATTGTTGGAGCATGTATTTTACATGGACACTGAAAGTAAATGCTATGGCATGCGATAGGCATATACTAAATAAAGAATGAAGCAGTTTCCTTTTTCATTTATAACATGATTAATCAATTTTATCTCGTTGACTGCTATTATTGCTGAACCATGTATAGGGTTCATTTTCTCTTCTGATATTTGGTAGTCAGACACTAAAGCATCTACTCTGCACTGTGATAATGAAATTAGTTTTTCTCTGTCAGTTTCCATGCCCTAATGTTTTTGTATTCAATTTTCATTTGAAACAGATTGAAAAGCCTTTGCAGAGGCATGGAGGGAGGCTTGAGCACAATGAGACATACTGTGGTTCCTGCTATGGTGCTGAAACTGTAAAGTTCCTGTTCTGCTATAACTCGAAGCCATGATAGGCTTTCTCATTTTTTTCCCCTTCCATTTTAATTTTTTTTGGTAGTTTCACTCGTTAGCCTTGATTAAATGGCATGGAAATGATGTCAGCAATGTCATATATTTGTTTTGATTGAATAATGAACTTTTCTGATAAGTTATATAAACAGATCTTTTCTGCTTTTCCTGTAGACGGATGATCATTGCTGCAACTCTTGTGAAGAAGTCCGTGAAGCATACAGAAAGAAAGGCTGGGCACTCTCAAATCCAGATCTGATTGATCAGGTGTGTAGCTTTGATAGCTACAACTTGATATTTTTAATTAGGCTGTATCTCTTAAGAAAATTGTTATTATACATCTATTTCTTCCTGGATTAAAAATATGTAAAATTCAATTGTAATGATAAGTTTTGTTTCAAGTTTTATTTTGTCCTATTTTTCCGATGATTTTGGTTTGCTTCCCCTAGGGATGTGGTCAAGAGCTATTTCTTCAGCTCTCTGGTTTTGCACTTGTAAATATTGGGTTGGGGTTTGTTTTCCTTGTGAGTTGAAAATATTTAGTTTTACAGAAATTTATAATTAAGCGCATGGACATGTGAGAACATACAAGTGGAGTGCTCAAGAATTTCAGAATTTTTTTACCTCTCTTTTTAAGTTTCCAGTAAAATATGTTCTTTAATGCATAATGATAAGTTAAGGACACTGGTTAATGCATATTTTATTCATACAATGTTGGTTTGCCACCATAAGCATTACAGAGGCCTTCACTTTACCCTCCTAATAAAAGTAGACAAAAATAATTTATATTTGGTATCACTAGTGTTGTTCATTACGTGGCATAGAGCAATGAGAGAGGAGTGGGAGAAGCAGAGGATAGGAAGGTTAATTTATGGACAATAAAACCGGTGACCGATCTAAACATGTCTATTTTCATTCTTTTGTCTTCAATTTGTATTTGAAAGCTTGATTTAAGGTTCAAAAGAAAAATGGTATTTGAAAGCCAAATGAGCTTTATTACATATCCTACAAAGTTATTCTTGAAATTTCTCATTTTGTCTGATCCTATGTGAAACTTGTCTTCCAACTTGAAAATTGTTGTCTTCATTTTTGTTGTGATGGCATTTTGAAGTGCTTACCTTCAAAAAGTTGCATTGTATTGAATATGCCTGTTAATTTACCATTAAAAATGTTGCATGTAGTGCAAAAGAGAAGGTTTTCTACAAAGGATCAAAGATGAAGAAGGTGAAGGGTGTAATATCTATGGATTTTTGGAGGTCAACAAAGTTGCAGGAAATTTTCATTTTGCTCCTGGGAAAAGCTTTCAACAGTCGAATGTACACGTCCATGATCTGCTGGCATTTCAGAAGGATAGCTTTAATGTAAGGCATGATTCTGCTAATTGTCTGTCAATGTGAATATGCAGGATTGTTTAACAGTCGCATTTCTTTTTCTTATAGAGAAAAAGAGAGAAGAGAGGTTTTATCGTCTTGTTTTCATAAATTTTTAAAGGATGGAATATTCTTCCTTGCCTTGGAACTTCTGTTTGATAGGAATCTTATAGATCTTGACTATTGAAACAGATTAGCCACAAGATCAACAGGCTTGCTTTTGGAGATTATTTCCCTGGTGTTGTGAATCCTCTTGATGGGTAAGATCAGTATTTATCTTCAGGGTTCTCTTCTTCTTGTCATTCCATGGAGTGAATTAAACCCCATCTGGCTCTTCAGTGTGCTTCAGAGGTTGATCAATTTTATTCTATTTGCAGAGTGCAATGGACCCAGCCTACGCCTACTGCGATGTATCAGTACTTTATCAAGGTCAATGTTCCACTACTCAATAGTACCTTGACTATTTGTTCTCATGATTACTAAATATCTAGCTGACCCTCTACCAAATACGCACTGACTGGATTGGAGAGGCAAAATTGCCAAAAGGATTCGTGAGAATGAAAGTCTTTCTTCCTTAGAAAGGCTTGTTTTGTTGCTGTAACTCTTCTTAACCCTGAATCTTGGTGAAGATATATGAGTTGCTGGACTCAGATTTCTAGCATTGTAGAGGCTTATGCAAAACAGAGATGAGGTTCAGGTCAAAAACTTACTTCCCATATGAGTGGACTGTGTGGGGCTTTTGACCCTGCACCTGAAAATATTGTAGTTATCTAGTTATTGGGTTATCCAGTGGGTTGTTAATTTTTGTTTCTACATTTATCTTGGAGATGGGACATCAACTAGAAGGGGTTCTGGTGCGTCTTAGAATCATGTTTTACTTTGCGGTGAACAGCACTAGAACTTGATTTCTAATCTATAAAGAGTGTGCATTGATATGTTCATTGTCCTTGTCTGCTTTTTGTTGTTCTCTAGTCCCTTTCGCGTTAATGAACTTTCTCACTAATGATGTAAGGCATTGATTTTATAGGTTGTA
Organism: Lagerstroemia speciosa; assembly: GCA_037672795.1. Classification (NCBI taxonomy): domain Eukaryota; kingdom Viridiplantae; phylum Streptophyta; class Magnoliopsida; order Myrtales; family Lythraceae; genus Lagerstroemia; species Lagerstroemia speciosa. The sequence goes on along the minus strand of CM075289.1, from coordinate 9,441,385 downwards.
CCAACAGTATACACAGATGCGAGTGGTCATACCATCCAGTCAAACCAGGTGCATCTAGTTAAGAACCATGGAAATGTTTGAAATAATGTTATTACACACTTCATGACAGTCTCTTCTCATTTCATCTGTAGTTTTCGGCAACGGAGCACTTTAAAGGTGCAGAAGTGGGGCTATTACAAGCCCTTCCTGGAGTTTTCTTCTTTTATGATCTCTCTCCTATTAAGGTGACTTGCATCTCCTTCAAGAAACACACCTGTGATTTGCTTATTCCCTGTTAAACTCATTCCTGAACATTTATCCTCTAAATTCTACGAGTTGTTCTGAGCATTCCATGTCTAATTTACGTACTGCAGGTTACTTTCACAGAGGAACACGTATCGTTCTTACATTTCCTGACAAATGTGTGCGCAATAATCGGAGGTACCTTCTAGGACTCACTCTTCACTTAATATTGCAGAAATTTCTTGCGGGTTGGATGAGAGTACCTGATCGGTTGGTTTAGAGCCAATTTCACATGTTATATCTGGTGTCTGGTTTCAGGCATTTTCACGGTCTCGGGGATCCTGGATTCCTTCATATACCATGGTCAAAGGGCAATCAAGAAGAAGATGGAAATTGGGAAATTCAGTTGAGAGCAATCTTTGCATCGGCCATCGTGAAGCTAACTCATTGACTTTGTCGAGGAGACGGCCTTGAAAAGAGCCATGGTGGGATGAGAGGAGCGGGCAACTGATTACCTTCCTGTGTCGGGACATGACTAAATTCGGATGACTGAGACTGAATTTTTGTTGGTGATATCTGTTTGATCAAATGGATTGGACTGATGTCTCTACTGAATTTATATCCAATAGTTTTTCTTATTTTCATGCCCGATTTCCAAGTTGCTTCAATTTGCTCCAGTGATGTTGTAACGTATGCTTTCAAACTTGATAACAAACAGATGATACAAACTAAATAATCAGATCAGAGGTAGCCCCGACTTCCATCAAGACAGCCTTGTCAATGTTTGATGAGATAAATGGACGAAGAAAATTGAACTAAAAGGAATCATTTGACTACCACCCACCTTTGATGATGCTTCCTCCTTACCCCTGTCCTTCAAATTATGAAGTACATCTTAGATCACGTCACGGGCATAAGATGAGAATCTAAATTGAAAAGAGAAATTATTAACTTTTCATCTTGATGGAAGTAAGTCCTTTATTGAGGCTAGAACAATCTTGTAGAGTGAGTGAAGTAGGCTGTTGGATCGTATGGATAGAGGTTCGAGACGAGCTTGACATGTTGTAAAAGAGGAATATCGCATAAATAAACTTCCATTTAGTTCTCTGCACTACACAATGAACAGCTACGAATTACATCACATATATCACTTAACAAAAAAAGGAAAATACATAAGAACTACAGATGAAGATGAAAGAGATCAGATTCAAATTTCCATGTCGGAGCAGACCAAAAACCGTTGCTCATTCCATGGCCAAGAAACCATATATTTCAAGTTCCATTCTTGTCGCCATGTATTTATTATATGGCTGCCCAATCGATCTCCGACGGATACTTCTCCAGCTTGAAGTTCTCCAATCCAAACTCCCACTGCGGCTCCGTCATCATCACCTCCGACACCGGCGGTGACCCATCCGACCCGTCACTCTCGAAGGAGGGCGACCTCTCCTCCTTGAACGGCAACCGGTGGTCCTCCTCCTCCGACGCGGCTGCCCTTCTCGAGGCCTTCTTCCCTCCGCTGTTCGCCTTCTCGGCGAGGCTCCGGGAGACGGCCTCGAGCTTGGCGTCGATAGAGGAGTGCAGCGGGCGGAGGTCGCCGAACCCGGAATCAGCGGAGCTGGCGGAGGCGGCCTTAAGGTTGGGGAAGTTGAGGCGCGCGAAGTCGCCTCGGAGCTTGTAGGCGGCTCGGTCGTAGGCGAGGGCGGCCTCCTCGGCCGTGTCGAAGGTCCCGAGCCATAGCCGGGTACGGTTCTTGGGCAGCCGGATCTCGGCCACCCATTTCCCCCAATGGCGCTGTCTCACTCCCCGGTAAAGCTTCGCAGGCTTACTGGGCTGGCCCACCTGCTTCATCGACACGGGCCTCGGGCCCAGGAAGCCGCTCTGCCACGCCAGATCGTTGCTCGGGCCCTGGAACTGTATCTGATACTGGGTCGGGACCATGTGAGACTGATAGGAGGAATAGTAACTCGACCCGATTGACTGGCCCGGCTCCGACGACCCCATTGAAAAAAAGCGGGCGGTCGTCGGCGCTGAGCACCCATCAAGGGTCTGGAAAGAGGGATTAACAGATTCAGCAGAAGAGAAGGAGAAGTAAGAGCAAGAAGAAGAATTAGAAGGCAAAGAAGATTCACAGTAGTTAGAGGGAAGATAAGAAGAAGAAGAAGAAGAAGAAGAAGAAGAAGAAGAAGAAGAAGAAGAAGAAGAAGAAGAAGAAGAAGAAGAAGAAGAAGAAGAGGGGAAGTGATGGGTTTCTTCAATGGAAGCGCTCTTCATAAAAGGGCTGAGAGCTTCCATGAGCTCGTTGTTACCGAAGGGATCGGGCTCCTGGTACTGATTGGTACAGTAGAAATCCATTCCTGCTGCCATATGAGATCTCAAAGCTAAAAAACAAAGAACAGAGACCGGCCTGTTTCTTGTCAAAATTTAAGGAACAGGGACCAAGATAACAAAGATGAAGATGAAGAAAATGGGTTATTAATATTCAACCTATTTTCCTCCAAGAACAAGACCCTGAGGGACCAAAAATTTGCCCTCCGAGCCGATTTAGCCGAACAAATAACTAGTGGGGAAAGATCACATAGAAAGAAACAATACAGAGATCAGTTAAAAACTTTTTGCGGGTTCTAAATCTCCCGAATCTCGATTCTGAAAACACCTGACTTTCGAGAAAACACCTGTTCTTCTAAGCTTGCTTTGGATTTGGAGACATTTTGTCCTGGAACAACAAACCTTGAAAGATCAGAACTTTCTTATGAAAGACAGATGAATGCAGAAAGGGATTCAGAGAAGCGGGGCAATCAGAGGGGGGAATGCAAGAAGAAAGAAGAAATCAGAACAACCACACAAGAGTCTCTCTCTCTATTCTCTCCCACACAGTGTTCAGATTTTCTTTTTGTTTCTGTGGAAGAGACTCCCTCTCTCTCACCTTCACTCTGCTTCAGCTCATTGTCTTCCCTCTGCTTATATAGGAGTCGTGGCCTGTGGGGGCTCCAAGACTTGATTACTAAATTACCCTCCAATTACTCCTTCGACATCAGCTACCCCTCGCAGAGCCTCGCTTGCCCTTTGCTTATCTTCATTTCTTCTAATTATTGCTATTATATTACTATTATAATTATTACAGTAAATAATTAATTTTGAACATCTAAACTATCGTTAAGGAAGGAAAAAATGCTATCAAAATTGCCCCCACAGAGCTTTCTCCCATCAAGTCAAGGCGGCCGCTGCTCACCACCATTGAAGGGAAAGAACCTCTGTTCACTCGATCTCCAACACGTGTCAGCGGATGAGCTGGGCAGCCGAAACCTGTCACTTTGATATCCATTCTTACAGTCGAACCGTTGACTGTTCAATTGCGCGTTCACAATGGGAACCCCTGATTGACGGAGCACACGTTCCTGGCTCTCGGACCCGGGATTGAATGGAATGGATGCTTTTCAATTTTCTTCTCCAGGGAGGAGTGAAAAACACGAAGAGGAAATAGATGGAAGGAAGCCACAGCCTTCGTTTTCAGTGCACTTCTCACCTAACTTTGTTTAACTCGGTAGATAGGAACCTTAATAAATCTACTTGATTTGAATTTAAATTAATAATAATTCATTAAATTCTTAAATATCAAATGATATAAAATGAAAAAATCAGTCCAACACATGGGTTAAATCAAGAAATAATACCAAGAGGGGTTGGGCCGAGTGGTAAGCAGCTCGGTGCCGCTTAAGGAGGTCTCAGGTTCGAGACCTCACGTACGCAGACACCCCTCTTGGGAGCCTCACCCGCCATTGCCAGGCGTGCGACCCGGGGCGACCAACGGATTAGTCAAGTATGGTTGGCTGAAAGATGCCATCTTACCGCTGGTGGGGCCTGCTTGGATACCGTGGCTGGCGACCAAAAAAAAAAATCAAGAAATAATAATAATTTTATAAAAGAATTGATACCGATTATTATAAGATCACAAATAATAGTTTAATATATAAATATAAATCCACGGTAATCTTTAACATAAGTCCGATTCTGTTTTCAATAATCTCTTCTCAATTCAGTCGTCGGTTTCACCTATAGAGATGTGACGTGCTCTCCCAAATCGCCCCTCGCTATGATGTAGAAAAAGAATTACTTACTCATTTGGATAATTATCACCATCCCGGATGCTATGATGTGATTGACCCGCTCTTAAATAAGTTATCAACATAATTGCAGCAGTGGACCGAAGGCTACATGGGCAATGTTGGAATTGCCCTAGAACACAAAGGATAGAAAATTGCTCCGTGCAACTATTTTCAGTATTATAAATCCTCACTAATTCATGTTCAATAGCCGATTCACTAGAGAGAGTCTTCTGTATAAAAGGTATATCACGTGTCAGTTCTTACGTGCTTTCACAAACTAATGAGATTCATTTATTTTAAATTTTTTTTTATAAAACTCCAAAAATTAAAAATTACCTATAAAAATAAGAGGGATAAATTTATATAGCACCATTTGAAGATAATGTTTTAAGAGTAGCACCATATTATAGAAAGTTGTAAAAATAGCATCAATTTACAATCCCTTATAATCACATTTTTGAAAACCCCAAAAATACCCCTCCCATAACCCTAATTCCTCCATCCTCCTTCCTCCTTCCTCCTTCCTCTCTTCTGCAGCAACTATCTCCTCCATTCTCTCTCTTCCTCTTCTCCTCCAAGCTCAGCCACCATCCCCGAGAAGCCGAGTCCGAGCCCCGGAGCACCAAGCACCGAGCCCGAGCTCGAGCCCGAGCCTGGGCCCCGAACCCAAGCTCTTGAGGTCCAGCCCCAGCCCCGAGCCCCACCCCCCCGCCCCCCCTCCCGCCCGCGAGTCCGAGCGTCCCCGAGCCCGAGCTCCCGAGGTTGAGCCCCCCAGCCCTAGCCTTGAGCCCGAGCTCCCGAGCCCCCGAACCCCCGAGCCCCCAGCCCCAACCCCAGCCCCAGCCCCAGCCCCCAGCCCTTGCCCCGGCCCCGAGTCCCGAGTCCTGAGCCCTGAGCCCTGAGCCCCGAGCCCCCGAGCCTCAAGCCCCCGAGCCCCAAGCCCCCGAGTAGTTGAACCCGACCCCTCGAGCTCCCGAGCCCTAGCCTCCGGGCCGAGCTGCTGCCTCAAGGCCCTCGATCTGCTGCCCAAGTCCCCCGGCCTTGATCCCACTGTGCCCCCGTCCACCGTTGCTCCGAAAGTCTCTCCCGACCTCGATCTTGCCGCCCCCGTCGAAGGTTGGCATGCTTCTAGGTTGAATTTCATGGTTGATTCATACTTAGGCCAGATTAGATTGTTTTGTGAGCATAATGCGTGATTTAGGGTTTTACCGGGACCTATTTTTCTCTTACCGGGACCTATTTTTCCTCATCGGGACTTATTTAACTGAGAATGACAATTTTTTTATGAGATCTGCCTAAGGCATTGGTTCGGGACCTATTTTTCTCTTACCGGGACCTATTTTCTAATTTCGGGACCTATTTTACTGAGAAGGAAGATTGAGTTTGTTATGAAATCTGAATAAGGTATTGGTTATCGGGACCTATTTATATTTAACAGGGATCTATTTGCATACTGCAGGGTACAGGAAAGCATATGCAAATAAAAAGGGTGGCTCGAAAGTGCACAAAGGCTCCCGCTTGTCTTAGTTCATTTACTGACCCAGATCATCTAACTAATTTAGTTATGTATTTGTTGAGATATTCATTTATATTATTTGAATATTAATGTATTCTGTTGGGAAATATTATATTATATTCTGTATTATGTTGAAAAATTTGTCATTCTTATGTTATGTTTTTTGTTGGGAGATTTTGATAGAAACTCTATATTTCGTCTCAGTTAAATAAGTCCCGGCTAGGAAAAAATAGGTCCCGGTAAGAGGAAAATAGGTCCCGATAAGAGTAAAATAGGTCTCGAAGAGTAATGCCTTAGTCAGATTTCATGGCAAGCTCTATTTTTTGTCTCAGTTAAATAGGTCCTGGCTAGGAAAAAATAGGTCCCGGTAAGAGGAAAATAGGTCTCGGTAACAGTAAAACATGTCTCGAAGAGTAATGTCTTAGTCAGATTTCATGGCAAGCTCCATTTTTCTTCTCAGTTAAATAAGTCACAGCTAGGAAAAATAGGTCCCGGTAAGAGGAAAATAGGTCCCGGTAAGAGTAAAATAGATCCCGGTAAGAGCAATATCTTTGTCAGATTTCATGACAAGCTCTATTTTTCGTCTTAGTTGAATAGGTCCCGGTACTGGTAAAATAGGTCCCAATAAGAGCAATGCATCAGTTAGAATTCATGACAAAAAATTGAAATACATTGAGTTTAGGATTAAAATACATATAAGATCTGGATGTTACATAAGAATAAAGTCACGTCTCTGCTTCTTCTCTATCAAGGAGTCGTACCCTCATTCATGGGTGAGTATATGACCCACAATGTCTGCACTTCCTCCGAGTTCGTGTCTCTGACGAAGAAGGAATACGACTCCTACAAGGCTCCATCCACTGTGCACTCCCATTTGTCATTGAACATAATTATCACTCGAACATGTTTCATAGTACCTATTCATTCATATAAAGCAAATATATATTAGTTACACTCTAGGAAATACAATATTGTCATCTCTATTCCAATTAGCCTTATTGTTCAGAAAGAGAGTTCCTAATGAAATCTAACTAAGGCATTGTTCATCAGGACCTATTTTCATCTCATCGGGACCTATTTTTCCATTATCGTGACCTATTTTTTTTCTTATCGTGACCTATTTTTTTCTTATCGGGACCTATTTAACTGAGAAGAAAATTTAATTAAATCTGACTATGGCTTCCCTTGTCGGAACCTATTTTCTATTACCGGGACCTATTTTTGCCTTGTCAGGACCTATTTTTTCCCTATCGGGACCTATTTACCTTGGAGAAAAATCGAATTTCTAATGAAATCTAACTAAGGGGAGCTGTGATTAAAGGTGGCCTGGACTACCTGGCGTTACCGGGACAACAAGGTGGATGAACGGGAGCACCAAGGTGGACGGACGGGAGCACCAAGGTGGACGGACGGGAGCACCAAAGGTAGCTCGGCTAGGCACCGGGGGAGGGAGGAGCAACAGCAGCAGTTCGGGTAGCTCGGCTCGGCATCAAGGTGGAGGAGCTCGACCAGCTCGACCAGCTCGACTTGGCACTGGGGTGGGGGAGCTCGGCCAGCTCGGCTCGGCACCGGGGTGGCTAGCTGGGGCGGCTGGGCCTTGCTGAGTGGCGGGCTTGGCTGGCCGGGGTCGGCTGGGGCTGGCTGGGCGGCTGCTGGAGAGGGAAGGAGAGAGAGAGGGAGAGAGAGAGGGAGGGAGGGAAAATTTTTGGAGGGAAAGTGAGATTTATTAAAATTTAAGTGGAGGAAGAAGACAAATAGAAGGGTAAAGTTGAGAATTAACACAACTTGGTGCTAGTTCTACACTTTCTTATAATCTAGTGCTATTCTTACAAGTTGGGGGAAGAGTTGTGCTACTCTCCACCCTTTACACTAAAAATAACCAAGTCTTATTGATTTATAATACTATAAACACTTTCATGTCGACTCAGTAAGGATATAAGATTATCTCAATTATGAATCATTTTTCACGTACAATACTCAGACTGAGATCATTATTATAAGAAAGAAATATCAAACCACCTCAATCGGTTGGTGTTACTTTTGGTTGGTCTAGATAAAGAAAGCGAAATGTAGCTAGCCTGATATAGAAGAACACTGTACTAGGAACGCCGATTCTGATGAACTGTTGAGGTAGATTTGACCACGGCGCAATCGTCACATCGATTATTGATCTTGACACAGTTGGAATCATATATTATTAGCTCAATTATGTGGGATCTTTTATATATAATTATTTGCGATAATTTTTTTTTTTTTTTTGGTTATGGTGGTATCAAACACGTCACTAGTCGCATAATCATTTCACCAGATGGGATTAAATTTAATGAAAGTAGCATATGAGGAAGAAGCCGGTACATGCCACCAAAGGTTTCACTAATTCAATATGGCCGATGACGACATCCAAAGGAAATTGCCTGAGACTGAGATGGATGTTAGCCGAATAGATAAGCTAAGCTTCTTCATTCTTAATATTATCGTCGTTGCATCATTCGCACTTAAAATGTCGGCGAAACCGTTGTTCTGATCACTTAGCCGCCACTGGCTGAGAAATTTTAGGTTTTTTTTTTTTTAAATTGGGTTAAGTAATATGACAGTTCTCGTGAGGGCTTGAAATTCAAATGGATGATCAACAGCTCGCATCTGTTACTGAAAAAGAAGTCGAGGGTCATCTGGACCCTCAATCGTATAATAACAGATCAATAACGGGAATGATGATCGGGGTTACTTTAAAGTAAAATTGATCTGTCTATCTGTTTCTCGAGTTCAACTATCGCAGAATCTCGTTATCGTCTCTTCCCTTTTATGCGCTTTTAAAAATTTAACTATATCGTTAATAATCGAAAAAAAAAATCCGATATCATGTGTTCATGATAAGATCAAAAACTATTATCAACTGGACACCATGCCCCCCTTTTTTGGTCAATGGATCTCGTGCCAGGAATATGATTAATCTCGGGTTCTGTTAATAATTCTTGCATAAAATAATAATTATTTTTTGAATAATTACGAAGTGTAGACATAAAGAGTGGGGAAGAGGTCGCTGCCTTGCGGTTCAAATTTTTTAACGATTGATTAGTGCGGTTCGGGATTTCTTTCCTTTTCTTTATTAAATAAGAAATTTGATTCGAGTTCTGTAAATAGATAAAATTTACTACTCTGACAGTTTTACTTCTCAGTAGACCGATTAGGCTTGAATTTAGCCAGAGTTCATTAAGTAATATAATACTCGACGCATTCTCCATTTATACGTAGAATAAATAATATACGTGAGAATACGTGCTTAAGTAACTTAATTATACATGCCAAAGTCAACCTTCCTCAAATACATCAAGGTCGTGAAGTTTCATTCCATTGGCTATCTTCAACAATGGAATCGAGCTCCTGAAAGTCCACGGCATGCTTTGGAGCAATACGGCCTGGACTCGATCATCTTCTCGTGCACCTTAAGGTTCACATCTTCCTGTCCATTCTTTTGTATTTCATCTTCCACGCATTTGCTTGCGCGAGATTATTAGGTCTTTTTTCCGATCACACGATAGCCGATTTTCAGAAATTTTTAAAAGTCTTTAACTGATCCAAATTCGAGAATGAGTCAACTCATTAATATGTAAAACTCTTCAATAATAAATTTTTATATTGCATTTATGAAGGCATATTACAAAGAAATTATTACCAAATCCATCCCTTCAGATGTTGAAGGGACTCTTGTAAGCCACTCAGCATTGAAATAATCATAAAATTATCAACAAGCCATTTGGTTTTTTTGTAATTACTTGAAAGAGGAGACACATTTTGGTTTGCTCTTTGATAGCGGCGGAAGACTCTCTTTTGAGTTGAAGGCAGGAGCGAGCAGCATGGAGCAAGTATCCTAGGATTATCAACCATGGTTGTTTAAGATGGTTCAATATATTTTATCTAATTTTAATTTTATATTTTATAAATACAAAATATTTATCTTGGAAAAAAATTCCCAATTGGTAAATTCATTGGAACTTATTTGAATTAATTTGTATATATTAAATAAGAAAAAAATGTTAAATTGTACTCAGAGTTATATATATATATCTATATATATATCCGTCGCCCTGAGAGAACATGCCACGTGGGAGTCCCACGGGACAAGCTCTTCAATTGCGGCGCCACTCCAGTTGTTGCTTCCGCTTGCTGCCCTGATTCCCCCAGTTTTTAACTTTTAAGATTTCATTAAATTCCCTTTAACGGCTATATCGAGTTGACCCACGCGCCGATAAGGGCCCCCGCCGCCGCGACTGCGAGCCAATTCCGTAATTTAAACTTTCATTGTGTTGAAATTTAATTTGGACAAGCGATAGCAACAGCTTGGCCGTTTAATCGAATGTCTTTTTTTTTGTTTGATAGGCAAATTTAAATCCATTCACATAGCTAATTACATTGAGTCTGAGTGAAGACCAGCTCCTCAGAGCTATACAAAAGACCTGTCTGACAGAAGTTGTGTGCTGATCGATTCCTTGACCGCGATATCTAACATATCTCGCAAGCATAAAAAAAAGATCTAATACATGATATGTCAAAAAAAATGTTGCTAGATTTCCATGCTGGCTTTGAGCTTCCTGGGTTGCCTTTACCACTTGCTGTGCATCACTATGAATGTCTTGAATCATGTTGTTACATGCATAGGAGAGTCTACGTTGTTACTTAGAATCTTCCGTATATGGTTTGCTAGTCAATCTGAGTAAAATTAGATCGACTTTTTAAGGGATATAATGTCTCAAATGAATTTTACAATAATTGCTTGTTTTAGAGAATTTGAGACATCATCATGTGGAGAACGGCTTGTACGGAATATGCATATCACGTGATAGTACTGATATAGTGTTACGGGCAAGTCAAATTAAATCATTTTTAATTTTATTTTTCTTCCCTTTTGGATTTTATTAAAAAATTATAAAATAATTAAATTCTATTGACTCGTGGTACTTTCAGTTGGCTGATAGTAATTCATGTCATTAATGAACTTAATTTCCTAAATATACGGATTTTAGTGGTACCTTCCGTGTTAGAAAAGGAGGAGCACGAGTTTGGAAAAACGCATGTACAATGCACGACCGAGAATACAATATTTGGCGGGGCTTGATCCTTGCACTCATTAAAAACAACACGAGCAATTCCCGGTTCGACGTTTTAAGTGAAACTGAAGATACTGATCCGAAGACTGTCTGTATCGGGAAAACATGCGGAGTTATGATCGAGATCGATGTATATCTCCACGATGCCCGACATGTGAGTGAGGACTAAGAGAGAATCAATGGATACGTAAGACGGGTAGGAAGTCAGTGGGAACTTGCATTGCGGGCATGTCTGAGGAGACATTACAAGTGTCCATTCATTCCAGCTTCAAAGTCACCCCCGAACTCTCTTCTAGAAGAAACGCGTTCGTAGTCCTTATATCTTGTGTTGGATGGGAGAGTGTGGTCGCTGCTAAGAGGCGCGTACCCCACAAATAATGGATCGGGACACTGAAAATATCGGTTGAAGGACCACACAAGCAATTGATCCTACGCATGCACGGGTGTGTTTCCCGACCTCTTACAGCCAAGTCACGGGTGTTCATGTGTTTGAACGGATCTCTGACCGTATCAATGTACATCAAAATCGAATTGACGTGTTCCTGTTTGGTTTGAAGATATGCAGAAGAGGTCAAAAAGAGGCAACTCACTGTGGGCGCCATTGCTTGACGGCAACGAGAACACGCGAAGACAAGAAATCTTTGAAGGGTGTCTGGTTTCAATTTTTCACAAACTACCTCTACGCTGTCAAGTAAAATCAATACCAACTATGCTCAACAATAAATATAATAATTTCTTCTAATTACCCTTTTTTGCCCTCAATTTTTTCTATTGATAATTCAGACATTTATTTGTTGGAAAGTATGATTGCTTCAAGGAGGAGTTGGTAAGTATTTTTCATGAGGAATTTCCAGTCTCGATGGTTCGGTGGGAATGCGGTTCGTGGATGAATCCCTTGGGAGATTCACAGGGACGCCAATAATTGATTGTTGACTGCGGGAACAGAGACATCTTTGTCTTCTTCAGAGGAGGCAGTCCCATGTCAATGTTGCCAAGATACCATCTTTGATTTGGTTGAGGTTAGCAAGTTTGATTTCTATACGACAAGGGCATGCATAGTAATTTTCTTTTTACGCTCCTTTTCTTTTACTTGAGGTAAGGTCACATGCATGTGTGCCAATTAATTATCCAAATCTGATATTGGATTCGGAGTTCATGTCAATAAATTAGTAAAAATAACACGATAATGAAGATGGAAAAATCTCACAAATAGTTTCTTATGTATTTTTCTCGATTACAAAAGAGGCCTTTGCGACCAGAAGTGAATGAGAGGAGTGAGAAAATAAAGTGACTCTTTATGATGACAAATGGACAGATGTCCTCTTGACCTCGTGCTGAAAAACGTGCTACTGTGTACCAGACTCGATTCACATAATCATGTGCCTCTTAGCCACCTGAAAATTATAATTATTTATCGAGATCTAAAGAGAGGAAAAAATCAAATAGTTTAATCAATGAAAAGGAATAATGAAATTGGCAAATTTCGTATTATATCTTACACGTTTCTTCAAGTTTGAGGGGGTGATCGTCCCTCGTGCTCTCTTAAATCGATCTTTGATCTTAATGAATATTTTTTTGGTTAAAAGAAAGATCCACGAGTCTAGATAATTCGAACTAAGCGAACATGAGATAAAGAAGAGGAGAGTCGCATCAGCATATATTGAGCTCAAGATCTCTCGGTTCTGTATCGGGACTTGAGGCCTTGCACCGACCATATGTGGTGACAAACCATGCATGTTTCATGCAGGGTGTACAAATTTCTTTTCTTTTTTTTTTTTGTTCCTTTTCAAGATTTTCGGTTTCAAAAGGCTTAAGTCCCTAAGAAACGTGTAGAACGAGATCTTGATTGGAAGCGGGTCGAAGGTTTTAGAAACTAGAAAGTGCTTTTTTCACGACACATGAAAATCAGAGATGATCATGTTGTCATCACGAGTTTCTTGCTCATCTATCACGAGTAGTTCAATCATGTCACAAGCTTCCCGCGACCACTGAGTCAAAAAGCATTAGACGCCCTTAGGAATGATTCATCATCGTTACCCCAAAAAAAGGGAAGAAAAAAAGAGAAATCCATTCATGGTGGATTAAGGAAAAGCCCAACCAATTTCGAGCCATTCAATTTAATTAAAATATTCAAACTCACCGACATGGTAGTTTGATTTGGTTCCGTAACATCTTGAATTCTATCAAAATATGAATTTTCAGAAGCACAAGATGCAACAGGACAATGAAAATGATCAGCAAGAGAGATCTATCACAGAATGACAGTGTTGCTTCAGTCCGTTGACAGCCAAATACAACTTTCCCACAATCTAACAGCGGAGCTTGCGGTAAGGTGGTTTTGATAAAGACCAGCCTTCATTGGCACAAACTCAAAGAGACAACACGAAACAAATCATAGGCCTTCTACTCTAACTCAAGTACATGCTTTGCCGTATATCCCAACAACTCCTTTTACTTGTCGTCGAGTTACAAGTCCCTGGACTGGAGATTGGGCAGAAGAACATGAATCATTGGATGGCAGACTATTCAAGAAGATTATATGAGAGCAAACGGCTATAATCAAGAGATCATTTACCTCAGTAAATCCAAGAGCATAATTATCAATGGAGCATCTCATCCAACTTCTGCCTGTACTGAGCCAAACTCTGCAGTATAATTTGATCAGCAATTTGTCAGTTAGCCTCATACGTATGGATGGTTATGAGCGGTACTTCCATACATTGAATGATTGATCACTCGGTTTGTCCTGTTTACATGCATATGAGGATTTGATGCCGAACAAGAACTTGGGAAAATGCTTCCTAAGGGGAAAATGCTTCCTAAGGGGAAAAATGCATTCATAGTTATATGGCAACAAAACGAGATCTGGCGCTTCATTGCAAAGCAATTTTCTGGATGACAACTTAATTATACACTACATGCCTCCTTTTTAGGCCTTCCCCATATCAAACTTGCTCGAAGATAAGTTAGAGAAGCCAAGCAACTTCATGAATTTAAAACTGTGAATAACTTGGATCGACGAAAGAATATAGATGAAAGATGCACGGAAATAAGAGGTTTTCCTAAGAACCTGAGTTCATGCACTTCATGTCTATTATCCTCCACCATTACGTGTGTGATTTTTGTGTTTCACCCAAAAAAGAAAACGGTAGAATTTTCCCTAAGCCATCAGCACTAATACGGTGCCAGTCATGATATCTATGGAAATGCCAAATTTTTTTACTAGTTACTGGATGATGTAGTGCCAAGACACTAAATGGAAGACTTTTTTTCTCTTTTCCAGAATCTGCCAATATACTCTTCTATGCATTTCGAGTACATATTCAGGAAGATGAAACATAAGAAATAAAAAGAAAGACTCAAAAATAATTGAGGAAAACAATCACTGAGTGGCAAAAAGCAGCTTACCCTAGTATAAGCATATACACCAGCCTCGCTGGGTCCCATAGGGCTCCCCCTCCTGATGAATTTGCCTTCCTTAAATATGTAGAGCATCGGTATTCCAGTTGATAGCTCTAAGCTTATAACCTTTGAGGACAGGACAGTGTAGTTCTTCTGTTATCATGAGTAACATGCACAAAAAAAAAAAAAAAGCATCAAAAGGAAATGTCTTTTGTAGGATGAAAACCCAATAATCACCTCTTGGGAAGTCAGTCTGTCGAGGTACATAATGATGGACCTCAAGGAATTTCCATGAGCGGCAATCATCACATTCTTTCCGGATAGAAGTTGAGGTTCAATCTGCAAAGGAAACAATTCTGCAATGTAATAAATGATATGGCATCTTTGAACACAATAGTAGTGACTCTAAATATCACATTATGGTAGTACTCTACACATATTAAAAAAAAAATGTAGTAACTCTACATATCACATTATTTTGGTATCTGTGGTTATTCCCTTCAGTGAATTTCCCACTAAAATAGTTTAATTATATCTCTTACTGTTGTCTGATGTACAGAATATGCATTCTTATTTAGTTGACAGTGTGATTGAGCATAGAAAAATATGTGTTTACGCAAACATATCTAGTTGACACAGTTTTCTCGATGGTATAAGATACTTGAGAATAAAAAACATGGGGACTACTTGGTTTGGGAAACTTCCCTTTCCTGCTACAAGACATGATTCCTCATCTTACAAAAAAATGAATAAATAAATAAGTGGAATTTTTCCTACTTCCCCATAGCAATCGAACCCAACAGCATTGGGTTTTCTCTGGAACAACAGGACCCCGAGGGACGGGATGAGAAGGCAAAAATACCTCGTCTTTGAAATAAGCAACAGCCCTTTGAGCACACATCTCCAAGCTTTCCCCATTCGGTGGAGGGATGTCATAGCTTCGTCGCCACTCATGAACCTGCTCCTTCCCATATCTATCTGCAGTTTCCTGCTTATTGAGACCTTGCAATTCACCATACCTGCAGGAAACAATAGTTTTAGGATTAACCGCAGCAATTGAGGAAAAAGAAGGCTAATGAGCCTGCATACTTACATTCTCTCATTCAACTGCCAAGCTGTTATGACAGGAATAGACTGCTTCTTGGTATCTTCGCTATAT
Source organism: Lagerstroemia speciosa (assembly GCA_037672795.1). NCBI lineage: Eukaryota > Viridiplantae > Streptophyta > Magnoliopsida > Myrtales > Lythraceae > Lagerstroemia > Lagerstroemia speciosa. The sequence goes on along the minus strand of CM075289.1, from coordinate 9,425,875 downwards.
ATTTGACTCCATAATTGTGCCCTCTCATTCTCGTCATGCAAAATTATTGGCACCTACAGACGTCAAATCAAACGAATTTTCCTAATAATTTGAAACTCCAAATGATAAGTTCTGAAAAATGCTCTAAAAATACTAGAAGCCGGTTAAAAGTCAACAAATTATCCATTCAAGTTAATAGGATCAAATCTCAGCATAACTAGATATAATGAGTCATATGTAAGAGCAGCAGGATGACCCAAATTGGACTCCCATTCTCATCAACTTTTTATTTGCTTCATCTGATTTCTCACTGCAAACTATGAGGGCAGGTTCTTTTCCATATTTCAATTCTTCACTAAGAATTGGCTCCAACACATGTTTAATGAGATATGTACTTGAAGATTATCAGACCTTTTTCTAGGGGCACGCTCGTTTCTTTCCCAACGTCCAGATAGAGACTTCATTGATTTACCTTTTTGCGCCGATGCTGAGTCATTGCAAGCATTGCAGTCATCTGGGCACGAATCAAAGCAGAAGTGTAGATCATATCAATTGGTATATTGCTGATTCTCTTGCCAGCTTCAATTGCCTCTTCAATGCCTTTCTTTGTAAGTGGCACATCAACACAGCCTGTGAATAGATTCTTCTCATTCCATAAAGACTCACCATGCCTAATCAGTATCAGTGCTGCTTCATCTAAAATGAGGAAGATGAGAAATACAGGAGAAAATATCTCAATCAGTTATCTCACTTCTGCAGTACCCAAAGAGACAGATATGAGAGTAGAAATAACTGGAGGAAAGTTCCAACTTAGTTAATTCACTTTGGCAGTCCTCAGAGTGACATATGTAAGTACATAAGGCAAAGTTGGTCAGGGTATCTTTGCTTACGCTGTACCTATGAACAACTCAGAATTTCATTAAGTTGGAGCAGGGGAACAATTTTAGCACCCCTCCCAACAGCCAAGGTTAAGAGATGCATACTATAGTAGAATTACACAGAAACAGAAACCGCAGTTTAATACAACAAAGATGAAACTCAATCAGCATCCCAATTATGCTCAAAATTCAAGCTTGCAATGGGATTACATTACGGAGCTCATTTACATTGAACTTCTCAGTTCTCGAGAATTATCCTTGAGGGTTACATTTAAGGAGAGTTTCTTACTTGACCTCTTCCGTGACTCGGATGAAGTGCCCTTTGAGGGGGTTGAAACAGGTTTGAACACAGAAGTCTGAGAAGCTGAGGCTCTGATGGAAGAAGCTGACCTCTGGTTATCTTGTTTCAACCCTGTAACCCAAAATCCCTGCCCTTTAAATTGCGATCCCACCGAAACTCTCCCAAGTTCCCGATGATCATGGGATTTGTCAGAGGAAGCAAAGCAATGAAGTGTCCCAATGGTTTGATTAAATGCTGAAGAGGCCATTCTGAAAATTCAAGATAATTAACTAAATCAATGTGCACAAACACGCAAAAAGATAATGGTCAATGTCCCACAAAATAGAAGACAGCACGTTGCACCCCCATTTCGCATGAAGGCAAATTCTTTACAGTTTTCTGTTGTCATGTTCTGACGATTACCATAATAAAGCCAAAAGACTCATGTTGCATAGAAAACAACATTCGGAACAGCGGGAATGCAGAGACTTTAAAGATATATTTCATGAATGATTATGAAGAACTGCAAAATAGCTTTTCAGTAACAGAGTGAAAACATTTTCCAGACACGATGATGTGACTGCTGGGAAATATAAAGGAATCAACTAGAATTTCCCAATCACACAACACCAGCTATCAGATGGCCAAAGAATAAAACACAAAATTGATTGAGAAAGGGAAATAATGAAAAAAGATAAAGTGTTGCATTATAGTCATGAGCAGCAAGAAATGCAACTCATCATCACAGACAATATGGCCCGGACAGGACGAATCCAGGGAATAGCAGCTATGAGAACTTCGATTTTTTTTCCCCATAGGCAAGCATGCATGATCATGTTCCTAGCTGATTGACGTACTGGGGATAGAGAATTAAGCCAAACAACCGGAACCATGAACCAACCAATCAAAAAGAAAAGAGGGGGAATGTCTAGTACTCTCAGGCAAACAAAAGGAGAGCAGAGTCAAACAAGACCCAGAAGCCAAAATGCCGAGAAAAGGTATTCCAATCTGCTGAAACGCTAACACCATGAAAGGATCATTACCTCGTTTTATAGGTGACCTGAGCAGATTGCAAACGATAGCTGACGGAGATGGAGATGCAGATGGGTTACAGATTGGAACTTTCAATTGATTAAAAAAATGAGAGCTTTCTGCGGAAATGGTTTGCTCAATTTATAGGAGATGTCGCTGATGACTTCGGGGTCGTCGTTGTCGTCGTCGTCCTTGGCTGCAAAAAACAGGAACAGTGAAGGACAAGATCGTCGGCCTTTTTTTGCTTTCCATTTCCCTTTTATTCTTTTTCCTTCCTGAAGTAGTTGGCGAGACTCAGAGGGCAGCTGCTGAGTGGTGGGGTCAAATTTTTTAGTCTTCCCTGAATTTTGACATATTGTCTCAGTCATCCCTAAACTTTATAATACATTTCGCATATCAGGCCCATTCTATTCTACTGAGAAGTCTACTGCTAGCAGAAGCTCGCCAACAAAGAAAATTATGGTGCGGAATGCTGACGGTGGTGGTGGAGAAAGACATCCAGAGTGCAGGATGTACGTAGCGCAAAAGTTTGGGGTTCAGATTGAAGACATCTGAGTTTGAGGGTGGAAAAGACAGGTTTTCTTTTTCTGTTGGTGGGATCCATGCGGATCCTTTTTGGACCTTTCGGTAGGTTTGACATTTTAATTTTTGACATTCTGTATTTTCTTATGTATTTTCATAATGCACTTAAATTTTATTCACTTAGTAAATATAAATAAATAATTCTTATTCCACTTATTGATGGTTCTTGGTTGTCTCTCTTCTTCGTTTTATGTAGACATTAACATTCTATCATTTAATGAGTTAAAATCTAAATTAATCAAAATTTATTGAAATATTTAGATATTAATACAGTGCACATATGATGAAGACATGGGATATACTACTTACAAAACTTAACACCAACACCTATCGATTTAAATTTCTTATTCGAACACCGTTTGGAATCCTCAATATTGCAGAGGCGCAACCTCTGCAACTTAGTTAGGCATGTTCAAGATGTTAAACAGATCCACCAAACTAAGCAGCCCATCAAAATACTTAATATTAACAACCACCTACCCCTCCAGCCATTTTGTGTGGTCTCCAAAGGGTGTTCATACTTACAGACTATGAACAGGCCTTGTGTTCCATGTATACATGTCACGTTGAAGCTTTCAAAACCATCCACGAAATGAAACATGTCAACCTAACCCGAAATAAATTCCATCCGTCTTTCAATGTGACGGGTGGATCAGCCCTTAACAAGGGTTGGTCCACTGACCATTACGTTATATCAATGGTGAAAAGTTTCATGTGGCTCGACAGTCATCAATCAAGCCCATGAACTTAGCTGATCACCAGCCCATCGTTAAAGTATGACGTTTTCTTGCTACTCAAAAGTGTTTATTGACCAACAAATTGTCTTCCAGAGCCGAACACGTTCCTTTCACTTGTGGAAACAGGTAAGTGGATTGGTAGGTTTCAAAGACTCTATTCAACCACATAGACCCATAAGATCTGGGATTCTGGGTAGTAAGGGTTGCACGCACTAGTGTGTACAATCTGATGAATTATAGCTGCACCAAACTTGAGGAATCTCACAAGTTTGTCGACCGAGAGGCCATTGACCATGTCTAATCATCCAACTCCTGGTACTGCTGCAGGATCTGAGTGCAACCAACCAAGGGCTGGTTCATCACCAACCCCGTGTTTCCGGCAAAGCGGTCATCCGCAGCAATCCCACTGTTGCGCGTAAGGATGACCCAGGCCTTATCCCGTCCCTGATCTGTCGGGATCCTGCAAGTGGGGTGAGGGCTGCTCACCAGCTTTGCATCAGAGCTCGTCTCAATGGTCCTCGGAGACGGGAATCGTGGGGGTCCCAGTCGAGTCAGTGGTAGCTTCCTCGCTGTAGATCAGCTTCACTGACTATCTGTGCCTGCATTCAAAACCTTAACCTTGGCACCTGCAGGGCAAGATCACAGAAGAGATTTTACCCACCGAGAAAAAAAAAGAAGGGAATTTCGAGCAACAATTTTCAATCTCATTGCCAGTCTATGGAGGACAGGTGCAAAATTATTTAGACCCCAAAAAGACGGATGAAATTTTGACAATACAAACCATCGAAGACTCCAGTTAATTCATCAGCAACCTGGTATGAAGAACATGTCACCACAATCCGCTGTACGATCATCATCCCGGCAATTCTGCAGCTCCGCAATGGTCTCTCTAATAATTACTTGACTGAAGAATGGCAGGATGGATCAGAAGATAGTGCACAAGTACCGCAACAGAGGATACCAAACATAATAACTACAACTATGCCAAACCCTATTGTCAAGAGAAACCACTATAATAACACTACTACTGAAGATAATGATGAACATTCTTCCACCTTTCACGGAGGTCAACAAGGAAAGTGCACATTGTGCAAAAGCCTCCAAAGAAAGTTCCAATATGGTGGTGGATAGATATTGACTAACAAGATTTCATATAATTTTCAGTTATAATTTCTGTCATTGAAATTGTATATATATACTCGTACCCTGTACAAAGTTTATTATCAATCTATATTCTTTCATTCATCTGGTGAGTACTCCATTTTTCAATTAATACTACCATTGTTCATAAGCCCGTCCCGATTACGACATTTTCATAAGCTGATCAAATTCATTGAATGATCACTAACTCACAACTCCGTAAAAGAAATTGGACAGAAATTGGAGAATCTCGATTTTCGCAGGTGGATTTTTGTGAACGATCACTAACAAGAAAAGATGTTTGTGAGTGCAGGAGGATGAACAAGGATTCGAAAATAAAAAGATATGATTATAACAATTAAATCCACAGCTCTATTGGACCAAATATTTCCTTACATTGAGAATTTTATGTTTGGCCGACATGAAATTCTAATTTTCCAGTCTCCGACCGAGCCCATCAATTATTCGCGACTTTAATAATCTTAGGATGGGCCACATTCACTTTTTCTTCTCTTCCCACTCTCCATCTCTGTTCAGAGGTTCGCAACTATGTATGTACATTATATATAAGAGAAAACGATATGACTTTGAACCATCCAACTCCTCAACCAAACAAAATGTTATCCCCCAGAAGATTTGAGCCCTTAAGAAGCCTCTCATCTTTCTTCTGCTTCTTCTTCTTCTGTGTTTTATGTCTTACATGTTCGTCGTTGAGCGGTAGAACGTTAATCCAGCAACCTTCTCGAATAAAAGCGGTCAATCTGGGAGGTTGGCTCGTTACCGAAGGTTGGATCAAACCTTCCCTCTTCGATGGAATCCCTAACAAAGACTTCTTGGTAAATTTAATCCCCTCTAGCTAGCTAGCTCCAAATATTTCATACAATGAGAACTCTTAAATCTCTATTCCTGAGTTCCAGTTATTTTCTATTCCTGGTCATACATTTGACTCTTCCTGGAACGTCTGCAACAGGATGGAACCGGGCTGCAGTTCAAGTCGGTGACCACGGGGAAGTATCTCTGTGCTGAGAGTGGAGGAGGAACCATAATCGTCGCGAACCGGACATCTGCCTCCAGCTGGGAGACATTCAAAGTAAGCCACTCTGAGAAGGACCGAACAGTTTCTGGGATAGCTAGGAAGCAAATAAACGTTTCCTCTCGTGTTCTTTTTATGTATGTAGCTATGGAGGATCACCGAGACCTCCTTTAATTTCCGGGTCTTCAACAAGCAGTTCATTGGTTTAGATAGCAGCGGTAAGGGAATTGATGTCGTGGCCGTTGTGGACACACCGGGAATATCGGAGACGTTCGAGATAATGAGGGATCCGAATAATTCGAGCTTGGTACGGATCAGAGCTCCCAATGGGTTGTTCTTACAGGTATGGAATTTGTGCCTTCTGTTCTTTGAACTTCGATAACAACGTACAAATGGGACAAGATAGTTGTTATCAACGCATCAGGATTGACTATTATTCCATGCAAAACCAATTATAAGCCTCCAAAAAGCGTATAATTTTCGAGATGTATATGTTATTATCAACCATATCGATAAAATTTTGTGTTTTTTTACAAATTCATTCATCTACCCGGCAGATGAATACGAACTCAATTATCAAAAGTCAAACATCAGGCTTCGGAATGTACTGATTAGTGCCTCAATACCTTAGAAATGTCCTTATGCTTCGAGATTCACGGATGACCTATTCCAATCAATGTCATGGAATTTCAGGCAAAATCAGAGGTGTTGGTGACTGCAGATCACGCGGGTGGGACTGAATGGGGAGACAATGACCCTTCGGTTTTCGTGATGGTGTTTTCGGGCAGACTGCAAGGCGAGTTTCAAGTCACCAATGGCTATGGACCTGAGAGAGCCCCGCAAGTCATGAGGGTAAGAGGATTAAACCCTTAACTTGAAAAAAATGAATTGTTTGCTTGCTTAACTCACATTCTACACATGACAATGTCACCACTGTTATCGTCTTAATTGATCTGCAGCTGTAATGCACATACATCTAGCTAAGCAGATCTTCAAGTTTTATAGGCGACGACATCGGTTGATATTATAATCAACAGTGGTTCCCGACTTCATGGAACCAATGGACTTTGAATTGAATATGAATATGCATCCTCGTTTGTCTTAAGAAGATGAAAACCTTGCTAGTTCCAGTCAGCAATTCCACTGCACTGCCATTTCAAGTCAACCGTTGCTGGTCGACAAACCACTGCTGGTCATTGCTGGCCATGTGTGCGTATAAGTCAAGTCAACCAACTATTGACCCAAAAATTTGCCCATCTTTCAGGACTTTTTATCATGGCTTCCACACCGCTGTTTCCTCCCCCCTTATTGGAAAATAATCATACTGTTAAAATTTCAAAAGAATGGCTTAAAAGTCACCCAAAATAATACAGGCAGAAGAAGTGCATGACATCCGTCGGCTATTCATATCTTAATTGACCGACAATGAGTTGAACGAGAGCGTGATATATTTGTAATGGGTTAATTACCGATAACCGTATAATAACTATATTTGAATATGATATCTTAGAATTATTGGCAGGTCGGTTCTACTAGATTAAATTAATCGATATCGACATAAGTGGGAGATTTGATGGGAATGGAAGATGTGTAGGATCACTGGAAGACGTTCATTGTGGAAGAAGACTTCAAGTGGATGTCAGAGAATGGGTTGGACGGCGTGAGGATTCCAGTGGGATGGTGGATCGCCAGTGACCCCACCCCTCCACTGCCTTACGTTGGTGGCTCTCTCCAAGCTCTAGACAATGCCTTCTCCTGGGCCCAGTGAGTTAATCTAAACATCAATTTGCTGCCGTGGCCAGATTTTGATTGTTAAATAGTTGAGCAACCACCGTTGACTGGGCCCCGGCTTATTTCATACTGCTGAAAGTCCGTCAATAGGGCCTCGGGCTTATGTCAGACTGTCGTGGTCGAGGTATTATAATATTGTTATTGTTATTAGTGGATCTCTACATTGACTAAGTTTTTGTTAACAGGAAGTACAGTCTCAAGGTCGTAATCGATCTTCACGCAGCCCCTGGCTCCCAGAACGGCTTCGAGCACAGCTCGTCCAGGGACGGGTCACAGGAATGGGGCAGTTCCGACAGCAACATCCAGCAGACCGTTGGTGTCATCGAATTCCTTGCCACCCGGTATGTTTTGTTAATTATTACTCGATAATTGGAACGGGTATTTGCTCTGCTGATCTAAACTTTTCTCTCAAGTATAGTTACGCGGGGAGCCCAAGCCTGTATGCGGTAGAGCTCATCAACGAGCCACTCTCACCAGGAGTGTCCCTAGAGAGCCTGACCACGTATTATAAGGCCGGGTATGAGGCCGTGCGCCGTCACTCCTCCACAGCCTTCGTGGTCATGTCAAACCGGCTGGGCCCATCCGACCCGAAAGAACTCTTCCCACTAGCAACCGGCCTCGGTGGGTCCGTCATCGACGTGCACTACTACAACCTCTTCTCTGACGTGTTCGACGGCATGACGGTCCAACAGAACATCGATTTCATCTACACCAACAGGACCGTGCAGCTGAACAGTATCACCACCAGCAACGGTCCTCTCACTTTTGTCGGTACGTAATTTCACATCGATGCATCTCTGAATCGAGTCAGAACGTGTCGATTTCAAAGTGTGTTGTGTATGTGATCGGGCTGGAGACCTCCGATCTCGAGCATAATCGATGTTTATGCAGGTGAATGGGTGGCCGAGTGGCAAGTGAGTGGAGCAACCAAAGAAGATTACCAGAGATTTGCGAAGGCTCAACTGGAAGTGTACGGACGGGCAACATTTGGGTGGGCGTACTGGACCCTGAAGAACGTGAACAACCACTGGAGCTTGGAGTGGATGATCAACAATGGCTACATCAATCTCTAGTAGTCTTAACCAATCAATTTAAGATTCTGGATCTAATATGGACCCGAATCTCTTAATAATCAAAACAAAATTTTAAGTATACCATATCATAATTCTGTCAAATTGATTTTACGGGTATTATCGAGTAGGGTTCGCGCTCATCCCAGTTGGCCTGTTTATCGAAGTTTTGGATTTGAGCCAGGAGGCATCATGAGTAGGGATGGTCCACTTCCTCCTCGGTAGGGAAACATCAATCATTCCAATCCTCCGAGTCCGGCCGCCTCGTAAAATCTTTCTTGTTTTGTATGATGTGTCGTTGGATGTTTTTACTTTGTTTTTGCCCTCCGAATAATGAAGAGGACGCAGAACATATGGATGCAGATTGCTACACCTTGGCTGTGTGATGCTGGCAATTTTTGTCGTATCAACAACTAGAAACAGCGCGCGCAGCCCGTTTTAATTCTACAGACTGTGATATACAACACAAAATTAATCAATGGAACACATGGAATTGAAAGAAAAGGGGATTCGTTTTGGAAGCAAGAGGATTTTGTACAGTAGTATTACTCTCAAATTGGAAGCAACATTTCTCGGTTTTAACTGTCATTGGTGAGTGAGTCTCCTTGTAGAGAATTGGGTTGCACTGCTAACAAAGACAGAATAGAAGAGAGAATAGCTTACATGTCTTGAGGCTTGGGACAAGAAGATCTTGTAGGTAACAGTCTCATCATGTGAAACTGTTCGCATAGTAATACAAACAAATCAAATTCAACTATTTCTATGATTCCTTTTTTATTTTAAGAATTTTAGTTAAGAAACCTTTAGAATAGTCGAATTTCATTGGTTGACACCACAACGTCAACATATAAACACTGTCACGTGATGACACCGTTATAAGGAAGATTTGCTTGCTCGAGACAGCAGCAAACCGTCATCCGTATTCTCACAACTAAGTGAGACTCAGTGGCGTCTTCATTATTAAGTAACAGTGAGAAGGGTGCCGACACAAAGGACGCGCGATTTAATCCAAAAGAGAAATCCCGACTCGAATAAAGAGAAAGCATATCGGATAAAACTCTTCTTCCATTCAATATACGCGACGTACCTGAAAATTAAACAGTATCTAGAATATCGTTATTTTTCCTCTATTTATAATATCTTAAAATATAACCGGTATATAATTAACTTAATATATTATGAAGATAGATATTTTGCTTGGGGCATAGGTTGAGTACAATGGCTGCTCTAGATTTTTATTTTCTCGTCATTTAATTTTCAATGTCAGTGTCTGACTTATGCTTGGGGGTAGTTCCTTGACAGATGAATCGAAAAAAGAAACCGATTGATTGCCTCGACGGTGCATCTCAACATCAACTTAGCTGTTCATTTTCCGTGGGCCCCAGAGTCTGATTTGGACCATACGAATGGACTGGGCCCCATATGGCCCATGGATTATCCCGAAAAACGAAAGTTTACGAAACTAACCCGACATCTTACTAGGAGCCATGTCACACTGTTTTCGGCTCACATCCCATTTCACTGCCGTGATCTACGACCTAACTCGACCGTCCGTATTTCCAAAAGGGAACACCGCGACAATTCCGTAAAACCCATTTCTCTACTGATGCCGTGACCGATGAACGGTGAGCTGACCCGACTCGAGTGTCTTTCCCGACTTTCTACGTAAGCAAAAGGAATCCATTCATTAATTTTTTTAAGCTTTTTTCGGTAATCCACGATGAATTAGATTATTTCAAAGGATCTTTCACGGTGGATGCGGTCATTGATGTAATGATTTGAATTGATATTTTCTTTTCGTCATACGAAAGGAATTAATAATACCTAATTATCATTGGTGCCTGAAATCTAAATTAACAAAGTGGCCGATGGACCATCGAAAAGAAGAGGGCTGTTTGGTCACGAGATCTTGATCTGATCAATTGAAAGGGTGTTAAGAGATTAGGGTGCAGCCCCACGTGCACGTGAGATTTTCAATATACGCACACACAAACAGATTATTAGCTGTGTCCACTTTCTTTCTTCTTCGTAATTATTATTATTAGTATTATATGATTAATTATAATCAAGTGGACAAACCAAGGAGCAACTGAAAGTTATTTTTTTAATTATTGTTATTATTATATGAAATCTAGATTAATTTTTATTCTTAAAACTGCACTTTTAAATTCGACCCAATAGCATCTGACATGTGAAACATCACATAAAAAGATTTTCTTTTGTTATATAGTCTACATTTAAAAATTTAAATGCATTTTAACTATTTTATTTTGAGTCGAACTCAACCTATTGGTGGTATCACTCTTAAATCATGAATTTTTTCCCTCACATGATTCGAGTACTATACCATCTATTTAAACTCCCCTTTCCCACAAACGGTAAAAAAAAAAAAAAAAAAGAGAATGAATTTATTGAATTTTACGATTCTTGACAAATACGTTTTGTTCTTGTATTTATTTACCGCTTCATAAAAAAATTATTTTGTTCTTTTAACTTATTCAAAAAAGCCATAAATATTCCCGATGGCGATGCTAGTTCAAGAAGAAGAAAAGAAAAAGGAAACGGAAAGCTTCGGTAGACAGTGGATTTCTGACGGCATGTTTGGGGGAAAGGAAAAAAGGAAAGGAAAATGGTAATTTGAGTGGCCGCGGAAGTTCCCAGCTAAAGCAACCAAATTCGGGAGAATCCAACCTTACGTCAAGTGTCTCCCGAGGACTAGAAAATGTTTATACATTATTATAATTCAAATTTCCATAAGAATTATAATGTAATTTCTGTAATTAAGTTCGAGAAATTATAAAATATTATTTCATTCGATATTTTTACTTGACATTTGGTCGAATCTTGTACATTTACTTTTAACCTGCGACCATCAATTGATGGTTCCTCGGCCATATCCTGACCTGTGCCGGCCTTCTTAAAGTACCAAAGTTGTTGAAGTTGGAAGTTTATGACACGGACAGGATGCTGTAAGTTCTGCTCAGGATGGATCCAATCGCGCTGTTCCGACCACACAGTGAAACAATTAAAATACAAATGCATCCCAGCAAAAAAAGAAAAAAAAAATTAAAACAGTAATATCATTCTCGATCAGAGTTAAACAAGTCCATTACCAGACCATGGATTTCTCCGAATCCTATATTTATCTATTTTTTGATATGTTTTATCCTATATTCAGAGTTCAACATATTACAATTAAATCTGATTGGAACTGGATTAATAGAGCGGAGTGATAAATACCTCCTTCTTTTCACATATAAAAAAGATAAATAAATCTAAAAAATAAAAGAAATAGAGAATAATATGATATAAAAATTTTATTAATAAAAATTTAATTTAAAAATTTTTAATAATAAATTAAAGACAATATCATTAAACTAAAACTTTTTCGCACCTAGCGTCTCCGCTATAAGGGGAAAAAATACAAGCGACAGTCTGGCACGATGTGGGGCCCGTCACTGCATAGGTACAATTCACTAAATGCTGCGGACGTGGATTTTTTAGATCGACGTGATCGGTGAGTATCCAAGTCGAATGGACGGCTCAGATTCACTCCTCGGTTTCTGGTTCTGCTTATATCTGCCCCTCTTCGTGTCATCACTCTCCCCTCCCTCCACTGCCTCTCTCGCTCTACTTTCTCTCTCTAGACACTAATTGCATACAGACGAGCGGCCGAAGGTGGAGGAATTTATAGCAGAGAAGAGAGAGATGCTGTTGGGGAAGAGGCAGCGCCCTCCGATGAAGAGGACAACCAGCCTATCGGAGATCACCTTCGATCTGAACGCCCCCGTCGACGCTCAGCCTCCCGATCCCCGCCGTCCGGAGTCCGCGGCCGTTCCCGACGAGTGGAATCAACTGCTGCTATCCGCGGCCTCCCCGAGGGTCGGCCGGCGGCACTCGTCCGATTTTCTCGAGACGCCCAATTTCCTTCGATCTTGCTCCCTCTGCAAGCGCCAGCTCATCCCAGGCCGGGACATCTACATGTACAGGTACGTGCACATGCGATTGTAGCTTCACTGATTCGAGCTCGAGTCTTCACGTCCTTTCTCTTGCTGCTTTGCTTAACCAAACTTTATCGGTTCGGATAAATCATTCGGTTAGTCAAAATTAGCTTTTCAGTGGGATTATTCCTTTGTACGGATAAGGCTGCGTGTTTTCATTGAAGATGATTTTTCGCTTGAACCGAGGACGATGATGACAAAACTCAGATGGTGTTCTCATCTCATTGGTTATTTTCCCTAGGGGAAAAACAATTTTTCTCGTATTATTTTTCCCTAATCAACTTGAAATCTGATGCTGCTTTTCTTACAGTGACATCAAACGAGCAAATATTGTGAAAATTTTCAGCCTCTTATCTTTGTTTAACCTTTTTTTGCCAAATCTGGAATAAAATTTCAGTCTTTCTGCCACGAAAGCGAACGGCAGATACAACCTTCTACCGGAAAAAATAAAAAGAACAAGAAGACCAACAATTATGTAATAAGGGGGAAACTTTCACCACCCAAGTAAAGTCAAGAAAAAAAATATAATAACGGGTCATTTTAATAAATAAATAAATAAAATTATTAAATTTTCCTTGAATATAAATTAATTAAGTATATTGGGCACATAAAAGAATGATTGATGTAAATAATTAATATTATAAGGAATCTATGACCGGCGACTACAGATGAGTATAATATTTGCGGAATTAATTTAGATCACAAGCTGGCGTATGCTTAAGATTAAAATATATTTTTCTGTGCTTGTGAGCCCGAAAATAAAATAATTAACAGATTCCTTTTGTTCATCGCAGGGGTGACAGTGCATTTTGCAGCCTGGAGTGCCGACAGCAGCAGATGAATCGAGACGAGAGGAACGACAAGAAGAAGTTCTCCCTCTCTTCCTCCCAAAAATTAGACGCCGTGGGTTCCTCCGCCACTGGCCATAAGGTCGCCGCTAAGGGGGAGACCGTCGCTGCCGTGTGATCCCTCCCTCGCTGGCATCACCGCCCGCCCATCATCATAAACACCCCTCCGACGACCCGCTCGAGTATAACACCCTGAAAATTTGTTCAAAATTTATGTATTTATAAGAACGCATATAGGCGGGTGGTGCGATTGCAAATCTTGTATGTGTTGTTGCCAAGTTTTGGGTCGACTATTGAATTGTTCTTGCAATCGAATTCGAACTTATACACTTTAATGTCTATATCTGCCTCATGAGTTGGTCGAGTTAGTTAAGGGAGGACCCAGCTTGACTAGTATTTAATCAATGAATTTGTTGGGTATTTATGAAAATTTTGCTATCAGGAGGAGGCAGAGGTGTAAATATCTGCAAGTTCGGTGCGTAATTGTAAATAAAAAAGTTTCCGTGGAACTACGACGTAATTAATTGTATTAAAATTCCAGATGAAATCATTAGCTTGCTTTCTGGCGGGATGTAAATTTCTATATTATAATGGCTATTAATTTGAAATTAAAAGATTTTAAATTTATTGATTTTTATTTTATAATCTTAAAAAAAAAAAAAGTTATGTCACGAAAATGTCTCCAGCATCTGCCCCGCAAAGCAAAGTTGGCATATTTTACCACTTCAAAAAGAGGTGAGAAAGGGATGGATGGGTGGATGATGTATGCAATAGTCTCTCTCGTGGGATCGATTTCGAGTGCTCCACTTAAAAAGGCGAATCCAAAAGTTTCAGCCATCACGTGAAATCCGAATTCCTGCATATCGTATACCAAACACAATATTCTTCGCATTTTTTTCCCTCCTTCCTTACCGTAGAGCACAAAAGTACGATTACCTACCCTTCTGGATCCATGTGTGGTTAATCGCAACTATTGTATACTACGAAACCATAGCTTACACTACAGTGGTTAATTACTGCTGGTGCGAGAATTCGAGCCGATTTACAAGTATTTGATTTATGTATAAGAAATTTAAAAAAACTCGAAGTGACCATGCCACGATGCTAGTGCTCCGTGAAATGAAAACGAGAGGAGGAATCTGTGGCCTCGTCAGCATTGTATGGAGGGGGCCCATCCACTTATGCATATTATGTAGAAGTGTGGCACAGCTTCTTGTAAGGGGCATATTAAATAATAAAATATATTTATTTTAAAGATCTTTTTAATAAAATCATAAAAAAATAAATTTTATTAATTTGTAACTATATGTAAATATTGTTACGTGATACATCCGTTTACGTACATCGCTTTCTCCTAGGTAGGGATGACAATGAAGAGATCCCTGCGCGTTGTGGTGCGGAGTTGTTCTGGCTGATTCCCTGTCCTCAAAACGGGACCAACACTTTGATGAGAGGTCCCGTTGTTGCAGTCTTATGTTGCAGGAAAAATGGTCCGTTCTCGACTTGGCTACATCACCGATCGGTTCGGGTTGATCGTAATTTTTTACTGCTGTCATTCGTCACAGTGTTCGTGAACAACAGAAGTGTGCGGCTAGCTCGAGATATCGTATAGTTCAATCGGTTTGTTACTTTGGATCCACCATTGGTATTGATGTGCTATGGCATTATTCTCATCTTCTTGTTTATTCGGTGGACGACCATTGCCTAGTTCAAGTCATGTCAACCGATAAAAGGGTAAAACTTTTCGAATAATAAATTTCTTCCATTTACTAAACTCGAATTTAAGACTTTTTTTTTCTAAGCAAATCAAATTTATTCATCGATAAAAATATACAGATAGTTTACAGAATTACATACTCCGTTGACATCTTGGTTCAAACCTAACTTACTTAAAGTATGCTCCATACTAATATGAATTAGTTCAAGTGGTAAGGCACTTGTTCCCCTTAAGTAAAGGTTTTGAGTTCGAGTTTCTGTGAATGGAAAAAACTCATGCTGGGAGTATTTTGCTCTTTAAAATGGACCGACCCGACTCAAACTGGATTAGTCAGTAGTCCAATGAATTACAATTCTAACAAGTTAACATACTTGAAATCAGGAAAACCTTTAAAGACATGTTTAAATTTTAGTGATTTTATCTGTATTTTATTTATATTATCTTATTTCATATTATTGAAACCTATCATTTTACTTTTTATTGAGTTTAGTGTCTTATACTGATTTTCTAAATCCATTGCAGACAGACATATTGTGTCGTGAAAAAGAATTCGTATGTCAATTATTAAAACGTGCAGCAAGGACAAGACCATGACGCTGCAAAATTTATGAATGTGGCTGAGGTTTCCTTGAAGGGTCAAGAAAACCGACACCAAGTTGCCCAATTGGGAGATTTTGAGAAGTCAAGGTATCGAATACTGCGAAAAAATAATCTGCCTTGGACTATTTTCTCCATTCCATTTTTCTTTGAAATTCTCTATAAATTTCCTTTTTTAAAAAACACATTTTTGGGATGTGTAATATTTTGCTTATGTATTGATTCTTTCAAAAATGAGATTAAAAAAGATTAATCAACAATTAATATAATCAGAAGACGCTAATTGCAGAACGGTGGGGTGACTTTTTTAATTTCGGAAATGGATGCAAAGTTAGCCTTTGTTATCTTACGGAATTCTTCCAGTGATCATGTAGGACTGATACCACTTGCACCTGAATGTGCATGCAAATCAGTGGGTTGTTTCGCAGGTTCCGAACAGCTCATATCTATCAGGAAGCTAATGGTGCAACGGATGGCCCGGCAAAACTTGCCGTGGAGAGCTATGCTGAGGAGCACCTTATCATCTTTTGTTGTAGTTACTTCGATAAGCTAACCACTGGGCTAACTGATATTTTACTAAGAGTACTCTCGACACTATTTGATGTGCGAAAATTTTTCCAAATATCTAAAAAATATCACGGATGGTTAAAAAAATAATACAATTTATGGATTCCGAGCGTATAACTTGTCATACATTTTCATTTTTCTCGTTTATGTCATTTTTATTTTTCAATCTTACGAGACTCTACTGTAATTAAACAAAAAAGAGAAATGATGAGGATTGCAAAGAGAAAAAACATGTGGAACTTGCTTCTTAAGGAATTTATTATCACTAATCCTAAATAATTAATATTTTTAAATGGGTTGAGAATTCGTGACATGCCTAGATCTTACAAGAAGTGTCGTATGTTTTAGGTGCGGCTTCGTATGATTATCCTTGGAAAAAGAAAACATCTTTTAAAATAATGAAAATGACCAAAATTCTTCTTCACTATGTAGATAGAACCTGCAAGAGCATCTATTCTATCTCGAGACACCAATCTTTCCAAATGATACATGGATTGGCATGGCATGCACGGACACAAAAAGGATCTTTGCTCGAGGCCTGGTCATCCTCCTCCCTGCCCACAAGCAGGCCAGAGGAAGCAGAGGCCATGAAACAAGCCGGGTCCATGAACGTCAGGCATCTTGTACGATTATCACATTTCACAGCGTTTTATCATTCAAGAGGACAAATCTGTTGACATTGGATAAGTTTTGGGGTCTGTGTGTTTAAAATAAATAGGGCTGGCTAGCGAGAATTATGACTCCTTGGAGGGGCACTTTTGAAATTAACCACGATGGCAATCGAATTTATTTATTTGTTTTTTAAATCAATCAAGCTCCAGAGTCAAGAACCCTGCCGCATCTTTCCTCCTCCATAGCCGAACCGACTTCGTCCTCTAGCTGGAAATTCTGAGTTTGCAGAGGAGAGCAATCGAATGGGTGCAGAAGCAGAGGAGCGGCAAGATCAACCTAAGACGAATCTCATGACGGAAGCCCAATTCCTCTCATGGAAACGCCGCAAGGTTCGATTATTTATTTATTTTGTGTCTCTGCCTGTCAGTTTGGTCTGCTCTGATAGTCAGCATTCTGAATTCATGTAATCTCCGTTACTTGGGTTTTGATAGAGTAAAGCTAGTATCTCGTTAGGCGAATAGTGTAATCTTTAGCTGCTTTCATTAATTTCATGGACGGAGATCGATGTGATATAATTCTTTAAGGGCCTCCTCTCGCATTCAAATTTAAGGAGCGATACGCTCTCTTCTAATTTGAATCCAATATGGATTTTTGGATGATGACTCTGTGTCTCTTGCTCTGTTCATACAATAAGTATATATATATATATGTATTCGGTGGGCTGTGTTCTTAATGGAGCTGTAGCAGTTTGTGAGGGGCTCTAGATTCGAGCATCCAAAGAAGATGTGTCCAGTATCAAGAGAAGAGATTACTGGCGACGCAACTAGAGAACTTATAGAATCCATTATGATATTTGGGACATTGTGTCTGTGTAATTGACAAACAGGAGATACATGATGTGTCTCACCAGTCAAATAAGAATAGATTATATCATCACGGTGCCGTGGGGTGAACGTCACAAGATTAGACTTGAATTTTATGGCTTCTTACTGGCATGTGGTAGAAAGTTTTGTGCTTGACAACTACAGGATAATTAGCATTTCACCGTGCATTGTTGAAAGGGTATTGCTACTTTTATATTCTTTTGTTCTCTGTAGCATGTTTGATTATTGGGACATCAAGATGGTCAATTTCACCAGAATACAAGATTGTGATATTGACTCATTCTGGGCTGCACATGTATGGATTACTTACTATCAAGATTTGACTTTGCCACAAAGATAATGTGAGAGTAAGAGACAGAGAGAGCAATAATAGTATGGAACTTTTCATGAAGAAAAAGCTTACTGGATGGATGCCTGGTTTTCATAGGTGGCCTACTTCATTCTTGCCCTTTAATTGTCATACGGAAGCATATCTTGGTTGGAGCTCTGGATAAATGATGAAGTCATTTGGATGTAGATGTTTGATTTATACAAAGTCAGGAGTTAGCAGGTTGCACAAATAGAAATGCAGAATTGCTTTAATTACCTATATTTGAAGGAATGCTCCCATAAGAGCGTAGTTATATGGTGTTGACCTTTCAATGGGGAACTTGTATGGCCCTCTAAATACTGGTAGAATGCCACTTTAGCTGATGTGTAGAGATTTAGATTAACCTCTTTAAAGTAGTTAAGAGGTTTCTCTTTCAGGTTGCTTAGATTGGTAATATGAAGCTTGTAGTGTGCGGGGGTAGTTGGTGCACGGAAATTGACCCTACAGTAGATTTCATTGGAAAAAACAGTGTCTTTCAGGTAGCAAGTAAAGGATAAAACACAGCCATAGGTGTATTTACTATCTTTCCCTCCCTCCCTCCCTCCCAGTTAGATATCCATGTGCGTTTCTACATATTGAAGAACCACTGTATAGAAAAGATTCACACATTGCATTTATTATTCTTTGTTGCATTGATTGTACGTTATGGTAAGCCGGTGAATTGTTTTTATGGCAATACTATTGCTTCATTCTTAAGTATAATTTCCTCTTATTCACCGATGACAAATTTTACAAATGTATGATCATCCCACTCCTATCATTGTAAGCTTACTGTGCCTTGCAAATGTCACCTTGTGCATTCTGTTCTTTGCTCCTCCCTTCTTGCCATATCCTCAATCTGTTCTCAGGCTCATTAAAATTCAGGAATGGGTCATTTAATTGACGAACCACCTTGTGCACACTGTGGCTGAAGGAGCTTTATTCGTATTGACATGACAATGCACTCTATTTGTTCGTGCAGGATGCTGATGCATCTGCGAGAAAAGCCGAAGCTGCCAGGAAACGAGCAGAGGATATAACTGCTGGAACTGTTAAAATGAATGGCAGAGAGCTCTTCTTGCATGAACCTTGGGTGTTTGATAACTCTCAATATTGACTCTTTTCTTATGTGAGTGACAGATTGATCACATAGTAGACATGGAAGATGGAACTGATCGATCGTCCGTTTGTTGCTTATATATCCATGTCTTGTAACTCTTATCAATGATTCTTATACTATATGGTAAGGTCAGATTCCCAGACTGTTTCTCTATATACCCGACAGAATGCAGTTTTCTGACGTTGGAGTTCACTGCCATCTCTCCTTTGGGTCTCACACCCCACCCCCCCGGCTTATTTTACCCGACTGGCCTGGTCGACTGTCAACCAGGATCTAGTGAATCCATATCTTTACTAATTCAATATTCGGTCTGGTTTTAAAAACTAAGGTATGAATATCATGGAAAATTCCTAACATGGTAGGGATTCAAACCTGTTATTACTTGTTAAAGTTTGTAGTGATGAAATTCACATGAGGCTTCTCCATTTATACCGTGTTTAGTGTCCGGAAGTAAAGATATTCCATCAATTGACCATGACGTTTTTGGTTGATGACTTTCTACTCTAACTTATTATTCACCATAATCTTCCATTAAATAAATTAAAAAGTATGAAGTCGAGGCATGGTAATCCTAGTGGTATCCCCAAATAAAGTATAATCAAGTTTCGATGGGAAACAGATAAACAGATGAACACTGAGAGGGAATGATGAGGCGTGATCAGCCAATCAATTCACGTAAGAATTGCCCTCATTCTAAATATGCTGAGCAAAAGTGTTTTAGTGTCGATCAATAAGTTCTCAAATATCGCTGACTAAAGGCATTATTCTAGCCTATCTCGGTTTGTTTGGTGGCAAAAGCTCAAGCAACCACCTCCGAATCCAATTCAAGGATAATCTACCGATGTCCAAAGTCCCATGTCAATTCTGAATCAGTCTTTAACTGCTCATAATTCTGCTCAAACCGAAGCCGTGATTCCTAAACTCTGAACAAATCCACCAAGCTACCATCTACAGGAGTACCATAAACTCCCTTGTTTAGTCTTTAACTATAGTTAGAAGATGTAACAAGTTTTCTTTTGCATGGATAAGCATTATTTATTGCACCACCCTTTATGACCATAAACAGGATCTCATGTTAAAACTTACTCTACTAGCTATCTTATTTATACTATAAATTTAATGGATCTTAACTAATCTAACTTTTGTATCTATTAAAAAATAAAACTTTCCAGTTTAAAAATCCTATTCATTTACAATACTCGAATATGACGAACAACCTCAGCAACTCATATGAGCAGTTCTCGGATTCTTTATCTGGCATACACCGCACAATATCAAGAAGTTCAGACGAACCCAATTGATTCAAGTTCAAGTCGGATTAGCTATTATGAGATAAAATTTACTAGTTATGATTTTTTTTCATTATAAGATTCGAGTTCCAAAAATTATTTGATGGATTACAATGGTTAGTTCTTGTGGGCTCCTCTTTTTTTTTTTTTTTGTTTTTATAAATCTGTGCTACGGTTACTGCAGCGCGGGAGTAACGTAAGGATTTTGGAGAGGAAATGAAATCCACGCTTGAGGTGGGGACCACAAGAGTCATATTGGAAAATACGTGACCTGCGTGGTTTGACCTACACCCGCTCTGATGTTGCCACGTGGAAAGAAGCTGCTGATGATTCCCGGGGAGATGACTGGAGCTTCTGTCTTGAAAGATTCTCTCACGAGGGGCAATTCTGTCAATAACAATCATTTTTCGTAAAGAAAATAATTGTGTGTGTAAATTGTTAATGGATTTAATCAGGAATTAGTGAACGATTAGTGAAATAATTTCGTTAATTATCATGTTCGTTATCACTGTAGAAATAGATTTTTAGGTGAAGCACTTGTCTATAGATTTTGTTAATAAATGGTTACTAGATTGTCCGAATAGATACGTGGACAAAACGACAGATTAATCTATACACAGGTAACGATCAAATAATACCAAGCGTCCATTTTACATAACCGTTGTGACTGCTATAAATATAACAAACTGTATTTTAACAACACAACATGGCTTAATAACCTTCGAAATTGTCTCGTCATGTAATAAATTCCGACCATTGCAAGTAATTCAAGAAATAATTTTTTATTTAGTACGATAAAATAATGAGTGCACGACTGAATAATTAATTTCATGTATATTTTTTTCCCTTAGAGAAGCCAATTTTAAGTAGGCTTTGAATTTTGGAACCCCTCCAAATAATTAATTTCACCCCATAAATGAAATTCACCACTGGCATATGACCACATTTACAATCTTGCCCCTGCAAACCCCACCCAAAGACGTACTAGCTGGGAAGGCTCCAGCCTGACATATCTAAATGAATTAGTGTTAAAAAAATGTCAGCTCATATACTACCCGTTTAATAAACGGGTTAAAAATTTAAAATATAAACATGATCAATTTAAAACCAGGTTAACATAACACATCTAACTTATATAACAAAAATATGTGTGGTAAAATTGTAATTTTAACTTAATATGTTTAAATGAGTTAATAAGTTTGACAGATAAACACATAATTAAGCGAGTTTAATCGTATTGTGTTGTGTTATATGGGTTCAACTCGGCTTAGGTTACACAGGTCAACCCGTTTAGACACGAAACACTTTTAGAGTCAACCTGAATCCGCATAACTCCGTATCGTTTCGTATTGAATTATCGTATCGTGTAAAAAATTCTCAAGTCTCAACTCTTAATTTTTCCCCCCTCAAATCTGTCGTTCATGCTCCTCGCAGTCACGGACACCGTCAACGGGTGGATGACTCACTCTCTCTATCCCTGGGCACGGTCTCTCCACATTTTCTCTCAACTATCATCTCATTCTCTCCTTGCATATATATCACTCCTAGGATCACTCTCTCTTGCAGACAATGCAGTCCTAGCTAGAAAGGTATCGATGCATCTCTTTGGGTTCTCTATTCTAGCTAGTCCTTTTACAATTTATGAGACAACCGGACTCGTCTGTTAATCGTTTGTTCACTTGCTTATCAGTCTAATTGTGAGCTTGCAGGTTCTTCCATCAGTGTCAGTGCGTCAATTTTAAGAGAATTTTCAGCGAATTAGCAGGTACAGTGCACTGCACCTTCCTCATGTAATAGATTTTGTTCATTTGCCACACGAGAGAGGTATGTACATATACACTTATCTAATCTATCTAATCGCAGACTTAAGTGTCGGAGAGTTCTTGCAGTGCGGTACATGGATTTCATTCTTGCATGAGGAGTCCTTACTATTTCCTTGAAATTCTTGATGAACATATTGAATTTTTTTTCCTGATACTTCACGATAAAACAATAAAAGATAATGATCTTGAGATGATAAATTTTTCGGAGTACAAGGGAATTATACACCTCAAAAAGAGTAGGAATGAAAAGGAACAAAAGTGGTATGAGAAGTTTATTTACGAGAATTTAATCAAGAATCTCTTGATATTATATTGAGAACGACACCAACAGCGTCCGACCATTTTATTCCTCTCGATATGATACATTTTTATATAAAAATTTTGAGGATTTTCCTCTCAATATCTTCTAGATTTTTTTCAACTCGACACCATTTCTCTATCTGATAACCTCTCTCCTTCACTGTTCGAAAATCGACATCTTAGCAATAATAACTGAGTAAAAACAAAACGAAAATGTACCCCCCAAAAAAAAGACAATCTAAAAGCTTAAGCTTCAATGAGAGGTTCATATGGTGGGCATGCCCTTATCTACAAAGTCAATCGATTTGGGTACGGAAGAGACTACGTTTTGAGTGATCACTACCTTGTATAGTTTTCTAATTTTCAACCCAAGAAAAAAAAATTACCATGATGATAAGTTATTTTAATTTAATTTTGAATTTTTGGCAGTAGTATTAATAAAACCCTAGTAAAATTACCATAAAGGCTCTCGATAGCTGAATAGTTTTACCTATGCTTTTTCAAGATAGATCAAATATTGTTGATCTTCATATATATCATAGTCCTATAAATTCAAGAAACCAGTTGTCTGTCTTTATATTAGGTTGATAGGTTTTCACAAGTACTTCCTCCGGCTTGTATATCATGTTCTAGGGTAAGGTTTTCCTCCCCAGTTCAAAATCAGCTCTTTTTTTTTTTCGTGTGTAAAGGGAAAATATATTTTTAGAAAGAGATAGAAGGAAGGAAGAATCATGGGGGACGGAGAGTTTCGCGAATGAGAATTGAACTTAGAATCTCTTGGTCTCAAATCGAAAGCGACACTACCATATATATACCAAATTTCCTTTCTCAGGACTCATGCTCTTTAGGGAACTAATGCATGTACGATTTTTCAGTATGTACCATCTGAATATGACAATGTTTTTTTTTTCCTATTCTTTTATACATGAAATCAGTTATCTTCAACTTTCCATATGCAAATGAAGCAAAATTGTGATGTCAATTAAGACATAACCATAGTTGGCAAAGAAAAAAAAGGAAAAGCCATACATGGAAATTCACACCACTAAGATTTTTTTTTTAAATGACTATTTATGATTTTGATGATATATATATATATATATATATATATATATTGCATCCAACTTTCTTTTACCTTCAAATGATGAAAATCAGATAGCAAGCCATAAGCACGAGAGATTATTCTCGATTTACCAGCATATTATGACCGGTTTGCGCATCATATTTGTGTTACCAAGTATGATCTACATTTTTCAAGCAATTTATTTGCTCACCCGTGTTTTATCACTTGACGATAAATGTAAATTGGTTATATCGATTTTCAAAAGGTTATCAACCCATAGAGATGCGATCGGCATTACTTGAACTTGCCATGCTTCCATTTGTTAAACCCAGATTCTAAATCTAATTTTATGACTTTGAACCCTATCACTATGCAATTCGTTGATTTATTTCAAAGTTTATATTAGATGTTGATGCCCTAACAAGTTATAGTGTATTGCAGACTTTGGATTAATTAAAAGCTCATTCGTTTTAGTGCAGAGCACTAGACCATGGATTACAGCGAAGAACTTTGGGAAAACAATGGAAACTCCATCCGGGAGGATGCATCATTTCTCACTCTAACACCGACAGAGATTCAGCAAATCAACAACAGCTTAGCGGTATCGCTTTGCCATGCCATAATTAATTATCTTATAGATAGATCAGTGCAAATTGTCATGTACTTTTTCCATTAGGAATTCATCATCTCAAATCTTATCCGTTGGGTCTTGAATTCTTATTATTGTTAGGTGACATAATTGGTGCCACCATAAACTCGTCGTTATTTATTTTTTAATTCTATTTTCTAATGCAGTAGAGTTGCTACCCCTTTTCCACTGAAAAATAGTCATAATTAGGGTTCTTTCTCCAGAGAAGGTATCTTGTGTCACGGTACCAACCCATGGCAATGCATATATGGGAGAAAGCCTTGTGTATAATGGATAGACTATGTAAAAGTGTTGATGTCGTATCACAAATAAATATAATTCAATTATTTCTATGGTTATCTTTTTATTTTTATAATTTCATTAAAAAATCTTAAAATGAGTGAATTTTATTAATTTGTGATACCAACTCAGCATTGCCACTTAATATACCATTTACACACAATATTCTGCCAATTATACGGTGACATCGACAAATGAAATTTTAGTTATTTTAGTTATTCTTTAATAAAATCTAAAAAATACAAAGCAATTCTAAAAATATTTAAATTTGATCGGTTGGTGTCCCCATGTGATGATATCATTGTATAAAATACTTTCTCCTTTCTTTGCTTGATTCGTAAGCAACATGTAAACGACTTACCAAGTTAAGTGAATATGTGTGTGTGTGTCTGTGTGTCTGTGTGTCTGTGTACACAAGCTTAAGATTCTCCATTTCAACTTTTACTGCACTACTCTGCCTTTAGTTAAGGTTTTGAATAATTATTTTACTTGTTCTCATGGATCACAGGAGAATGGATCATCCTCAAGAATGCCCAGTTCATTTGTGGAGGCTGTTGATCCCAATTCCAACCTCTCTCAGGGAAGAGCCTCCTCAAGCATAATCCCACCAGGGTACTATCCAACAGTGGTATGCTCAATTGGATCACCCCTGACTGTCTTCATCAGAAACATCTCATTAATGTTCAAATGCTTTCCCTTTTTTTCTCTCTTTTTTCCTTATCGATTGATTTATGATGATCCACCAGGTTTCTCCAGCTTCTCAGGGAACTTTTCAACCTAATACCGAGGCGGTACGTGCAAGACAAAAAGCATTATTAATCCATTAGCCGGAGAGCCCTCATCAAATTTAGAATGTGTCTTTTATTTTGCTTTTTACTAAGCTGTTCTTTAACATCTGCTCCTGTCACCATATGGACGAGCAGACAGCAGGCGTGGGAGTTGCTGTTGAAGGAGCTACTGGGATCTATCATTTTCAAGGCTCCTTGCTGAGCAGTAGCCGAAATGAACTTCAGCTGCAGGCTTTTCCTCAATCTGGGTATCTTTATGGTTATTTTTTCGAAAATTTTTATGACGCGAGATACTACTCTTTAGGAAAGTTACAACCATGACCTCTTTGATACCGGTATAAACCTACACTATATCTCGAAATTGCATCAAGTCTTGTCTCTGGGAAACTAGTGTGTTTTGATTTGAACTAGTAATAGGATGAGAGTAAAAACTCTATGTGCGAGCTACAGATCATAAAGCATTTCGTGCACAAGCAAGGTCGTAGAACGCTTGCAATTCTAATTGTTTGTGAATTGATCTTAGGCCAATGACTAATACGCATACTCAGACCTTGGAAGCTCTGTGCTGCCTCAGCCTCCTACACCGTCCATGTATGCGTGCTCTCCGTTGATTAGTTTACCTCTCATGAGTAGATTGATGAGTGCCGCTCGATTAATAATTTTATTGATTTTTCAGTTTAGTTCATTCATTCTACAAATTTCATGGATCGATCAGGCCTTTTAATCTCACTGGTACTCAAGGAGTCAATCAAGCACCAGCATTACCCACAACAGACACCATCAATTTCCTGGACCGTGACATGCCACCACTAGGGCAAAGGTTGCAGGAAAGGTACGTAAATTGTGTATAAGATCAGCACTGCTCGTTTCATGGCTATTATGAGACTTAGTTATGACACCGGTTCTAAATATTGTTGATACGTAGAGTGTCTTCCTTCAACTTATCTGGATCACTCAACCAAGAAGCCAACCAGGTTGCGAGGTCGACCGCCTCCTTCCTTGGCCCCGGGGCACTCGATCCAATTCCTTCACAAACTCAAGGACAATGCCGGTATGAGATCTCAAACAATTTCAGCTGAACAGTACTACTATAACCCTTTGTCATCATAGTTGCACGGGCTAATCCATGAACTTAATTACTCGCAGAATAACGTAGACAATCATAGCAATATTGGAGCTGGCAATTCTTTTCAATTTGGGACTCCAAATAGTCACATGGTCAGATTAACTAATTAAGTTTACATTCATGGAAACACATATTACCTTAAGTAACATAAAGATCGTGTGCTAAAAATATTTCAGCTTGGAGATGGGCATCGTGCTTATAGCCAAAGCACAGTGGGAGGTGCTCGAACTTGGCTCGATCTCGGGCAGGCGAACACAAGTTCACAGCCATCTGCTCTTAACCTGTCGTTCTCTAACCCTTTCCCTCCATGTCTTTGTTTACATCTTTCTTTTGTGTAACCATTGTATTTTGATTTCGATTTCTCAATTGCTTTCTCATGCCATTCTCTTGTCATAACAGGCTTGGGAACAGGAGGCCGATCATGAATTCTCTGTATGATCCTATTTATGAACAGATGGGTTTGCCAGTTGATCCTCACCTGAGGTTCTTCCTTGCCGAACAAGCAAGCAGTAAGTGAACGCTCTTGCCGTGGTCCTTTTAAACGTATGTACACCATTCTAGCTCATCGAAATTCAAATTTTGGTGCTGCAGAGTCCGCTTCAACAAGCAACAAGAGGATGCGCTGAAGGGAAGGCTTGATTGGGAGACCAATCGCGCATGTGTGCGTT
The DNA here is from genome assembly GCA_037672795.1 of Lagerstroemia speciosa. Taxonomy (NCBI): domain Eukaryota; kingdom Viridiplantae; phylum Streptophyta; class Magnoliopsida; order Myrtales; family Lythraceae; genus Lagerstroemia; species Lagerstroemia speciosa. The sequence continues at coordinate 9,398,673 of CM075289.1, read as the reverse complement.
CATGCTTATCTGCTTGATTTCAGAAGCCTGAGAACTCCTTATCAATCTACCAGTTCTCTTAAACTTATCTCTATTTCCTGTGATATACTCTGATCTGTCTCAATGGTTGGCCGGGCTGCTAGATCCGGCCAGCGTTGAGTACAACTTGGGTACATCGTTGAACTTCTATATTTCGTAAGAAGAACTTAACTATCGTAATTGCTTTCGTGATCTTTCCTTGTGATATTACAAAAAAAACTTCAAGTAGGATACGCATGCAGGCACAAACCCATGTTTTATCCCTCTAGAATTTCTTTTCCCCGATAACAAGGGAGGCTTGCGACCTAGAAAGAGTAGGGGGAAGCAGGAATTAAAGGGGAATGACAAGTTTTATTGATAAAAGTCGAGCACTCACAATATCTTGATCTCAAGTCAAGATCTTATGCCGCCATAGGACAAACCCTAGATATTTTTCACTAGCAAGTACATGATGGAAGAAAAAAATTTCTCTAGCAGCAAGTTGGGGATCTAGGACACATTGCAATAGCAAGTGGGTGCAGTAGTTTAGATCACAAATTAGCCAGAGGATCTTCACCATCATCTTTACTTATGATATCCATTTTTTGGTTGATTGATCATGTTCACTTGGGTATCATCTCATGACGACTTAGTAATCGGAAGTCCCATCCATACGGTCCTGCTGCTGCTTGAAATTGAATAACCATGGCAATGTAAAAGGGATGCATAGGATAAGTTTGGAACTAGCATTAGAAATCGATGTTTCCTGATATGAAATAAACATGAGCTATCGATCAAGAGGTTAAGAGGACGAAAACCTGAACTTGCAGGGAAAAGGATGGGGATGTGGTACTCAATTTGTGCAAAGCCAAAGTACTCTCTTCGATCGGATTTGATATGCGAGATGACTTGAGGATGTTTTGGAGATCGATACTCGAGGGCGCCCCTTGGACTGATGATTGATGGATGGTAGAACACAAGTCCCTGAAAATCGCCAAATTTCAGACACACGAGAATTTTGTCGATTGTTGGTTTCGTAATCGTCAAGACCACACCGAAAATGTCGAGACCAAAATAATTCTAAGATCCTAAGAAAGTGGGTTTGATACATTCACGTTACCCTTGACCTATACTAAGAGTTTTCATGTTCCACTCTTCACTGTCCTCTTTATTTCCCTCTTTCTCCTATCTCTTTCTAAATTCAGGAGAATCTTTATGGAATAGAAAAATAATTCTATGATACATAAACATCAGGGCCACACATCTACCTGACTGGTCCAAGAGGTTGGTCAGACGATGAGGCCAAAAACTGGGAATTGCCTGGGCTATTTTCGGGCATCCGTTGATCAAGTTCTTCAATGTGGAAGGGACCACCTGGTACCTGCTGTCAATTAATAAAACTAATCAAACGATTACTAATCAATTCAGGCTCAACCGGTCTCGCTACAAAGCTGAAAAGAAAATGTCATTGTGTTGGATCCTGTCCTGTATACGATTTACCTGCATTGCAATGTGAGAATTGAATCGGTCGTAAGAAGATAGTAGGCGGTTTGCCGACAAATTATCCTGCAATAACATACTGTAGCCAGCAACTAGCATAATCTCTTTATAAATGACCTTTCCCTTGCAATTTTTTTAATATTCAGAAATTAAAAAAATTCTCACTAATTTAGGCTAAATTATAACATGAATTAAAGCACAAACAATAATTACTGGGAAAAAACACAAAAAATGAATGAGATGCTATACTACACAAAAATAAAATAAGTTATTCCAAAAAACAAAGAAAGAAATAAAAAAAAATAAAGGAGCTAATTCATGTCACTCTACGTGCCAAAAAGACAAAACTAATTAACATGGCTACTTGCAGATCTCTTTGGCTTCTCCGTATTTATGCACGTATACATACAGACAGATGCCCACTCACCCACCCACCCACCCACACACACACACATAAATTTATATTTTTTTTCCTAAAAGAGCAAGAGCATGTTTGAAGGTTCTACACACACCCATCGCTCGGTGTGTTCATTCTCCCCTCTCTCTCTCACTCTTCCACAGCAGCTAGGCAGTTGGTAAAGATGAAGATTTCTGTCCATATTTTGGTGTTGGAGATCGATATGATTAAAGCTCGGGTCTCCGACCATCACTGTCTCTGGCTCCGGTGAGTTTTATGTGTATATATGTGTGTGTGTGTATATATATATAACATATTGGATATGCGATTCTCTTGATCTTTTCTCAGCTCAACCGGAACGATTGTTCTCAATTTCGTGTAACTTTCATATGTCTGTCTGGTTTCTTTTCACTATATCGCAAGTATTTGTCATAGATCGAGGATGATACTGGGCCGCGACATGCTCTCACCTAGTAAACGAAAACGAAAAGCAAAGGCTTAAAATCAAAGATTTGACCTTTCTTTGGAGCACCCGGCCGAGTGTGTCCTGGAGATGCTTCTCACACTGCTCCAGTTCTTCCGCTGATGTTTCCTTCAGCAGGTCCTCCGGCTCATATTTTCTGTGAATTAAAATTATCTGGTTATTATTTAGCGAAAAATTACGAAAAGACGAAGATGAATTATTACAGATGTTATAGTGTGATAAATTGGAAAATTCTGTAGACCTTATCTCTTCGTCTGCTTCTTGAAGCTGTCGCTGCAACATCGTAATTTGCTTCTGAAGTTCCTGCGATTAATTGTCCAGCTTATATATTCTTGTATTAAATTCGAAGCATGACGAAAATTAAGTGTAAATTACATTAAATATTTCAGGAATTTAATAACATAATGGTCATTTTCGTAATCAAATGTTCAGCCAGCCATCAAAGGATCCTCAAATATTCAGTCCGCCGTTACAAGGTTCCTGCATTTTAACAAACTTCGGAGAAGTACTTACCTCAATGTCGGAGTTTGATGCTGTCGGACTTTTTGAGAGGAATTAACAGGTATATCAAGATTTGAACATGAAAAAGAAAAAAAAAACAGAGAGAATTAGATAAATGAAATGATAATTATAATTAACTAGATAAATAAATGCAATAAAATGATCAAAATGAAAAATAAAATAAAATGAAGTAGGAAGAACTAACCCTGCCCGATGGAGAGCGATGTCATTTTCATTTCTCAATCGTGTGATGATCCTCAGGAGTGACTGCACAGAGAAAATTAAATGGAAATCAGTGAATTAATTTCCCTAAATTGAAAATTTGAGCTTTTGACGTAATTAATTACCACCAACAACTTTTTTTACCTTTTAAAAATCATTAATTTGTTTTGGTCACCCAAACAAAATAAATTTTTTATCCAATTTTCCATTTTCAGACTCTGAATCAAAGAGAGAATTTTTGTCAATCTCGCCTCATCACTCGATATGAAGAACTGATAATAAGAGTTAGAGGGTTTCATTTCTAATTACCTCACTGTCTTGAAAATCGCTGCAAAAGAAACAAATAGTAAATTATCATAGGAATCAGAATAGATGAGATCTATCTGTCTTGGATAAAAAGAGGAAGAGAACAAAGGGATACGGTGGATTTTATTAATGGTCGATAATCAAATTCGAGATATGGAATTCTTTGATTTTAGGTTAGGTTAAGGACGATGCTATTTCATTAAGCTAATCGTTCTCTCAAATTATTTTTATAATAATGATATGAGAGTTATGTAGTAATGTAACAATTCTACAAAGGATATCTTAAGATCTCACACAGCAAGGAAAAGCCTTACAAAACAAACATAAAACAAGAACAATTTTTCGAGAAAAAACAAAATGGTACCTCTGTTGTTCTCCGTCGCTTAAGCTGAGGAAACGAGCGAAGACATCCTCGATTCTGTTTTTCAGGGCACATATATGCAAATAAAAATAAAAATAATAATTAAACGAACATTCTGATAACTTTGCATTCAGCTGCCCCAATTATACGTGCAAGTATGGAATGTAAAATTGAATGAAAATAGTTTATGGTAATTAAAGGGCGTAAATTACGTGAGTGCCAATCATATCAAGTCTGTAAGGGCTAAATGCATATGACAGGTCACACGTTCAAGTTCCAACTTTGAATCATGCAACGATGATATGTATTACTTGACATGATTATGGTTAAATTCGATGTACAATAAAATCTTGTTGTGTCCGAATGATGTTTTGGAACTGGCTATTGTTGTTTGTGTGCATTAGGTGATGAGATTGATTAATTACATTCTCTACGTGCTTGGCTAGCCCTTTTTTATGGCTAAGTAAATTTTGTGCATGCGTTGTATTGATTCATTAGCCTGCACCTATTCCCATATTCGATATAACCTTCCTCTCGAGACAATTCAAAAATACCATCATGCTTCCGTGGCTTTTTATATACTTGACTCATTTGTGTTTATGCAAATTCCAAACAAGATTCTCCCCTCCAAGAAAATATTAAGTATATCACGTGATAGTATTTACGTACTATTACAAAATAATAAAATTTACTTATTTTTAGGGATTTTTTTGTTTTTAGAACTTTATTGTTGAATTTTATCGGTTTGTAACCGTCACGTAAGCACTGTCACATGAATATCTATTGTACAGAAGACTCACTTGTATAGCCATTTCCCTTCACTCCAACTCGCACAATGAGTAAGCTACCATTTTCATCCTTAATGTTTTATACTCATGTTGTTTTACCTTACCAGAGTGTTTAGCTCAGAGACGTGTGGAGATTTTGTAAATTGTGATTCCTTGGGTTCTTGTAAATAATTTAACAAATGTTGATGAAATTCCCTGGGAATTAGAACCACATTGGTGGTGAGAATTGGAGCTATGCCATCTTCTAATGTTGATAGTAATACAAGAGTTAGAGGAACAGCACGAGACCTCGTCATCTCTGTCACTCAGGAATTTGAAAAGATGTTGAGGGCTCGTGTGTTTTTCACATGGTTTCTTTTAGGTAATATGCACAATAGAATAGATTATTCAGCCTAAAAATCCCAAAATTTCTTTTTCAAAAACGCTCTTTTATTTATAACAATGCCAAAATATTGTTAAAAGTGTTCAGCTGAAAATAAAATTAAAAAAAGGAATTTGTGACGAATAAAATTGGAAATGTCTTTTATTTAATTTATACTAGTCTAATACTTCTCCTTCGTTTTGCAAATCTATATTTAAAAAGATGTATGTCAAATTTGAAGTGCCATATGTTATCATGACTTAATTAGCTAGTATTCGTATATTATACGGTCATGGCACATTCATTTTAGGCAAGCTCATAGAAGACAACGATACGTCGTATGCATTAATTTTCAACGAGCAATACAAATTAGTTGCTGATTCTGCATGAGCTAGCTGCATGCACCTTGTTTTGCCAGAGAAATGGCTGAGGCGACCGGACGGGGAAAACATGATGAGAGCGACGTCGATGTCGCAGAGGACAGACAGCTCGTATGCCTTCTTGATAAGCCCATTCCTTCGCTTCGAGAACGTCACCTGCCGGTTCGTGGTGCTCTCTATTCTCTTCATCGGTAACTTAACACGACCCATGATCTCTTCCTGTACTTCGCCCCGGTCTGTATTCGTATGTTTTGAGTAGTCAACGACACATTTGATCGGAACGGGGAAAGGAGAGTCAGAAAATGGGGAGAGATAGTAGGGAGCGAAATATATATATATATATATATATGTGTGTGGGTGTATAGTACCAACGACCTAGATTGTTTTTTTTTTTTTGGTACTGTGCTTTTGTTGTGGTTTTCTTGGATTTGAACCTGGACGAGGAAATCTTTATCTCTGTCTTTTTTAATATAATTTTTTATTTTATTTGTCTGATCCCAATAGAAATAAATGAAGAAGATGATAATTCGCACTGGTAGATTGGAAAAATCAACTGCCAACCATCATATGCACCTGGGCAAGTGTCCATGTTCAAGCCAGGACGTCCCTCGGGCAGAAAAAGACAAAGTACGAATTATTAAAAAAACAATGGAAGTATAAATTTATGAGGTGGAACGCGTAAAGTTACCTATGCAGGAGGCTTTTGATAAATTATTGGTTACACTCACGCACACAGTCGGCCAGAACTATAACCCGAGCCATTGGATCGTGCTTTTGCGAGGAAGGAAATGACTGAGTAGATTAGATTTAAAAGTAAAATAAATTTAAGAATATCGGAGCATTATACTTCGTACTTTTGTAAGTTTTGTGAAATTTAACAATATCTACGAGTAAATGACCTTGCGATATAGTTATATTATAATAATATAATATTTTAATTTATAATTAAAAATTTTTAAATTTAATTATTATTGTAAGAGATATGCACTATTTTATTTTTTTTATTACTATTTTATACTGGGTTCATGAGCTCAGCTGTCATAGGAAAAATCTTGTTGTTCTTTTCCATCTAAATTATTAATATTTAAAAATTTAATTAATTATGAATAATTTAATTTGAGTTTATAGGATGAAGATCTCTTACTTAAATGCAGAGGCTTTGTAGTAAAATACGTACGGCTGCTGTCTCCCAGCATCCCCACTTGTCCAATTTACGAGTCCTCGCAGTTCGTGCGCAGCCCGCCGTTTTTGTCGATAAATATCACCCTGGCCCGCGGCGTACGTCCAGATACTTTCCTTCTCCGTGCAAATAGTCCGATGCAGGAAAGCACTAATCTGGTCACCTCGGAAAACAAAGGACATGTGATGCGCCTCCCCGGCGTGTCTAATTGATTGAATTTTGTTTTTGTCTGATAATGACATGTATATGACTTCATATTCGATTATCGAAGGCCGAAAAATTAAACGAAAGAGGGGGAGAGAAACATCGTGACGGTTGCTAATGTTTCTGGGGCGAAGACCGTTGGACTTTCCAGCTCTCGGCAAGCCCGACGAGCTCGATGGGCCCGAGGAATCCTCGCACTGAGAAAAACATTGCAACCGTACTTAAGAGTTCATTTGTCCGGCCCGAGGAGTATCTCATGAAGCCAGTTGAACTTTATCTTAAACAAGGTCTCGGGTTCGAGTATTGTGGATAGAGAAATTTCATCTTGAGAACTCGAATTAGATTAATTAGTGTTCATTGGATTTCTGTATACAAGTGATTTAGACCGTAAAAAAAAGCAGGAAAACCCGAAGTGAGAGCTTTAACAAGGGGAGAGCCTTTACTCGATCGATAAATTGGTCCGAATCGAAATGATTTAGTCGGAATTTATTATCAAGCCGTGAATGGTAAAAGGAAAAATTCATTGGTTGCTCTGGGAATTAAGTCTATGGAGACTAAAATTTTATACGATGCTTGACTTTTGTGTCATATACTTCACAGATTCTCCGATGTACATGGATGGAGCGGCGCTACATCCCAGTATTAACATGCATGGAAATAACACACGTGCGCGCAAACGTACTTATATGTGTATGTGTGTGTGTACGTATTTGTATGAATCGTTAGATAGCGTAGGTAATAGCTTGCTGCGAGCTTTGGACTCTGCACTGTTTGGGGTCAACACGTAAAAGATGGAAATTCTAGAACCAGATGGTCTGGCCAATGATTGGGAACCACCTGTGGCCGGACCCTGCAGAGCTGCAACTCAACCGTGACATTGTCATGAGTTGGTTGTCTCAGTACACCTATACATATTTTTATATACAATAAATGGCCATCATTTTCAAGATTATCCACCGACTATTATCTGAAAATACGCCTCAACCAAGACCCCAATCTTAACGTACACGCAAGCTGCCCAATTGTTTGACATAATGTTTTGATAGTGAAATTGTTTATTAATATGTTTCTTCCATCTGATAGCTTTCATGGATTCCCATGATTTCACGTGTTTCGTTCACTAAAACTTTCACTGATCACTAAAATTAGAACAACCTCTTTTATCTAGAAAATTAAAATCAAATAAATCAGACTAAATTATTGAAAATTAAAGCAGCAACTCAGTGATTAAAACCCCGATTACGATGCACAGATACTCGTCGGGAGCAACTGTTGTTGCGATGGATTATGGTCGTACTTGATTCATTAGTTATACACACAACGCTACCAAATTGAAAGTCTTCAACGCTCCGACCCACACATGTACAGAGAAGGAAGAAAAGAAAACCCGATTTAACAGCAAAAATATTTACGAATATTATGACTACATGATGGAGCAGGAGTTCGGGTTCTCGTCGCTGAACATCTGGGTGTAGTGGCTGTCGAGGGTGGTCTCGGTGATCGTGGCAGCAGGCGGGATGGCCCGGACATGATTCGGGGGTGCCTTCTTGTCGTAAGACTGCGATACGTAGGGATGAGCCACCAGACCGACCGGAACGTAAGGCCATGGCTCCACCTTCTTCTTCGTCGACTTGGCTGCCGCCAGTACCTTCTTAGCGTCCACGTACCCCACCACCGTCACCTTCTGCTGCTTCAAGTCCACGTCCACCGATTTAGCCCCTGATCAACATATTATATATATCATGTCACCATGTGAGACACAGCTATTGAAGTAAATCCCATATCGGATAGATCACTGCCTGTGAGTTCAAACTTACAAATATCGTTGAGTATATGGATTAGATCACCGATACCTTTGACGTTGGAGAGGACGTGCCTCATCTTGCGAGCGCAGCCCTCGCAGTCCATCCTGACCTTGAGGGCGACGGTCTGCGTCTGCTTCTTCTTCCTCCTTTTGAGAATCCTGAGCAAGTCAGATAAGTAGTCGATGGTACCTTCAACTCCCATATTTCTGAAGAGGAATGGAACAAGGCCAGAACAGTTTATCAGAGGTTTGCGTTCGTGAGGACGATGCGAGAAGCTGGTGAGGGTCGGGAAGAGTGGCAGAGAATCGGAGACAACATGACCTTGGCCTCGAAGAAAACTCGTATATATAGTGCGAGTGGCCCCGTGAGCAAGTGGTAGAAATTGAAAAATCAAGAGATCTTGAATTTATTTCTTGTGATCGGACATTTTATACCCTTTTATTTTTGTAGATAGAGTAAATTCATGTTCGAAAAAGTTGCACCCTAGCATGATTCGATACAGTTCAAATATAAATTAATTAAGTTTTATTAAATTTCTTGAGATACGACTCAAGTGAAGAAAAAAGACAAAATTCAAGAAATTTAAATATTGGTCTGAAAATGGCACGTAATTGAATTATTGTATCCATTAAAATGTCAATGTGGGCCATGGGAGTAGTGGCTCATGATCAATCAACGTTCACTAGATCATCACCTGCATGCACCGATAACCAGCATACACCTGCACCTGTCACTGCAAGGGGGCGATGGTACTTCCCAGTTCATTCCCCGCCATAGTCGCCCCTTCAAAAGTCTCGGTACCGACCATTCACTGACCATCCATATACTACCTTAAACTTAACTAAGTCTAATTAATGTATGCTGTTAAAAATAATTGATCCAGTATAAATAAATTACAGATCCAAGTACTATGGTTAAGAGGGTTTTACTCTTTAATGAACCAAATTAAATCTAAATCTAAATTATTGAGAATTTATTTAAAATTTTTACCACCAAGGATATAGTGATATGCTAATTCAAACGTTACTCTCATACGATCCGACACATCTAAGTTCTAGGATTTGAACTCATTCTTTGCATTTGGTAAAAACACCAAATAGAAGCTTGCCCTTTGAACCTGAGCTTAAAAGACATTATTTTCTTAAATTATACTAAATATTATATTAAATATAAAAACTCAAATATTGAATAATACGATAGATTGGATAACCACTATTATTGTATTTCTTTTTAATTGAAAAGAAAAAGGAGAACTTATTTAAATTTTTGTATACCTATGGGATATACCAAAAAAGTAGGGTAGTCAAAAGTGGAATATACTTTAATTTTGTCCGAAGAGAATTACTGGGTCCACTATTTAAGGGACGCCGGGTAAGATTGCATCATCACGTGCCACGTTTCATCTGTTCGAATCGACCACTTGGAACTGGGGTTGGTTTTGATAAACGGCCAGAAGTTTGCCGCCTGGCGTGGAGCCATTGCTCGTCAAAATGCAAATGGCAGCTCGAAACGTGTAAGGCTGGAGAAATTCTTTCATGATTGGGATATATAATATGATACGTACTACAATCAAAACATTACTTAGTACAGATTGTTCCAAGTTACCAACAGGAGAAAAGGTTGTGCTATCGTGTAATAGTATTAAATTCTATATAAAATTTTTTTAAAAATAATTAACTTAATTTTAAATCAGTAATATTGTATAAGAACCGTTATGTGATAACATCATTATATATAAGATTGACTGTTAGTTGTCAAATGACAGTGAAACATAACATGATATATGATAATGTAACACGACACCTACCAGTATGAGAGAGGGGGATTTGAAATCCTCACATGCCGAAATTCGATCCAATGATAAGAAAATATTGATGTCATCGTATCACTGAAACATCTAGAAGGAAAAGAAAATAAGAAAAAAAACCAAGTATCAGTGTCAATATTATCGAAAAAAATAAGTATCTATATATATATATTAATATTCTATATATTCTATTATTTCTCCGTATACAGACATCATATTCATTGTTAATCAATAAAACATTATAATCTTAATACATACGATAGCAAATTAACGCACATGACCTGAAATTGAACGAACCCGAAAAGACTAATTAATGCACATAACACGCATCATGAAACGTTTTGAATCTGTGGGCAGGCAGCTAGCCCGACAACGAATTAAAGCAATCATGTATCCTCTGCCCATGAAGAAAATCAAAGTGCCAAGTAATGAGTGCGGGCGGGCCCCTCTCGTGGCAACACATCAATCAAATCAAGATTTCTATAGAACCTCGACAATAATTGTGTACACGTAGACTAGGAACCCTATGCCAAATTTGCAGCCGCTTCCTCTATCCAAAGCCAACTTCGAACGGGGAGAGTCTGTTTTTGTTGTGTTTCTCCCCCCCTTCCATCATGCATGTCATGTCCCCTAATGGACGAGACAGCCTTTACTGTAATTGGTACGTGGCGTGGCTTATATCACAGTTTGGTGTCGTCTTCACTTTTGATATTTTTTGCTAATATAATTTATATATTAACTTTTATGATTTACGTCTAATTTTTAAATTAAAGTTAAATTAATAATTTCAGTCATTTCTCTCACATATCATATTTATGATCTTAATAGTAAAATTTTTTATTAATTACTCAGATTTTCTTATTTCACTATATATTTTTCAATTATAGCGGTGAAATCTATCACATATTTTAAAAGAATAATTTGAAATTGTAAATTTGAAAAGGTGAAATTGACACAATATACTAATGAAATTGAGAATGTTCTACTTATTACTATAAGTTAATAAATTTCAAACAAATTAAATTGTAATAAGTTGTAAATAAATGTCTAATTATATAAATTAATTCCCATATTTCATCTTTATTTATTTTTATTTTCTTTTCATGTATAGCACGGGGTCCGTGTCTAGTATTTATAAATTGTCATATGTAAGTGACTATTTTTACTATTTTGTTAAATTTAATCCGTGAAATGTTTATTACATGATTTTTTTGCAAGAGTACAATACTTTCCAATTTGTCCCCTTCATGCGGACCCCCTCCCCCATCGAATATCTATTTTTTGTTGCCTTCTTCATGCGGATTCCCCATCCATTATCTAAAAATAATTGACTGAAACCCTCTTAAGGGAAATTAAAAAAAAAAAAAAGATAAAGAAAGAAAAGATGGAGATTGAAACGCGTAATTGAGAAATCGGGTTTTATTCCATCAACAAAGCCCTTGATTTAAATTCAAGAAGTTTCTGTGTTCAGTATCGCAATCGATACATAGCTGATATCAGTTTCGTGGAGTCTTCTGATTCCTTCCAAACCTGATTGTCCAGATGATGGAGAAATGGATGATTCTCCATTAGCTCTCTGTAACATTGACATAGATACATGAGGTTCCAGCTTTTCCGAATTTCCTCGAAAGCGTTCCGCCAGCAGCCTTCGGATCATAACCCCATAGCGCAGAACAACTTTGCAATGAATAAGAAGATGATTGACCAAATTTTCCGTGCCGTTTGCACGGACAGCAGCTATTGCAATATGCGAATTACTATCGGAATGAGAAAAGGCGTCGTCCTGGCTCGAGATTAAGTGCCAATCGATCTTGTGTACCCCGGATAGATCGATGCACCATTGGAGCATAAAAAGATAAGGAAAGAGGATAAGTTTGAACGCTCTCGAGGACATATCCGAGAAGGAAGGAATAAAAAAAGAGTCGATATGTCTGGTGAATATATGAGGAAGAATAAGTGGTGTACATCATCTCAACGAAAAGGCCGCAGATGAACAAAAGCAAAGAAAGATTTCCTTTTTCTTTGTTTTATTTACGTAGCCAAAAAGAAAGAACACCCGAAAAAAAATTTTAAATAAAAGGAAAGGGAGATGGGTCCTTCCACCAACCCCAAGCATCACTTATACAATTGATTTCCATAAGTTAATTCGCCTTCGATCCGATCATTAGCTGCAATGCTGGGGTTTGAAGCTCGTGTGTCTCGAGGCCAGGATCAAATGGACACCTAGATAAAAATCACCATCGGTTTATCACTTCATTGCTCAAAATCCCCGGTCTAATCCTGTCTTTTTTCTAGAGGTATATGTTGGTGCGTCGTTCCAGTCGATGAACCATGGGCTCAACTTTCGAGAACCTGGTCAGTCGATCATCGAATATCAAGAAAAGAGTTTAGCCAGCAGCATTTATGCACGTTCTGACCCGATCCAACCCTTACTGGATGAAGGGGCTAGGCGGAGAAATAAAGTCCTCGCAATTGGGCCTAGCACAGCACGATCCATTCAAGTGCATTACGTATAGAACATGTACTGTGCATTCACACGCATACAAGACGATAATTGCAAGTTTCTGCGATATGAAAATATCAATTAAATTTTGACAAATGAGTATATTAGTATTAATAATTCAAATATTTATCTTAATTATTATTAATTATAATTATTTAATTAATTATTACTTGGCACATGACCAGGATTTTTCCCTGAAGTGAAATACCAAGAACAGCCCTTATCCTCGGACTGTAACGACGTTCCCCGGCAAACGCCCCCAGCTCCATCCCCAAATTCCCGCCTAAAAATTGTGTGTAGATATCCATTTTCAGGGCTAAAAGGAAAGCATTATTTCCTCCAAAGTGTAAATGATCAAGAGAATATTACAATCTTAAGCCCCTATACTTTTCAACCAGTTAAAGAGGACTCCTCGTACTTTAATGTTTCTTCGTAAGGACCACAGCTTATACTTGCTAATCTTAATCAATTACTGCAGAAGTTTTGCACCCTGTACCCACATCTTACTATGCCTCTTAAACAGCCATACTATAACTTAAAAAAGACGAGAGGAAAACAATCGGCCAAGAATTAAAAATTTTATGATACTAGCAAACCTCGAGCAAAGAGGTAGAGTAGTGGCGATCTCATTTGACTCGATTCAACTTCAAATGAGTACTTGATGGGAACCAGAAGAAAATCATAGCCGTGCAGTGCAACTTGTCTAGAAATTGGGAGTGGAATCACCGTCAGTCTATTGAATGGCGTTGAAGCTTTACCTACTTGGAAGGTAAATGGGCTCGCATACAAAATTTTGAAAGTACCGGGGGTCCTTTCAGATAGATATAAATGGAAGGAGGCATCTATGCAAATTGATGCAGAAAGATGAGCCCTCTTCTCCCCCTTTGGTTATGATGATGATAAGTTGTTCACCGTGAATTTCGATCCAACAGTGGATTATTCCCAGAAAATGCCCGCTGTCTCCATGTCTTCACCAGATAAGGTTAGTGATGATACCTTCGTTTCCTCTTCCCTTCTTTCGAATAATTGTAATGATCTGTTCGGGAACTCAAGTTCTAGTGTAAATTACTTCGGCTTCGGAATCGAAGATTTATACAAAAAGGATCTGTTACTGGATCAACATAGATTAACAAGAGTAATTTTACTCGGAGAACTCTGAAAAGACGTATTCCATCTTCACCGGAGAGTATTCCAATCCTGCCAAGGTTGTGAGTTAACATTTTAAGGAGATACAATTAATTATTATAAAAACTTAATAATAAATTAATAAAATATATAATTAAAAAATGTTAGAATGTAGTTAATTATCACTAATCTTTTCCCACTAATTAAATTTAAATATATCAAGGGATAATATGTTACAGCAAAATGAGAAGAAAAAAGGGAACAATCTGGGATGAGGTGAAGAGGGATAAGAACAGATGGACCGGATAAGAAAGCGAGTAGGAAAAATTGAGGATCGGGTAGTTGCTCAAATTTAGACATTCATTGTCGTACCGTTATTTCTTTAACGTTTATTAAAATTAAATTTATTCACTGCGGATAATTTTGATACATGAATTCTACCTCATCATGTAACGTTCCGAGTTATCAAATTATTGCTGATTATAAGCATTGAGTTCTTTTTTATCGTGTTATTTTGCAATAAGATTATTTAAAGATTTTATAAGATAATAAGATGAAGGGGAATACGAGCGGTGTAGATGACTTGTAATTAATGCATGGTTATTGCAATTAAAAATATTAATTAATGCCTTAAAATAGGTGATTTCCTATGAACAAAATGAACATTATCCAGTTTGAAATTTTCCACATTTAGTTTTTAAGAATATCCAGAAAATCTTCCCAGCCTTCCATGATATTATTCATCTGGCTGGCGCCTCACTTCCTGTGGGCGGCTATTAGCTAGGGTTTCCCCATCTTCTTATGATCATTTATCTTTCTTAGAAATCAATTGAATTAAAAATCCACGATATATACATAAATAATGTCAAATGATAAATTTATTAATAATACAATTATCTGTTTACCACTTTTTTTCCTTCACAAAATAGATCGTAACAAAATCCATTGATTTACCATTCAATTACACTAATCCAAATGAGTTGCATCTGCACCCCCTGGTCTGTAACTTAACCTCTTCTCTTTGTTTTTTTTTTTTTGGGATTTTTTTTTAATTTACAAAAATATATCGAAAATTGGGTGTTACGGGTGCCTTTCATGCGACCACGTGTTCGGCCACTGACGAGGGTGTCATTGAATCACCTGGGCATCTTTCACTTGGTGACATCTTCCATCCCTTCTTATGTGACGAAGCATTATACGCTCATTAGATCATTTTCTCTTTAAATCACCAAAATATCTCATGCCCAATTCGAAATCATCGAGTCTACAAACCCTACACAGACCCGAGCCCCAGATTTTAGATCACGATATATAAATCTAGAATGAGATAAATGATAGAGAAAATAAAGACATATATTCATCACGCTAATGAAAATTAAATTAAAAATCCCTTAATTTTAGACGATAATAATATCACTATATCAATTTTTTTTTGATAATATTATAATTTCCAATCTTTTTTTTTTACATTGCATGACCGATGATATTGTTCTAAATGTTTTTTTTCCTTGGATATTTATCTTTTTTTGGGATATTTCCAGGTGAGATTGTGCCAATTGACACGACATGATCATACATATATATATATAAATCAACCCTTCGGCTTCATTGTCCCTCTGATCAGATCTATTAGCTCCCCACACCACTATAAATGATTTTCCAGTGAGCAGTCGATCATCCGTTGCCCCGTGATGTTAGCTCATCACCCCCTCTTCTCATTCCCTCTGATCGAAGATTGCATCGGGGAGGAAAGCTGCGCGCACTCGACGTCCGTGCCCCTCCCGGAGAGCCCGAAAGACCCTGATGACGAGGTGGCGGCAGTACTGCCGATGGAGAGGAGAATGAGGATGCAGAGGAGGGATCGACGGTGGGAGGTGAAGGAGAGGAGAAACGTGAAGGAGTATCCACCGCTGATACCATTGCTCGCTCGAACGGAGAACCTGCACTCTCACATGCCGTGGGTACTGAAGAGGACCTACACGGCTGATGGCCGGCTCATCCTCCGGGGGGAGCCTGTGAGGCATCACGAGTACTTCCGTGCCCACCGCAGCGATGGCCGCCTTGTCCTCCAGTTAGTACCATTGGACGATGAAGCCTTCAACCTGAAAGATGATGGTAATGGAGATGACGGCTTACATTGCTTCGATGCAGTCGACGCTGGAAACTGGAACGAAACTAGTGATCCTGAGGCCGGTGGCTGTACTACTGAATGTATCGGGTTGGCGGAGGATGAGGAGGAGCCGGTGTTGCCGGCTGCGGCGGAGATTGGTGGAGGGCTTGGGAATTGCTTAAAGGCATGCAATATTAGCGGAGGAGTTAATGTGAGTGGAGGCTCGTCGTGTGTATTTGGGCTGGCGGTGCCAGCTCTAGGGCCAGTTCATGGTTAATTGAAGTTAGTGAGAGACAATTCAAATAGGATCATTGCCTTCATCTCCTCCAATGTCGTCCTTAATTAGGTTTAGAGACTTCTGGTATAAAAAAAAAAAAAGGCGTTTAGAGACTAGGGTTTTCTATTTTGTTTGTTCCCCAAAAAAATGCTGGCATCAAATTAGTCTAATTTCGATGGAATACCAGGTTGATTGTTGATCAGGTTCAATTTTGTTCCGTTTTATTTATTTTGATGATTATTTGTTATTATCGAATCGAATAGATAGCTTTATGAACTAATGGATTGGTTCGAATATAAATTGATTGCATAATTAAAAAGAATCCTCTAGCTGCTGATGATCAAATTTGGTACTACACTCGAAGGGGTACTAGTGCTGTTGTACGTACTCGCCATATTAATGTGTTGGTCAAGGACAGGCAAGTCATGCGCTACAGATTATACAATTAATTTAGATACATCGTAAGCATATAATTTTATAGATCAAGTACATACTGATGAATATCCTTCGGATTTTATCTGCCTTTCAGATTTATGCACGAGTTATAATTTAATATGGTATGTTTAGTACTTACCACGGTACGCCCTGGTACCGAGTAAACACAAGCATGTTCTGTGGTATGTCTCTGGCAATTTCATGAGCTGTATGCCTGTATCCTAAGATTAAGAACTGATATCACATCCACTGTCGGGTTCATGTTTCCTAATTCTTAATCTTTTGTTTTTCAAATTTTTTTTAATTTTTATTTACCATCTTAGTTTTTTTTTGGGTAAACGTTCTTTTCGGTAAATTTGTCATCCTAGTGTTTGTTGTTAATTATAATAATAGAGTACAGGTGAAAATAGCTGGATAAGCCAGCTTGGTTATGCACCGACTTGGTCATTTTGACAAAATTAAATACCTAAATATGTGGTATAACGGCATTATCCTCTTTCCAGGACTTTTTCGATTCGATCTTCATAAGCGAAATTGTCAACACTCCTTCGCTCTACTCTTCTTCCTATTCTTTATTAAATTCACGAACCTTCATTTTTCTTTATTATTGATGCCTAGTTTCCTAATTTCTATGATCATATAATCAATCTCAACTAGTTCAGCAAATATACACTTGACTACAGAAACTGACCACACAGATAATCAACTTGTGTCCATCGAACCTGAGCGTCTCGGACTCATGTTCATGGAAGGTTTAATTAGAAAATGTTCGTAAACTCATCGACAAAGACTTAAATCTACCTTCCTCAGGTCATTGCATATAACTCACCAAATCAAAGCTCCTCCAAAGATTTATCCTCATTTCTCTGATGTAATATATGTAAATATATCTGTTTTTTCGAATCCGAAAAGGAGAGATGTCGGCCGTACATGTTTCAAAATGTTGACGCTAACCCTGGCAGGTTAGGGATCAGCAGGGATACGCGCCACATAAGTCGATACATGGCCTTTGCTGCAACTTCAGATATCAGAAGTATGGCAAGAGCTCTGAAGAGCTAAATCCAAACAAGGGCAGGGATACTCGATTCCCAATGAATATATACATGTCCCGTCCACAGTTATTAATAAGCTGCATGAACCGACGTGCCATTAGCCAGCCATATAACTCCGACATATATCGAAGAACGTTTCATTCAGACGATGTATAGCTAATAAGTGTCAGCTAATACATACGGCTTTCCGACTGAGATGTATTAGAAAGTGATTAATAATACGATCTGATGGTACCATTAAGAGTTGATTAAGATCATTTGATGTATGCTCTCTTTAATTAATGTCTCGATTTTGAGTAGTGTTGATGAAAAATCCATGACCGGAAGGAAGTATTTTGACAGACCCATCCAACTTGAACTTACTTTGATCAAAGTGAAGTAAATTTTTAGATGCTGAATAACTCAAAGGAAATTAAAAAAAAAATAATGTGATGGCTAAGGAGGGGTACAGCTAAGTTGATTTATCACCTTCGTCTGGATCGATGTTGTTTCGTCTGCATGATTTCGTTCAGCATCTCTGTCAAGCTCATGATTGGGCTGTTGAGTTCTCTGCAGATTCAGACGTGCGAAGCATTTTTGGCGGTATCCTCCGGGGTTGTGCGTCCCCCGAAGTGCTGGGCCGACCGCTTCCTCGGTTCCATTCCATTAAATTGGACCGGCGATGATTAAAAAAGGAATCTTTTTCTACCCTACTCTGGGTCTAAATGCAAAGCTGTCTACGGTACTGCATAACAGGGAATGGAATTGGCCTAAATGTTCTTCTCGAGCAATTGCAGATTCGTTGCAGACCATCCAAGCCTTAGTTTCCTTCTCACCTGAAGATCAACATTGTTGGGATGGGACTCCAATTTTTTGCGGTCTCTAAGGTCTGGAATAGCATAAGACCAAAAAGGCCCCATTTACTCACTTTTATGGTTTAAAGGTCACATCCCTAAAGTAACAACTATTTGCTAGTTGACTATCCTCCATAGACTAATCACCAAGGAGAGAGTCTTTAAATGAAACTTTCACCTTTCCTCCCAGTGTGATTTCTGTGGCCAAAGCACAAAAACCAGAGAGCACCTCTTCTTTCAATGCCTGGAAAAAACGGGAAGTTTGGCAAAACTTATCAGCCACCTTGCAAATTAGTAATTGCTCTAGAAATTGGGACTAGGAGGTACAGAGTGCAACGCTCAGATGGAAGGGCAACCACCTAGATGCTGTCATTGGAAAGCTAATCTTCAGTTGTTATATATATTGTGTCTGATCTGAGAGGAATATAAGAGTTTCAATCTAAGAGAGTTAAGTATTTTGTAATTAGGGAAAGAATTATTATGATGGTCAAACTTAGGTGAGTTTCCAAACCCAAAATCTAACACAAGTTAGCTACCGGCAAACTTGCTCCTCTACTTAACTTGGAGGATCTTTTGTAAAATGTTGTACATTATTATCTCAATGGAATGAAACAACACTTACCAAAAAAAATTAGAGGTAGTGTTTCATTCTTCGATTGGCATATAGATCCAACAAGGAATAGAAGAAGATATAAATGGATGGATGCAAAGAGTCTCATCAAAGGAAATCAAACAATCCCTTAATCTTGAACCGGGGCTGATGCCATTGAATCAATCCATCTTTCCCAGTTTTTGTAAGGCAGTAATGCTCGAGTAATGAAGTTCCCCATATATGATAGTGCATACAGAAAGTCTGAAGAAAAGTATGAAGGACACGTAAAGTTGTTAATGCAGTGAGAATTCAGAGTGAGTTGCATATTTGCAAGGAAGTTTCACTCTTTATTGATCCAGAACAAGGAGAGAGGTTGAAAGTCATCTTCCTGGCTCATGGTAATAAAAATGAAGTCGAACCATCCCTGAACTGTTCTCCAACTTCTAGAATTTGAAGGATGATGTCACTCCTTCATTGCGCATGTCATGAGAAGCAAGAAACGAAATCAATGAGAAAATTTCGTCCTCGAAAGAGAGGGAATATTAGAGCTATGCATTGTCCCATTTAAAAACAATTGGTAGTCGCTGTACATTGACAGGAAATTACAACCAGAAGATGGGGAATAATGTTACAGAGGTTTAAGTTCATGTAACAGCGGCATTGGTGAGTAAATCCACCGCCAGCATAGCTCTTATATACACAAGTGAGTACGCTGCATCAGACCTTCTGGATCCATGTTGTAGAAGACTTCTTCCTCTTGTTCCCTCGCTGCGATCTATGTGTGTACCATCTGCTATGATGAATTCTCTCCAGGAGAGGTCAACGATGATCGTTTCAGACTTGAGGCCTTCTTAGAAGACCGGACACATTTGAGGGTCATTAAAAGTCTCTGCCTCTCCCCTTCAACCTCTGCGAACTGGATGCTTAACTGAGAGTACCGCCCCTGGATTTCTTTTAGCTCCGACTCAACAACTGAATACCTCCCCTTCAGCTCGAGCATGTCTTTGATCAGTTCATTGATGTCTTTGAAGCTTTTGAATATGGCTGCCTCATCACTGTGTTGTCTTAGGAGTGAGCTGCAGCATGAGGATTTTCGTGTAGAACTTCAGATAAGAGACAGTTCATAGAAATCCTTGATTAAGAAACAAAGGAGTTGTCATATGGAAAGGCGCTTCCAGACCGAGATTAATGAAAGAGTACCTTTGGAAATGAATGCTACTCTTCTTCGCCTGCAAAGCACTAGCTAATTCAAGCTCCAAAGCAAGAACTCTTTCAAGTGCGTTACCACTGACTCCAAATTCATCGAACGATGGATATATGCTGCCTAGCTCCCGGTTTGCCTGATGATAATGATTATAGTAGTAACGGTAAGCGAATCTAAAGAATCAGAATTACACATTTCTGAAGATAAGATGAGGATGCAAAAGAATCACCTTATCCAATTGAATAAGTTCCCTCTCTAGATCAGGAAATTTCTGATCGAATTGATGATCCTCATGAGGGAGAAGCCAGTTCTCGTGCTTCATCTTTTCCAACTGCAGAAAGATGAGAAAAATTGGAATAGCAGGAAAGAATATTCTTTTAACTGATATAAGAACCATGACTGGGCAACTGTCTAAAAAGCTGCAATGAATGTGCTGGGCTGCCGTACCTCCTTATTTAAGCTGTCCATGCTTGACCTTAAACCTTGCACTTTGAAGGGGTTGCTAAGGGGACCAAAATCCTTTCCAGCATTCTGCAGAAAATTCTCTCCATTTACAAGTGCAACATTCTCCACTCCATTTTCATCATTAGAAGCAATACCCTATGATAACAAGATTTCGCATCAATGAAACAAATGAAAGAGAAAGCCATTTTAAGGAAGATGTGGAATGGCCACACATAGAAAAAGAAGGGTGGAACAGCTCAAGGAAACTAGTAATTATCTAAACCGTTCTAATTACTGAGCATAGTTTCATATATTACCCAGTTAGTTTGCATTCCAGCAGCAGGACTTGTGCGGTTTAGAGTAAATGCCTTGTCCACACTTCTCCTTTCAGCACTTGGCATCTCAGTTATTGAAGTTTCAAAAATGCTCATTTGTGTCTTGGAACTTTCAAGTAGCTCCTTGACCTGTGCAAGTTCTGCCTCGATCTTAGACTTCTCCTCACAGCACTCTTGCAGGGAAGCTTCAATCTTCTGCTTCTCTTCCTTGCAGCACTCAAGACTTATCAAAGAGTATTCCATCTCAGCCTTCATACAGTCGTAAGCTTTCGCCTTTTCCCGTTTATCAGAAACAATCTCCTGCAATTCTGACTCCAACTCCAAGATTTTCATGCTCAGCTCCTCGTTCCTCTGCAAACTAGAGGCCTCAATTCTCTTCCTGTTTTCGATCTCCTCAACAGCGTCCTGTAGCTTTAAGAGCATTTCATCATGGTGCTTTTTGGAGACCAAGAGCTGCTGCTTCAGTTCTTGAACCTTCGTTTCATATTGCTCCTTGATGAATGCAATTCTCAATGATTCTTGCACAGCAAAAGGCGGTCTTACAGCTACTTTCTTGCTCACTTTCGCAGATTCAGCCTCAGCCTTGTCCTCGAGTTCCTTCAAATGGGTGGACAGGTTTTTGAACTCTTCAGTTTTCAAAATCTGAGCAGATAGTCTCTCGCTTAGCTCTTTATATTCCTTCTCCATCAAAGTCAATTCAACACACTGCTCACAGAGCTTATCTTTAAGTATCAAAAGTTCAACTTTAAGTTCCTCATTGGAAATTATCAAACTGTCAATCTCCTCCTCAGAACTTGCTAACCTTTGCGTCAGCTTTTCAATCTGGAGTCCATGCCTCCTACTTTCTTTTGAAAGAGAGCCATCCACTACTTGATTTCTCTTCCTATGTTCCTCAAGCTCTAACGCTAGAGCATTGTTGCTCCCAATGAGAATTCTATTTTGCGCAGCAGCAGCTTCTAGCTCAGTTCTTAGCAACTCAATGTTCCTCAACAATTCTGCATTTTCTTCATTGAGCTGCAATTCAATCGCAAGACTGCAATTTAATCTGCTTTCCATATCGAGATTCTTTTTATGGAGATCTGAGAGATTCCTCTCTGAGAACTTAATCTGCTGGACGACATCCTCAATCAATGCCTGATACTGAGCTCGGGTGAAAATTGATTGAGCATCTGAAGCTATCAAATTGCCGTGCATTTCAAACAACTGATCACCCAGATGATTGCTCAATAATGCTTCTTGACTAGCCAATTTAACGCTTTCTTCTTTCTGTAACAGAAGGTTGCCCAATCTCAATTTCTCTGATTCTAGATTTGATACTGCCTTCTGCAACTGAAGGATTTCAGCGGTTTGCTTATCAAAGTCCGACAACTGAGAGCGTGTCTCATTCAATTGCAAGGTGAGATCAGTTGTCATGCTCTCTAGTTCTTCTCTGGAGCATCTCTCTCTCTGTAGTTCTTCATTCAAGTATCGCAAACTCTCTCTCAGTTCGGTAAGCTCTGACACAAGATGAGCAGATTCCTCAGTTCTTTCCCATAACGATTCCATCAAAGAACGGTTTTTCTCTGTAAATTCTTGTACGACCAGCTTGCTTTCACCAAGTTCTTCACCGATATTTTGCAATGAGAAAATTTCTTGGGCAAGATCCCCCTCCTTTGCTATCAGCCATTCCAGCTCAGCTTTGAACCGATCAACATCTGCAATCAGCACTCTTTGCTGCTCTCCATAGATTTCTTCTTTTTTCAAGCATGCCCTCAGCCTACCTGCAATAGTCTTGAGTTCTGCTTGATGCTTCTGCACCAAAGAGTCGAATATGTTTATCTTCGCCAAAACATCACGTGAATCACATTCAAGTTTCCCTTTCATAGCATGATTTTGACATGCCAATTGACTCAAGGAGGATTTAGCAGAATCTCTTTCCCTTGTTAAAACTTCATTGTCTGCTATTAGTTTGGAGATCACTCGACGTGCGTTACTCAGGAGCTCTTCTAGTTGTGACGGGGTTTTAACTAAGTCTAGGGAAGATTCATCAACAGTCTCATCATAATTCATGAGCAAATCTCGCAATTTCTCCTCTAAATCAGAGACCAAACTCTTCAGATTTTCCTTCTCAGATTCTGATAAACTTAGTGAAGCTTGAGCCACATCTCTTTCCTTCACTAGAACCTTGTTTTCTTCCAGTAGTTGGGAGATCTTTTGATAAGCATTCTGCTGAAACTCACCTATTTGAGATATAATATCAAATAAATCCAGGGATTTTCCCTCGCAATCCTTTTGATGAAACATTAACAAGTCTTGCAATTTCTCCTTCAAGTTGCTTGCAAGTTTCTCCAGATTCTCCTTTGCAGATTCCAACATACCCAAGGAAGCTCTGGCTTCATCTCTTTCCATCACTAAAGCATCAATCTCTCTGGTTAGCCAAGAGATCTTCTGTTGTGCAGTATCCTGAAATTCCCCCAACTGTGATACAGCGGCAAATAAGTCTAGTGATGCCCCATCAAACTTCTTGTCATGATGCATCAACAAAACCATCAATTTCTGCTGCAAATCATTAACAACTTCCTCAAGATTTTTCTTTCCAGATTCAAATGCAATCAATGAAGCACAAGCAGTATCTCTTTCCTTGGTTAAAACTTCAACCTCTTCCATTAGTTGAGTGAGCCTTTCATCTTGGCACGCCATCAGAGATTGCATTTTTTCCCGCAAATCACAGACAACTTTCTCAAGATTTTCCTTGGCAGACTCTAATATGCTCATGGAAGCATGAGCTTTATCTCTTTCCTCAGCCAAAATTTTCTTCTCTTCTGTTAGTAAGGAAACTTTCTCACGGTGACCTGTTAGTAAACCCTGCATTTCTTCCTGCAAATCACTGACACGTTTCTCATGATTTTCCTTCACATGCTCCAGCTTCTTAAGCTCAAGTGTAAGGTTCATCAACTTTTCCTGCAAGGCAATGTTTCCATTCTTGAGATAGTCGGATTCTCCAATCTCCTTTCTTAGTGAATTTTCCAACTCAGCAATTTTCTGCATGAGACAACCATTTTCATCAGTCACATTTTGTAGAGTTGCTTCTAAGTTCTGAGTCCATTGAGTCATTCCATAAAACTTTGCAGATAAGGCAGTCTTCTCCTTGTTTAGAGATTCAACATTATCAAAAGCAGTTTGCAACTTCAGCATTAACACATCATTTGATTCCTGATAAAATCCGAGCTGCTTTCTCATTTCATCTTTTTCATTCATCTCTGCACCGTTCTCTGAAATTGCTTCAAGCAATATCTCCTGCAGAGTCTTGGAGAAGATATCTAAGTACATGTTCTCATGGTGCATATCTCTAACTTCATCCTCCACCTTCCTGTAAAGTTCCTCCTGAAAGTTCAGAGACTTTCTCAAGTCATCTAAAAGGGCTTCTCCTCCTACGTTATGTTTCTTCTGCACCAAAGCTCGATTCTTAGAACCCCCAGCAGTATTAACTTCTTCGGGATCTTGAAAAGCCTCTTTTATGAGATTCTGGTTAGCCTCATACATGGAAGAGACCTGGGAGGAAAGAAGTTCTAGATCCTTCAGCAATTGTGCAACAGCAGCCAAGTTGAACAGCCGTGCCCTTTTGAGGGCAGCCTCTGCAGTCACAGCTCTTCTCTCATACTCCTTGCTAAGGGCATCTAACTCTTGCTTCTCTTCCGTAAACACTATTAGCTTATCATTCATATCTTGCCTCATTCTCTCCATTTCAGCATTTGTTGAAGAAACAGCATATAAACAAGCAGAATGTTCGTTCGTCAGATTCTGCAACTCTCCCAGCACATGCCTTTGATTGTCCTCAAGGTCCTGAACAAGAGCCTCATAGTAACACTCCATCTGGTCCATTTTCTGCATAAGACTCTCCCTCTGAGCCTTTGACCCTTCCAACTCCTTCATAAG
The DNA here is from genome assembly GCA_037672795.1 of Lagerstroemia speciosa. Lineage (NCBI taxonomy): Eukaryota > Viridiplantae > Streptophyta > Magnoliopsida > Myrtales > Lythraceae > Lagerstroemia > Lagerstroemia speciosa. The sequence goes on along the minus strand of CM075289.1, from coordinate 9,373,555 downwards.
TTCATCTACTCTATTCTTCATCAATTTGGTCAAATCAGAAGAATGACGAAGCATGCTTTCAGGTTGATATAAATCGGTCCCAAGCAAGAACCTCAACTTATGATCTTCACTCTCATGTAAATTTGACCCCAGAACATGCTCTTTTAGAGCAGGCCCACCTTCCGGTGCAACAAAGTTGAGACTTGAAATCACCTGTCCTGTCTCTTGCTTGAGATCTTTCAACATCATGAGCATTGACTCCAGATCCAAGCCCAGCATCCTCAAGTCCATGTCATCGAACCTGGAGCAAGCCTTGTTCTGAAGCTCTTGGAGCTTATCTTCAACAAGAAGAATGCCTTTAAACCACCTGAGATGTAGATCTTGACATACAGGTTCCTCAAAGTTCCCAACTGATTCTTGGCACCTAAGAGACCTAAGCTTATTGTTATTATCTCTTAGGACTTCGATCTCACGTTTGAGTTTCGAGCATTCTGTCTTTAGAATCATCACCTCTCGGGCAAGGTTTTCTCCTGATGCCTTCTCAGAAGTGAGTTGCTGTGCAAACTTCTGTGCTTCGACTCCCAGCTCATCAGCATGAACCCGTAAAGAGCTCAGCTCTAGTTTCAGCTCATGAAGCAAGGACTCTGTTGACTCTAAACTTAATCTAAACCGACTGTTCTCTTCACATGCAGTTGCTAAATCATTGTCCCCAGAATATTCTGAGCTGCAGCCATGAATCCAATCACGGGTCCCATGTCTGGAGGGATATTTCTGCTTGGAACTTTGAGTGTCGATCTCATGTGTGCTTACTGTATCGTGTTTATCAGCATAAAGAGATCCAGAAGTGTTTGAAGGAGCATCAAGTCTAATGGGGGATTCCACGTGATCCTCATTCAGGGCAGTGTCTTCTTCCTGTGTGGCATGGTCAGTCAGTTGCGGCTTCAAGTTAATCCTTGAGTTTTCCTACAAAGAAGGGAAAAAAAAGATGACAGCCAATCTGTTAAAAGAAAGAAATTGATGATAACAAATAAACATGCAGCTTGTATAAGTAATATGGTGTTTTTCTTGTTTCGCAGGCAATTTCAAAATAGTGTGCCAAGATTCTTGATAACAGAAAATAAGTCTTAAAGTTAGCAATTAGTTATAGGGAAAAAAATTGGTGAGGAAGGGTGGGGCAGAAAGTGCGAGGGTCATCTAACTATGGATTAAGTAAAAAATCACTTAAACAAAAAGCAAATTAAGATTGACCCAAACTTTGACTTAGAGGTGCATCCAAACTACATAAAATATCTCCTCACCTTCTCTATCCCCCTTTCCCATCCATCCCTTTTCCGTAACACAATAGCAAACAAACTTGTAAGTGCTTTAAAAATCAAATGGGCCCTTAGTCTGGTGTAGATAAAGTCCAACAAATTTGCAATTTTGGTGAGACTTTGACTAAAATTTCCACTGTATAAGACATGACAAGGAAAATGGCAAAGACTACTTATTGGTACTTCTATTGCAAATATGTTATTGGAGGAATGACAAGGAAAAAAAAAAGCTTAACTACAATTTCAGCAGCAGTCTCTGCTGAACCGATGCCATTATAGAATGTGTTCTCATGATCCTTAAGAGAGTACCACTAACGAGAAAAGAGAGATCCTTAATACAGCTTATTATTTTTACAGCGATTTGTACAAACTATATCCATTGAATGAAGTTACTGAGAACCATGATGCATCAGAAATATTAATTTTTCTAGTCTTCTGCTACAAATTCACACATACATCAATTGATTCACCTCAGAAATTCATCTCTTCTTCCTTAACATACAACAAGCATAATTCAAAAAACTTGTGCTTAGGCATGCTGTCAACCAATCAATATGGTATTCTATCCTCATATATGTCTAAGGCAAATGTGGTCCATACATACATATTATTGGCCTTTATATCATAAGTTCCTTCTTTGACTAATTAAGAAAATCGATGGCTCAAGACATACTGTAACTAGAGGTGCGATTATTGCACGAATGAAAACTAAAAGAAACTTAAAAGCATACCACTTGATCACAGATAGCTTCTCCAGGTGATGACAGTCTTCCAGTGATAGGATCATTACGATTATTATGGTCAGAAGTGGTCGGCAAGCCTCCCTCTCTGAGCTCTCTTTGTTGCTCAAACTCTCTGAGTTAATAAAAACCAGAAAGTAAGCTCATATAAAGCAGAAAGAAATATACAGGATTTAGGGAAGCACCTAAAACCAGTTTTAGAAGTTAGCAGCTGCACCGTAACCTGCATTGGAATGAGTAAAAAATCATTAGATGTACATTCCCTCCCAGAAAATAGTTAAAGGTGTTGAATAGGATTAATAATTCTGTAATTTGTTTCATATCATGTCACTAATATGATGCTTCAAAGGAATTTTCAGTCTTTCATAAGCGGCCCCTATAATCCAAGATCCATTCAGAGGAATTTCAACCAAAGGGCATCGTGTTGGCAAATAATAGTAATGAATAAATCACCCAAACATTACCAGATTCCCCAAATACACTTGGTGCCAATTCGCCCAGAAAAAATTGGAAATTAATTGTGAAAGAATCCTCACGTGTAGAATAGCTCCAGAATCACACCCATGAAGAGGAAGCGCAACTGAAGAGGGTTTCAGTGCATCAGCATAATCAGCAAGGTTTATGGTCGTCTCACCTAGGAAGCTAGACCTTGAAGAACCCTGACATCAATGAGATTCAAAAACAAATATGCGATCTTCATCATCACAACACTTTCTTTAAGGGATAAATGGAACTGACAATTCAGGAGGTGGCATTACCATTGAGACAACAAATTTGTAAAGTTTCTCATCAAACTGTTTGCTTCTGAGGTCTTGAAGGAGCCTTGTAGTTTCATAGATGGGATCAGCCCATCTGCAAGTCCCATTTCTAACGTTAGCTTTTGTTGTCTTTGCTGTTGCCTTCCCAGAATGAGCTGGAGTGAACGTTACGAAAAGTTTGTCCCATCCACTCTGAGGAATCTGGAAAAAATGAACATTAACTCTGAGTCACCTAGAAGCTGACACTTCCCCACCAAGTAAAAAGTCAAAATACAACCCATGGTGGAATGAAAGTTTATATTTGTCAAAATAAAAATAGAAATTAGCAATATGTATAGAAATCTGGTAAGAAATCATACATGTGTAGCTTGGAACTGTAGTCTGAAGACAACTTTACTCTTTGACTTCTCGGGCTTCCACCTTGTTATTCTTGACATTAGTGGGTAGTCAATCAATCATTGGGAGAAAACTTTCAGAGTCCACTTTAATACCTGCACGAATATTTCATCTGCTAATCTGATATCATACTTACTAAGCTAAATGAAACAACTTCAGTTTAGATGGCACAGTTATCATTATTCATTAGGACTAATCAGTTCACGAAGTGGATGAAAAATATGGATGTCAGAAGCATGCATAATCAATATCCCCCTCCTCAGAATCTTCCAACATTTATATGGACAACGGAAATAGAATCCAATTTTGTGTAATTGCTTCAGTTGAAGTTTCTGGTTTTAATTTTTGGCAAAGGAAATTCTAAAAAGATGTTTTTGGAGACTGTTTTCAGTGTCCACGGACCACATTCTAACTCATTCCTTCGCCTTGTTTCAGTTGGGTATTATGGAAACAGATCAACCTCTCAACATAACTGCATTCATTTACTTGTTGCAGGCGGCCAAACTATAGAAACAAATGAGAAATTTTCGCAGTTTGGTGGGCAAACTTTTACACCCAAAAAGGTTGAGTCCCAATTTCACCAGAAAGTGCATTCAAACTCAGAGACATTTGAATTTACATCAGTCACAGCAGACTCTGCTAATTTCTACTTTCTTTTTCTTCCTGTGAAATGCAGAGAAGTGGTTAATTGGACAAAAATGATCCCTAACAACAAAACGTAAATTGGTGAGCAGTCTGGAAGCAGCTTCACTAGAAATGCAAGCACATATCACTATAGGTTATGCCTCAGGTTCAACGGTGGCAGTCAATCCAGATCTCTAAACTAGCCAAACTGACTGAAAAGTTAAAAAAAGCAACCTGACATAATGTCTTTATTGTTCAAACTTCATCAAAGTACCTAGATTGAATTCAGATCTCGATATGCTTCAGTGATTGACATGGGTAATATAAGACATTCTTTTTGCATTTTAATTCCATGAGTTGGAATGGAGTGAAATTTGGTAGAATTATCCTTTAACCACAATATGAGCAGCGAGAACAATCCTCGGAAACAGTAGCACCCAAAATTTGTCAATCCGTGGAGTCCCGGCCTAAATTATGCATAGAACAAGTTCATTAAGCAAGAGTCAAGGATAAGGCTTTTGAACAAGCGGAAGGGAGCTGGAAGAGAGTTGAAACATGAGAGATATCCAGTGGTTTGAACTAGGGCAGACATTGTATCTAGCTCTCCGTCTTTTGACAGAAATTGCCCTACTAAGTACTAAGGAGTAGCCTCACGGGCTAATCAAGATTCAAAATTGCAGCCAGAAATTGAGAGATCGATGATTACAGAAGAAATTATGTGAAGGGTTCTGTGACAAGCTGATGTTGCAGGTAGACTAGATTAAAGACCAGCATCTCACAAATAAAGCTCAATACAATACAATAACCCCAAAAGCTCATATCACTAAGCTCAATTGCTAATGTATGAATAGAGAAAGCAAGATGTTGAATGCATGAATCAAAAGAAGAATCTCATAAGATTAAAAAAAGACCGGTATAAAATCCCTCTATACAGGAATAACACAGCTGTTTGACCTTCACCTCACTAAGACCGGATCGACCAACTTAAATTCCATTTACTTTGCATCACTTTCTCAGGATCCAAATAGGAAAATGAAAAGAAAGACAAAGCGAGATCAAGCACATACCTTGAAAGTGGAGACAGAGCCTTCACCCAGAATGTCACATTCATAAATCTCTGAACCGAAATGCTCCGAGGTTGAGGACCTGAAGAAGAAGTAGAGTACAGTGTGAAAGAATTTTTCCACCTTCAACAAAGACAATAAATCTAACCCCCGAGTGAAGTACAATTGTAAATGTAAAACAAGATCCCTCTTTTCTTAGTCCTCCTTCAAGAACGAGAAAAAGAATTTAAAACAAAGGGAATTTAAACAGCTTTCATCCCACTTCTTGGATGCAATGTACGTGTCAGATCATAAAATGGGAGGACAATACAGAAAAGCCTGGGGAGCAGAGCAATGATCCCAGAGAGGTAACCTTAATTGGACTTCGGAATACTAGGAAATGGGTCACTCGGTAGAAAATTCTTTTAGTTGGAATTGAGGAATGGAGGAAAATGGGAGGCTAACGAGGTGCAGTAGGTACCGGTAGGGGGATCAGCGCGGTGACTAAGCTTAAAGAAAGAGCAGAGATTAATGGAGTTGGAATCTTTGGAGTGAAGGTTCTGTAACAGGGCTGGGTCTGCAAGTGCGCGCCATCTCTCCAGAGAGCGAAACCGAGTGTTTGTGGGTAGAGAGAGAGATAGTGGGGGAGATTTTTCAATTCTCGGAGTCTGCAAATGCTGTCTGTCACTGTTAAAAAGTGGAAAGGGGAAAAGGACATGTAAACTTGATGCATTTCACCAAACATGCTTCATCTCCTTCCCATTTTCAGAAGGCAGAGCAAGAACAGACAAGTTTCCCGCGCGATCAGCGATGCACTCGTACTGTCATCCATTTCATATGCTTTATGGGTATCATGAGAAGGATGATTTGGTTAATTTGCAAGGTGAGATCACTCGCACGCACATACGCTTACATGTAAATTCATCCAAATCAGTTGACGAAAGGTTAATTGAAATTTCTCGAAGCAATGCTAAAGCTGTAATGCAAAGGCTTCATAGCTGTGGGGACTATCAATAGTAAGGTGAAGTGGAGGTGGGAATGAAGGTGAGACATCAGCTGTCATAATTTCTCGAATTGTTAATTAATTAACTAATTAGTTTGATTAATCATTGTTAAGAGGAAAGCAGAGACGTCCCGCCAAAGACACCGACGTCTGCTTAACTAAAGCCTAATGATTCGATCGGTGATTAGCAGGGGCGAGAGCGAGATGATTTTAGCGATCGTTATCCTTTAAGAAATTTTGGTGAGTAATTAATTTAGTATAATATTTTGGTGCAAAAATTAAAAAAAATATATCACGTCTTAGTATAATAACTTGATTAAATGCACATAATAATAATAAGTTCAAAAATGAATTGATACGATAACAAGATTGATATAATATCCGTACTCCTTGACCGGGTCGTGTTAGACCGGGCATTTTGGACTCACGGTCCGGCGTAATTTGCCTGCCATCCCCAACTTCAACTACAAGCGGTTCGAAACTGAACCGATGCCGGTTTGTTCTATCTATTTTCGCCAGGCTCGAACCGAAAGAAATTCAATGGAATAAAGGTTCGGTTAAGTTCCTGTCGTTGTCCTCGTTGGCCCCGGGTACGGAACTCCGGCGGAGCGGAACTCTTGAACGGATCTCACGTTTTCCCAACGGTCATCACCGGAAACTTGTCTCGGCGCGCAGCCTTTAGTCCAGCTAGTAATTCGTCTCTCGAAAGATGGAACCTTTGGTCTTTGTCGACAATTCTTGTCGAGATGAGGTGGCCTTGAGATTTACCTGGTTATTACAGTAATTTCTGATTAAAGTTTGATCCGGGTTAGTAATAATTTTTCTCTCTAGATTCCTTGCTTGTTTGGCTCGTGTAGGGATATCGGGGAATGATGGTAGGTGTTTCTCAGGTTTGAACGGATTGCTCCGTGGTTTGTAGTTGATGAGAAGTTAGAGGATGACCAGAAGGCCAAGCATCTGTGCTATATGTGAAAATTCCAATCGTGCTTCCATCTGTGGAGTCTGCGCAAATTACCGGTTTGTGACTAGAGTTGCTGGTGGATACTGGTAACAGCCAACCAGTCACACCTCAATTTATGTCGAATAGACTGACTAAGATTAAATTTTTGTGGCTGCTCTCTGATTGTCTCATCTGAGTTGACTGATCATTCCTCCGTGGAGTTAATTGCATGGTGTCTTTCCCTTATGCAGATTAAATGAATACAACACTGGGTTTAAATCACTGAAGAGTCGGCGGGATGCTTTGTATTCAAGACTGAGTGAAGTCCTTGTTGCCAAGGTTTGAGCATCAAGATTTGTGCCAATTTTCTCAGTTATTATATATCTTCTGATTCCTTATGATAATGAGATTCGTGCATTTAAGTGTTTATGATAAAGAGATATGTTATTCTGCTTTCCTACCCTTCTTCCAACTATCAGTTTTTGTCTTCCATGTTGTGTATCTATCGAGTTTCATGCTGTTTATCGTGATCATAATATTGGAACGTGTTATTTAACATAATACTGTTGATGAAAAGAATATTTATTTGATTAAACTGTCAAACTTCCAAAAGGATGATACATGCTTGGATTAAATTACACCTAATGTTTGTACAGGGCAAAGCAGATGACCAGCTAAAATGGAGAGCACTTCAGAATGAGAAACTCTCAAACCTGCGAGGGAAGCTCCATCTCAAGAAAGAACGATTGGCACAAGGTAGTGGGAGCTTTACTACAGCATCATATCTGCATTAATATTATTTTATTTCTTTCATGTGTGAATTTGTGAGACTAATCTGTTGATTTAACAGGAAGGGCGCAGGTAGTAATAGTTTCTGATGAGTTGAAAACGAAGTGTGGAGTGCTTGAAGCTTCCCTTCACACGGTAGTGAAAGTTTCTTTTCCCCTTTTTCTTTGACTGTTCATGGTTTATTAGGGACAAGGATAAATGTTTTTATTTTCTTTACAGTTGGAAAAGAATCGTGCAAAACAGTTAGAGAAGTTTTGTCCTGACCCCGTATGCACACAGACTTTGGGGCGTGTGAGTACTGTATCAACATTTCTTTTGTAAATTTATTGTGTTTGCTTTATTTGAGTGTTTGTGTTTAAATACTTCTACAATCTATTTCGACCTTCTGACAACAGATGGCAATTGCTTCACAGCATCTTCACAAGCGGTCTGTCATTATAAATCAGATATGCAAGTTGTTTCCGCAGCATCGGGTAAGACATGGACATCGTGCACATACTTCTTTGACTTGATAAACTATGTACGATATGCTAGATCTAGACGGAAAAGCTAATACTATAGAAGAAAATGATAGAATTGACTGCCAATTGGTATGGAGGGATTTGAAACTGGAGGATCTTCATTGTCCAGTTAAAAAGAAAATTATCTCTAGAATCAGCCAGCTGTTGGCGGCCTTCAAACATCTGCTACATCTCACTCTCCTCCCCTTGTTGTTGCTATATTGTCTATCTATGGTCCATATTTGTGATGAATGCAATCTGATCAATATTGAAACGCCTTCCTCATTAATATAATCAACAATATACATTGATTGGGTCTCATTGGACTGCCTTTCGGTGGAAGGATTTCTTTTGCTGCTTTTATACAGGATGTTTGTGTTATTTTCAGGTAAATATGGATGGAGAAAGGATGGATGGGTCTACTGGTCAATATGATCAAATTTGCAATGCACACTTGCCAAGAGGGCTTGATCCCCATTCTGTTCCTTCGGAGGAGCTGGGTGCCTCTCTGGGGTATGGTTTCAGTTTTAAGCATCTGTTATTGTCACCTCTTCCCTTTTTTTTTGGTTCAGCATGTAAGGTAGTTGGATCATTCTCCCCTTCTGCTCGTTCTGTTCGTTTTGATACCACTACTCACTTATCCTCTTGGTTGTAAAACAGGCACATGGTGCAACTTCTGAATCTTGTTGTTCAGATTTTGGCTGCTCCAGCACTTTACAACTCAGGATTTGCGGTGAGAATTATCATGTCCATGATGGCTACTTTTCTTGGTATCTGTTGTCTATTAAACAATAATTGCTCACTTGTTTGGTGTTTGGGCTTGGAAGTCATTTTATTACTGGGTCGGCATATATTTTTTCAAGAGTGGACTAACAGTTTAGTCCTTAAATTTGTAATCGCCAACATTGGAGAACCTCAATTTTAATTTGCATCAATTTGGTCCAAACATTTCAATTCCATCTAACACTTTGGTCCTTCCGTCACTTCGGTTTAAACGGACGCTGACGTGGCAGCCAAGTTGGCAAACGGGTGCCAACGTGGCACTGCCACATGAACAAAAAATAATAAATAATAGTTTACTAACACTTTAGTCTCTAAATATTTAACATTTTAACACTTAAGGACACAAAAAAAAATATTTTACTGTAACTAAAGTTCGTAAAATTCACATTTTATCTAAGTGTTAGAGGTTAAATATTCATAAACTAAAGTTCATCAATTCATATTTTATCTAAAATTTTGATCCAGTTTTCAATAATTTTAAATAAAATCTAATATGATATCAACATTGTACTAGTTACTTGAGATTTTATATCATTCTAACACCAGTGTACGTGTTGTTTGCATGCTTTATTTTACTACATTAATTCTTTAAATATTCATAGTTGACTCTTACTATTATCTCCTTCAATAAAGCTTATATTAGAGAATCTTCTAAAGAAACAAGTGCACGTGGTACAATAGAATATAAAAGTAAGAACAAGTAATCTCATTGAAACTGTAAAATATCCACTGGTTCTATAAATGGTTGGGTTATTTCTATTTAAAAGCCTAAATTATTAGGTGATACTCCACAATTTTCATATAAATCAGGTTTCATTCTTTTGATTATCCAATGTGGGATTTATTCCTCAATACCCATTATCATGTGAAAACATGTTCACAGTTGGCACGTGCTCTTAAAGACTCGCTCTCAACAACTGAATCAAGCCGAGTATTTTTCTTGTACACGGGCGATGAAATAATTATTTGAAATTAAATAGGAGAACCTAACCCGTACCAGATTAGGACATATTGAAATGGACACATTTGTACCATATTCAGACAATAGAAATGTGAAATTTAAATAAGAAAACTAGTAATAAATAAAAAATGCTAGTAACTAAAGAGATGAATTAGCCATTAAGGATCATAATTTCCTCAAGTTGTCATTCTAATCTCGGTCTCTCTCTTAAAGAACCGCATAGATTTCCACAAATTCTTTTCATGCATGATTTGATTACGTGGTAGAAAATTGTATCCATAACCATAGAGATACAAGTCACCACCTAAACTAAAAATAATTTAGACTAGTTTTACCAGTAGTTAATAAATTTCTAAATCACAATCTTCACATATAAACAGACATTTGCATTAGTGGCTTGACCAATTGACCAATATAAGTAGCATTAGCCTCCTTACTTGTATATAGTCTTCTTTTAGAAGATATTCTAATATAAGCTTTATTAAAACAGAGTAGTAGGAGTCAACTTTGAATATTTAAAGAATTCAAGTAGTAAAGTAGAGCATGCGTGCAACACGTACACTTGTGTTAGAATGATATAGAATCGCAAGTCGCTAGTACAATATTGGTATCATTTTAGATTTTATTTAAAAATATTAAAACTAGATCAAAATTTTAGATAAAATATGAATTGATAAATTTTAGTCCATGAATATTTAACCCTCTAACACTTAGATGAAATGTGAATTTTACAAACTTTAGTTAGAAAAAAAAAATTTTTATGTCCTTAAATGTCAGAATGTTAACTATTCAGGGACTAAAGTGTTATTAGACTTTTTTTTTTTGCTGATAGTGTTATTAGACTATTAAATTTTTTTTTTTGCTGATGTGGCAGTGCCACGTCAGTGCCCGTTTGCCAACTTGGCTGCTACGTCGGCGTCCATTTAAACCGAAGTGATGGAAGGACCAAAGTGTTAGACGGAATTGAAATGTCTAGACTAAATTGATGCAAATTAAAATTGAGGTCCTCAAGTGTTGGCAATTTACAAATTTGATGATTAAACTGTTAGTCCACTCTTTTTTCAAAGATAACACGCTTTTCAGAATTTGTGATATTAAAGCCAAATACACGCTGGGAGTTACTTCTTATACCTATCATAATAGAAGGGCTTATTAGCATTTGCCCCTTTCTTGGGAATGAATTTGATGTTTGAATCTAACTTCAAACTGGAGTTAGTTTACAAGATATTATTCCCCTCCCCTTGTGGATATTCTCCACTAATGTTTTTCTTTTGTCATTCTTCTAGGGTTCTTGTTCTCGAATATGGCAGCGGGATTCTTACTGGGATGCATGGCCCTCTTCTAGGAGGTGTAATTTCATTAAAAAAAATTGCAGCCTGTAGCTTGCTTTGGTTTCTAGAAATATCTTGTTGAATCTTGATTGTACCACACAGCAACGGATACCCGCTTTTTGTCCCACGTCAAAATTATTGTTCCACTGCTGGAGAGAATTGGTGGTCTGACAGAAGCTCGAGTAATTTTGGTGTTGCGTCAGTGGAATCTGAGAGAAGACTCCAGCTAGATTCTTGCAGGAGTAGTAGCTTTGATTACTCCTCTGCCACGCCACATTCTGTTGAGACACACAAAGATCTGCAAAGGGGGATATCACTTTTGAAGAGAAGTGTGGCCTGCATTACAGCATATTGTTATAACTCTCTGTGTTTAGAGGTTCCTTCTGAAGCAACCACTTTTGAGGCCTTTGCAAAGTTGTTGGCCACTATATCTTCATCCAAAGAAGTTAGATCAGTATTCTCTCTGAAGTTGGCTTGTTCCAGGTATGATGATAGTCTTGTCTTATGAGGTTCAATGGATTCTTCGCTTCATTCATCATGACACTATCCACTTGCTTTCCTCCTCTAAACTCATTGATGAAACTTAGTTGCTTTGCTTTCCTGCATCATCATTTTTTTTCTTTATTCATGACATAATACATTTTACTGCTAGCATAGTATTCGTTTCTGTGGCATTTTATGAGTTGTTGATATCCCGCTGTATCCTTAGGTCCAGTAAGCAAGTTCAACAGTTGAACAAGTCAATGTGGGATGTAAATTCAGCCATTACATCGAGCTCTGCTGGAAAGTGGCCATGCACCCGTTATGGTATTATTGAAGCTCTAGTGTTGTTCCTTTGATCATTTTTCTTGGGGAGATGACTATATATGTTGACTAATCAATAGGACTCTCATTTCCCCTATTCTGTGCAGAGGAGCACTGGCGACCCAAATGTGCCCAGCTCAGCGGCTAGCTGTCTTTATGCTACTCATTTATCTGATTTGGGTAAAACCGAGAGCCTTATTGATGGATGGGATATTGTGGAGCATCCTCCCTTTCCTCCTCCACCATCTCAAACCGAGGATATTGAACATTGGACAAGAGCCATGTTCACAGATGCCACAAAGATATGATGGACACATGAAGGACTCCCCCTGCTTTTTGCTAGTCCCCATTCAGCTTTGCCTACTGATAACTGATGAGATCCCAAATGACCCCAAAAGCTAGGCAAGTTATTTATATGATTTCTGCATGTGAACGTTACCCTCTCTCTTGAGTATCCTGCATTAAATTTTCTGAACTTTAAATGGTGCATTCATATTTGTACTCAGAAGTGAAATTTTTGCCATCTGCAGTTGCCAGGTTGGTGATGAAAGCTCTGCCGAGACTTCGAACCCAGCTGGGGGGATCTTGCCACGGTCAGATTGTGTACATGTCCATCTGCCGTTTGATGATATTAAAGTTTTAAGCAGATGTAAATATGGTCTGCCCCTTGAGGGGCAGCAAACTTGATTGAGTAGTCCTTTGGGGTTCTCATTAGCTTTGTATATGGCTTTCGGATGTTTACATGTCCCTTACCATTCCGACTTGTGATCGGACCTACTCAGTTGGGAAAAAACTTGGATATGTTCTCGCAGGTTTTTTTCTTTTTTCTTTTTTTTTTTGCCAGCACTAATTAGTGCTGGAAATTCCACCATGATTATAAAGGCATAGATTCCTAAAAGCTGTAAAAGTACACTTAGAACTCAAGATAAATGCATGAATGTCAAGTATTCAAACTAGTATTAATTCTGATGTAAAGTTGAGCAGATGCTCTATGAAATTAGCATCAGGTACAAGAACTAGTATTTGCATTTGTACAATATTGGAAATTTTTTATAGACTATTTCTGATTGTCTATTCAAAAGTGTAATAATTTTGGGCAAGAGCAACATTTTCTTCACAAATCAGACAAATAAAAAGCTAATATGATGATAAAGTACATGAGACTGTGATTGAAATTGTTAAATCACTAATATGGGTTGGTTAATATGGGTTGGTTGAGGTGATTTATTACCGCTTCTCTCAGAGTAAAATATTGGTTCAAGTCTTATGAACAGATAAAATCTCTTAACCTTAGTCGACTAATTTTGCTCGAATTAGATTGGTCATAATCCATTGAGTTTCGAGTTTCTGGGTTCATGTGGTGTCCACCAAATCTATGAAGTCTGAGATGCTGTCAACAGAACACTGTTGATAACAATAACCATATGAAATCACATGGCTCAATAGAATAAGAACATTTATATGTACTAAATTTTTAATATGAATGATCTTTATAGGTAAGAGTTAGCAGTGAGTTATGAGTTTACTTTCTAGAATGCTCCGTATCAAAGTGGAATCTTTTCTTTTTCTGGTGTACATCAAAGTGGAATCTTATCAGCTTAGTCAACAGAGAGCATAAACCTTTGATCTGGTGCTTCTTAAGCAGCACGGCACCCTAGTGATTTTTGCAATTTTTCTTTCAATTAATCCGATTATCTCAATTTGAAGTTCAGATGAAAATAATTATTACTCTCCCCTGCATAGATTAAGTTATCTGTAAGAAACCAAGCGCTTGGCTGTGCTGGAAAGCTTTTCCTCTTTCCTGTGGTGCACTATTTTACTTACGGGATTTCAATGAGTCGTGATTAATTCACGTTAGAGTCAAGTTTATATATTTAGGAATAAAACTCTGTGAATTATGAATTCATTTTCATTCGTATGATTTGAATTCAAGATCTTGTTTGACATCTAACCATTCTCAAGCGTTAGTTTTGGCAGGCTGAAAAGCATTTTAAAGCATGGATGGATGTGAATCACGCAGCGGAGGAATCTCTCACGTGAGAATCTTCATCTCCCACCTTGTGTCGATCCGAACTGTTCCATTTCTGTGGCATGACACTGTAAGTGGACCTTCCTCCATGTGGGATGTATTCCAAGTGGCCCGCCTATTGAATGAATATATGGATCACAGGGAGAAAGCAGTCCGATGCTATAATATCGTGCTTGGCTAGGACAAAAGTGATTTGATGCAATAGCCTAGTACCAACACGTTCGAATTGGATTTTCATTGATGTAGTTTTTTTTTTTTAGTTTTCCTGTATTCCTTTCTTGTTATTATCCCTTTTAGATTCACAGTTCTCTTTTATAGCTCCAATAAATACAGGCCACACAAAAGCAAGGAGCACAGCTACAAGTATTGTGTGGAAGTACGATCATTAAGCTCGTGTAAGTGTATGTCACATTTAGTTTAAACTTAGATGCAATTTTAGATTATAAACAGCCTTACATCTCATGTTACATTGTTTAATCATAAGGTTTATTTTGATCTAAAATTGTATTGGTTAGTAGACAAGTGAGAAGAAAGCTTGTGACAGGTGTAACAGGCATAGAAGTCGTCAAATTTCGACAACAACAATAGTTGGAAAGACTTGGAAGGACAAGCCAGCAAGCCAAGGAAAGGGACATCAGTTGAGCAAGACGATGTGTTCGTACGTGCATGTACAGGATGTTTCCCATAGAAGACCGCATGTGCTCCAAACTCCGGCTTTGTTAAGAGTGGAAATATTTCCTTCTTTAATTAGAACCTCGATTCCTAGTTGGGACGTGAAGTAATCTATCATTATTAATCCAAAAAGAGAGCATGGCACGGCGAAACGAATGTCATAATCGTTATTGATTATGGAACGGAACCGGGCAAATCTGCCTTATTATAATGCCACGATCCTTTGCCTTTTTCCCCCTCGTATCCAGCGAAGGCTGACGGGTTCCCGATAAGATTCGCCACCCTTTTGACGTTGACGATGATCAGGTGAATAAAAAGATCAGGTGATGAGCCTTTTGCTGCGCTTCTCCTAAAGTCGTATATGTGTGCATGAGCTGTTCAGATCCTTTACGCCATTTTCACGTCCAGTAGTTTGGAAAAAGGTGGGTGGCCCAGATCGCTTAGCCGTCGGGTCTTCCCCACGCAGCTTGTCCACATTAGTAATTTTATTTCTTCCTTCTTTCCTTCCTTTCTTTCCATGACAGATTTCAGGGTTTATCATCTTGAAACCACCTCTCTTTTCTCTTTCTAATTTTTAAATTGAGCATGTCATCCTTAACTTTATGTATGCACATCTCGAATTATGTGTTGTTCATCGCCTATATCTAGAAATGTAATAGTTCATGTCTAATTCGATTTCACAGTGTGAGCATTTAACGAACATGGATTTTCTTCATTTATAATATTTGAACTAAATGTCTTGTTTAAAAGGAAGATATACTAAACCACGTCGACTAGACCACGGTATTCCTCCAATGTCCTTTTTAGAATGAATCTATGGCTTAGTCAAATTTTCAAGTGAGACTTCTCAGTCAGTCGAGGCTTAAGCTTTTTACTCTTTCTGAAGAAGCAACCCAGGATTTCGTGGAAGAGGGATGGACGAATTCTTTCCAGTGCGTGCCACCGGACCATCGATCTCTGACGATAGCAGGGTGGTTCTCGATGAATACGGATCGAAATCTTGCTTTTAACAGGAGAGGTTGTTATCGGATCCTCGTACAGTCAGTGGAACAGTGAATGGCGTTTCAAAAGGCTCCCTTTGCGTGCGCTCTTTGTGGACAAATCTCTTGCAATTTGATAAACAAGGCATTGGTTCACAAAAAAGGAAAAGAGAAAAGGTATAAAGCAAGTCAGTCCAAAACCATTAAGATTCATCCGACATTTGTTTATGTTATCTTATGGTTCGTATTATTTGATGACGAAAAGTTTTATCCAAGATAAATTACTATTTTCCCATTCAGATTCCATTTCCGATGGAAGCCACGAAGAGAGATGCTAAAATTCATGAGCTGTTATCTTAAGAGCAACAGAGGTTTCCTTTCTCTCTTTAATTTCTTACTAATTTATGTTCGAATCAAATCGGTTTAAGAATAAGAAGAAGAAATTTTGTTTAGATTTTAGAGTGCAACGTATGAGTGGATGGCGCATACATTATTTGTAGTTCAAACTTTCAATCCAATCTTTTGATATGGGTGGCAACTATGCTACCAGAGAAAAAGGTTGCATTTCAGTGATCAAGCTTTACTCACAGCAGCCTTTCCTACTTTTAGATCTCATCTGCAGTCCCAGGTGCCTCCCCTTGTCTATTTCCCTTGCACTTTAGCAGGGACATAATCATGTATTGAAAGCTTTATATCTTCCCAGTAATCTAAACTTTTTATACTGGATGACCATTTATTACAGCTTTCCTTTCAATCTTATCAAATACGACATAAAATCAGCTAAGTGATGCAAATTCATGATCTTTTTTTCGGGGTAAAGAAACAAAAACAGACAATGTAGGCATCAAGAAAAGTTGTTGATAATTCAATCGGAGGTAAAAGTTAAAGATCATGCTCAAGAAGGCGATTTAATGAACTATGTTTAAGATGCATAGACTGCGCACAATCCAAATAGTGTCTCCTAAGAACTTTTTTAATTTGTTTTCTGGAAAATTTTGCAATGACAATGATGTCACTCAGAGATGCTGCTGTGACAGCAGAGAGGATGACAGGGACGGAGAATAAGAACAATAGGGATGGGATGAGGCGCCCATTTCGATTTAAAGGACATTTCTTGTTGTCAATTTTGTCAAACATTTGTGCCTGTCCTTGTACCTCAAAATTTTTTCAGCTGCTTCTTGCGAAACTCCTTCACTGTGGGAGCAAAAGCCCCATCGTCGAACTGTTGACTGAAAGTAAAGCCTACAAGTAGCCCCCTTGCTTAGCCCCAAAGCACAGAGGATAGGAAAGAAAAAGAAGAGAGTTCTTTTTTCTCTTTTCTTTTCCTCTTGCTCTGTTTTATTTTCCTCGTCCATCTTTTAAATGTTACCGTAGTGGTTGTAGATGGTGGTTCTTTCGTGCTTGTTGCTTTTAAGAGGAGAGATCCGAGCAGAGAGTTCAAGAAGTACGGTCAGGCTCTTCATTCTTGTGGGTTTAATCATTCCCATCACCGGGAGGTAATCGAACTGGTCTATTCTTCCAGTTGAGAAATTTTGGGGAAGCGGAAGGAAAAGTTTTGATTTAGGGACTTGTGGCTGCTTCTGTGTAATACGTACTTAAACGGGTCAGCTTCAAGATAGGATCCTATGTTCCTCTTTTTCACTTCCCATCTGTGCTCGCACTGACTCATTTTCTCGTGCTCATTAACAAGTTTCATGGAACTGTTTTCTCTGTCATCTTATTCTAAATGTTTTTCCCAAGAACTGGGGCAAAATGCGGTGGGATGCAAGTTTTTCTTGAAGGAAAAAATGTCAATCTTGTATTCTGAAGACTGAGTAAGGGAAGTCAAAGGGACGAAACAGAAACACGCCCGATTGCTTCCCTAAAAACTGAATCTTGTTCTGTTTTTCAGAATGTCCTAAACTTTCTTGAGATTTTTTTTTTCTTTGGTAATAGGGAGGTTAATATATATTCAGAAAAGAGTCTCAAACATCCACTGAAAGAAGGTTCCTAGGGTCATTTGTTCCCGTTGTCCTAGGAAGGAACACACCAACGCAGTCTTCAAACACAATGTTTCGTAGTCCAACTGGGGCTTCCTCCAGCAGGGTGCATCCCGCGTTGATCCATTGTTGTTCCCTGCCGTCTTTGCCAAAAAATCCGCAGCCCAGTTAGCTTCCCTCAGAACATGCTCAGCTCTGCAACTCCTAAAGTCCCGAAGCAAACTCCTGCATTCCAAAATGATAGGTTTTGGAAACAGATTTTCTGATTGCTGCCAAACCAAATCGAAAAGTACCTTGGCATCCAGCTCTATATGTAAGAACTGGATGCCTAAATGCGCGCCATCCACAGTCCTTCTCTGAGGGCCCAGCATTCTGTCAGTAGGCTGTCGGCTCGTCCAACGAACTTCATAAATCCACCAATCCATCTCCCATCCGAGTCTCTAAGTAGCCCACCAGCCCCCCCTCTCCCTGTTGAGTTATCCACCGAACCATCGGTTTTGAGCTTAAGCCACCCAACTTTCTGGAGGTTTTTTGTTTTTGTTCTTTCCTGTTTGATGTGGTGGTGAAACGTGGTGTGAGAAAATCAGTAGCGGGTTATTCACTGTATAGCTTAGTGCCATTAATTCTTGCTTTCCAATTGGATGTGAGTTCTTGAATCCTGATGGAAGTCCAGGGTACATGCCGGGTTTATATGCATTTTTGCTAACTGGGGCATGGTGATTTTATGTCTGATATATTCTATTCTTATATATACACGCTGAGATGGTCTTATACATTCATATCTTACTTTATTTATCCAATTTCTTCTTGGTATGTTTGCTTTCTGACACTTCCATTTTTGTTTCTAACTTTAGCACTTCAGAAACTTTTTTTTCACTAACTTTTTTTTTACCTGTTTCCAAGCAGTTATGAACTCTCCTCTAACTTGTCTTGCTGCACCGGGAAGGATGGGCATGTATGAACCTCTAGACCAGTTTGGCTCATGGGGAGAAGCCTTCAGAGGCGACAAGAGCCCAATCATGGATGTGTCAATGATTGTACAGGAAGACACTGGTCTGGACAGGAAGGTGAAAATTAAAATTGGACCTTGCTGATCCAGCATTTCTTTATATTAGCACCGTCCTTTTTTTTAATAGGGTTCTAACTGAGCCTTTTGATAAATTTAATTCCAATGCAGTTTGAATATATTCCACATGAATCTGTGGAAAATTGCAGATATGATCAAGAAGGAAGTAAAGCTGCAAAGGTTATTGAACCGAATGCATTTTTTCTCTGAAGTCAAGGCCCAGTTCTCTTCTTCTGTTACTCAAGAAAACATCAACAGAGCATTTTCTCTAGGAATCTTATATTGTTGCATGGGCTTCTTCCTGCATAAATAGCTCAGTTACTGAAGGCTAGGACTTCCATTCGCCGCCTTTTCATGTGTATCTTCAAACCAGTTGATCTAAGCTGAGTACATAGAATTTTCTACTGTTAAGTTATGAGATCATTCCACTGAATATGCATGGTGCCACAAAGAAAGAATGATTTTGCTTTATCTAAGATGCTATCAAGAAAATCAAGCCGATGTTATTCTCATTTGTTCATACTGATGTGCTTGTGTTGGTTTAGCCACTTACTTGAGTGCCCACATCAAAGTTGTCAGCTATTTCAAGTCTGTAGTAGCATATTATGCAATCTCTCATATGAATGGAGAAAGCCCCTCTTTGCACAGGTACTGAGACGTCTAGCCCAAAATCGTGAAGCTGCTCGCAAAAGCAGGCTTCGGAAAAAGGTAGAGAGAAATATATGCATCACAGGTTCCTTTTTCGAGTTAAAGGAAAGAATTGACATTTTAAAGCCTAGTCAAGTTCATCACAGTTCAGTGTGATCTTGTAGGCTTACGTACAACAGCTCGAGTCAAGCCGCCTGAAGCTGGCACAATTGGAAGAGGAACTTGATAAAGTTAGGCATCAGGTGCTCCACACCCCCCCACCCCCACCCCATTTGAGCCTTCTATATTTTCCTTTATGTTTGTAAGCATGGATACTTATCTCTAAAGGACTGTTGGATCTCTGTGAAGGGCATGTGCCTTAGCACTGGTATGGATACAGGCATTGGATTCCCGAGAACGATGAATCCAGGTTTGTAGCCTGTTATTACTTTCAGATCCAACTTTTATACCAATAATTTAAGCTCCATGGAATTTGAGCCAAAACAAATTTATAGCATGTACAACTTACTAGTGGCATCCTGCAACAATATTTAGCCTATACTTGAAATTATTGGTTGAGATACTTGTTCCTATTTTCTTCGAAGCTCTCATTTATCAGTGGTTGACGCATAATGTAAAGTCAAATTCAGCATGTTGATATTCATGCGCCTATCTGGCAGTTATTCTTGCCGCATGGCGTGCCACATTGGCACTGTGGACTGAATGCATTGGATAATGGAAAGATTAGAAACTTGGTGCAAGATAAGATAAAGGATACTGTAACTTGGGAAATCTCTCTTATCTCGTTTTTAACATCTCAGCAAAATGTTAAGCTCGAAGGGTAGGTAGTTGTTGTTTTTACTGTATTATATATTCCTTAAGATTACGGCCTCCAAATCTTGCAGGGATTGCCGCCTTTGAGATAGAATACGGGCACTGGATTGAAGAGCAGCAAAGCAAGATATATGAGCTTAGAAGTGCACTCCTCGCCGAAGTAGGAGACGCCCAGCTTCGTATTCTAGTGGATAATGGTTTGAAACATTATCAAGGTCTTTTCCAAATGAAAGCAGATGCTTCAAAGGCTGACGTGTTCTACTTGATGTCGGGCACCTGGAGATCTTCAGCAGAACGCTTTTTCCTCTGGATTGGAGGATTCCGCCCGTCAGAGCTCTTAAATGTAATATTTCATTCTTAAATTCTTCTGCCACCAATAATACCAGTATTCCTCTTAGCTATCTACCCGGATGCTCAGCATTCCGAAGACTAGGCTGCCTGAGTAAGGTAGTAGTAGTTGCCAATATAAGTTTCTTTCCATGCTTTTCGTCAATGTGCCATTCTATATAAATTTTACACCCGGAGGATACATGCCAAGTGGCACCAGTCTGTGTCCCTGTTAGTAGAAGAATGGGAGAAACGGAACTTAGAAATTTTGAGCAAGATAAAAAGGAAAGGAAGTAACGGTTTAGGATTGCCGTTGGACTTGTTCTGCAAATCTGTTTTTGTGCTTCTTCGCTTTTACAGAAGGAAATCAACAATGGACATGAGAAATGTGACCGTCTTCTTGCAGGTTATAATACCGCAAATCAAGCCCTTGACCGATCAACAATTACTGAGTGTATGCACCCTGCAACAGTCATCTCAGCAAGCCGAAGATGCCTTGTCACAAGGGATGGACAAACTGCAGCAGACTTTAGCCCAGGAAGTGGCCACTAATCAGTTGGGATTGGGGAACTTCGGGTCTCCGGTGGCTGCTGCAGTGGAGAAGCTCGATGCCTTAGAGAATTTTGTTAGCCAGGTAAAATGAAGATTTGCCTATTTTTTCCACGGAGTAACTCTTACTGTAAAGATCTTTGAATTATGTATCCACCTGATTGAAGTCTGAATCAAATACCATTCGGTTGCAATGTTTTCTTGTTCTGTAATGATCTAATGAATATCAGTTTAAATTGTCTGAAACAGGCAGATCACCTGAGGCAGCAGACGATGCTCCACATGTCTCGAATCTTGACGACCCGCCAAGCAGCTCGAGCCCTGGTAGCTTTGGGAGAGTACTTCCATAGGCTCCGCGCTCTGAGTTCCCTTTGGGCAGCTCGTCCCCGTGAGATCACATAATCTCTTAAACTGACATTTCAATCATTACACATCGAATCTACTCCGAACATTTATGCTGAGACAGCCAAAAAGCACTGAAACTTTTGCGCCTCGGTCATGATTTTGTAAAATTCCGTAGATTGCGATGTTGTAAATTTGAAGGGAACTGCCGGTGGTGGAACGCTGTACAGTAATGAACCTTGAAGGACATGTCAAAAGGGACTTATTGCCAGAAGTGTAGCTTATGTATGTTATATATTATCTATTGGGCTGTAATACTTCCAGTTTCTCCTTCAATTCAAGCTGATGGAAAACATGACGAGAAATTTTTTCTCGAGAGCCCGTGAAATACTATCTTATGAATAACTTTCTTTCGTATTAGGTGCATAGTATTTTGAAACTCTTGTTGGTTCATTGGCTGAGGCGGAGCAGCAGTTTCCTGGTCGAGTTGGTCACAGGTTGTCCGGTTCAAGTTGGATTACTTGAGCCAGTGTGTGAGACATGCCGTAAAACTAAAATTCGATGCGGCTGCTAACTTTTGCGCACCGTTTCGATGTTCTTTGAGGTTGGATGGGATATGATGTTACGATGACGATGACTCACGTATTGATTCAGTTGATCATGAGATAGAAGCCCTAATCATGAAAAAGGAGAGCCTAAGCACTTACTTTAGGTGCCCACCTCGTTAAGCCTACTACACACATCATGGTACCTATTATACTTCCATTACTATAAATGCCTAAAGAACTTCATGGTGGATGGTCCAAACAAAACCTTTACACGTGCATAAGTTTCTTTAACCGGCCGAGTGGTCCTGAACTCACTTACAAGCGGTTCGTGAGTCTAACATCACAGTTTAAATCCCCTCCACATATGTGTGTTAAAATATTTACTACAACTAGAAGCGTGCTTTTTTGGACCTATATTCGGAGGACACCGGCTTTTGTAAACTATACTAGTCCCGGTCCTAGTGGAGGACAAGGAATCAAATGCAGAAAGTGGAGCGGAAGTCCCGGGCCTCAAGGGTAGGTGATCGTGTCTGAAAAGCAATAGCAACCATGACGTGTGCATTGTGCAACGCTCTCTTGGCGGATCGAATGCCAAGTCTCCACGAACATGTTGAACTCGGTCGACTGATAATGACACGCTTAGATCGAGCTAGATATTTCGGATAGTTGCATGCGAGTGCGGGAATTACTATTCCGACTGACAGTGACACGTTTTCTTTTACGGATCTTTTAAACATCAGTATGCAGATGGAAAAAAAATTAACGATCGGGTTGCTTTCCAATAGTTGGACTCCTTTTTTATTATTATTACAAAAGGAGAACAAACTTAGAAGAAAATTAGAAAAGGATGAAAGTAAGTGATAGAAGAAGTACCGTCGATAAAAACAGAGTAAAAAATCCCAAATTTTCATGTTGAAAAAGAGATAACGGTTAAAGAGATTGGAAGTGAAACGATCATACATATGTATTAAGCCATATCTGTTTCAATCATTGGACTTCTTGTTAACTGTCCAGTCTGCTCCAACCAAACCATCAAATTTCCAAAATTGCAGGGATCCAACCAAAGCATTTTCTCCTTCACTTTCCAGCCACGAAATCAGAGAAACAGCCTGTAACTAATGATTTGCCACATCCACAGGGCCTCCCCAATAATTACTCGGGACTACTGCCCGGCACATCAGAAGAGCAATTCACTTCCCTCTCACCCCCATTCGAAGCAGTGGCTCGACTTCCTCGAACATCAGACCTCACCGGTCCTGTCACGATCGCGTCCACCCCCAGCCTTGGCCCATGACATCTCCTCTCCTCATTCTCAGTCTATTCCGTCAATTAGTGTGGCCCCGCTCTTTGATTGAATGCATCGAAATGAATCAGATCGGGGCCGGGATGCCCCGTCAAAATGAAATGAATGAAACAGAATCGATATTATAAAACTTTTCCCGTTAAAGTAAGCGAAACGATAAAGATCCAAAATACTTGATCAAGGGTCATCCATCGAAGGTGCATCATATGAGAAGAAGAACGTTGTATGTTTTTTTTTTTTTTAAATGTAGAAGAGACGCACGTGTCTAAAAAGGATATAAATAATAAGAAATAAAATGATACGCGGGTGTTACTAATGAAAATTTAATCCAAGATCTATTGATCTCGGGTTGAGAACGATACCGTCTTTGCTAAGCCTCGGGCTCTCGAATATCATAGGTGTTAGATCAGGTGGTTGAGCAAATGATCGAATATACTATGTAGCTTGTCGGCTGCCACGCGTATCTGGTAGCCAGCTCAGCCTTGGTTTTCTTCATTCACCTCCCATCTTTCTCATCAGCCCACAAAATCAGCAACTGAATTGTACAGATTCATTCATCCCCGAAGGTTGTGGAATATTTGAAATAGGATAAGAGAAAGAGAGCGGTAAGAGAAAAGTGGTCGAAAACAATATAATTCGCCAGACCATGCATTTTATTTTTCAAATTTATGAAATTATGATTACAGATCAAATGTATTACTTGTATGGTAGAACGAACGTGATAAAAGTCCTGTTGTGAACGGGTATCAGCACGATAGCATGGACATAAATATACATACATGTATGATGTATATGTATAGACTGACAGTGACAATCTCCGACCAGATCCACGGAGGCGATCGTCCTCCAACCCCTCAACAACAAGTCTAGCAACGCTACGTCGACGTTTGACGTTGATTGTTATGGCTCATGGTTCGTGTCCACGTGGCTCTCCGCTCGTACGTCCTTGGAAACCAAAACCTTAATCTTACCCCAATCGACCTCTCGCTTCAGTTGTTTGCCCGTAGGCGCGCGGTTAAAATGCTCGATCCTATTGATGAAATTTTACATATCCCCTTAACTCCTTCTTCCTTCTATCCTTTTAAATTCACATGCCTCTCTTGTATATACAAAAAAAAAAAAAAAACTCGATTTTGACATCAATCCAGCTAACATTAGACCTTGGCTTGCTTTGAAAAAACAACCTCAAATTAAACATGTTGTAACGATCTATTTTACATCAATCACGGAACGGGCTTCCCCTTCGATGGCCAAACAAACTTGCAAACAGTGCAAAATAAACTCCAGAACCTAAAAGAAACTGCAGTAATACATGGAACCCCATTAATGGTAGACATTATTGGTCTCGAGTTAAGAAGGATGAAACTGTATTAAAACCTTTATTTCGCTGGATGCAAAAATGAAATTTTGTTAATGTGATTCGACACTTCTTCGTTAGAGTAAAATTTCAAGTTCAAGTCTTATGAATAAAAAAAATTTAAGATTGGAAGAGTTTTTTCCACCGAATAGACCGATATAATTCTCATCAATATTGATTGAAAAATGATTTATTAGCACACCCGATTAATTGATTCCCAACAACTCCTAATTCCAACGACAAATTAAAAGAAAAGAAATTGTCATTAAAGTAATGTTATGGGTAATTATTAGGTGGAGCGCTCCCTTAATCAAAGACAGAGCGGCGCCCAAATCAACGCCCTTAAAAAATGGTCCACGGTTCCCGCCCTGCCACATCCTAGCTTTCCCGATGAAATCTTAAAAAGACCAGACCAACATCCTCTCAAATGTCCCATTCTCCAAAAACCCACGAGCACACCCCCCACCTCCCTCAATCGAAATATTATATTCAATTGGATTTCTTGGTCCCCCACTTCTCCAACTGGAAGCATGACATCTCCATATGTTTCCATTTCCAACATTAAATACAGCGATTTAAACAGCTCACGACGAGGAAAAAGGTTTTCAGTTCGGTATCTCTACCCCTTAGCGAAATTAGATTCAAGGTTTGAGTACTGTGACGAGAGAAAATTTGTCATCGGAAGAGTTTTATCTCGATCAGCACTTGTAGCAGTCGTGACTCATTAAATTTTTTAACAGCACGGGTGCACACCCAAAAATAGAAACTTAACTGGAAAGTGGCTTTTAAGCTAAGCTAGTCTTGAAGAGATCACAATCTTACCGAGACATCAGATCAAAGAGTCCGATATCTCTTCCTCTGAAATAAGATCTCGGATCCAAGTTGTGAATAAGAAGAATTCATGAATTGAAGAGGTTTCATCTTTCAGTGAATTGACAAAAACTCGAACTTGGATTAGGTCCGATATTTCTACGTCTCGACCATATGAAGTTCAGATCCGGTATGAGATAATGCTGACTACTGGTTCCTAGTGAGGGAGGTGATGTGAAGGTGAAGATCCAGAAACTGTATGGCTACTTGCAAATTTTCTTCTTTATTTAATCAATCATTGAGGACCCATCTGGTGAAGCCAACAAATTGGGGACCCATTTGAGAATAGTTGACAGTACTTTTAACAAAGTAGGCTTCCAGACTTTATCTCGATCAACGGCCGATGGGGCCCAACGCCCCGGCCAATCAAGTGGTCAGAGTCAAAGAATATTAGGTTTGAATACACAAAAATCCTCCTTATAAGGGAATGAAGATCTTCAGCCATGATCCTAGTCGTATTTTATAATTGACAAAATTGTAATTAATAAATCAATCGATTCGAGATCAAATTAATTAGAATCTATTAAATTTTTAAATATCAGATAATAAATTAAAAAATTGATCTCCCATTTACAAGGTAAGGAGAGAATATATTTATATTATTTATTTTTTTTCTTATTCATTTTTGGGATATGGAAATGAAACGGCTGATTTTTCAGCACAGTAGCAAGGTTCAAAGGAGCACTAGATGCAAAGAACCTTATCATTTCAGAATCCCCTTTTCTTCCTTCATTAAAGAAGAAAATCAAGGAAGTGGTATCCTTTCCACTTGTGTCAAAATATCTACCAGAAGTTAATCGCTTTCATTCTAAATCTTGAAGGGCACGGTTTGTTGAACCAGGTTTTTGATGGTACTACACTGGTCAAATCATTACTAAGTATTGATTTTTCAGTTTATTTATTATATTCGCAGTTATAAAAATCCTGAATATGATACGGTAAGATGACTTGATCATCATTACTAATACTATCATTTTATACAGTAAAAAAAAGAGAGGAAGTAATATCATTTTTAATCCGAAATTAAAAGATATATATTCCATTTTTACTTGGAGACTTTTTGTACATTTATTCCTCTCCTATTCATATTCCCTTCTATACGTTGAGCTACTTTATGACCAGAAAAAGGGAAGAAATCAACATAAAATACGAGAAAATATCTAGGAGAAATAAAATCCCACAAGTTTCAATGGAATAGAAGGGAAGAAAAGGAGCAAAGTCAGTTGCTCGAGGAAGAAAACAAGGTAGAAAGAGTCCAAGAAGCACTCAAATCAAAATGGGATTCACTCCAATCCAATGGGCATCTAGAGTTAGCAGGAGGAGAAGTGCTGGAGCCAAAACCTAGTCAATGTGTGGTCAAACCTTTCACATACCGATGATCCGCATTTCGGATGAGATCCCATATAACCCGCGCTCATGATACACACTCTGCCATCAAAATTGTAGGCAAGCAACAATCGAGTGACAGCAGTGGAGTCTGTTGGTTATTGGTTAAGAGGCACGCACATACACCATACCGTTTGATCCTTCAAAATGAAAAATCCATGTACTAGAGCTTGTAGGATGTCAAGTGAAACCTTGTGCATACCTTTCAAATCATGAATATAATCCTTCCCACATACTGCTATGGTTTGCTTCCCATTTTGGTCTATTCATACATAGAATTGTCCAAAAACTAAATTTCAATTTTTTTTTATTTTAAATCGAGATGATGATGCCGGTCTAAGTGGTCTGTGTATTTTTCCTTCTTGTTCCTTCTCTTCCCTTTCTGCCCAATGCAACTAAGAAAATGGCATATTTCCAATCATCCTTTCCCCTATGAAGGGAACACCCATCATTCCATCCAACAGTCCTTTTCAACTTCCTCCCTCTTTAGAAACCTGAGCTTCTAAGGTAGATTTCCACATCCTCCCCCTTCTCTCTCTCTCTCTGTCTTTCACATTCTTGTTCAACTCCTAAATGCTCTCACCTCGTCTTCTCCATCTCCTCCCACCAATTCATATTTATATATTACTCTTTCCACAATCTTCTCTCCTCCCTTCAGTCAACTCCTCCATACTCTGTTTCCATTCCCTGGCTGTCTGATTCCTTCCCATGGATCCTTCTTCCACCAACTCCGTCAATGGCTTCTACGCGATTCTGACGAGGGGGATCGATGATCTCGAGCGAGTCTACCTCTCAAACAACTTCATGTCACTCCAATTCCTCCAACGGGCAATCTCTCTCCTACGATCCTTCCACTCCCACCTGACCCTCTTGGTCCAGAAGCTCCACTTGCCGGTCGGCGATAAGTGGCTCGACGAGTACATGGACGAGAGCTCGAGGCTATGGGAGGCCTGCCATGTGCTGAAACTGGGAATCTCCGGGATGGAGAATTACTACTCCGCAGGGCTGAACATCATCGCCGCCCTCGAGGGTCACCGCCGCCTCAGCCCCCAACTCATCCGACAGGTGATCAGTGATTCTTCTCGAAGACCCTTTACTTTTCTTTTCATGGATGATCCATTACTGAAGCTTTTCCTACTGAATTCTCCGAATACGAACAGGTGATTCGGGCGATCGCAGGCTGCGGGAGAGAGGCAGTGGGCCTGGAGGAGGAGAACCGGTCCCTGATGGAGAACCGTGTGGAGCCGCTCTCCCTCCGGTTCGACGAGCGGGTCTCGGTCGAGTCGAAGCTCAATGGGTTCAACGGGTTCCGTGGAGTGCTGTACGCGATGAGAAACGTGAGCTCGCTACTCCTTATGATCCTCCTCTGCGGGCTAGTCTACTGCTGGCCGGTGGGTCAAAGCTGGAACAACAGCTTCTTCCGAGCCGGGCGCGAGGGCTGCCTCTTCTTCGGGTCGGGATTCATGATCTCTACGGCGAGGCTGCAACAGAGAGTTGGGGAGGAGATCGCGAGGATCGGGGCTGGAGGGCCCGGTGTACTGATGTACGAGTTCCGGAGATCGCGGTCAGCTATGGAGGAACTGAGTAGGGAACTGGAAGGAGGAGGAGTGGAGGAGGAAGGCATAAGGGAGAGAGCTGAGGATCTCAAGGGATGCTTCTTGGGGCTAAGAGCAGGGGCTGAGAACATAATTGTTCAACTTGATGATCTGTTTGATGAGATTGTTGAAGGGAGGAAGAAGCTGTTGGACTTTTGCAGCCATAGGTAGATTTAGATGAATCAAGAGAAGCCATAGAAGAAGAAATGGAATGGTCAAGTGACCAGAAAAGGGCAAAGTAAAAGAAATTGGAAGTAGAGAATTCAGTTTCTTAGTCTGACTGTAGTGTCTCTCTCCCCCTCCCCCGTTAGTATAATTTTAATCTCAGAGTCAGACTTCACTTTCTTTTTTCAAAATTCTTTTCTCGGCACAATCTGCTCAAACACCATTGTTTAGTTTAGTTGCTTGCTTCAGAGAATACACACAAGAGTGATTTAAAGCAGAAAAAGATGAAGTCTTTGAAGTGAAATCAGACACTGCCGTCACTGGAACAGCGGCAAAGATCATTTGAAAGCTCAAACAAACAATGGAGCAGACCCAAGTGGGTCATCTCAAGAAGCAGTCACCCTCTTCCTCCAAAAATGCAATGTCATTAAGAAGAGAAAAGACGGAAATGAAACGGATTGATTTTGTAGAATCTACTTGACAGTCTCTCAAGGGAAGACAGGAAGGTCAAAATTGGTGGAATTTCTTCCCCCTTTTCCCCTGAGATTAATTATGTTAAATGATTGTGCCTCCTTTTTTTATCTGAAGGGGGACTGTCTTTCACTATGTTCACCTTCTGGTTGTATTCTGCTATGTGTGATGCATAGACTGCTCTCTTTTGTAAGTGCTCTGTTCACTACTTAGTTGTCATAGCATAATGACTAATCATTTTAGCTGTGAAAATCTGATGGAAAGTGAGTAGGAGAGTGTAGGGTGGGGAAGATGACTTTGAGATTCCTTAGGCTCTCTGACACACATTCTCTCTTTTCTCTCTGGTTTTTCTTATTCTATGGCACAATCACTTGAGTAGATAGAAAAATAAGCAAAGTTTTCAGATTTTTTTAATTGTAATAATTTATTGTGAATTATTAAACTGAGTTGTTGAATAATTTAAAAATTCGACTGCAAAAATCTCTTATAAAAAGTCATATTTTAGATGAGATGTTTGAGCAATAAAAATGTATAAAGTTATGAACTTTTTAATTTTAAATTGAAAATAATATTGTCCTGCAAAATTCTTTTTCAAATTAAATCTTTAGTATATAATGACATGAATCACATGAATCAATTATAAAAGACTGATTGACAACTCAGTTTATGTCATGAAAATTTACGATAAATTAGAATAAATGAAATCTCACAATTCAAAACTTTTTTTGATGAGTTCAGTCAACCTTTGAGTAGGCTAATTTATAAGATTTAGATGTTTTTAATCTTTCAAATTAAGCTCAATAGATTAGGGAATAATAAAGAAACATGTCAAAAACTATCCCATAGAAAAGCATGAAATTCAAACAATACCTTCACAACCACATTTAATCATAAATATAAATTTCTTATACTATGCTCCTTTCCATCAGCTCTTTTTCCCTTTTCGACATCCATTGACTTCCTTTTTTTGATGCACTTGCTTTCTTTATCCTGTGAACTTCATTTTAAACAAAATATGAAACGACCCTAATATCGCGAACCCATATCGGTTGACCTGACCAGCACTTGTACGTACATCAGTGCCCTTGAATCTTCTCGCTTGAGCCTTTATCACCGGTTCAGCGTGAACTTCAACAGGTTGCTTCAAAGTCATTCCTTGATCTGCATAACCTGATCTGAAGCAGCTCAGATCCGTTGATCTTTGAAGGAGGAAGAAGAAGCTGCTGCTATCCAAGGCTGGCGAAGTCTTGAGTCTTTAATCCACAAACTCTTCGTAGAAGATTTTCAACCTGTAAGATCATTTGATTCGGCCAAATTTCATCCCCATTTGGGAGGTAATTGGGAAACATTAAGCCACGAAAATTTGGGGAGAAATATTGAAGTGGACAAAAGAGGTCACTTTCAGTGCATCTTTCCATCTCTGCCACCGTATCTCAATGTTTTTTGTCCATTGCCGGAAATTCATGCCCTGCCTCCTCTGAGGGGCGCCCTAAAGAGACTGCTAACTGAACACTCAGAGAATATAATAGTAACGAAGACCAGCAACGATGATGGTGGTGGTGGTGGTGGTGGTGTTCATGGCAGTGTTGGTGGCATGGAAATGAATAAAGAATACATGCAGAAGGGAGATATTACCACAAGGGAACAGCAACTGTTCTTAAAAGGCATAAGCTTGCGAGCTACGAACGGCAGCAACCGATTATTTTTATGCTCTTTCCCTGCAACCAACAATACAAACTGCTGAGGTTGTTCTCTGCCGAGCAATCACTGTGATTCCCCTCCTCAAAAACCATGCTTCCACCCCCCTTTTGATCATTACCAGAGACAGCAGCAGAGGAATCTCTGTCCAATAACAGAACAGTTCTGCTTTGACAGCACCAGTGTAGGAAAACCCAAAGAAAAGCTAATACTATCTCTCTCAAAAATTTCCCCCTTTTTTTAAAATTCATTAGATTGATTTCAATCCAGGTAGTTGGGTTGGGATATGAATTTTTTGCATTAATAATCATGAATTAATTATAACTCACTGTACATCTTGATTTTATGCGTGACAGACCCAAAAAAAGGGTAAACCTTACTGCTATATATTCATTGAAAAAAAAACACTTCACTATTTTACAAATTATAGGGGCATTCGGAAAATATGTGCAAAGTAAAATGGGCATTTTGAGACCTGTCACAAGTACAGGGAGTAAATTGAAATGAATCCCCCGAAGACAATTGAGCTTCGTCGTTTGATTATGCCAAGTACCTGCAACAAGAACCAGCCCCAGCTTCATCAATGGAGGCCGACTTCTCTTCGCCGCCTTCAACGAGCCTCGCAATTTCTCTCTCATTCTGGGATTATCTCAGCCTTTTCCTTTTTCGGCCGCTCCTCGCCATATCCTTCGTATTAGCCTTCATCGTTCTCGGTACTGCCCTCGTTTCTCTCGCTTTACAGTCTTTTAATTTCATGCAGTTATAGGGTAATTCTGTGGGTCTTTATTCTTCTTAGGGTGGGCTTTAGCATGGAAGCTGGTGCTGGTTCACGTTCCTTTAGTCCAAGAGATCTTCGGGCTCAGGAAGAAACCCGTTAAGCCAAAACCTGAGAATCGACGCAGAATTTCTAGGTACTACGGAAGCATGAGAATTGGTGAAGAAACTCGGGCCTCCTGATGGTAATTTTCATCTCCTTGTTTTCTAATGATAAAAATTTGTTTGGTTTCTTACCTTTGACGAGTGGATGTTTTGATTCTCCTGTAGTCTGAGCTGCGATTGTTTTGATATCTTTCTATCACAATTCGTTGTTGAGCCTGTTTTTACAGCAGGGCTAATAACCTTTTCGGCAATTCGATATTAGAAAATTAGTGTGAGAGAGCAGCATAGGAAGCTAGGTATAACATGGAATTGATGCACTCAAAATTATCATTATTTTGAACGGCACGGCTAATAACCTATATCAGTTTTTTCTTTCCTCAGTTCCAGCCATAAATCAGGTCCAAGATTAGATTTTTCCTCGGAAAGTTGAAGCTCCTATTGATCTATATTGAATCCAATTTGAGGGGGACGGTGTGTCCTATCCAAGGCAAGATAAGGAAGGGATTGTCAGTGCAGCTAAACTAGCATAAGGACTGAGAATTGGGGGGCACTACAGATAAATATCCAAAAAGATGCATCAGCTTGACGAATAAGGTGCTCAGAGAGTTAACCATTGAACCATTGCTTATGGCTAGTTGTGGATTGTTTTAAATTTAATTGGATAAATAGCTCAATTTTATTGGATCTGCTACACTTCACATGGCAGAAGTCTGCTGCGGTTCTCTGTCTTATATGTACGCCTTATGTGCACAAGGATCCCCTTGTGAATATACATAAGTTGTAATTTGTGCAATCAGAAGGAATATCTGATAATGTTGCACATGTATTTCGTTACACTATTTACCTGTTGACCCTCTCTTGAATGTGGAAAACTTTTCATCCGTATGGCTTAAACTCTGAAATGACCTCCTTTTTCTTTCATTTTACTGGAATGATTGGTTATGGGCCTAATGAAACGTTTAAACCAAGATCCATTGAAAAAAAAATGGAACTTTTAAAACAAAATGATTGCTTAAATCTCGTGGGCCTGTAACATGTACAGTTGTGCTTAAATGATCATCAACATCGCACTGGTTCTGTTGATGTCGTTCTTCCTTGTTATCTATTGTCTGCTTTTGTGCAACTGGCATCTCTGTTCTTTTCATCTGAGAGTATCCGCTGAGTAGGGCATGGCACACTGTTTTCTGATTCCTGGATAGCTTTTTGAGACATCAGGAGCGCCTTGAAACACAAGTATCTTTCCTCAGGTCGATGGGTTTAAGACTGCTTCATATTCTTCCTCTTCAGTGATATATTCAGGAAGTGCTAGGCTGAATTACTGAGATAAGGTTTGGTTTGTAAATAGACAAGGGAACTACCGTGTTGCTGGATTGTGTACAATCTCCGTCTGAAGTAGAAATGGACGTTGACTGTCCATTCAGCTTCCATACATTGAGCATGTAGGACCAAGCTATTTACTGTAAAGATTCTTTCTTCTAGTAGTTAGCAATCGAGGTACCTCAACATATAATGGGAAGTTCAGTGTCATGTGTACAGCACTCTATTTCCCTTAACCCTCTTTCATGAGTTTGGAACCACGGTTCGGCCTGAGCCAACAGGTTACTTTTTCGTTGTGATGATGCCTCCATAGGGTCCCTACCTCCTTGATCCTAGTTGAAACTCAGATGAGCCACTTGAAAGTGGGATTGGTTTCTTATACCAGCCTGGA
The DNA here is from genome assembly GCA_037672795.1 of Lagerstroemia speciosa. NCBI lineage: Eukaryota > Viridiplantae > Streptophyta > Magnoliopsida > Myrtales > Lythraceae > Lagerstroemia > Lagerstroemia speciosa. The sequence continues at coordinate 9,340,206 of CM075289.1, read as the reverse complement.
AATGAGAGTGGGAGTGACCAAGTTCTGTGTGCTGGACAGGATGAAACAAGATTATTCTTCTGTATAATTCAAATGAGGTTGCAAATTGCCGCACCTTTTGGGGCTAAGAATATGAATAAACAGAACAATTTAGGGCCCCATCAATGGATGTTCATTGGGTCTTTTCCACTTTAGAGGGCATTTGAATTTGAACAATTCAGTGCAATTGGCCCACTTGCTGCTTTCGTGTTCCAATGTTTTCCTGTTTCTTGACAGTATTCCCAACCACTGAAAACTGATTTCTTGTCCAGACTATGGTTAATACTGAACGAAAAGTCTTCTTTTCAGTTAAACTGCACAGAAAGAAAGCTTCCCCATACAGCCCACGCGGTTTCTTCCACGCTTGGAAAAATGAGAAATGGAAGATGACATGGTTGGTGTAATAGTAATAGATGAGTAGCACTGTTGCCGTCCCTCCATCGGATAAATATTCAGCATGTAAATACATAACGAGTTTATTGTATAAATTATTACTAAAATCTTTACTCGTGTAAAATTGACTCATGTACATTATAAAAATTTTACACGTATTAAAATTTAAGAGAAAGTTACACAATAAACTCTTTCCATCAAGGTTTGAAAACTTAGCCAGGCTATACCGGGAGAAAGTCGCGTGGTCGACCATGCGTTAGGCTTGTCTGTTGTCAGAAGGTCAGATGAACCTTGAGATGAATATCAATAGGTGTCTGTTTACAGGTACATTCGACAAATAGGCACGCAGCTCCATGAGAATTTTCCGTAGTACCTAACGTTGATCGCTGAACATTGCTTTCAGTTTTAATTCCCATATAGAGATAAAGAAAAAAAGAAAAAGTCGACAATAAATGCGTTGATGGAGATGATAAAGAGTGGGTAAAATGTTGAACCATTTCAATTAAATCGTATCCGCGGTGGCTTCTTTCATTCTTGTTCTTGTATTATTATTATTATTATTATTATTATTATTATTATTATTATTTCTTCTTTATTCATGCCTCGCGGAACATTCTCGGCCTCGAAATCATTCGCACCGAAACGGAGAATATGGAGATGTTCAACCCACGTTTGCATGTGACGAAGACCATTGTCCGCATAAGCCGATGGTCTCTATGACATAATCCTAACTCAAAACTTTCCTGCCACTCACAAGAAGATTCAAATTCGATATATTTAATTAGAGGAGAGAAATGAAACCGATGCACGTCGGGAATATCATGGCCGCCAACATCACCGGACGGCCGACCGCTACCGGATTCCGAATACCCACAAATCCACGGACAGGACTTTTGCCGTCTGGAGGCCATGACTGGCGGCGAGAATCCGTGTAACGACGTGACCATCACGCCCCGTAGTCTCCGCTACTGCTCCAGCTACCGAGCTCCGTTCCCTCCCTCCACCTTCGACCCATAGTTCATAAGAGCATCACAACCGGTCCCCATTCTTTGGTACTCTGTCCACTTCAGTCCCCGCTGGGTCTCTAGTACCGTTAGAATCCAACTGCCTAGATCGATCCAAGTGCAGCACAGGACATGGCTGTGATCGGATGCAATACTGGATTGGCCTATATATCCATGCACAAGAGAGTTGATATTAGTCAAACGAAAGCGTCCTTTGTGGCAGGCCTTATTCAATTCCACGGCAATTGAGGGGAAGAAATACTCCAAAAGTAAAAGTACTGAATTGGAAGGAGCAATTTTTCAGGGAGTAAATTCGGAAACTGACAAAGACAGGGGACTTTTGTATTATTTGTTGTAGGGTCATTGCCTAACAATTTTGACGGTCCAACTCAGCCCTTTCTCGGTTGCTCTCTGCAGAAAATATTAGATGACCTTACTTTACATTAATTAATGTAATGAGAAAAAAAACTCATAATATTATTATAATTAATAATAATTATAACAAGACTTTAGTAATTAATATTTATTTTCTTATTCATGATAACATTATTATATTTTTTATAGCACACGAAAAAATTAAATAATTTAAGAATTTCTTCCCTCTCTCTCCCTCTTACGCGTTTATAAAGCCTCCCAGAAATTCATATCAAAATAAAAATTTGCCCTTTTTTCTCTCGTGCTTAATTTTTAATTCGATTCTCTTGAAACCCAACCAATATTCTCTTTCCCCTCTCTGTCTCTCTCTCTTCTCTGCGTCTGTTCTTCACGATGAAGCACCGGAACGGTCGGAAAATCTCCGCCCGATGGATCCCTGTCTTCTGCATCTCTTTCTTCCTCTTCGGGATTCTCTTCTCCAACCGGTAAGTCGCCAACTTTTCCGATGCTCGCCGGCGGCTCCGATTTCGTGCTTGCTTGCTTGCTTCTTGAAATCGTGCAATTTTTTTTAAAAGATTTGGTTGAGTTGGTTCTCAACTGAAGATGATGCGGATGTTGATCGTCTCCTTCGCAGGATGTGGCCTCCGCCCGAATCCAACGGCCAGCTCATTTCCCAAGCTCGGCATGAACAGGAGCTCAAGATGGTCTCCGAGGATTGCGACACTAAGAAGGTCCTTACTTCTTGCTCAAACTAAGCTCAGTTGATCTGTGATGTTACTGGATATTTTGTGTGGTATTGAAGGTCTATCAACTTGAATATGTTCTCAAATCTGCTTCAGCTTTGAAATTTCAGCTCGACAATGCTAAGAATATCTTCTCTTTCTTTTTGGACCTTGACAATGTTAAGAATATCTTTTTCCCACTTAAGTTTCAGCCGAGCGCCCTAATCAATAGAAGTTTTCCAGTCTGATTAAATTATCTGCCACTTATGTTCTTGACGTGTAGCAGCAAATTTTCGATTTTCTAGCTTCCACATTTGTCATTGATAATATCTGCTTGCCGATTAAGTGTCAGTTGAGTGGTTACATTCAGCTTAATTGTTTGTCTGCGATATAATCTATGAATGAGATGTACCCAGAACATCTTTTCTATCTTCCTCCAATTAACACTGTTAAAATTTGAACCAGAAGCCCCCGACAGAAGTGGATGTAACGGAGCAAGTGCATAAAACACATGAAGCAATCCAGTGAGTATTGGTTTGGGTTTTCTTGTTCCCAGTATAACTAGCTTGATTGTTGGATCAGTGTTCATGATTTTTGTAAAACAACTTGGGATTGATCATTGGATTTTCTGTTGAGGCCCGTCAGATCCCTTGATAAGACAATCGCAACACTTCAGATGGAGCTGGCTGCTGCCAGGAGCTCTCGTGAGTTGGGGAGCTCTGCTGATGGTTCTAATGCCATGAACAGTGTTGATGGGAAACCAAGGAAGAAGGTCTTCATGGTCATAGGGATCAATACAGCATTCAGCAGCAGGAAGAGACGTGACTCTGTCAGAGAGACATGGATGCCTCAAGGTATCCTGACTAATGAGCCTTCTGGCGTTTAATACAAATTCAATTTTCAAACCTGATCAGCTGCTGTAGTTGTCTATTGTCTGAATGCTGTGTCTGGATCGGATCTTTGTCAATCAGGTGAAAAACTTCTTCAATTGGAGCATGAGAAGGGTATTATCATTCGGTTCATGATTGGTCACAGGTATAGTATTCATTACTTTATCTGGATTAATATAGTGCCTGTCTTTAGAACATGCACGTGATAGAATTCGACCTGTAAAATTCTGTGGGAAGGGTGGACCTCGCCAAGTATATGTTCCAAGCCTCTAGGCGATACAATGGATTTGCATCATTAGGTATCTGAACAATTTGGAATCAATGGCCAAACATCAACCTTAAACATCAGTTTTCATTTGGTTAAGGTAGAAATGCATACATGGAAAGGATTTGATCTTCAAAACAACCTGACTGTAGTTTTGTATTTGAACTTTAAGTGAAAACCTTTTGGAGCTCGAGGAATAGTTTGCCCTGTGTCTTCTCATGACCTGCAATTTGGATCATATATATCTGATTTTAGCCCAAAGATGTTGAGATGTCATTTCTTGAACTAGTATTGCAAATTGACCTGACCTGAAAGTGCCCATTTTGGTTAATGCAGTGCAACATCAAACAGCATTTTAGATAGAGCAATTGACTCAGAAGATGCTCAGCATAAGGACTTCCTTAGGCTGGTAAGCTAGCAAATACTTAGGCTTATCTTTTGAAGCTTGCTATGAATTAGCTTTCATCTCAGATTTGACCTGGTTCTCACTCATAAACAATTTTGCGCATAGGAACACGTCGAAGGCTATCATGAATTATCTGCAAAAACAAAAACCTTCTTTTCTACTGCAGTTGCAATGTGGGATGCTGATTTTTATGTCAAAGTGGATGACGATGTCCACGTGAATTTGGGTATGGATTCATTTGCTATGTTTTCTTCTAATCTTAACCTGTTTCATCGAATCCAATGCTGACTGTCTTGATGCTTGCTAATCTAGGTATGCTAGCAACCACACTTGCTCGTCATCGTTCAAAACCCAGGATCTACATTGGGTGTATGAAGTCTGGACCCGTTCTTTCTCAAAAGTACTTCTTAACTCTTGTCATCTTGATACAAAAATCTTCAATTGATTCTCGTGAGAAGATATTTATATTCTTATCCTTTCTCTAGGAATGTCAAATACCACGAACCAGAGTACTGGAAATTCGGAGAGGAAGGAAACAAATATTTCCGGCATGCGACTGGGCAAATATATGCTATCTCGAAGGATTTAGCCACATACATTTCGATAAACCAGTAAGAATCTAGATTCTATTTGAAACAAGCCTGATTTGCTACTATTGAGCAAAAGAATTTTGTGACGCTGCTGTTAATTAATTGGTTGCCTTATTTGTGTTTCTGGTTAAGTATTACTAGATTGACAGATAGAAAGCTACTTTGATTGGGCAATCATATTACGGATCACATAATCCTCTTAACATAATATTGGATAGCTGGTGGAAGGTCAAATTTATGTTTTTGCGTTGAAACTGCGTCCTGCTTGGATTCAAGAATCTCCTGTTCCTTTATCAGTACATATTACCCTAAAAAACCTGTGCATTGTTCCAAATGCTTTGATGAATCTAACTAGTTGCTGAAAGAAGCTGGTGGTTTGGCTTTAACTGCAGGCCCATTTTGCACAAGTATGCAAATGAGGATGTGTCACTTGGGTCATGGTTCATTGGTCTTGAAGTCGAGCACATTGATGATCGTAATATGTGCTGTGGGACACCACCAGGTAATGATATCGAGGACATACGGACATCCCCTGCTCCTCAATTTTCATTTTGGATGTGTCTTTTATTCCTTGATCACTTTTCCAGGCCTTTTACGGATAAGTCCTGCATCTTTCACGGAAGGTCACATGTGAAACATTCGAATTTCTTTTATTCCAATAAAATGTCAATGTGATTTTTGTGGGGTTGGGTTAAGCATGTACAAAAGAAATGAGCAAATTCCGTTGTGTTTCCTTCTGCTCTTAACATCTCAGGCTTATTTATTTCTAACACTGCAGATTGTGAGTGGAAAGCTGAGGCTGGTAATGTTTGCATTGCATCCTTCGACTGGAGCTGCAGTGGAATTTGCAAGTCTGTGGAAAAAATCAAGGACGTTCATGCAAGATGTGGTGAGGGAGATGGAGCGGTGTGGGACGCTCTCATATGATCTATAACCGTGCCACCAACGAGAGAGTGATTGTTCTCTTGGAATGGGTACCACGCAATTACTATAATTTTCAGCCGCCTCCAAAGCAACCCCGAGCTCACATTGTTTATGCAAGAAAAGCCAGTGTCTGCCATGCTATCGTTGGACAGTCATTCGAGATCCACAGGTAGCCATTTTCTGATTTGCTGGAGGAGGCTGAGGCGAGAGATTCACGATGAGCCTGTATTGAAGCAACTCTTGGAGACGGTGCCGATTCTCGGGTGCGAAGTCAGTGAAACTAGCACTAAATTTTTCCCTCGAGTCCCACTTTGGTTCTTTGATGCTTGCTGCTCTATTTTACACATGAAAATGATTCTTTGTTCCTTTTTTTTTGTTGTGTTGATTAGGTTTAAGTTAGGTGGTGGTTGTATGAAGTTGACTAATACACGGTTAATACTGCAAGGACACTGGTCAAAGCTGTTGACCCCTGTGGCAAGGTTGTTTGATTTTCGAACTCTTATTACTTAATCATATATTTATTTCAAGTGGCAATGCTCACATATGAAAAAAAAAAAAAAAAGAAAGGAAAATGGTGCTTTCAGCCGTTGGATTTTTGGGGGTAAATTTATGGGAAAAAAAAACATTGATAACTTAAAAAGTCTAATAGTCATCAATGTTTTTTTTCCCATAAAAAAAAAAACATTGGAACAGCTAACATATTAACATGCAAGAATACGCGTGCTCTGTTTGGTCCACACACACACCGTTATTTTCATTGGCCCCGAAACATATACTACCGCGGCTCGGAGTCCGACGCTACCTAGCAATGTGACATCCACGGTCCCAAAATCGATCCCCTTGCAATTACAATTAAAGTGCTGTTGTGTCCGCTGAAAAAGAATTGGGTTGGGTCGGACAAGGACGGACGGGGGACTGCCGAGCTATCGTTGTTTTGTTACAGTTCGACCATTTCTTTAGGACGTAGCCGTCCGTCCAGTCAGTAGCTTCTGTCCCTTTCCTCCCAGTTGTTGTTGTCCATCTTTTCGTACCGGGACGCCTTTTTCGTTGGGACATTTTTTTATTGTGACATGGAGGGTTTCATGACACACAGAACTTCAAAGTCTACATAGCATTCAATCACCGACATGAGAGAGTGCATTGAATCATTCGACTCCGCATCTGTCCATCGATCGAACCAGAAACTGCATAAATTTGAAAATTACATGTGGCCATGGATATGGTTGTTGGGATGCCAAATTGGCAGAATTCAAGGGATTGTGTGGGGCAGCAGCCTGCAATGCGAGCACATGAGGAACTTTGCGTCCTTAATTAAATGTTGCGGGGAGACTCATGTAGATCTGGGTCTTTTCCAGTCTGACCTATCATGTCTTTTTAAATCTTATTCTCGATATAGATATATATATATATATATGTATAATTGATTTTTTGAGGGGGACAGGACAATCTCTGACCTTGTAATTATGATTTATGAAAAGCATGGTACAGTCGGGGAGAGAGAGATGGACACATTGGACAGGCACTGTTCCACTGCTTTACGACAATCTCTGGCCGTGACAAAATTGTACCTCTGCACCTTCACCAGCTGCTTCAATTCAATTCTGGGTTTTTTTTAAAAATGAAAAGAAAAAGAAATAGTGCAAATAATTTTATAGATAAAAATTGAATTGAAGATGTGTTTATGCACACCGTAGAAAGTTCAGATCGGAGGAGATTTGCGGTACCGAGGTCGTGCCGGGCACGTGCTGAGACACATTACGTGTCGGCTGAGAAGTTGACAGCTGGAAGGCGGGCGATTTCGCACGTGGCATTCACGTGCCCGGTTGGTTACCTTTGCCCACAGCCTTTTATCCTTTTTCCGATCAAGGCCATGACATTTTACTTTACTTGAGGAGGCCGCAATTTCTTTGGAAATGTTCGAATAAGACCCCTCGTATTACTTAGACATTTTTATTTATCGAATCATTTCAGAAATACAAGATTGATCCGCTGGGGCGCGAGTGTTGGATTTTCTTTTCTTAATTTTCAAAAATCACTTTTACTTTTATAATTAATTTTATGTTTTATGATAATAGAAAGAAGATATATCAAAAAGGGTATGCACGGTCAACCAATTAAATTATTTACTTTTTTTTTTCCAAATCCAGGTACGTATTATTCATCCGCTGGCAGTATAATACGTATATGCATTGTAAAGTTTTGCTTTGCTGCTTTTTTTCCACCACAAACTTATATGCGCGCGCGCGCACATATATATATATATATATATATAATATTTGAACCCGCAGGCTAGCAAGGTTATGATAAGAAGAGAACCATTTCCTTTTTGGCTGCTTTTTTTTTTTCCATTTTTTTAGTTGATACGACAAAATATAAATAAATTATAACAGATTTGATATATTACGTGGCAAAGTTTCAACATAAACGGCTGTTAAAATGGATAAGCAGAGAAAGGTTTGTCAAAACATCCACCTAACTGCCAACTCCCCACTTCTCTTATCTTGATCCCTGTCTTTATAGAATAACTGTACATCGTATTTGTTGTGTAAGTAAATCGTTCAAATCTTAACAAATGTAAATCTGATTCCTGAAAATCGTGAAAATTTTACGTGTGTCAATATTTGAAAAGGAATTCACACCGCAGTTTCAAGATTTTGCACATATTCTCCCTTTTCATGTAATAAAAAAGAAATTCTCTCTCGATTATATTTATATATATATTTACTTATAAGATTCGAAAATGAGATTTTACAGTAGGAAAATAGATGTCGAATCATCTAAATCAGCCCGTGTCGGTACAGTGCGTGGCCTTTGAGGTTGACATTTTGCCATTCAATTTGGATCAAATGGAAGGGGGAACACTTGAGCAGGGCACATTGATTTTGAATGATGATTGCTTCTGCTTGCGGCTTTTTCACTAATTATCCATAGGCAGATGTTAATGTCATCACAATCCATATTGCTTGCGTGTCCAATTTGATCATTACGTGGCCCATAACATTATTATTTGCCCAACCCTTTGTTTTTCCACATGTCGTAGATGGACAGGTACATGCGTTCATGTATTACAATCAACTTTAACGATTCAGTAAAATATTATTCCAATGATTTTAATTAGTAAATTATTTTTATTGTTAATATTTATTTACTGATTTTCTATAGTTCAATTGATGCGGGTTGCCCGTTGAGTTTGGACTTTCCAAGGTTTTGTTTTGTCGTCTGTGTGTGTCTTAGGACCGTTTTCAAGTGCGGTAGCAAGAGCTCAATAATATAGAGTTTGACTGTTGACTCTTGAGACATGAGCCTAATTAATTTTCAATTTTACTTTCACTTATATTTAATTCCCACTTATTATTATTTTAATTTTATTTTATTTTTCCCTCTACTACTTATTGTGGTCCTGTACACCAACGAGAAAACATCACGATTGGATAACGTGAAGTCGTGGCAACATTTGATTGGCAGATCTGCACAGGTCAGACCGCGGGTTTACTCGTCTGTCATCTTCTCTTAATTTCAAATTTTGCCGCTGAAGTTTGCTCCATGTTTCAGATCTGCCCCCCAACAGTCCGGACAATTTCTCGGAAATTCACGCAATCCACATCAGGAACAGCCTGTGCGGATTCAATCACGAGGGCAGATGGGTGAATTGTGACAACGAGAGAAACTACGAGGGCAGATTTACAAAAGGATCGAGCAATGGGGGTAGCAAATTGGGAACAACAACACTCCTTAACAGAAAATCTAACAAGTCTTTAATTAATTCAGGTTTAAGAAAGTTTGGCCCACTAAATGGTAAAAATAAATGGTAAATTTTCTTCATTTACAAGCCTCAAAATCGAGTATTATTTAAGAAAAAGATTTAATAAATCAACTCAAATAGATCAGATTAATTTTCTTCATTATTATTTTATTTAAAATTTCTCGTTGAGTCAACTTATTAGATAATAAAACTTTCTCTTTATCATTTTTTTTAATGGGTGGATATATCATAAAATTTTAATTACAAGAATTGTATCCGAGAACTTATATAATAAGGAGAAAGAGGGCTTGGTGCAGTTGACATCACTCTTACCGTAAGATCCAGAGGTCCCGGGTTTGATCTCACCAGTGGGACTTTCCGTTCCCCGGCTTTACCCCATCTACCTTCTACTGCTTTCTAAGTCTATCTATCTCCTCGTACACTGAAAAAAATATATGTAAAATAAAAAGATACCGAGTCATCATAAAAAACCAATGAGCCTCAAAGAAATAGGAGGAAGAGGGAGCTGGAGGGGTATAGTGAATTTGAAGTTCGACAGATAAGAATCGAATCCATAATTTCTTGATTCCGGTTTAGAGACGATATTACGGGATCAGATGTGAATGGTTTATTAGTTTTTTATACAGTAGCTGTTCACCATCGACGCATGGTAGGGTTTGGCTTTCATAACATAAACAAATGAGTGCTCTCTCTCTCTCTCTCTCTCTCTCTCTCTAGCTATCTCTGTGGGTTTTTCGTTACATGGTTCTTTAAGCTATCCAAAGAGGATTCAGTCTCCCTTTTCAAGCTCCCAAGTCCACACCTTAACCTTCGCAAACTCCCTCGTCTCATTCTCCTTCTTCCCACACACCAAACCTAAATCCGTTACTGAAACCCCATTTTTTCTGATCAAGTTATCCTTTCAGATCGGTTGATAACAGTTTCTGTCGTCCGGAATTCGTCGGCCTTGACGAGGAATCTGTCTCGCAATAATCGAGTAGATCGGGGATGGGAAATAGGTACCGGAAGAATCACCAACACTGGTCCGACAGTTCTCATAAAGGCATCTTTCTACCGATGCTGTGCTCGAGACCGTCGGTTAAGAGCGTGGCGGTGCCGGAATCATTCTCGGACGAGGCGGACCCGCTGTCGCCGAAGGTCGGGTGCATGGGCCAGGTCAAGAAGAGGAACGGCCGGGTTGTCGGCTTCTCGACACCTTACAAGCTCACCAACCACGGCAACGTAGGCGGCTCCATCAAAGCCAACAACATTGTGATAAGTTGCAGTAGTAACGCTAAATACACGAAGCTGAGGAAGCTCTTCTCCAGCAGAAGTCTCACCGGTGCAGCCACCAACAGCCCATCCTCCGCCGCCACAACGGTCGCGAGGAGGCAGAGCGTGAGCAAGAGTGGCTCGTTTGGATCGAAGGTTGAGAACTTGAAGGAAGTAGTGAACATCGGGGAGATGGATCCGCCGCTGCCGGTGGTGAAGAAGGTGAGGAAGCCGGAGGAGGAAGGAGGGAGCCTGTGGTTGCGGAGGTTCGGCGGCGTGGCACCCCACCTCCGGAGCTTGGAGATCCAGCACGGCAACCCCAGACATCAGCTCCAGCTGGTCACTGTTTGATTTAATTAATCCAGTTTTTTGGGCAAATTATTTTCTTTTTTTTTTTTCCTGGGGGATTAATGGAGAGATCACGATCAAATCAAAATTAAATTGATTATAATTCGTGGTGAATGTGTTCGACAAATTAATGTAAATGGCCTGTTCTTTATTTTTCTGATTCTCCCTTTCGAATTTATTTCGTATCTCATGGTCGTTTCGAATTTACATTTAATATAAATAACTTGAGTTGAGGAAAAATTTGTATATAATAAATTAGTTATAAATAAAAAGGTTAGAAAATGCAAACAATGAATTAATAAAAAAAGCAAACAAATTATCTAATTAACATATAAAGTTGAAGAGTGAAAATTGTGTCATTAAAAAAGTACATATATAAATTCTTATACAAGCAATTTTTTTTTTTTGCAAAATTTAACATTTTAGAAATTTTTTTCTGTAAATTTCTTTGAGTCAAAATTGGGAGAATTTTTACAAGAGAAGCCTTAATAATTAAAAATATAAAACAGATTAATTACAGGGCTCCCGACTTTTATGGAAAAAGGAACCGTCCAGAACCGGCAAACCAAATACAGAATAGAAGGGAATGAGGGTCCATGGATGATCCATGAACACCATCAGAAGGAGAGCAGAAAACTGAAATCAAATGAGAAGACGATGAAGGTGATTGATGATGAGAGGGACAACTGTAGTCATCACTAACAACGGTCGTCGTCATCGACATGTATGCCGAATCCACAGCCTAGAAGAGTTATAAGAGTGCGAGCAGACTAGGTTTCCCGAAAGGCACAAAAATGGAAGAACAGCAGGTCATTTTCATAGGGAGCAGCTCCTCGGTTAGGAATAGTAATCAAAATCCCTCGCTTGGACCGCCGACTATGGTCCAAGAGGGATGGGAGATACAAGCGTGCCTATTGTGTTTGGACGAAAACGCTTAACGCAACCTCAAATGCATCGACTTGCAGAGCAAGAAGGAGGAGAAAACTCAATTTTTTCAGTTTGAATTATGATATGAGAGGTATGACAGGTTAAGGATACCGATATTTCAGGAAGATCTCCGGGCTCTTAAGTATCGGAGGGTTAAATTGGACCATCACCTCCGATTTGGCTTTCTCTTGTGTTGCAGGAATTAGGGAGCTTGATCGACGGCCTACTGCCAACTAGTGGAGCTATGCTAAGGACTACTAGCTCGTCCTTTTAAGAGCCCAGAGATCTTCCTGACATATCTGTATCTCTTAACCTCAAAATTTCCTGAATATTGTTATTACTACATGAATCACTCACTCTCTATTTACCAATTACATTCAGTCTTTGATATCAACAATTACGACGAACTTAACCACGAATGCCAGAATTCCCTGACCTAAGCCCTGGCGGATTACAGGTCCTCCACAGACAGGACTAAAAAAAAAAGCAACCTACCAGAGTTTGAGGAGACTTTCATCGCCGGCTGACGTAGCAAGGGCCAGGAGAGGCAGTGCCCAGTGAGTAAGAGGGTGGAGGCCTTTGCACGAAAGGGTGGCCTAAGAGCTGGGCAGCGGTGGGACGATCGTCTGGGTTTACTTGTAGGCATCTCAGGATGAAGTTCCGAGCATCGCGCGAAAGGGTGTTGGGAACTGGTGGCCGTATACCTCTCCCAATCTGATACATAGCCTGAAACTGTGGAATCCATAGGAAACAGACCATTTTAAAGATCCAAGCCCTTATCCATTTGGATAGGGAAAATGTGGTAAAGCATGACATCTCACTTGACAAAAGTATTATTGATGAATCCGAGGATGAGAAGACCAATGATAGCTCCCAGTTTTATTAAGATTATATAGGTTGAACTAAAACTGTGAAAATTCCATTGCGTATGAATGGAGGATTCTAGTTCATTTTCATAATAACTTTCTAATGCATATTATAATTTCCGAAGCATGCTAAATAGAGAATTAGTACATGTTTGGATTTGGATTGTAATACATACGCTTTCAAGAGGATGGTATGGTGCCTCACGAGTGAACATCTCCAAGACGGTGCATCCGAGGCTCCATATATCAGCTGGAAGCCCGTACCCACCATGGTTATTCGCCTTCACAACCTGGAAATACCCACAAGTTTTACAACTCATAAGATAAGGTTCATAGAACAAACTCGTTGTATAAACTGTAATAAAGACAGGAAAGAATATACTGTTTCCACTATTCCATCCTTCAGAACCAATGTAACTCTCATCCAAATGTACAATCACACTGCAAGCCATCTCATCGAACATGCTCTAGATGGCCAAGTTCTGTGTTAGGATAGGGGCCGCCACTCACATAAATATTAGACAGATATTTCTACTATTTTCATAAATTAAGGGATGAATCTTCAGCCAAGATATTTCTCAAATAAATCCAGGGTGTAGAGATATGCCCAGACTGTACATAGAACAGATATTCAACAGATCCTACAGTTTCCTGCGCGGTGAAGAGCAGGAAACTGTTGGAGAGAGCAAAACTGATTTCAACCACTCATCTGATTGAAATCTTCTATCCAACTTTTTGCCATATATCAGGAGAGGAAGGACCAAATAAAGCCTTAAACTGTAATAAAAAGCAATGAAAAGAAATTTAAATGTTGGGCCAACCGGACTCCTTACTTAGGTCCCTTTGGTACACCAATGGAACAATGGCAACCTCTTGACCAAATAAAGAGTTAGAAGAAATTTAGTCCCTAACCAAGGATATAGTTTGAAAGACTTCGAACGGTGTCACAATCCAGTAGAAAATGTACCGATTATTAGTTTTTTTTCATTTTTTCTGTTTCTATTTAACTATGAATTTATTTTCTTTTGTATTAGTCATCATGTAACTATGCACTATGCATGACAAAAGAAAGAAGTTTCAAATGGAAAAGAAATTAATCCAAACAAAAAGAAGTAAAATTCTCAAGCTATAATTACCAGATGTATAGTTTTTCACTTCAATAAAGCAAGATTTAAATGGTAGAGAAAATGAACCGGGCTACTGATTTCATTTAGTATTAACAAGGCCAGACTCATCTCTAGCTCTAATGTGGACATTCGTTCCAACATTATCTCCAAGCTCTGACTGTAACTATCCATTGATATTAAGAAAACTGAGGAAATCATTATGTAAAAGAAAAAGAAGAAAAAAAAGAAGGGAAACCTCTGGTGCCATCCAGAATGCAGTCCCTCTGCAAGATTTGATATCATTCAATGTTGTTGCCTGAAAAGAACCCATAAGAAGTTAATTAAAATAACTGGGCTTAATACCTCATTATGTGTATCAACAGCTACAGAAGACAAATAACCAAAAAGTATTCAGAACTCTGTAGGTTGCAAACAACCTTTGCCAGCCCAAAGTCTGCAAGTTTGACAGATCCGCTTGCGTCCACCAGTATATTTGAGCATTTGATATCCCTTTGAAACAAAAGGAGAAAGAACTGAGACAGGAAAATAGAGACTTGCTCGAACTTCTATCAAGATTCTAGAGCAGTCACAAAATTTGTTATAGAGATTTTCCAGACCCCAGACCCAAAAAAGAACTTTAAACTAACAGTGAGCAAATAAAAGAAGCAAAGTAGGGAAAAACTTTCAACCAAAAGAACAGATTGACTGCTCGGTGACAAGGTCCAAAATCTTCAGGCATGAAGCCAATGGATATAGGAAATCCAAAATTTGGTGTCTCAATTGGTCAACCCACTCTCAGCATTGTTTCTTTTGTATATCTTTCATATGTTTTCTATTTACCCAGAACATAAATGAGAACAATCAGAAATCCAGACTCTGCACCCATAGAATTAACCCAAAAAGAGTTAACGTATATATGATGCACAGATAGGCTTAAATGATCAGCTTGATGAATGCAATTTCAGAGCACAGATGCCGAACTCTGAGAGGATGAAAATTATAGGCAGGCCCAAAGGAAACAGAAATCATCATCCCTTACCTATGGATAACAGCCTGATCATGGAGATACTTCAGCCCATGCAAAATCTGTCTTGTATAGGCAGAGACCTGGGAATCTTTTAAAAGATACCTTCCGTAGAGGCTTGCAAGGGAGCCGCTAGTCATAAGCTCGATAAATATATAGAGATTTGAGTCGTCCTGAAAAATAGTTGATTAAAAATATAAGGATACTGCATACTTCTTTCCCCCTTTGCAAAGAATGAAATGCCAGAAACATGGAAGAGAGAAAATGCTAGTGGATGGTGCAAAACAAGAAGTGGTCAAGGAAAAGGGATAAGATAACTGGGAAAACAAAGTGAATTCTGAATGAAGATATGATCATATGATATGTATCACGTGGCTGCACTTGTCCAGGCTTCCGGGAATGATTTTCAAGTACACCAGAAAACAGTATTATTCACTTACCAGAAAAAGAAAAGAAGAGGAACAGTATTATTTGTTTTTCTTCTCTTTTATCTTAGTTTCTCTTATGGTGAAGTTACCTAGTCACCACATCAGAGAGAGAGAGAACCAACTGCCCCTTGTAGAATATCAAAGGTCAAAGGAAAATGGTTATGCTTTTTGTCTATTTTGAGGGATAACAAACACAACAATTAATTTCATGGAGCAAACAAATCTAAATGACTCCTTTTATTATTCCTGATATGAGCAACAATACTTAATGATTAACAGGATCAGATAGATAAAATGGGACACTTGGTCAGCTTTTGTTAATAAATATGAATTCTTGAATGCAATAAATCAACATAAAGAGCACCTTGTCTGTGCCATAGTATTGAACAATGTTCTCATGTTCAAAACTGCTTAAAAGAGCAATCTCCTGCAAAGACAAAGGATAAGAAATGAGAAAGGGGTTGCACTTGAACTTGCATAGGGTAGCATGTTTAATGTGTCAATGAGCATTGTGAACCAAATAGGTTTATCTCACCTGTTCCAATTGCAAAATTTTTTGCTTTCCTGCAGGTCCTTGATCAAGCAGGGAGACTTCCTTAACAGCAAAAAATGATCCATCGCTACAATGCAAGTGACATGACATCATTAGGGAGTAACTAAAGAAAGCCTTCTGCAAGATAGTTGATCTAACAATGTAAAGACAAAAGGCAATTAAACACTCACTAATGACTTTGATAAATTTAGAACAGCCAAAAAAGGAAAAGAAGGAGAGAAAACAGCAGTTTGTGTAGTAAAGAATCATTACCTTATATGTAAATGCAGAAAAATGTTCAATGTGCAAGAAATTTCCCGAAAGGATATAGCAGATAAGTATGGCAGTTCTGCTGAAAAGAAATAATTACATAGCATTGGCTCCTCAACAAGGATGCCACCCATCTCTTCCAACTTTTAAGAGCATCTGGAAATACTTTCCTGGTACAATCCCATGGTCATAGTCTCAGGTCTAAATATTTCCTGCTAAAGTGCCTTAATCTTAGCGCTCAACTAGGCTGACCTTAACTTTGCCAGACAAATGTGATATCATCCAGCACAACTTTTTGTGTTCGATGAATTTTTAGCGTCTACCAGATTAAGATGGGCATCAAGATGCATAAGTGAATATCCTCAATTTCCATATTTGAGTAATACTAAGAACCAACAAATAAGTAGGTTCACTGGGAAAGGCTAAGGAATCAAACATTGATAGCCATGAAAAGATTGGCACTTACTGAGAAATTGCCTCATAAACTGATCCGAAGGACCCACGACCCAGGAGTCCACACTTTTCCCAGATAGTGATAACCTTCTTAGTTTTTCCATCTGGTGATATGTTGTTAGACTTAGGCTCAGTGCTGGTACTAGAGCAGTCTTCATCATTCGAAATGGTTGTAAAGGAGCATGAGGATGATAGCACCGCAGTCTCTGGAAACTTCAGCCACCTGTCATCCTCGTCTTGTTCCTCAATCTTCCCTTTCTCTATAAATGAACTATTAACAGCAACTATTCCCCGTTCGGGTTCCAATGCAGGGGCAAGGTACCGAATCAAATCCCAAGTTGAGAGCCCACTGTCTATGACCGGTACCTTTATTGAAGGTGGTGGCTTTAGCTCCGGTAGCCTAATTCCCTTTACCTCAACTGACTCGTTCCAAATTGACTTAGCAGCAACAGAAACCTCATCCTTAACCTCGACTCTCTGCTGGATCCTCTCTTCAGCGCTCTCCACCATCTCAGTCACAGTATGAAACTCATACGGATCACTCTGAGCCGACTCATTCATAGAACCAGGCTGAGACGAAGTTGTCTCAGCTAGCTTCCTCCCTCCCAACTCAGTCGCTAGAACAACCTCATCGGCGACCTCCCTGGGCCTCTCATTCTTGTCCGACTCGCCAGTTTCACGCCGAGTCAACTCAGTCAAGGCCCCGTCAGGCGCAACTCCATTATTCTTCGCCTCTTCTTCGCCTCTCGGATTGAACAAGCGGTTCGATCCAGATCTGGATGACCACCGGATCTTGCTCGACTGCCACTCATCCGGCGGTATAGAAAGATCCTCGATACGTGGCAGCCCGAGCTTACTGATTATCAGCTCCAGCTGATCTCCTTCTTCTCCGTTTATGCGGATGCTGGCTGGGTCCGCTGAATGGAGCGAAGCCGTGTGCATAGAACTCGAAAACGACGTGGAGGCATCGAGAAAAGAGGTGGATGAGGACGACGAGGAGGCGGCGTCATAATCGTAGTGCTTTGCGGCACTGCGGCGATCAAGCCCTGGCTGCCGCTTGCCCCGGCTCGACTTGGACTCTCTCGACTTGTTCCTAGAGAAGAGATTCATGTGGCATACCGAGATAGAGAACCAGAGATCGGTCCATCCAAATCGAACTGGCTAGGGTTTAGATAGGGGAAGCGAACTGCCTTAGGCGGCCATGAGATCTTCTCGCTGTGCGACGAAATGTGGGAGGAGAAGAAGAAGACCGCACAGACACAAAAGCCGAGCGAGAAAAGCTGAAAAGAGACTGGTCACAGACAGGAGAAGAAGAGAAAGTCTTCTGATATATATTACGTGATAATATTGATATAATAATATAAAATTAATTAAATTAAATTAATTTTAATGTTATCTTTTCTATTTCAAATTTTATTAAAAAATTATAAAAATATATAAATTTTATTAATTTATGATATTAAATCAATACTACATTATAATTTTAATAATGCACGAGACTCTCGCGGTCAAGAGAGGAGACGCGCTTACACGTGGGAGTCAATGATTGGTCGGACCATCTGATTTGGCAACATTGACGGCGGTCATTCGCAGATTACTGTCGGAATACTCTCGCTCGCGAGAAAAATTTACCGTGCGGAAGCGCTTATAAGCACGGCCACCTCTCTGAGTCGTACCAAATTATAGTACTTTTTAAAAATAGTATTTAAAAATCATTATTTGAAAAACTATTTACGAAATATCATTATTCTATGCAAATGTTAAATATACGATTTAGCAATGACATTTAAGTAAATAATTTTACACTATATTTGAATTGAAGGATTTGTATAGGAGAGATTTGGAAGAATTTAGAGGGGACCATTTGAAAGGATAACTTATTTCTTAAAATTATTAATTTAGATATTATTATTAAATGAGAAATTTGAAGAGATAAAAAAGTTAATTTTATTATTTTACCATTTTAATTTGAAAGACAGCTCGAACGGGAGAAATGTGTAAGATAGGCACGGTGGTTTATGATAATCTTGAAATTCGAACAAATTTGTGGTTTCGTGATAGTACTGGGAGGCTCGATAGTTGCGACTTGATAGTGGTCGAGAAAGGGAAAGCGTGCTGGAGTTGTGACTTGGAGATGATCGAACAAGGGAAGACCGGTGTGGTTATATAATTATATGATAGGAAATTATGATATGCCTAGAGTTTCTTTTAAGAATTTATGAGGAGCATTTTTATTTAAAAATTTGTTACTCCTTCAAATTTTCCCAAACCGGAGGAATTAAAAAAGTAAGTTTGGAGGGATTCGTAATCCCTCTAAATTTCTGATAATAATTTACCAAAACAAAGAGTTATATTATCTCTCCAAATTTCTCCATTCAAATATTGTGTTAAAATACTTTTTTTTTTTAAAAACCATTTTGTTTTGGCCTAAAACTCTTCTACGGAGTCCCCAAATACGAAAATTCCTCTGGCAGGTGACGTTCCGATGTTGTGTTTTTTTTTTCCAGCATATTAATAAAAAAATTATAACTTGTATTCGAGTGTACGGACAAACGAGTTTAATGATAGGATGATAAATTTAATTAAAGCAAGAAAATCTCTGTGAATAGAAAATTGAAAAGGTGCTTTGATCTCATATTCAAATCAATCAGCCAGCCTACAAGACCATGGAAAATAAAATAGCGGTCAATTTCGTCGAAACACGGGTGACACGGTGATGATGTAGCCGCAGCATAAGCTCTTATGTCACCATTTTCAATGTTAATGGTAAAACCTTTGTCTGTCGGCATCGGTATCTTCAGGTTAAGAGGACTAAATCAAACTCTAATTAAAGCTCGGGGCCACACGCTGCTTTCCGTGATCCAGGAGGGGTGTAGGGGTCTTAATCGAGGCTTTCGGGCCAGGCCTCGATCCGACGGTGGGTCCATTTGAGGCCCTTCCACTCCTGGTGGATGGAGAATTTATCTCACGGATCCCTCTGGGTTTCTGGGCCCTGACGGACCATTTCAACTGACAGAGAGACAGACAGGGAGAGAGAGAGAGAGATGCCAATTTAGGCCTGTCCCGGCCCGATCCAGTAGGTTACATCTCAGATCGAACTTAATGTACGTGCATACTGATCAAGTTTTTGTTCTTTCAGGGACACTCCTCCTGGGAACAACAGATGAGACAGGGCAGGATCGGTTGCTGTTCTTTTCCTCTCTCGTGTTCGCTGTGAAGATTCTTTAATTTCCTCATTTTTCACGAGCACGTTTGCCCAAAACCGAGCCACATTCAAGACAAACCCGACATGCCGTAAGAGCATGTTGCCTCCAATTCTTTAAACAAATTTGTTTTGCCAGTATGCGCCTCACCCGGCACGAAGCAACCCGTCGTTTACAAACCCACCGGCATGCTCGGGAACACGTTGCACGAGTGTCATTTTTGTGAAGCATGCCGATAATCGAATCTCGACTGCCTGTCACATTAATTACTTAATGTTATGTGCCTGTCTCGGATTCGGAAATATGGATCCCCGCTAGGGGTGTGCAACCGAACCGGTTCGGGGAGAACCGAACCGGAACCGAACTGGTTCGAACCGGTTCTCCCCGAACCGGTTCTATTTTGGTGCGGTTTTTTAGACTAAAAGCGGTTCAGTTAATTTCTAAGTGTAATTGATACGGTTAACCGGTTCGAACCGAACCGAACTGGTTTTACTTTAAAACCCATTCGATTCAGTTCAAAACCGGTTCGAACCGAATTGAACCGTTTTAAAACCAATTCAATTCAGTTCGAACCTGTTTTGAACCGAACCGAACCGTTTTAAAAACCAATTCAGTTCGGTTCGAATCGATTTTGAACCGAACCGAACCGTTTTAAAACCAGTTCGGTTCGAACCGGTTAACCGAATTGGTTTAAAACAATGCGGTTTTTTCAACATAAACTGGTTCGGTTCTTTACCTAGTGTGCCAAACCGAACCGAACTGGTTCTTTGGTTCGGTTCGGTTCGAAACCGGTTCGGGGCCGAACCGGTTTTCTGCACACCCCTAATCCCCGCTGTACCATTTTATCATATTTTAACTTGCCTTATAAACTACAAGATGTCACTCTCGAATGAGCGCGTTGCCTTTTCCATAGAAAAACAATCCCTATCGCTCGTCCGAGAAGGGGCAGAGTCGCACATAAAATATCTCCGGCTCATAGGGCTGAAAGTATGTGCGGCTTTTGTGGCATTTCTTTAATTTCCGCAAGAGAAATGGCCAAAGTCTCAACCGAAAGACCATCGAATAAATAGGGTGGTCCTATTTTGGTTTTGAAACAGAGAAAGTCATGATCAGAAGAGTCTTGCTCCATAATATACCGACTCGAGTAAAATCTTAATTGGTCAGGTTCATTGTACTCGAATTCTAGAAGATGTACACTTGAACAAGCATAGACATAAAACACATGTATCGTATAATCATATCTATTCCACTTTGTCTTTCACTTTTCTCTAAAAAAAATCAAAAAGTGAAATTTAATAAATAAATATCAATAAGCTGGCAAAGATATATCTTCACTCTGTGTTCTACAGTCCACAGCCCTGCCAAATTAAATTTTTTTTTATCGGGCCTACCCATTTAATTTAAATGACCTTTTTAGTACAATAAAATGATCACGACTTTGTGAGAACCGAAGTTTTTGTTCCAATGGGTGATCCTTCTTCTTGGTTTTTTTCTTCCTTCAATTGTTTTCTTAAATAAAAATTAATATGAATAATGAAGAGTTTTTTTTTCTTTTTATAAGAAAAGATGGTGATGTTGCCCCGACAATCTGTGGACGTTATTCAAGTCTATCGACTATACCTTTTGTTCTCTTTTTGTCATCGAGTCCATGTCGGGAGAAGGCTCTTCTAGGGCTGGTCTCATTCGAAGTTGATTCGAGCGATACTGCTCAAGTCATCGAGCAGATAAGCATCGTCCGATATCCGTGGGTGTAAATCAGGCCACTGATAGACCATCAAGTTCTCGTGTATATATGCCATGACATATAGTCCCCTAGAGTAATGGAGCAGTATGTTCAATTAAATAGTTTCGTTTTAGAGAATTCCTGTGAAGTTTCCAAAAGGTTGGCATTATTTCTATGTCCACCAAATTATTCCACTGCGCTTACATACACATGTATTTGACCCTCGAACAACTCAACATCAGTACTTAGTACCTGGTGAAATCGTGACCTAATGCAGAACAGGTGGGTATAATTTACTTGCCACCAACCTTGGATTCTAGATTCTACAACGATACCCTGCTTAATCAACTACTACTCTGTGTATCGATTCTAGCCGGCCGTGGTTCATTGTAGTACATATGTAATACCACATCATCGCTGGTTTTGCACAAGAGCACTGTCGATGAATTAAACTAAGCGAGCAAATACCGATATTCAGACAAAATAATCACGCAATAGTGATATCTTTCTCGATATTGTATTACGTAACCGGTCCCCCGAATATTAGAAATTGTGGATCTGACCCGGGTGAAAACAAAACAGTGGATGGGCTGTAGACAGCAGGAAAGTGTGAGGGCGAGGGGAGGCGGCTGATAGGGAAGGGGAGGGTTAAACAATTTTCTCTGCCTTTTGGTGAAAGGATTGAGCCAATTTCCTTTCTCTTCTCTTCTCTTCTCTCCACTCCCCTCCATTAGGGTTTGTGTTGTATTCTTATTCTATGGCTCTCTCTCTCTCTATATATCTCTATATGTATATGTTAATATCAGCCTTTCAGTACGAGCCCAATGTTTTCAAGGGCCAGACGGGATTTTTTATTATTATATTGTGTCGTTGCTTTCTTCCTGGCTCTTTGGCCATTCAAGACTCCATCCGCCACTTCACATCTTCTCTCCCCACACATGCATCAATTAAATCTGTCCCTACTGTTCTAACCCTCACATTGTCCATTTCCGGTATCTGAAACTCTAATAACTCGATTTGGTTCAGATTCAAATAAGAACATTTTTTAATCACGAACTTTTTTTCGCTCACAAACTCAGATATGATAAGTTTTATCTCAAAAGGAAAGAGATATCGAACCATTTTAATAAATGCATGTTGACCCGCGATTTCATTACCATCATTCACTTTCACATTAGGGTTTCACTTTACAGCACAACCTTAAGTGCATCATTACTAATCGACCATGTGTAAGGCTTTTGAATCTAATCATCTACATGGATACCTCTTAGATGGTCGAAGGGAGCCGTGGTTTTAGGTTCTAAGGTCCCGTTGATCTCCACTTAGTGTTCCTCGTCGCATCTGTTTCACATGTATGTGCATGTATGCGACGAATAATAGGTGCTACACGTCTCACCGATCGAGTTAATTACCATAATAGATGGATTTATTACTACATGGAACTTCCTCTGGTTAGCTTGAATGGGAACAGAAAATCTTTATATGTTACGACCCATCAGTTTAAATTTCTGCAAAAAGGAAGAATCTTCTGGTGATAATTTTTAATGTGGTTATAGTATGTATCCGGCTGTCCTAGATAATCATTGGCCCTTAACCTTTTTAAATATTATTACTACATGCCATCCGTTTGCTAACTCATCATTAATTTAATCGAAGGCAACTCTAATGCTCAGAGATCAGAAGCATTATGGTTTTTTTAGTGCCTAATATGCATTTGATATTGACGAAGATTAAGGACATTGACCAGTCTAGGTGCTTTGTCGATACCTGGCATGTTACAATTCTCAAAGTGAGAGACAACTTCAACCTGTGCCCGGACCCACGACGCATGTAAGATGAATAATAATCCACTGTGATTCTGCCAAATTAAACTATTTCATATGATTGTCCCCTGTTTGGTTAAACTCGAAAGCCTTTCTAAGCATTAGGTTACTTGGGGTAGAAAACAACTGGCGAAGGGGCTTTCACAATTTCAGCTACAGTGAATGAGCATTATTGTTTTTTGTCGCACCACGGATATCTCATGGTTCTGATAAATCCAATTTGAGGCGAATAGACCCACCAAATAGTAAAACTTTCACATAGTGAATTTTCTCTATTTATAGGGCTCAAATTTATTCTTTTTCTGCTAATAAATATGGAGATTTCTATCATCCCTCACACAAATCTCCTCACTTTAGTATTCGTAGAAAGCAAATGCCTTTGTGTTTGTGGGGGTGTTTTTTTCCTAATGGTTTCATTGGTTATGCGTCTTCATCTAAATGTGATTCTTGCTAAGGGGCGTTTTAATTAGATGATCGCGTTTAGGTCATATTATCTGATTGTATATTTATCTTTATTTATTTATTAATTTCATAAAATAATTTTATGGCATGTGAATGACGCTTGATATTAGCTAGAAAATTTTCAATATTTCATTTTCAAATGACTAATAACAAAGCTGAGGGAAGAAAATTTCATATATCTATGACATCCAAAGAAGTATACACACACACATGTGTTATACAAAAAAAAAAAAAACACATGCGAAGAAGTCGCTTTTTATGCTTTTTCCAATGATTAAGAAGTTGCATTGTCTGTCATATAGTTAGATAAAACAATCCATTGATATGATTATGGCTGATTATGGCGTCTTCATCGGCATTAGAATCTACAAATCGATCCATGGAATCAAACTATATCGACATCTATATCATATGTAGTATATCCTTCGCAGAGAAGCAAAGGAAATTAATGGATTTTTTTTAAAAAAAATAGTTTTTATTTTGGAAAATTCAATAAGTTTCCACCATATTTGGAGGGAATTCCATATAATTATTTTTATCGTGTATAGGGCTATAGGCCGTAAAGCATCCCGTATTTTCAGTGGCCAATTCTTCATCTTTTTCACTGACTTTGAAAATGTCGTAGAAGAAACAAATTTCTTTCTTAATTTCAGCAAAAAAAAAAAAAACCTTCAGCAAATTTCTTTCTTAGTTGCTACTGTATTAATAAATTTTAATTAAGTAAATCTAAAAATTAGATAAATGGTTCCCTTGGGAGTCAGTTCTCACTGCTTTTGTAAAAGACAAAAAGAAAAAAAGACTCTTCAAATGGTACCTTCTATCAATGTTGAGGGTTGGATTAAGGGGGACGGACGTGATAAGTTCATGATTTTTTTTTCGATAGTAAAGTTCATGGTTTTTAAATACTATTATCGAGAATACTAATTTTAGATTAACTTGTCATATCAACAGTTTAAGTTTATAAAAGTTTTGAACTCACGTTTGATCTAAACATTTAAGATATATGATATTTTATAATTTTAATATTTTCTTATTAATTATCCGATAAGAGATTGTAAAATGGTGTAGAAAATATTTTTATCTAAATAGTGGAATTCATAAATTAAAGAAAAGATTTGTCCACATAAAATATAAAAATATCCTAAAGGTAATATGTTTCAATAAGTATTTTATATGAACTCCTACGTGCACTACTTATTGCAAGTTGCACTACTGTATGTGGACCAAGTTTGCCGTAAATAAATGCAAAAATGAAACCCCAGCGAACGAAACCGACATAAGATTTTGCCTTTAAGTATAAAAAGATTTTTTTTTAAAAGGAATTTTTCTTTTTTAATGTACACTTCTTAATATTTAGAAATTTAATAAATATGAATATAATTTACATTCGAAATGATTCATCCTACTAGTGGTTAAAGAAAGAAGAGAAAATCATTTCTAATTGCATTGCACAGGTGCATAAAAACATGCGGCTGCCGCTGATTTTGTCACCATTACCGGTCCCGGTGTTTGTGTGGCTCGTGCCGGAGAGAAAAACCTTAGGTGGATCACTCGTTATATTATCCACGAATTCGAGATGAATGGATGTTTACATAGAAATAAAAGTATTAAATGATCTAAAAGAATGCACCGTCAATTATGGAAAAATAATAAGGAAAATGATGCAATTCGTTTCACTTACATGTAAAAAATACTCATACTTGAAAAGAAGAAGAAGAAGAAGAGAGATTCGGGTAATGGAATTACACCCGATCCCGTGACAAAGAGCATTTGAGTTGAATTTTTTCAATGGAACTTTTCATTTACTATTATTTTTCTCTTCGTTGTTCGCTTCTTTTCAGATTCGTGATTTTCCTTCATAATTGAAAAAATGTTCGCATATTTGATCGTTGAATAACTCGATAATGTTGGCTCATCTGATCGATTTCTGCTCTTCCCTTCTAATGGCCCACCTACAGCATCCGAGCTCGTCCCACAGCCACAGCTCCCGTCCCACCTCGGCCGAGATAGTACGCATAATTCCAAATTCTCTCTCTTTGGAGAAAAATGACATTCGAACAAAGAATGAGGAAATTAATTATGCCAGTCGTGAATTGTCAAATATATCGGCTAATTGGATTAATTTTCAGCGAGATTAAACGAGGTTATCGTCCTATTAACTAAGATAAACAGATCTTTGCTCGCTGTTGCCACTTTTTGATCACAGAAAGCTCTCTGTAAATTACTTTTCAAAAGAAAAAAAGGAAAGCTTTCTGTAAATTTCAAATGCTTTAATGCGTCGAAGTGAAGAAAGGGATTGGTAATCTTTGAATCTTAGAGCAATCCCCTTAGCATCAAAATATACACTATAGGTGATATTAATTAGTTTAGCAAAGCAATTTCTATCATAAAATTATTGTTTAAGAAATGGCAAATTGAGTTAATTTATTTTTTCCTATTATGCATCACTTGATATTAAAAATCTAGTAAAACCCGACCAACATAAGATCGTGTAGAGGCGATCGACTACAAAGTAAAACCCTTTTGGTGATTTAAGAAGAAGCATCCACCGATAAGAATCGAATTTCAAGATATCTTTTTTTGGCAGTGAAAGTAATTACTGAACACCAAATCTTAATTTTTCAAAATTAGATTTTTACATCCGTCGATCCGAAGGGGCCAAGTAGAATTGGATCGGGCCCGCTGAAAGCTCGACACGTTGCTTGTACTGAGCCATCAGGCCTATATAATGCATCCTCCTGCATTCATCCCTCCCCCGGAATCACCCGGGAATCCTCTCCTCGTTCCGGGGGAAAAAGGAAAGGTCGCAAAAAAGCGCGAGAAGGGAAAAAAAAAAAACAAAAAAGAGAGATATATTACAGATAATCCAATGGCGGCCTCAGTCGATAACCGCCAGTTCTCCCACCACCTCGAGCCCGCCATGAACGGCGTCGTCCGCCCCTTCAAGCCCGGCCCCAGCAACGCCGATAGGAACGGCTCGTCCCCACTCCGCAACCGAACCGGCTTCACCCCAAAGAAGCCGGTTCTCTTCGATGAAGTGGAGGAGGAACTGTCCAGCGAGGACGAGTCCGAGCTGGAGACGTATCGGGATTTGATCAAGAAGGGAAACAGTGAGCTGGAGCCGTCGGTCTTGGACACCCGGGACGAGGGAACCGCGGACCACTGGATCGAGCGGAACCCCACCATGGTCCGGCTGACCGGGAAGCACCCCTTCAACTCGGAGGCACCGCTGACCCGGCTAATGCACCACGGGTTCATCACCCCAGTCCCGCTCCACTACGTTCGGAACCATGGCCCAGTCCCGAAGGCCAGGTGGGAGGACTGGACCGTGGAGGTCACCGGTCTGGTGAAGCGGCCGACCCGGTTCACCATGGACCAGCTCGTCAATGACTTCCCGGCCCGCGAGCTCCCTGTCACCCTCGTGTGTGCCGGGAACCGCAGGAAGGAGCAGAACATGGTGAAGCAGACCATCGGGTTCAACTGGGGCTCGGCCGGGGTATCCACCTCCATGTGGCGGGGCGTGCCGCTGAGGGAAGTGCTGAAGCACGCTGGCATCATGAGCCGGAGGAGCGGGGCCCTCAACGTGTGCTTCGAGGGGGCCGAGGACCTCCCCGGCGGAGGCGGATCCAAGTACGGGACGAGCATTAAGAAGGAATGGGCCATGGATCCATCCAGGGATATCATACTCGCTTACATGCAGAACGGGGAGCCGCTAGCGCCGGACCATGGCTTCCCCGTCCGGATGATCATCCCAGGATGCATCGGCGGCCGGATGGTCAAGTGGCTGAAAAGGATAATCGTTACGACGAAGGAGTCCGACAACTATTATCACTACAAGGACAACCGCGTCCTTCCATCTCATGTGGACGCAGAGCTCGCCAATGCTGAAGGTACGGAAGCTCTAGTAATTAATAGATATCTTCAGCGTTACTATCACATGATGAGTCGATAGCGAGATTATGAATATTAGGCTATGCCAATAATCGATCGGTTGTTGTTAATATCAATGTTGTAGCATGGTGGTATAAGCCGGAGTACATAATAAACGAGCTGAATATAAACTCGGTGATAACCACACCGAGCCACGAAGAGGTGCTGCCCATCAACTCATGGACGACCCAGCAACCCTACACGCTGAAAGGCTACGCCTACTCCGGTGAGCATCAATCTATTTTATGCCTAGTTGAATTTTGCGAATGTAGATAATTTATGAGTGCCATATTGCTTTCATTCTATACCATTCATGCCGGTGAGCGTGGTGCTAAAGTGAAAGCTGCTTGGAAGTGCACGACCACACAAGAAGGAGCCCTTAGTTTCCATGTTTATGTCGGCAAAAGGGAAGGTGCATGCATGAGCTGTAGAGAAATTTTTAGGTGGTCCTATATTGCTCTATGATGTGAGGAAACACCGATGAAAATGTAATAAATAAGAAAATAAGTATTAATTATTCAAATAATTATTATAATTAATATTAATTAAAAATAATTTGATTCGTTATTTATCATCATATCATTATGAGATAAAGATCATCTAAGATTTTTTTCATCGGTTGTATGTCTGTCTTTGAATTGAATGGAATAGTTTTTGGATCTGCGGAGCGCAACAATTTGACTTGTAGAATAGATTAAATATTGGTTAACTATAAGCTAAAGAATTTAGTACAGTTAGTATTACTCCGATTTGTGATATAAAGGTCCTGAATTTGATCTCACCTCTGAGATTTTAAATTAATTTTTATTCTATCTTAATTTTGTTTGATATTATGTATTTATAATCGATGGTTGACACTCGTGTTTAATGTTTTTTTCCCAAAAAAAACATATGGTATATATGTAAAATTATTCTATGAGTCTATAAGAGGTTAAATTTATTTTCCTTTAAATATTTAAACTATTAGATATTGGTATTCATTTATATTATAAACCAGACTTCAATCCATTAATTGTTCAATGTGGGATTTATTATTTAACATTCGTCCTCACACGATAATATATATTTATATTTAAAACGTGCCTTAATTACTCACGCTTAATAAATTGACATCGAGTCTAATATTTTTCATCGGTACTCGGATGACGAGGGACAATTGACCAAGAGATTGGCTTTATTTTCTATCATTAGTTAGATAACAGACTACAAGCGAAGTATTTTTTTCTCGACCTCAAGCTAGCGTAGTGTAAATTTGTATAACTGGCTATAATATTGTATAAAATTTTTATATGAGCTTATAAGAAAATATTTTCATTTTCATTTTCATTTTCATTTTCACGTAAAAAAAATAAGAGTTTTGGGTGGTATATATATTATTTTATATTGGACAGCTCTTAGGATGTTCGAAGAACCACCTCGGTTCCTGGAAACAGAACAAGTAAACAAAAGTACTTATTTTATAGGATTAATTTAATCACTGTCTGGCCAAGGCCAACTGCACAACATTTCATCTGCAAGATCCAAGATGTAGACAGTTATTTCTATTTTAAGAATTTATATATATATATATATTGGTGGAATCGTAATTTAATTGACTAATTATTTAATTACATGCACAGGTGGAGGGAAGAAGGTGACACGTGTGGAAGTGACAATGGACGGAGGAGACACGTGGCAGGTGTGCGACCTGGAGCACCCCGAGAGGCCCAACAAGTACGGGAGGTACTGGTGCTGGTGCTTCTGGTCCCTGGAGGTCGAGGTCCTGAGCCTGCTCGGGACCAAAGAGATCGCCGTCCGCGCCTGGGACGAGACCCTCAACACACAGCCGGAGAAGCTCATCTGGAACGTCATGGTGCGTTCAAATTCCCACCTAATTTTCTTCCTCGATCTTATAATAAATGCAATAGACCTTTTACAATCAGGCCGGTTGAGTATCCATTTTGTTAGATAGGGTTCACTCCTCCATGCAATGAATTTTTTAATATGTATAATACACAATATGAGAATCTTTGTGCTAGGACAAGTTTTGGATGAACAAGTGGGCTAACAAAGCATGGTTTTTTCTGCACAGCACATTGGTTCACATAGATACTGGTCGGGATTCATTGCACGCTACATTCTCAATAATGACGTGAGAGTTTTCAATTTCGTGGTATTGGTTGCTATCGGTTAAGTAGATGTCACCGTCGTCCATCTTTTTCCATGAAATGACAATCGGGGCACACAATTACTAGTTATTATTATTACGTTCACTTGAAAGGGAGGTGCCAAAATTGACTATGGACTGGCAAGTGTTGGGCTGCATAAAGAAAATTCCACATCAACATCACAAATCACAAGCTATGTCCACTAATATATTATATTATTACTTATATTAGCACGTAACTTCCAGTTGATTAGATTCCAGTTCATAAAAACTTGTATATTATATATATATATATATCTTATTTGACAATTGATTGAAAATACTTCTATCACTTTTTTTCAATGTATAAATGGAATACATAAGTCGAGAAAAGTAAAAGTAAGGGGAGATCAAATATGTACGTGAAATATTACCTATGAGATTGAATATATGATTTTTAAGTTATAGGATGAAAGTGGCACCAAATAAGAGTGTTGACATGAATCTTGATTCCTAGATTCAGCTTAACATGAAAATTCATATTCATGTTCTGACTATTGTGTACATTACTAGATTCACGTTGCATCTGACATGTAAAGTTGACCTGAATCTTGACACGTCATTGATGGCGTCGGTTCTATTCCATCATTTACAGGGGATGATGAACAACTGCTGGTTCCGAGTAAGAACGAATGTGTGCAAGCGCCACCGGGGCGAAATCGGGATCGTGTTCGAACATCCGACCCAGCCCGGTAACCAATCCGGCGGCTGGATGGCCAAGGAGAGGCACCTCGAGCTATCCACCGACGCAGGCTCGACCCTGAAGAAGAGCGTCTCCACACCTTTCATGAACACCTCCACGAAAACCTTCTCCATGTCCGAGGTGAAGAAGCACAACTCGGCCGACTCCGCCTGGATCATCGTCCACGGCCACATTTACGACTGCACCAAGTTTCTCAAAGACCACCCGGGTGGCACGGACAGCATCCTCATCAATGCCGGAACCGACTGCACCGAGGAGTTTGATGCTATTCACTCCGACAAGGCAAAGAAACTCCTTGAAGATTATCGGATCGGAGAGTTGGTTACTTCCGGTTACGCTTCTGATCTGTCCACGGCATCTTCACCCAACAACTCCATGCACGGCCCAGGGAACTTCACTCACTTGGCTCCGATCAAGGAAATCGTCACGCCTGCAAGGACCGTGGCGCTCGTCCCACGGGAGAAAATCCCATGCAAGCTCGTGGCCAAGACTTCGATTTCTCATGACGTTCGGGTATTCCGGTTCGCATTGCCATCGGAAGATCAGGTCTTAGGTCTACCGGTTGGGAAGCACATATTTCTGTGTGCAACCATCGACGATAAGCTCTGCATGAGAGCGTACACACCCACGACAGGCATCGACGAGGTGGGCTTCTTCGAGCTAGTCGTCAAGGTCTACTTCAAGAACGTGCACCCGAAGTTCCCAAATGGAGGGATGATGTCGCAGTACCTAGACTCGCTCGCTCTGGGGTCCATGCTCGATATAAAGGGTCCATTGGGTCATATAGAATACAATGGCCGCGGGAGCTTTACGGTCCATGGGAAGCCCAAGTTTGCTAGGAAGCTAGCCATGTTAGCCGGTGGAACAGGGATCACTCCCATCTACCAAGTGGTTCAGGCGATCCTCAAGGACCCGGAGGACGAGACCGAGATGTACGTCGTCTATGCTAACCGAACCGAGGATGACATTCTTCTGAAGAATGAGCTAGACGAGTGGGCGAAGAAGCATGACCGGTTAAAGGTGTGGTACGTGGTGCAGGAGAGCATCAGAGAAGGGTGGCAGTACAGTACCGGGTTCATCACCGAGGACATTCTCCGGGAACATGTTCCCGAAGGTTCGGTGGATACGCTGGCACTGGCCTGCGGGCCGCCGCCGATGATCCAGTTCGCGGTGCAGCCAAACTTGGAGAAGATGAAGTATGATATCAAGGACTCGTTGCTGGTCTTTTAGCTGGATACGATGGTGGATGGACGAGGAGTCATTAAGTACGATATATTTAATTATATCGACTGTAAATATATTAGCGTTCGCTATCGATGTATCCGTACGTTCGTTTCTTTGTATGTCTTGATATGTAGCTTCCGAAAATAAGAGCGGCATTTTCTTGTATTTCTATCTGCATGTATTTATGTACTTGAGATACTAAGCAAGGAGAATCATCGTTGCCCTTGTAAATGCATGGTTTGAGCAAAAGCTTCATTTTGAGTTAGTTTAGGAGACAAATGGAAAAAGAAAACGAACAAGAAATATGAGGAATTTCACTAATTAAAGTTGAACTGATCTCCCGAATGTGCTTCAATATTTTATTCATTTTCTTATTAATTTCAAAAGCTTAAAAACACTTGTAAGTTCCGACCTCGTGCGACCAAATATAGATGATTTGCAGCGACTCGATATCTTTTCTATTTTAATAGAATCTCGCATTAAACTATTATGAATGAAGCAAAGTAGTAGCGAGATACTGGTGGTATATATGAGAAATTCTTAAGTGAATCGGACTCATGAATGACGTGATAAATAAAGCCAGTACATGTTTAATATGTAAGTAAATATTTCAAATTATATTTAAAAAATGAATATTAATAACCAATAAAAAAATAATGTGACACTTAATAATAATTTATTTATAGATAATATAGTAAGCTAAGTTTATTTAAAAATCTCTTGTATAGAAGCCAAGCCACCCATCCATTTAGTATAAGTGTTTGCTTCTCGATAAGTATGCAGAATGTTCTTTTAGTCTGTGTCATTCGGTAAAACTGGTAATTAATTGCCGTGTCTCATGACCCCAAAAAAAAAAAAGAGTTCATTATGGTAATGCACATGAGGACGCACGATGGCGTCTTAACCATCGGAATAACGTGAATTACTCGATCACTACAAAGCATGATAATATTAATAATAATGAGGGCGTAGAAAAATTGAGCCAAGTGGGTAGAGTGCACTGATCGAAGTCCTCAGGGTGAGGGTTGGTGGGGGAGAGGCCAGCTGGTGGAGATGTATATCGCCGCGTCCACCTGAGACGCTTGGAGGCACAAAGCAACCTGGCCGCAGCCTCTGCGGTGGAGCCAAGGAACAGCTTCTGCCATTGGCCTTTTTGCAAGTCTCTCACTCTGTTCTCAGCCGTCGCTTGGTTGATCCAAAGGTCAGTCAGCCTGCTCTTTCTACATTCTCCGCACGCATCGAGGCCATGGCCTAATTCGAAGATATACAATTAATAAGCTTAGTTTTACTCATTGATTTTCAAGATAGGAGTGGCCGGAATCGGATCTTCCAACTATTTGATATGATTGGTTGTTACATGTTATCGGTAAACGAGTTACCCTTGTTGTAAATAAGGGTTTGATTGACTTAATATCATTATAATAGTCAAATGATCCTGATTAAAAACCGCTACACCTTTTGTATAATTGAGAAAAATGAGTAGCCCTCGTTTGGATTATCTTTTTTCTGCATTTGCAATCTTCCTGTAGCCCTTCCGGTCTGCTCTCCATGGCCCCCCTCGATTGTCTACATCGGGGCATATGATTGTCGCAGAGTGGATTCATGGATGTTATTCTCCGAACACCGGAATGATCGATGACCATGGAGTTCCTATCGGCTGAATAACTGGCTCTCGCTCTCCATTCATTTCTTAGGTTGATCATAGGTTTCCCGGCCGTCGTCTAGATAATTTTGATCAAATGTTTTTTTCCCTGTAATTTTGGACACCTTTCAGTGTTGCCGATAATTTTCAGGTCTTGAATATCATGCTAGTCAAAAGCTTGAAATGGAGGGACATGAGCACGCTCTCAAATTATGTATTTTTTTGAATTTAGGGGCGAGTCAATTGTTTAGAATCTCGAAAAGAACCAAAAACTTGCAACCAAGTAACTTCGAACTTTGATTCTTTGTTCATGAAATTGTGTTGCTCCAGGACCCAAGTTCACAGTTTTATTTTTCATTTTTATCCGATTGAATCAGTACCGAATCTCTAGATCCGTGCCGTGTACACTTTAGTCAATGGTCACGTTCGCGGAAAATGCCTTTCCATCGACCGTGATGTCCTCTCATTTTTCCTTGTCAACCCGGGACATAATTTCGTACGGACAAATAATGTTGTCATCGGCTCTTTTTTTTGTTTTGGTTTTTGTTTTTAGCATAAATGAAATTCTAAAGTATTAGATTATTGTTCACAGGAAAAAAAGACAAAGATAAAAATATATTTCTGAAGCATTGCAAGTAAAACAGCCAAGCCGGACCCAAAAATCCTGTCTGCGAAGCCAACCCCGTTGCAGCCAGGAAACCCTAGATCGAATTTGACTATTAAACATAATAGACGTCAGCCTCAAAATCATCACGCAATTCTTTAATAAATACTTAACTATTATCAAACTGCAGGTAAGATTCTCTTAGGGGACTCATTAATTAATTAATTACAATAAAGAAATTCCCAGCATCTTGGAATTGATTCCCAATGACACGACATTGGCTCGAAAGAGACTCTTAATTAGTGAATGAAGCCAGCGAATTTCTTCTTATTCAAAAAAGATGGAATCTGCATTAAATAAAAATAATTTATATATTACTTGAAATTTACTATATCTCTTTATTCTATATTTTATTCTTTTTTAAAAAAAATTTATATATTTTTATTGAAAATTGAGAGGTTTAATTTTCAAATATGTACGTTTCCTCAAGTCAACAAAAGTGTACAGAAAGAAAAAGGGAGATAAAGAAGAAAAGTTGGATGAACCAGCACCATCGAAAGTGCACATGAAGACAAGTCGATTTGACTAGCCGGTCGATGATTTGTTTAAGCGACCCAACTGAATCATCCCTAATTCACGGCGCTGGTTCGACGTCCATTATTCTTAAATAAAAATGTCGGATTCGATTTTGATAAAATTTGACTGTTTCATGA
This sequence comes from Lagerstroemia speciosa, assembly GCA_037672795.1. Lineage (NCBI taxonomy): Eukaryota > Viridiplantae > Streptophyta > Magnoliopsida > Myrtales > Lythraceae > Lagerstroemia > Lagerstroemia speciosa. Next base: position 9,305,439 of record CM075289.1, on the reverse strand, counting down.
TAATTTTATCCTCTAGTGAAATGATCTTGTTCGAATCTATATATTATTAGTCGGGTTACACCGACAAAAGAAAGGAAAAAAAAACTTGCCCAAGCGATTATTTAATTAATTCCATTTGTATCTATGAAATCGGGGCGAAACTTCAATGAAGCACTCGACAAAAGGGACATTTGATCAGTCGGTCCGATTTATTTGTCTTTTATTAAAAATTCCCTAAAAATGATGCTTTCACGATGCGGAATCAGAACTAGTGTCAACATCGGGCTACCCTCATGGCATTTCTCAAATTTATCTCAATAAATATAAAAATACGTGTGTATTTTTTATTATTATTAAAAAAAAATATGCCTAGCTTGAAAGAAATCATGTGTGAAGCAACTGTTGATGATCGATGTGGAAAATCATTGCTTTTATCTTTGGGCTACAGGAGGATACACTCATGCACATACATCAAATCGATAAATTATTTTCATTATGTTCTATTTTGCCATTTAAAATTTGAAATTTCGATGATCGATAAAAAAGCTACAAAAAGCGACCGTTGATCTCACCTAGCTAAAACATTCGAGTTTATTCCACCGAATCCATTAATACAATAGATTCAGGTTTATTTACATTTAAATATGTTATGAGTGATCTCACCAAAAAATTATGAATTACACGTGTAAGTAGAAAATTGTACCGCTATTTTTCAAATTATTGGTGAAGCTTACGCAAATTTTAGCCAATCCTTGTGGATTGAATATTCCTTTTTTTTAATGGGAATTGAATATTCACTATTGGCTCTTTTGCATCCAGCTTTTATTTATTTATTTATTGTAAAGTGCAAGAAAAGGAAACCTCTTACTATACTGGGAATCATCTTTTTCCTAGAGAGTGGGACAGGAGAACAACAATTCTACACCCTGCATTAAAAAAAAGGGATAAAAATAAGGTTTTTTTAATTAAAAATCGAGAAGCTGTGATGTATATTTTCATATGCAAATAATTATTACCGCTATTATGCCATAAAATTCGTTTTTTTTACTATATACTTTTGCTAAAATGCTTTTATTTGCTGGATATACGATCACAGGAAAAATGCAGAACTAAAAAATCGGACCCGGTCATAGATTAGAAAATTCTTATTGATAATTAATAATTACCAATTGAAAATTCTGTCAATGACGGAGTTGTTTAGTTTTTCAGTTCATCTCTCTAGTAGTTATATTCGCACTTATTTTAGTAGTATTTTCCAACAGATCATGACATAGAGTAGTTTAAACTAACCCGGGGTTGATTTAATGGTTCCTTCACTAGATTTCTAAATGAGTGATCCCAAGATCGATCCTCATGTAAACGAGAATTTTCTCAGAGATCATTGCCCGTTCATGTTTTGACTGGTCTGAAAATACTGCGTGATGCAAACCAAGACTGTCTTCCCAACATAAGGCTTCCAATGAATAGAAAAGAGATAATCTCTTACATTCCATTGTTGAAGGGGGCTTTACTCCCCACTAGCCTGGGCGACCCTTTGCACGTTGAAAGGTCTTGCAGCTGTAAACGATGTCGTTCTAATTTAGGGAAGGAGAATTGATGATTAGATCGATCATTGCTCAAATTGTAATTTAAAACGATTTATGAGCGATGAGTCACCGGTGACTACGTCAAACTCATAGTATATCCCGTCATGAGAAAACCGCGATCGAATCAATTATAGATGGCACAACTAAAGAGATCAGATAACAATACACTTACAAAGCTAATGAAAAAGAAAAGATCGACCTATCGATCCGATCCGATTGGTGGGAAATTGACGGCCCAATTATATTTGGGCCCAAATTGGCAGCCCACAAGAAAAAGGAGACAGGAACCTTGAGGCCGTAAGGAAATGCATTGCTTTCCACAAATTGGGCCTGAAGCCCAGACCAGTTTTTTTTCCCAATTTCCAATTTGCCCCTATGGTTTTGTGCTATCTCATTTTACACCCGCAGTTCATAAGCGGTTCTTCTTCGGCAGCTGGGCGTCTTCAGTTCGCTCAGCTAGCACACATCAGAGACGAGCATGACAAGTTTACAACAGCTGCATACAGTTGCGAGGATGTCGATTCTTGGTTCTTTTTGATCGTCTTTTGATATCGGTATTTGCAAACACTCTACTCAGTCGAATGATTGAGAAGAGCTTGTTGGCAGGTGGAAAATACGCCTCCATCCGCCTTTGATTTGAAGAGGTAATATTGTTTGCTACTTGAGAGACAATGGCTTACAGCTATGGATTTTCTTAGCATAGTGTGGAATAATCTCTTTTATGTGATCAGATTCGAGTAGTTCCAAGGACATTTACCAAATGTCCGATTAGAAACACAAGTCCAACTAGGGATAATGACCCGATGCGATCATTTGACACCCAAGTAAGTAATTTAGCCAATGAAGAAGATGTGGTGAAGAGGGTGCCAAGGAACGAGTTTATAGCTCGTTCTTATTTGACATATTGTATATTCGCAATACACATCAGAAGAGATTATTGAAGACCAACTCAGACAACATGCAAAAAAGAAGTTGAGGGGAGAACGAGAAAAGGAGAAATTGTCAGGGGCTTAACTGAAATTAGCCATAGATAGATTCACTTCCTGGAGTTTGATAATTCATTCTGAGCCCCCTAGTGCTGTTTCTGATACTTGATTCTCTCCTATGTTATTACTGAATATTTGGTGAATCTTTTGGGTGTTTCCAGAGGGGATTCAATGCGCTTGCGATAAGGAGGCTCAAGGAGATTCAGTGTTAAAGAGGTGTGAGGCACATCCAGGGCATTCCCTGAGGAGGGCAGAGGACCAAGAACAACTTTCAAGCCCCTAAGGGTATGAAGGTCGCTATCGCGGGAAGAAGAAGGCTCCTCGTTAACCTTATCGGCCAGGTTTTCATCTTAGTTTAGTGAATGCAAAAAATTTGAGTTTGGATGCTTTTGAGCCATGTGTGTTTTCTTGAAAAATAGATTGAAATGTAAGATAATTAATGCACGTGCTTGTTATAAATGGGTACAAACTCATTTTGTCAAGGACGTCCCGAATCAAAAGATTATCGCTTCAAAATCAATAATTTAAGATACGACCTAAGCTTCTAAATACTAACCGACAGTGGATTGCGATTGAGACACGAAAATTACATTAATTACACACATTCCATCTTGGAAATTACATAAACTAAGGAAACCCCCATGTTTCCAATTCACCCCAGACGCGAACATCTAACAACGATCCATCTCTTCTTCCTATTAATTCCAGGGAGAGATTGCAAACACGAAGCTTTCCTTCACGGACGGACCTTGGGAAATTAAAGGGCAAAAGAAACTAAGGAAAAAAAAAAACCTAATTGCTTGATGATACTGATGAACCCTAGGACAGTCCGGCCACCAAGGTAGATGTTCCCCTAACTGTCGTTTCATCCTCTCACCAGTTGCATTTCGTATTAAATGAACCGTCACCTCGTCTTCGGCTACGCAGGCGGACGTCTGCCGACGGGGGTCAGTGGCGCATGGTTCACACCATTGCGAGGAGCACCGGCTGCTACCACCGGCTGGTACTCCCCACTGGGGAACGTCCGGCACCTCAAGGAACCTTCCAGTTTGTCCTTGCCCTATATAACAAAAAAAAAAAACCGAATTTTATCTTGATCCAATTGAACCAGGAGAAATTATTGTCTCGGGGGGTCGAATCAAGGTTTAATCAAACTGTACTAATATGACTAAGATTTACTCGTAAGATCCTCGAAAAAGACACTTCAGAAACATCAAGAAGTCTACGATATGGTGAACAGCTGCAGTCTTCAGATCAGTTGAAGTCTGTCAGGTTAATGATGATCTTAGGCCTCCGCCGAAAACGGAGACCCTAACCCAAGCCACCATCAATCCCATCTACCACTTGACAAATACAGATTTCTATGTACAAAAATTCAGTACAATATCATACTTCTCAATCTGTATCAAAGAATTTTGATTTAACTTGAATTAGACCTTCTCGCAAATCACTGTATTCTCTTTCGGGTAGGCCATGAAAGGAGAAGGAAGGCTGGAATGCCAACAGGGTCAGTTATTCCCCATAAGAAAAATACAAAGAATTTGGTCAATCGACAATGTATATATAGTAACCCAGCAAGAGATGCATGCATGTATATTAATTCACCTGTGTTGTCGCAGCGCAAACTTCGCATACCTTCTTGCTCCGGTAAACGATCTTCTTCCACCGGAAGCCTTCCCACTTCAACCCGTTGAATACCCTCCACATCCGAATCGCCGCCTCCGTTGTCGTGAAGTTCACGAACGCGTAGCCCTTGTTCGCCTTCCTCCTAAACGATCAAGAGAACGAAAACAACGACGTTGCTGGTATTAAATGTAACTCCAGACATGGTCGAGACAAAGATTGTAGGACAGGGATGTGTTTCATACTCGTAGTCGATCGGCAGGTACACGAAATCGTACTCTGACCAGAGCTGTGTGCGACTCCTGTTGGCCTCGCGGCAATGCTCGTCGAGGATCTCTATCAAATCCTGCCTCCTGGTAGTGCACAAGCACATTCAAATCAATGGAGAGTAAATCAAGCAAGAAACACGCGACAGGGAAACGATCACTGATCAACAGTGCAGCGTTCAATGACAAAGTATGTAGAAGCGAACTTTAAAAGGTTGGGTATGTTCCGTAGCATGACGGTGGTCTTCCCACGTAGTCCGGGGGCCTCGGCGTCGGCTCGGGCATCCTCGTCATCATCGATGATGACAAAGTTTTCGGTCGTCTTATTGTCATCTCCGGCCCAGCTCGGCGGCTCCTCCACCTTCGGCCGGAAACTAAACCTTGGGGGAACAAACCGCCTGTACCTCCCGCCACCGTACGCGGCTCCCCTCTTCCCTGACTTCTTGCAAACCCCGCCGACTGTGAATGGGCGGTAGCAAGGGGGATGGTGCCAGAGCTGGAGAGCCACCGGCGGCGGGGGAGCCGTGGGAAGGAAGGGGGCTGCGGAAGGGTTAAGAGGTTTGGAGGAAGGCATTGGGAGATTGAGGTCCGGGTACGTGAAAGTTTATGAATTGATGGGAGTGTGGATCGAGTGAGGGGTCGAACTCCATGGGAGGAGTAGATATAGAGGAACTGTGCTCAGTTCAACTGAAGTACGGAAGAGGAAGAGAGAGGCACGGACTTGCATCGGTGAGTGTTGAGTGGGAAGAAATGAAAAGGCGCGATCCGTAATGAACCATCCATCAAACTTTACCGTAAACGTTGGTACCCCAGCCTCGTTCGTGCAACGAGTAGCAAGAGACGAGAAATGACAAAAGGTAGAAATGGTTATTTCTTAATCAGCCATGGAGCTTGACATTTCATTAATGAGGGTTCGATTTTGGTTGGTCGCTACAAAATCTTCGAGATGGGATTGAAATCCCCGAAATCGGGAAACCCATAAAGGAAAATGGGCAATACTTTCTGCAGTCTTACTTGGCCGCACCACACGCAGCACTAAATCTGTTTTTGTTTGGAATTTTTTTAAAATTAAAATTCTCATACTTATAATTATTTTTTAACTTACCATACCATAAAATAAAAAATTGAAGTAAAAAAAAGTGTATAATCACTTTGAAAGAACCTATCTTGCTAAAAGAAAAATGGTTTTTATGATCCTTCGGGAGGCCCCTTGGTGTCCAAGTCTTCCTTCGGGTTTCTGTCCTTGTGTTGGTTCACGGTCGCATGAAAAGAAATCGAGCTAGAAATTTGAGATCCTGATCGAGTTGAATGGATGGTTAGAAGTGGGAAGGAATTATGTACTCAGTGCCTGGGATCTAGACATATTTATAGATATTATCCGGTTTATATTAACATGTCATGATCTCATTTTTTATATTAGGCAATTAGTACAGATCTCTCTATTAAGTATCATCTTAAGATGTGGGTATGCAACTACTTAGTGTGAATGTTGTTAGAATATGGGCAGCTTGTTTGATATGACTTATTAGCAATAACATCCAACCGTACATCTTTATTTTGACAGAGTCGAAAGAGTTTTTTTAAATAAGATGGTCGGATAAAAAAAATTCTTGTATGAGATAAACTCACTGTAAGTTATTTAATTTGTCATGAGGATTATAAAGTATATATACTGTGAATATTAATTCAGGTAAATTGAATTTGTTTAAGAATCTCTTTCAAATAGGAGACTCTAAGATTTCTATATCATGTTTCAAAGGGGGGAAAAGACAGCAGTAGCTCAGCACCAAGTGTCTCTCTCTTTCTACGAACAACCGAGCGTCTTTCCTTTATTTAACTCGAGAGTAGACTTCGACAGACCCTATCACTGTTTCTTCTTTCTTCTTTTGTTTATTTTTGTTACTTCTTCTCCCTTTTTTCTGTCTGCTTGTGTGAATCCATGCAAGGTAAGCTGCGCTTTACTGGGGAGGGCCTAAAATGTTTTGTTTACATAAGGAAACTGCGAGAGCGAGACATCTGAGAAGATCAAATGAGTACTCTGAGGCTCTTCCTTGAGCCATGCAATGCAAAGCAGCAGCTACGGTATGTTATCTATGAGCACATACTCTATATATACGTGTCTGTGTCAGAAGAAGAAGAAGAAGAAGACATCAAAAAAGACAAAGACGGTCTTTCAGAACAGCGCTGTTCTTCGCTGAATCCATGCTGATTTTGTCTTCCCACTTCCCAGGTTTGAGAATATTTTCCGGCATGGGTTGACCACTCCTTTCTCAGCATAACTAAATATGAAATATTATGAATAGAAAGTTTAGTACAATGATATCACCATTACATGATACTTAAATGATTCTATATTCACTTTTCATTGATAAAATTTACTGTATTTTTTTATTTTCTCTTCCTCTTATCTTATTCTAAATTTATGAATCTACTTTATTATATATATATATATATATAATTTCCTAACAAAGCGGACCTGAACATCGGCTGACCATTCAAAAGCTCCATCTTCTACTTTCTCCAGATGGTTTGTTTCCCTTTTCATGCTAATTTCATGTTGCAGTTGGTCAGTCAATCCAGAAAGCTACCATCATATATATAAGCACATGCAGCTATATAATTACGAAAATGAAATGGAATTGAATGTCAATCATCAGACGTTGCAACTGGACTAGCTAGGTCTATGTTTTTAAACGAACTATCAAACTATACGTCATGGCTACCACGACCAACTACCCCACGACGGTTGATTTTCCTGCGAGAAGCTATCTAGAATGGGTTGATTTGAATCCTCGCATTCTGATGGTTTAATTGCTGTCAATTTAAGAACGTACGATGAACGAAAAATATTTCATCATTTATTCATATATGCGAGATCATCTGAAGTACACCAATGCGACAGGGCACTACCTCCAACAGTTAACAAACCTCCAATCATCTGCAATATAGAACAAAGCCCTCTAACTACTTCCTAATGACCATCCCTTCCTAAAACGTAGTATATATACGGATCGACGAACTACGAACTCTCAATGCATCACAAAAGCGGTATAACTAATTCAATGGCTTAAAATTACTCCTCCAAGGACTCCTAGGAGCTTCCCATATCCTTCCCCAGTAACAGGCAGCACCGAATAACCTGCATGTCCAAGGTTCAACTTATCGTTAGATTCAACTGTATGTATTCTCTACTAGTCAACTTTATGTAGTAGACCAGTAGAAATGAACTCTCTACGATATTAATGCAACTAGAGATGCCAGGATTATGATATAGTCAATGAGGAACTCTATTGAAAGAATTTTCTTTTTCCAGACCTTGTATGGTAGGGATGGATCTATCATTGTATATCGAGAGACTGCAAACTGAGTGGAGATGTTGGTGAATCGGAAAGTGGCCTCTTCACGAATGGATGGTCCAGGAGCTGATCGGCAGTTGGGCGATCACTGGGATTTACCTGAAGGCACTGCTTTATGAAGTCCCGGGCATCGCTCGACAGAGTGTTGGGAATCCGCGGCAGCTTCCCACGTTCAATCTTGAGCAGTGCCTGAAACTGCCGCAAGAAGTAGACCTCAGAAATGTGGTTTGTCTGATGCTGAACAATCGCTGCATTGATGAGGGGGACTTCCTCGTGGAATATGGTAACTCGGGTTCATCGTTCGGTTGTAAACCAGGGAAACATACATACCCATTCTAGATGACCATAAGGAATTTGGCGGGTCAACATCTCCAGTACCGTGCATCCGAGGCTCCATATATCGGCAGGAAGACCATACCGTGCCTTGCTGCAGCTTATAACCTGCAAGGCTACAAGCTCAGCAGCAAGTAACAGCAGAAGTTGAAAAACTCTGTTTCTGTCTCAGTTTCTTCGTTCGAGAAAACCTTAGAAGGATTGAAGGTGAATGTCGAGGATGTCTTTGAAAATTGAGACAATACCAGAAAGGCATGACCAACAAGGATCGTGAATTGATCTGCAATCAGCTAATGAAATGAAAACACAAATGGGAATCACCTCGGGTGCCATCCAATTTGCAGTCCCCTGGCAAGAATTGACATCTTTAATAGCCTGCAGCAGCGCCAGTTGAGGAGATAAGAGAGACAGCTCCGGTCACAAAACATTCATAGCGTGACGAAATAGAACAGAGAAAACCTTAGCCAATCCAAAATCAGCCAATTTGGCAGATCCATTGGCATCCACAAGAATGTTGGCGCACTTGACGTCCCTATCAGAAAAGGAAAGAGTCCGGTTAGCCCAAAACAGTTCACAGCCAATGGTGACGGGATAAACACTAGTTTGTGATGGAAAAGAGGGGCAAGGTATAAGCAGGAAAATCATGGCAGTAATGAGATCAAAGGGGGAGAAACAAATAAATTTGGATTGTCTGATCGATCACCTGTGAACCACGTCTCGGTCATGAAGGTATTTCAAACCGCGAAGGATCTGCCTCGTGTATGCAGAAACTTGAGAGTCATGGAGAGGGTATTTCCGATAAATTTTTTCGAGGGACCCTTTGACGAGCTCCAGGAAGATATAGAGAGTTGATTCGTCCTGCACAGACCATAAGTTAAACAAGTGTATCTACCTTAGCACACAATTATTCTCGGAGCTCAAAGCAAGAGAGCGAAAGAGTGCCTTATCAGTGCCGTAGTAGCGGACAATGTTCTCGTGCTCCAAGTTACTCAGCAGGGCAATCTCCTGCACATTTTTTTTAGCAGATGAAAAACGGGAAGGAGGCAGGGATTAGCATCTGCAAATTCAACTCAAATCAGCCTCCATCCAGTGGAAGTTGGAACTTTCCCTTCTTACAAATTTGAAGTTCGATCAAATACTTGTTAGGCCTTCCCCGAAGTGTGAAATACTTGTCCTGCCCCTATGCCCTTCGTCGAGCAACGAGACTTCCTTCACGGCTAAGAAGACTCCCTCACTGCGATATCCGTATGAAAATCAAATAGTGATCAACGGGCTGATTCGGTAATGAATCGACTTCTACCATGTCTAGTTCGGTTCAAAATATATGTGCAGCGATATGGATTTGAATTCCGGAATGGAAATTCATGCTTCAAGGAGATACTAACTCAGAAATTCCTTCATATACGATGCCGAAGGAGCCACGACCCAGAAGCTCGCCTTTCTGCCAGTATGTGATGCTCCTTTTGAATCTTCCATTCGGTGAGATACTCTTAACTGATTCTGGAATGATTACACTTCCACGAGCACCGTCATCAGCTTGAGCCGTAAGCATTGGAGAGCCCAGCTACAAACAAAACATGCACGGAAAGACATGTTACAAGAGAGTCGTGGATGAAGGAATACACGAGACAATCTTATGGTAAAACCGTAAAGAAAGACCAGTCAACTCGCTGGACACACTTTCCCAAAAGTAATATGTTCGAGAATAACTGACTTGTCCTGTCCAGGTCAACGCAAGTGCCATTTACCAAGTAAAATGATTGGCTTCGGCGATTCCTGCAGACTTCCTATCCTAATCCTACGTCGACGAAGTCCGGGAATTCTAAAGGCAGAAAGAAATTCAAACGCCTGAGATAAAACTGCTTACGCCGTCCACTGAAGAACCATAGCTAGCGGTCGACGCCTTGCTTCTCATGGCTCTCAGATCCAGCGAGAGCGTTGGCCCGTTGAGCCCATTGCTGGATCCGCTTCTACCGTAGCTGTCACTCCTTTTGGTGCTACCAGTGCCGCTCGAGCCGTTTGCCGGCGGAGTCTGATCCGGAGATGCCATGGCTAATTCAGATAAGATTTGGGAGATTGATGTTAGATTTGGAGCAAAGGAGTGCGCCAGCAGATTTGGTTATGCACCATACATACTTGCATATACATACATACATACTTGCATATATATATATAACATAGAAATCACACTTGGAAAGGGTGGACAATTAGCTAGAGCAGCGGGTGCTGTAGCGAAACTGATTGCAAAAGAGGGGAAGTCGGCCACATTAAAATTACCTTCTGGGGAGGTCCGTTTGATATCCAAAAACTGCTCAGCAACAGTCGGACAAGTGGGGAATGTTGGGGTGAACCAGAAAAGTTTGGGTAGAGCCGGATCTAAATGTTGGCTAGGTAAGCGTCCTGTAGTAAGAGGAGTAGTTATGAACCCCGTAGACCATCCCCATGGGGGTGGTGAAGGAAGGGCCCCTATATGGATGAATGGCATCGTATGAAAGGAAGAAAAATCTTCGGTTCTCATTTTTTCCACACGGTTCGACTTCTTCTTTGTCTCCGTATGGCGACTTTAAACAATTTCAATGTCATTGACTGGCACCCGGGTAGGAACCTGCTAGGAGACTTGCATTTGCCAGGAAATCATTACTTGGCTCACACAGACTAGCTACTTGGATCGAGGTTTCCAACTAAGTTCAAGCCGAGCAACCAAGCAAATATCGATAATCTAATTGTTGATGTTTCCAAGTTAGGTAGGACCTAAATATCGATCAAGCATACATGGTCAGATGTTGCAGGGAAGTATTCATCGGACCAGCCTTTGCATTCGGATATGCGAAATTAGCACGAAAATATACACAAAGACTGGTCTAAGGTTGAGTCAAATCTTTGACTAGGATTTTTTTTTTTCACCAGAACTCTTTGACTAGGAGTTGGAACAGTGACTGTTGTGGTACAACCTTAAATATTATTATGAGCTGACCAGTGTTAATCCAAATGTCTAAATTTATATTTTTATTTTTAAATTTTTTTTATCGGTATGATTGCCATGATCCTACAAGCACAAGGTTCCTCCACTTCCACACGTACTTGATAGAGAACAAATAGGTAAAATTACGCCCGGGGGAGATGGAACAGGCGTATGCACCTACATAATTTACAAATGTAATGTAATGTGAATCACCGATCGGGTGACAACAACATGACTGCAACTGGGCTACTTACAATGTATTTAAATCACAGATTACGATCGGAGAAAATATCACAGCTACTATATGACCAAAGAAACCAATAATGCAAAGATGACATGGTTCTAGTTTATCAACTTAAGGTTGGGAACAGTGAATTTTCACGCATCCATGGACAGATCTTCCTCAGAGCATTGCAACAATAGCAGCCAAATGCTGTCATAACAACTGTACGTGTTGTTTGCTAAAGCCCACTGCTTAATGGTTTAAACACAGGTTATTCGTCCAAGGACTCCTAGGATGATCAAGTAAGAGGGGCACCTTTTTAACAAAAACTTAATGTAGTGGAAGTCTTTCGACCATATGAAAGAAATAGGGGGCGAAACGAAATTAGGAGGACTTGGGATGCATCCTCTGCGAGCGCGCCATCCTCCTCGCCTCGGAGCCAATTTCCAGCTCCTCCCTCATTGCGCCTGCAGAGAACGGCCGAGCAAGGAGGGTCGAAGAAAATGGCGAGCGGGGCTGGTGCTGGTGGAAAAGTATCGTTCAAAGTGACTCTGACCTCGGACCCCAAGCTACCTTTCAAAGTGCAATCTGATTGACTCTCCCTTTCAGCGAGTTGTTTTGATTCCTGTTGATTGTTCATCTTCTAAATCAAATCATGGAGAAATCTTCCATCAGGTTTAGCGTCCCCGAGGCTGCCCCATTCACGGCGGTCCTGAAATTTGCGGCCGAGGAGTTCAAGGTGCCTCCTCAAACCAGCGCGATCATCACTAACGGTGACGTAGTCATTTCCCTGCACTTGCAATCCGGGCTTCGTAAATTTTCCGCCTTTTTATGCAATTTAATATCTTCATGATGTTTTGTTCTGCTGTTGCACTGGAATGGACTGATGCTAAACCGGGATGATGCAGATTTTGTACCTTCAACGGAACCGGGCATTATTTTGTGTAAATTGAATCTATCAGTCGCCGCTGCGTGTTAGGATTCTTCGTGTAGGTTCTGGGTTTGGGGTGTTATGCTTGCATTTATGGTTTTCGCAGTCTCGTTTTGTGATAGGAATGCATCTTCTGGGTTCTCTCTCTCTCTCTCTCTCTCTCTCTCCCCCTGTGTTTTTTCTTTTTGGAAGATTGGCATTGATGATGTTAGCCGCACTTGACGCTGAATTAATAGTCTAAGCACTGATTCCTCGACTTCGGCAAATTTGGTTTGCAGCTGGTCTCTGGTGTCTTCTGAAAATCTGAAAGGCTGATCTTCATAATCCTTAATCCACTGAATATCCTTATCTCCACCTATTCCACTGCTCCGTCCCTGCCTCAACTTGTAGCAGAAAGATGCTTCCATATTGTAGCTTACATAGGCGGTCTCCAACGACCTGTTGGTTCTTTTCTTTTTATGAGAGTTGTTACTATATAGAAAAGCAAAAACAAAAAGATGGAGAAGGTTGAACAGTGTGGAAGGTTTCATCCAGATAAATGGTTATTTGTCTTTCAGTTCTTTCTGGAACTGTTATTTGTTGGTATGTTCATTGAAGATAATTTTTATTTGAATTGCAAGATACCTAGTGGTGGCTAGCAATAAGGCAAAATACTCGGCTTGGTAGGGAGTTGCAAGATACTTAGTGGTGTGCATGTCTATTATGCTTCAATATTATCAAATGCATTCTGATGTCAATATGTCATCTATGATAATTCTTTCTTCCATCCCATCTTTCTTAGGTTTCTTACTCTGCTCCAGTTGCTTAGCTTTTTCTGTTATTCTTGCTCAGGTATTTTTGCTGTAGTGAGGGCACCTTCATAATTCTGCCTTTCCATGCTTTTAATTTGGTGCTGTCATGTCAATCACCTGTTGACAAGCATTAGAATTTTAACTGGCAAGATCAATTAAGTAGGGGATGAAATTGGGGACTGTTTAATGTGGGTATTTTGTTTTATTTAAAAACACATACAGAAAAAGGAAAAAAAAAACTAATAAAATATAGTGCGGAGATGCGATAGAATCTCTCTATTTGAACTAGATGTTTCATGCTAACTGAAATAGGTCTTTCTGCGAAAGTTGACTATAAGTGAAGTTATGGTTACAGTTCAATTATGTCAATTATGCCTAACTTCCGCTTATTTATTCTCGTCGTAAGTTAGTTTCTTTCTACGTGCAGATGGAGTGGGAATCAACCCTCAGCAGAGCGCTGGTATGTTATTATACAGTTGTTTGTTTGCAATTTGCTATTTAAGTCAGGAGAGTAATTGAAGCATGTTACTACATGTAATTGGCAAACCCGCATCTTGCTTCCACTTCTATACTGTGTCATCTCCTCAATGGATTTCAATTGACTTGAAAGAGTGTAGGGTTACCATGTTTGCAAAATTCAAGTTACTGATCTGTTCTTTTCAAACTGTTTTCAATTGTTCGTAACTAATTGAGAAGAATGATTCATTTAAAAAAACTGACCTATTGGCTATTGTAGACTGCTAAGATACGATGAACTCTTGATTGGAAGGTTGTATTTGGGTGATGGCTTTGACTTTCTGAAGATCATCATAAGAGTTGTTAACTTACCATCAAATTACATATTCACATATTATTAGTTTAAAGACCTATCTAAGCTGCTGGTTCCACCCCAAGTCACCAACTTCACCAATTACTTACAGTCCATGAGCAATGAAGTAGCAGTCAACTGACTCTGCCTCCTGTTAATCCAGTACTTCTGATCCACTGAATATACTTGTCATAACAATTTCTAATATGGTTCAGAAGAGAAAAATGAGACATTATGGCTGCTTTCAAGGTAAAATTCAAGAGTCTCGAAAGGTTATTCAGACTCCGTGACGTAGTAATATACAGAATAAATGCTATGTGCTACCTGACTTGACAGTTTTCTTCAAGCGACATTAACTGTATCCATCTGTATCTTTGTTATTTCTTATGCTGGATATCCTTAATTCCCTGAGGTGGATTAAAAAAAGTAAAGGATAACTCCATGGGATTCCCCTTGTGTTTCTGTAAATTTACATTCAGATTCTTTGAATATTAAATGATTTACACTACTTTCCCCATGGGACTTCTTGGCTATGCAGTTATCTACTTTTTCTGACATGTAGCCTGACTTGACTCCTGAATTCCCTGGTAACTGCCCATCCGCCACTAAAACGATTCAAGATTCCAACAAAATTTATCGCTAAGCTCAATTACTTCTGTTTGTTATTCTGAAATATAGTTGGGTTCATTTATGCCTGGTAGTAATGTTCATTATAGCTACATATGCAGCAGTAACTTTCCATGCTCAAAGTATATGTCTGTCAAAGTTATTTTTTTACTATTGTAGCATTCAGCAAAACATCTACTGGCAGTGCTTGTACTATATGATGTCAACATGCTAACCTAAACTTTTCGCTGACAATAACCTGTGGGAGATATTATAGTCTGAATTCCTACATTTCTAATCAGGTTCTCTTGATACTCTTACGCAGGCAATGTATTCTTGAAACATGGCTCCGAGCTTCGTCTCATCCCCCGCGACAGAGTCGGAAGTTCTTGAACCTTTTTGTGGGAGATATCCTATTCAGGGTGAACTTCACTGCTGCTAACGGGCTTCTGGGTATTGTACTTTCTAGAGTGCGTGAGTGTGTCACTTTTTCCTTGATAGTATAGATGGAGGTGGGGGTTACCGAATTCTTTATTTTTCCAGTAAATGAATGTGTTGGAGTGACTGTTGCTACGGTTCTGAATGAGTACTGTTGGCAGAGGTCAGGGATGCAAAATAATGTGAGTTGTTTGCTAGTTATGCCGGTGGGGGTGGCTTGGTTTATGAGGTGGGGGCCCATAGTTCTTCTTCTGTCAGTCGCTCCGGCTGCTTAGTTTCCCGAGCTTAGGGATGGTCGAAGAGGCGTACGAGCATTATGCAAAGTGTTTGTCGAGCTCTCTAACTATTTCATGTGATCTGAATGGGTTAGTCGTTCCCGATTTGATCGCCCTTCTGTTTCGATGGTGTTGCAGTCTGGATAAAAAGGAGGAGATTGAAAAAGGATCAGAGAAAATTTTGAAATGCATTGAGTGACTTACCCAACCAAAAGGGTAATGAAAGGGATACTGATAGGGGCCCTCTCTTGGGCTCCCATGGGATGAGAGTTAATGTTCATGTTCCCTTCAGAATTTTTGGCTTATGAGGAAAACGCAGACCACCTTTCTCTTGTTGATGCTCCGAGACTGACTGACTGCACTGATTGATCTTTGTCTGATCGAATCCACGTCTGATCGAATCCATGCTAGATTGTTGCAAGATGAACTATAGTTATCACCAAGGAAAATGACAAAGCAAAAGATGAACAGTGGCTGCTTAATGGTTGTCAATTAGAAGAATACATTGAAGGATATATTCGATACAGTAATATTGCTCTCTCAGTCTGATATCAAGAGATTTTGTGTTTGATTCTCCGGTGAATTTTCCATATTGTTAAGCATGAAATTAGGCATTGTCGCTACGTTCGACCATAAGAAAAGGGGAATCCAATGAAGGACATCAACACCGACGGTTCAATGGATTCAAAAGCACTGTCCTGTTCCTCTCTTTTAATTTCTTTGGTAATGGGCTCCCCATTTAATCAACCACTGTGCTGTGAGGGCCAGCCGACTGCATGGTATGACACCCTTAAGCCCTTCGTCCGCAGACATCAACACACAAAATCCGGTCAGTAGATACCAATCAACTTCATCGGGGACAGACATCGATTATAAGCCCGAATTGCTGTTGTTCGAGGGTCACACGATCAAGCACTAACATTTTCTCGACCAATAAATAATCCGTTCCTTCCTTCCTTCTTTTTTTTTTTTTAAATTTTAAATCATACATAGTTTTAAATTTATTTGTCTTAGCTTTGAGGGGCGAAAACAAAATGTGATGATGGATGCAGAGCCCTCGACTAGAGGAGACAAGCTATGTGCGCGTAGCTGAGTGGACCGATGAAATATGGAGAGGACATTTTACCCACGAGATGAAAATGGAAAATGACAATTGGGTCTTTTGGGGACATTCCGTGGGTAGATCAATATGGCAAGGACATTAACCTAGCTTGTTTGTTTTCAGGCAATCCAATCATTTTTTGAATGGAAAAAATCCAACTTCGATCTAAATTATAATATTTGATCATAAAATCTATTGTAATATTGGATTATATTAATTATAATATTGTAATTTATTCATTACAATCGGTCTCGTAATTATTTAAACATTATTTATAAATCTTATGATATTTTTCTCTCACGGCTCAATATATTTATTAAACGCAAGATCATGTTTGAATTTATAATTAAAATGATAATGAAACTTTTGACATGTGATGCAAAAATTAAGGTTTTACAGATATGCTACTGATGATCCCATTGTCTCTTAACTGTGCAATTCACGATTTGTGGCTCTTGAGCTATTGACGACCCCGTTCTCTCTTAACCGTACAATTCACGACCTGCGGCACATGATCGTGATATCGTCGTCTACTGTTTGTCGACTATGAAGTAGAATCCGCTGGGAAGATTTTGGAATGCACGTGGTCGTGGAATTGAATCCTAAGAGGTATGGGATCAAGCTAAGACGTGTAGTCAATATCAAATCCATGCATGGGATCAAGCTTTTATATGCTTATAATTGACGTGGGAATTAATCTAGATCCAATCGTGGAAAACTTTATCATATTGTTTATTTATTTATTTTTAATTGGGAAATACAATTTTTCAATGTGCATATCCATAAATATATATTTTTGAAAAACAAAAAAGAAAAGAAAAGGGCGTCCAGTGCTTGCGGTGTCCCCGTGAGTGGCACCCACGACGATTCCGAGACGAAGACCCACGATTGGAGGGTGAGAGACTGGGAAAACAGACGCGAGTTCACGAAAGTACCCATAATTAGCCGCGAAGACATTCCTCGCATCACGGGGGCATTATGGTAAAGTAGCGGAATGGGGATTCCGGAATTGGCGTTAAATGATCCCGAGGTGGTGAGCGGTGAGAGCGCATGTCGCGGAGAGCTCAGGGCCGGGGGCGGCCATTTTGCCGCCTGCTCCGCGTACGATACGGTGTGAAATTCGTGCGGATATCGAATCGAGCTTTGATCATTCGGATCTCCATGGCTAACCAAATCTACGCTTCATATTCGTCCAACTGTTAGGGTTATATAGCAAACTCGTTACATATCATACGCTGAATATTTACTCATGAAATGACTCACTAGTAAGAAACATCACACCATTCCCTCCCCATTTATATGAAATATCCAGATGTTAAGTTCATATCCAATTCAAAAGTTTAAATCAATAAATGATGGTATCTAATTTCTTACAAACCAGGATTCGATGTGAGATTCGTTCTCAACACCTTACAAACGGATTTTTTTTTCTCCTGAAAAATGTTATATCATAAAAAAGTGACATACAACTCTCACGGTAGTCAATGTAGGTAGGTGTATTCAAGATAGTTCGGTGTATTTTTGTCTAAATAATACCTTTGATTTGAACGTCACGAACAACCGTCAAGAGAACTTTACTCTAGATCGATAATGCCAAAGTTCAAATCACAGATAACCCGAAAAGATTTCTTAAATGGAGTCTGATAAGCTCATATACACGCAATTTTTTTATGCTTTCGAATGGATGGGTATGATTGGATTTAATCAGACGCTACACATTACAGTTGTGGCAAGAGGGGACGATCCAACTTTTCGGCTTCCTCACTGTAATGCTTAAAATGGTCAGGTCAGGACAGATGTAGTTTGCTGTCTATCATAAAAGTCAACCATTATTAAACTGAAACCTACTAGCCGTTTGACCAACATTTCTTTTTGTATTAAGGCTGCAATTAACCAAGGTGTGGTCACTTAAGACACATTAAACGGCAGCTCATCCATTTCTCCTTATTATCCAGACTGTCATATCGCCTCTTTGAATCAGTTTTCACTTATGTTAGGTAGCAGTAGTACCTAATTCTCTTATAAATCTAAATTTATGAACGAAATCTGTTTTAAAATATGATTATTATTAATGAAACTCGCTCATCTCTTTAACATCCTCCTCTTCCTAAAGTTTCATAGGTTTGATGGAACTGTGATGCCAGGTGACGCCGTGTTGTTGTTTGTACGGGGCGGGGGGCGCGTAGCTTCGACTCAATGATAGTTGACTTCCATCACATTATCCACGATCCGATTGTTTAAGCATGTAACTAATAACTCCCAGTATCATAATCCGATATTTATAATAGAGACATTATTCATATTTTTTTATAAATAAAATCGTGCTAATTAATTAGAAGAAGAAGAAGAAGCCCATCCCTGATCAGCCAGTGCAACGGGGACAAGGACACGCAACCCGTCTCGAGAATGATGAATTGAGGTAGCTTTAGTCCGACCTTTTTTCTATCAAGTGACTAATTGGGATGGGGAGTTGACTATGGAATATATGATTAATCATATTGAGCCATGTGTACTAACCGCTCAAAGCTATTTGGCGCACTAAACCTTCGGCATCGGCAACCTATGTTTTTTCTTTTTGATGACATTTCACGATAATTGGCCAAATTATTTTTTTGCATGCACTTGCTGAAGAAAGAGACGGTGGAGTGGAACAAAGGTGATGGTTGGCTTGTCAACGTCTCCAACAGCGCCGACAACCTCATTTGGGGTGAGGACCGGTCAGCGCCATGGGCATCGCTCGAAGCTCCATCTCCCCTGCCCTGTCTCTGTTAAATCCATTTGTCTTATTTCAAAATATTTCAATAGCAGCATCCCAACATAGGAAGAAGGTTTTAGTTTACTTACCAATACGAGGTTATCCTAGTGATTCTTCCACTAAATTCTAAAATGAGTAATTTCAAGATCGATTTTCTGATTAGGAGGGTCCACGGGAATTTTTATAGAGATCTCGGTCCAACAGTGAGTCAGACTCAAAGTGCACTTCAGCAGGTTTAGAAGTATTACGTGGTGTAAATTAAAAGAAGAGGGTTTTAGTTTACTACAGCTTGTCGCCAGGTAAGGAGAGAAGACACTTTGCATACCACATATTAGCAAAACTAGGGGCTTTCAAGGACAGCACTCAAGTCTGTGCTCCGGGAGTACGCATTCAGTGTGTAATATATAATGACTTTATTATATAAATTATCACCTGGATCTTGATATGGTATAAAGTGAATCCTCGAATATGTGAAACCTTAACACGTGTCGGGATCTAACTTGTTCTATTATTGAATACCGAATATCTACAAGATAAATTATGTACACTTTAACTAATTAACATTCAAGTTAAGTCAGTCCATTGAAGACTAAATTTTTTTCAATATTTGACTTTACTTGGAGAATGGGATGTCGAATGATTTCAACAACTCAACTATCTTGAATTTTTTTTAATTCAACCATGCCATAATTTTTTATAAATTAAAGATCGAAATGTGAGATTAAACTATTTGAAAAAAAAATTCGATAGACAATAAAGAAAAATAAAATTAAACGTAATTTTAGAGCTAAAATATTTTAGATATATCGATTACGTTATAAACACATACTACGTCGTATTTTCCCCGGCCGCTGGAAGACGACAATAAACGGAAAATTTGATGTCAGTACAAAGTGGGAAAGAGCAATTAAAGAATGAAAATAACTAATTTAATAAGAAAAAGAAAATTCTTAAACTCGTCTTTTAAGAACATCCTCCATCATCATCGGCGAGAAGAGGACAACAAAAGCACCGAACAGGAAAGTCTCACACTCCGCCCCTCCTCTCTCTCTCTCTCTCTGCTTGCATGGCCATTGGTAAAGCCACCGCCGGGAAGGCCCTCCCGATGAAGCTCCCCAAGGAGTGCTGCATTGGCTGCCAAGTCAGCGGCAGCGCCGCCGGTGGCAGCCGTGGCAGCAGTTCCACCTCTCCTAGCCCTCCTCTGTCACCACCCCGCCGCCGCGGGAGGCTGCTGCGGCCGAGGCCGAGCTTCTCCTTCGCTGGGATCCTGCTCCGTCGGCCAGTGCGGTACCTGGTGGCCCTGCCGCTGCTCTACTTCTGCGGGCTGGTCATGTGTGTGGGACCCTTCTCGTCTCTTGTCGGCTTCTTCAGCCCGCCCCCTGGCTCAGTCTACCGGACCCATCTAATCTTCGAGAAACTCTGGCCTGATATAGTCTCGGACAACTCTTCGTCCGTTCAGGTTTCTCTCTTCTCCCCATTTTCTAGAATCAAAATCTTCTTTTTTAAGTAGTTTCCCTCTCCGTTTTCTCCCTCTTTTGTCTCTTACCAGTTACTTATGAAAACATTAGCTGTTCATGACTGATACTCTCGCAGTAATAGCAGAGTTTGCTGTATTTTCAGTCGCATCATGTGTTGTCTTCCCCATTTTGTTAACTTCATTTTCATCTTTATTTCGAGCAATGGGAAGCACGGATGGTGTTCCCTTTTCATTGTTAAATTTCCACATAATTTCTCATTTTCCTTTTATGCATTTTCGACAATGAAAATTGGTAAAAATACCTGTTTTCTAGAAATAGACAGAGAAACTTTTCATGCTGTGGCATCCCTCTGTTTTACTTTTTGCTGGCTTCATCACTCTCCAATTTGACTGGTGGAAGGATGGAACTCCTGGGAGGATGAAGTCATGAAATTTTTGTGTCTCTGATTTTTGTATTTTTAATATCAAGGGTGAAGATTTTAGTTTTTCAATCAACAGGAAAAAATGCCGTATTTTTGAACTTTTGTGTTTACAGATTTAGTATGGATGAAAGCTGCATCCTCTTTTTGCAGTTTCTCTCTGTTAATTAATTCCTAATAAAGGATTTCTTGGGCAATTAATTAGATCACCGTTGGTAGCAATAATGGAAACTAAGTGATGGGCATGTCTTGTTGGTGGAGAGCTTATTAAATTAAAGTATTGGTATTTGATTGGATCGACTTGCAAATCATTTCTAGACTTCAGAACATTTGATTATCGTGATGGGTTTTGATCTTGTTAGACTAGATTAATATGTAATGTAAGCATCCTGTTGACTAAACTTGTGCAACTAGTTCAGCTAGATGGAATCATCCATTTATGGAGTTTCGTTCAATTGGTGGAGAAAAATTGTGCATTCTGCTTGCAGAGATCAGAGGAAGGGGGAAGTTTTACTGAGCTGTGCCTACACAGAAGACAGATATTTTTGTCCATGGAATTTGATTTTGCCACATTTTCATACAAATCCTAATTCATGAATTGTGGGAGGATCAATTTTTTTTTTTTAACTTTGAATTGTGGGAGGATCATTAGACAATGCCCTTTACACTGTGACAGGATAGAACAGCTGACCTTACGTACTATACTTTCATTTGTTCCAAACTAACTTTCCACAGAAATCTTCTTATTTTTTTTCACATCTAATTTCTATAATCCGAATAGTGGAAGTAAATTGTTCTGTTTCATGTTATAGTTGCAATCTCTATGGACATACAAAAGGAGGCTGAAAGAGCAAAAACCTTGTATAAATACAACTGGAGGACGCCGTTTTCTTTTTGATGGAGGTGAGTCCTGTCCCCAGTGAGACGGTTCAACGATTGATTACTTAATGTAGTAGACTTCCAGCCAAAGGAATGTCCTCATCCAGTTATTGTTTACCACAAATGCTAAAGGACAGGTCATTTATTTATATTACAGGCACAAATGAACCAAGTGGCTACTTGGTCATTGGGGCCAACGGGGGCCTTAACCAACAGCGTTCAGCGGTAAGTTGCTGCTCTCTAAATGTCTATAAACACCACAGTCTTAGTTAAAGTTTGTCTCCCTTTTAGTTTGATATTTTTGTCCCAGCTCAGTTCATTTGTATGTTTCCTGACTCTTATTTGTATTTTGACAGATTTGCAATGCAGTGGCTTTGGCTGGGCTTTTAAATGCAGTTTTGGTCATCCCACGCTTTGAGTTTAATGATGTTTGGAGAGATCCAAGGTTGCTGACTAATTTATTCTCTCTGCACACAGTGAAACCATTATTTCATGGGCAATGAAAGGGCAGCTAAGTCCACAATGTGGATTTTTTTCATTTTCATCAATATTCACCATCCAGTGTAACTTCAATGTTCAGCTCGTAATCCTTTTTGGCATGGACATTTTGTCCTCTTCATTTTCATCAAATTCCCTCCACAAAATTTTTGTAATTAAAACCTGCCGCCTTCTATTGCAATTTGACTAGATAATGGAAACGTTTTTCTCAGCTTGCAGTTTCTTTTCTTTTTTAGTTTTGTTACTCCATTCCATTTATGCTCCCCAGTACCTTCTTTGTTTTCTTTACCAGATCCAACCTTGTGTATGCACCTTAATAAAAGCACTTGTTATTTGGCAGTGAATTTGGAGATATATATGATGAGGATCATTTCATATCAACTCTTGAAGGTCATGTGAAAGTGGTGCGAGTGCTACCCGAGGATTTAATGGAAAGATACAATTTCAGCATCAGTAATATACCAAATCTCCGAGTCGAGGCTTGGGCTAGCGCAAATTATTATTTAAGAGAAGTTTATCCCATCTTGAAGGAGCAAGGGTAATCACCAGATTGCTGTTAAGTTCATTCATCTCTGTTTCTTTATCAGTAGTATTAATTCACTTTACTTCATTTTCATTCATAAAGTTGGTAGTATACTCTGTATCCCAAGCCTTCATTTTGCTTTAGAAACTGTTGTGCCTCTGAGATCAGAATATTGCTTATATCTTAATTTTGTACGCAGGGTGATTCGAATTGCTCCTTTTGCGAATAGATTGTCAATGAGTGTACCACCACATATCCAATTTTTAAGATGCCTTGCAAATTATAAGGCCCTGAGGTTTTCACCCGCAATATCGGCATTTGCAAACACTCTACTCAGTCGAATGATTGAGAAGAGCTCGTTGGCCAGTGGAAAATATGTCTCCGTCCACCTTCGATTTGAAGAGGTACTATTGTTTGCTACTGGAGAGATAATGGCTTACGGCTGTGGTTTTCTTAGCATAATGTGGAATAATCTCTTTTAATACTAACAGGACATGGTGGCCTTCTCATGCTGTGAATATGACAGAGGGAGGGCAGAAAAAGTTGAACTGGATCTGATGCGAGAGAGAGGGTGGGGGCGGAAGTTCAAAAGAAAAGAACGCTGTATTTCCCCTAGACTTAATCGAATCAATGGCAAGTGCCCTTTGACACCTCTCGAGGTACTTTTACATGTTGCTTTAGTCTATCAGACTTTTTGAACCTCTAGTATCTTTTTTCTTATCCCATGCTGTTAAAAATAAGAAGAATTTCAGTTATGCAATGTACACTTCTATGTTCTACATTTGTTACTGGTTTACTTTCTTCAGCCTTAAGATTATAGGAATTTTAACTGCTCAATAGAAGTGTTCCTTGATATCATCTTCATGTGATGGATCTTTGTATTTGTTTTACATGGAAGCTCCATGGTTTAGTAGGAAACTACTGCTCTCAAAATGTCTCTGCATCTGTGTTGGCTTTAGGGATATGATATCTTCTTCCTTATATGATTTCTTTCTTGTCAGTGTAGGTTGGAATGGTGCTACGTGGCATGGGTTTCGACAATAATACTTCGATATACTTGGCCTCAGGGAAAATATACCATGCGGAAAGCTACCTAGCTCCTCTGCTGAAGATGTTTCCGCTTATTTACTCCAAGGAGTCACTTGCAGCTCCCGAGGAACTTGCTTCTTTCAAGGTTAGTTTGCGTATATTAGACTGCTAAATTTGACAATGGACTTGTCCTGACCTTCTTAATTATCAGTCTTCAAATTTATTTGATTTGCACCAAGGATCGCTCCGGTCAAGCGCCTGATGGACTTCAGACAAGTAACGCAATAGGTTTAAAATGATCCGAACTGGAAGAGAGCATTCAATGCTGAAATAAAACCTAGGAGTTTTTGTAAATCTTTGAAATATGACATGGCCGATGTGCAGCCTGTTATTTTGATTCTACTAATGCTGATCTTTGCTTCACTAGTCTTGGTGCTTATTACTCCATAGATCTAACAAACAAGGCATCATCTTCTGTTGATAGGCTTACTCATCAAGATTGGCAGCTTTGGATTATACGGTATGCTTATTCAGTGAGGTTTTCATGACGACTCAAGGCGGAAATTTCCCTCATTTCTTGATGGGCCACAGAAGATTCATCTACGGTGGACATTCCAAGACCATAAAACCCGATAAGCAGAAGCTCGCTCTTTTGCTGCATGATGTTGGTATCAGGTACCCCATCTTATGTTACAGGAAAAAATAAAAAATCTTTACCGATGGTGAAACATTTCCTTGTGGTGGAGTAGTTTACATTCTTCGGACTTTTGTATTGAAATTAATGCAGTTGGAAAGACTTCAAGCTTCAAATGGAGGCAATGCTTCAGGAGAACGACCGCAAGGGCATGATAATTCCACGGGTCAAAAAATTCAACCGGAAAACTTCCATCTACACGTTTCCTCTACCCGAGTGTGGGTGTCTCCAGCAGTCAAACAATTTGACGGCACTTGAAGTCCCTCATTCTTCCAATGCTCTCTATCCAAATCTTGTGACTGATAGATGACAAGAAGCTCAAGTGACACTGGTTCTTTTCGATTTTGTTCAAGTAGACAGATAATGGTTTGTTTTCTCTTACATGTTTGCATCAAAATGCTTGAAAGTGTCGAGCAGAAAAGGATTGTAGAGGTGTTTCTTTCTTTCTTTCTTTCCATTTTCTTCCAAAAGGAACGAAAGTGTAGATATGGCTTATTGTTGTGAAATTTAAGAATGAATGTAATTTGCTTCAATTCACTAGAAATGCAGAATGTGATTCATATTATCGGAAGATTTGTCCAGAAGAAAGACCTTTGTGTGTAAAGTAGAAGGACCAAACTACCTGTTAATGCATGTTTCAGGACTCCATTTCTTTTTGTCCCCCCTTTATCGAAATCAGTATCGCTCATTGTTGCCAAAAATTTATCAAGATGTACAAAATAATGATTGAGCTGCTCTGCAAATGATTTCACAAATGCACTCTTCAACAGATTGCATGGGTTTGTACACATCCAGCGGTGGTCTGAAGCTCCCTTTCTACTTTCAGATCTGAAGATAGCCATGCTCCGAGTTACTGCAGTTGGAAAGTTCCAGCTGCAGCATCTGCTGTTCAAAGAAGTCATACATATTATATTTGGTAGACTTCTAATTTGGCTTGTGAAGACCAACGGATGCAGAAGTATCAACCCTTCTTATGCAAGCAGGCAAACTTTATACTCGGCAAAGCTAGAAGATGTTCAGTCTTCCCTGTGGGTAAACTAAATCGCTGTCTTCTTTTTAAATCTGCACATTGGTCGTTTCCCCTATATTCAGCAAAAGGGATTAACTCTTGAGCTGACCCGTTAGAAGAGGCAGCTACTGGTGTATAATATCAGGACGTGTTGATGAGTCATTACAAAAATCTAGTTGTAAAACGATGTTTAGGAGTTTGCGTTGTGCAGAGTGTCTAAATTTCGTCAGCAGGTATGTTATCTTAGAAGCCAAACCATTTTGTTGATATCTGATCTGTTAACCAGTGATGCAATCAGAAATCCTCGTCTGTATGCTTTTTCTAGTATTTAGCGGGGATTTTCGAACTTTGATGAGTAGTTATAACATGAAAATGGACCATGGGCTTCTTGGTGTTTGGGTTTGAACCAATGGAGTATGTGCAAAGCTTTTTCTACCATTGCCTTCTGCTGTTCCATTGGAATCTATCATGTCATTCTTTGCCTTAATCTTGGTAAAAGCCATTGTAGGCTTGGTTCGAATGCTACAAGGCTTTACTTGTCCCTCAGAAACCTGGGTTACTGTACGATTTAATGGATTGTTCTAAGCCCGAACCAAATGTTGAACAATCCGGGATTGAGTGAGCCTTATGTCAACCATGTCCTCCCATAGTCTCTTTGTCTGATGCTCTGCTGCTCCTTTCTACTCTTTCAATCATGCCTTTCTCTTCACTCCCTTTCTCCTTCACTTAACTGTTGCTGACGAATAAAATACTTTCTCCAAACGAATGGTAGTAGTGAACACTATAAACAGTAAGCTCTAGAGCTGTTGGTATTCTTTTCTTTTTCTTCGGTGTATATTCCTAGAAATTCTAAAGTCCAGTAGATCATGACTAATTTACGTTTGAGTAGGATCAACCCACTAAAGGGGCAAAACTCTTCAGTATGTATGGAGAAATTGGTCATTTGGGCGAGTCTTTTAAATCTTGGAGATAGAACCTAACCCCGATGACTGTTCACAATCTGTTTCTGGGCAAGCAATTAAAAAAGTCGCCATTGAATGTTGATAAGCTGAATGATGGAAACATTGACTTTCTTCTCCTAGGGTAGAGACAGGTTAGAGTAGTCGGACACATCTTCCTTATAAATAAAACTTCAAGTTTGAGTTTTATGAGTATAAAATATTCATAATTCTTTGAATTTTACTTTATGGTAAGCCGTTCTAATTTAAATTTAGATTAGCGAGACTTCACTGAACTTCTTCTGAAAAAGGTACCAAAGAGGGGGGGAGCTACACTTACTGTTTCAGCACATTTGGTGCGTACTTTGACGACAAAAATGGAGACAGGCTGCAGCTGAGAGTGTGGTGGGTGGTCGCTGGCTGTGTCCTGTTATTATAGCAATTAAGACCTCACTCAACTTCTCTCCAGCCTTTCTGCCTCGGACAGATATCATAACAAATAAACAACGACAGGACAGGCCGGAGGATGGCATGTTTTTCCTACCGGCACGGCAAGGGCACGGCGCCAAGCTGATCGTCTCCCGATGCCTGCCAAATGGCAATAACCCTCTTAACACGTAATGTTTTATCTGAAGATCAGGAGACCACTCTCTCCCTCCACAGCTGCAGTAAGTCGAGACCCGCAACAGCTGGGGCCGGACTGCATGCTCTTGATTTTGTTGGGGATCAATTCGCAAACCATGCTAGCTAGGAACATATGCAGTACCTGTCATGATTCATGGATATCATCAGTCGATGTTTAATAGGTCTTCCAAGCTACTGTGCATATTACCTGAGGATCGGTTTGTGGGTTTGCTACGTTCTAGTTAGTAGTGACAGACCATGGTGCTTCACTGCGCATGTGTACATTCCTCAAACTCTAGAATGATTAAATTAACCTCTGAAACTTGGTGGGAAGTCTGTCTGTCTATGGAAGCCGACAGTAGCCTGTTGGTGTTGTGTTGCAGTTCCCTCATCAAAAGGGTAAGAGGTTTATGATTAGGATGTTCCTTTTTGGTTGGCCTTATCCATGTCCGACGGAAGTTAGCCAACTAGTAGCACAGAGGAACTAATTCCGTGAGTTTTTCGTTATTAAAATTCGGATAAGACTAATTTATTAAAAATAAAACTCATTATAAAAGAGCTCGTCTTTGTGAATCTTTTCATTTATTTAACTTAATAATATATATATATATATATATATTCTTCTTCTATACTTTAAAAACAGGAGATATTACACTTCCTCGTATGGTATCGGCCCCTGATTAGTTTGCCCGTAGAACAGTGGTTGGAGTTTCTTCTGCGACGTAGTACGAAAACCTACCACGTAGCTCAATCCGACGTGGTGGATTATTCTTGGGACACGTGGAGAGCTCCTGATGGTTCAGCAAGGCATCTCTCCCCCTCCCCGTCCGAAAACGACGTAGGTTCTCCCATAACGGGACAGCTTCGACGACATGTCGGTCAAGTGGGCCCACCCTGTACGCCTTACACGTTCCAATCGATACAGGCCCCGTCTGTTTGAAGGGTTGGCTGGTTCGGGTGGACGCTCGGTCTTAAATATATAGGGGAAATAGTATCAGTGATACAAAAAATTTAATTAATATTATAATATAATATAATATTTTAAATATTATAAAATGGTATAAAATCTTTTAAAAGTTGATATTGATGTTATAAATCATTAATTAACCTCTAACGTCGTTAGTAATTACTGATGTAGCACTTACATTATTGCTTACATGGCAACTACATGACTGCTGACTCAATTGAATGGCCTAGCAAAAAACTAGAGAAAAAGGCACCATAGGTACAAAAAGTTTACTCATATTATAGTATGATATAATATCTTCAAAATATCATAGAATTGTATAAAACATTTAAATTTATATTATTATTTTATTTTGTTAAAAATTTTAAAGTTTCTAATTATTCATTGTCACTAATATCACTGTCACAATCATTGATATGATATTTATGACTATAAATGTAAGAATCATTATTGGAGTGATTATCATCAGTAACTTATTATTTTCAATGATTTACAAAATACATATGTTAATAAACTAAAAAATTTAATCTAAAAAAGTGTATAAAATTCGAGATTAAAACTTTCAAGTCCTAAGATAAAAATAACACACGATACTTAGTTGATATCAGAAAATGTGCTGCATACAACATTTTTTAACTTAAATATGGAAAGAATGCTAAGATAAGTAATCATCTCCCCTATATGTGATTATGTCGAGTAGCTACCACGAGGACCTTGGTCTCTTTATTCTTCGAGGCAAGTTGAGATTAAGAAAACTACTGCAAACTTGTTTGGTGATGATCACAATATATAAGAGTGTGTGAAGAAAATAGACAGATGGATGGATTTGAAATTTTATTTGCCAATAAATATATGTATAATAAAAATATAAAAATTTTGTACTATAATATAACATTAGTCATTTTTTTGTACTATTGTAATATGTTTTTGTGTACTATTAGTGCTTTTTTTTGAGGTTTTTATTTTCATATTATTCAAATTTCCGAAGTCAGTGTCCATGTAGTTGCCACATGGGAGCCACGTCACCAGCAGATAACGACGTTCACAAATAACTAACGATTTGTACTATCAGTGTCAATTTTTCAAATATTTATACCTTTCTATAATATTTTAAAGATTTTATACCATGTTATAATATTGGTCAAATTTTCTATACTATTAATACCTTTTTCCCTAAATATCTACAACTCCCAAGCCTCAGACTTAGAAGATAAATTCTTTATTTTCTTGAATAATTAGTATTGAAACGATCGGAATCGATCATCCAGTATTCGAACATTGGATTGCATGATCAACTTATTATGGGCATGTATGGAGGATTGACTTTGGTGTCGAGTCACATTGAACGACACTGACAATTTTCATTAAAATGTGATGAATTGAATATCTTATTATTTTTTTATTTTTATTTTCACCTAATTATACTTTTAAAAGTTATTTTATACATCCTATTACATTGAACTTTTTAAAATATTGATAGAACGATATTTTCTTTTCAAAAACTAATGAATATTCGTTCAATTTTCGAGTGAGGTATAGTTCCAAAATTTAACATAGTAGAATTCGCGTTCAATTATGTAGAGCAAGATTCGAGTGTTTTTTTTTTTTTTAAATAAAGGTTACTCGACGTGAAAGTGAGATGGAGCATCTCACTTTCCATATTAGTATGAAATAAATACCATTCCCTTTTTTTTATTTAATGAAAGATTTAAATTAAAGGATAATATATGAAATTACGGAAATTATTGAATAATGTGAACGCCATTCATAGTCAATATAAAAAATTAATAATTTATTATTAAATTCAAATATTCTTTTGCCCTTTTTTCTGGTAACGTGATTTATGAGGACAGCTTCTCCTGGCCTTTATTGCTTTGTAGCTAACCTTTGCTGCATCTTTGGAAGGCAAACACAAGCACGTGGCACTTTCATAATAACTCTCGCAAAAGAGGGCAAAATTGTATTCCACTCCGTTTAATGACCTGTCTACATACTAGATATCCATATATACTACGCATACAGAATGTCAACTTGGAATGGTTGAATGAATTCCTTGTTTACAACTTTTTAAACTAGAGTATGGTCCACCGTGACTCTCTACTGTACGGTGTCTTGGGTCAATGGATGTATACACTCGGGATGTTATCGGGTCATGAGTCATGGTGGACCATGCATCACAAAACTCGGGCTTGGCCGGTGCTCGACACTCCCAACTCACCTGACCCGAGCACCGTAGTGCACCATATGGGTCGGATTGGACCCTCCCAATCCACGAAAGTAAAAAAGAATTAATCCAGTTTACGAGCTAGCTTTCCATTGTGACAAACTCATTGCATTTTTTAAACTTTTTGATAAGTCCATAATGATATAAAACCATTATCTAAGTAAAAGGTATACATGTGTACAAATGACATATATTGAGATGGGTCGGGTCATGCTGGCCCACGTCAAAGGCGAGGTCTATTCCCAGTATGCACAGATTGGGTCAGACCCAATCCAGACAGGTTGCATATCGTTAGGTGAAAATTGTCATTCCAAAAGAAGAGAGACACATAACAAGAAAATACATAATAAAGTGGGTGTGAATTTTTTTTTTATATAAAATCAAAGTGGATTGATTAGAGTGGAAGTAGGGGCGTGCACGGGTATCCGAGCACACATTTAATAAAATTGGAATTTAACGAATTCTTTATTTTTCTACTCAAAATCTATCATGTTTTATTATAATTTACCCGAAATTTACTCTATTGGATACCCCATGCACACCCTAATCCTAAGTAATAGGAAACCTCCTCCCCTTAAACAAGATCTCGGATTTGAGTCTTGTAAATAGAGAAAATTTTTCTTGAGAGAGCTTCACCCCCTAGACCTAGAGGGCCTTCATTGCTTGAACTGAATTAGTAAGAAATATTAAATTTATGGATATCAGTATTCAGACCATAAAAAAATTTAATTAAAAAACAATTAGCTGCGCAAATTTACAAATTTAATGTCATAGGATTTATTATTATTTTTTGTTTAATCTAACTATTAATAAAGAATTGAATTTTACCCGCCAGGTGGACATGAGGTTATTTATAAATATTAAATATAGGAGGACAGTGACTAAGCAGTGTAAGCTTATCGTAGAAAATGTATTCGCGCACAACGCGTAGTACGATACGCTTCAGGCTTTGGGGATTTCGTCACCACCCACGATGATCCCAATAGGCCGTAGGGATTGGATGCCGCGGCGTTTGGGATCTCTCTCCCACCCATCAAAGAAATCATCGGACGGAAGGGCATATTGGTCAGATTGCTGTATCGGCATACGTTTGCATTGCACCACCTCGTGGCGGGCCCCACCGCAAATTTTGCCAAATTTTATATCGTATTCGTGCATTATATACGTTCTCGACATCCAACGAAAAAACAAAATCTCTAAGAAGGGTCGTCTTCACATCCATGGACCGGTCAATTCGATTCGGGAAATTCTTACGCTATATTATCTTATCACGTGATATTATAAAATACCAATTGAAATATGATGAGCGAATAAATTAATATCAATTACTCGAGTAATTATCGTAATTATTATAATTGATTCTTTCTGACCATATCGCTGTGAGATAATTATACTTAAACTTCTTTCATTTAATTTAAACTCAATGTATCATTTGATATTCGTGAATTTATAAATATTAAATAATGCAGAGTTCGAGTTCGATTGACTCATTGAGATGCAACACCCATCCAAACATGAATTTTCTCTGTTTATGAGAACTGAACACGAGATCTTACTCGTGAAGATATGAAATCTAATCACTTCCAATGACTCATGTTGATCGCAGTCTTTTTTTTTTTTTGGTATTTGGATCTTCGCACATTCTGGGCTAATTAACTCTTTTAATGTTTTTAGAAAATAAAAAATGATGCTTTTTATTTAAAATATGGTCGTGCGTGCATTGAAAAATACAAAGATAAACCTTTTTTTTAAACGACACCATGTATGTGTTTAACTTCAGAATATTTGAAAAACAACACCATGTATGTATGTGTTTAACTTTTAAATTTAAAAAAATGTATAAAAATAATAACACTCGTATTTCATGTGGAACTTTTCCTCATTTTCTTTTATTTTATAGTTAATAAACTATATATTTTCTTGTTTGCAATTAAATTATATTAACTGGAATTTTAATTATTTTTCATTTTGAGAAAACAATTTAAGACATTCACATATTCTCGTCCCACCTCTGTTATACTATTGCTCTCTCTCTCCCCCTAGCAGTGAATGCAGCTTCTGTTGCTACAGGAGTCCCACCTATTCTCCCCAAAAGGAAAAGTAGAC
Source organism: Lagerstroemia speciosa (assembly GCA_037672795.1). Taxonomy (NCBI): domain Eukaryota; kingdom Viridiplantae; phylum Streptophyta; class Magnoliopsida; order Myrtales; family Lythraceae; genus Lagerstroemia; species Lagerstroemia speciosa. Next base: position 9,273,032 of record CM075289.1, on the reverse strand, counting down.
AGAGAGAGATATGGAAACTTCATACAGAAATTTCTAGAGAGAGAGAGATGCAGCAGCTACCGGTTATGTTCTTCGCCGGAGAGGAGCGGGCGCCGGTAATGCAGTGAGTCTGCTGTAGTAGCCTTTTTTTTTTTTTTGTAGAGCCAGAACATGCACGAGACGCTTGTGCTGAAAGATTCTAAAGACGCCGTACCGCTCTCACCCACCAAGGAAAAATGGGGCGAGTCGGAGGGGGGCAGAACTTTAAGCCTGCCGGAGGAAGCTCACCGGTCCCCGCCTCCGCCCCATCTGGAGTTCGTGTTCAGCCGGGGCCGATCGCAGGCCGGGTCGAGAAGGGTCGCGCCGACGACGACCGACGTGAGCTCGTCCGCTGTAGAGAGGCCGCTTCCCAACGGGGATCTCTACATCGGGAGCTTCTCGGGCAATGTGCCGCATGGATCGGGGAAGTATCTGTGGGCGGATGGGTGCATCTACGAGGGGGACTGGCGGAAGGGAAAGGCATCGGGGAAGGGGAAGTTCTCGTGGCCGTCGGGGGCAACCTTTGAGGGGGAGTTCAAGTCCGGGCGGATGGAGGGGATGGGGACCTTTGTGGGGCCGGAGGGGGATATGTACAAGGGCTCGTGGAGCGGGGACCGCAAACACGGTTATGGGCAGAAGAAGTACGCCAACGGTGACTTCTACGAGGGCCTGTGGCGGCACAACCTCCAGGACGGACGGGGCCGCTACGTGTGGCGGAATGGAAACGAGTATGTTGGAGAGTGGAAGAACGGCCTCATTTCAGGGAGGGGAGTTTTGATCTGGGCAAATGGGAATCGATATGACGGCCAGTGGGAGAATGGAGTCCCCAAGGGAAGTGGAGTGTTCACTTGGCCTGATGGGAGCTGCTATGTGGTCAATTGGAGCAAGGAATCGCAATTGGAAGGTAGCTTTTACTGTGGAGATGGAAAGGAGCTCTGTTTGAGCGAGAATCTGGTGCTTGCAACCACAATGAGGAAGAGGTCGAGTGTTGACGGGGCAAGGAATTTCCCTAGGATTTGTATTTGGGAATCGGACGGTGAGGCAGGGGATATCACCTGTGATATTATCGACAACATTGAATCCTCGTTCTTTTATCGGGATTTCAGGAACTGTCGACCATGTTGTTTTACCGGTGGCGAACAGGTGAAGAAGCCTGGGCAGACCATTTCGAAAGGGCATAAGAGTTACGATTTAATGCTCAATTTGCAACTGGGTATCAGGTGATTGCAGACTTCTGTTGATTTTGTTTGTTTGGGGAATATCGGGCTCACGGGTATCTGATTTTGATGATATTTGGTATAGGTATTCAGTGGGGAATAATGCTTCGTCTTCTCGGGAATTGAAAACAAGCGATTTCGATCCCAAGGAGAAGTTCTGGACGAGATTCCCGCCTGAAGGATCCAAGCTCACGCCACCCCATCAGTCTGCAGAGTTCCGGTGGAAGGACTATTGTCCCGTAGTTTTCAGGTAACAGCTGCTTGATCCTCAAATAAAACCTGCTATACCAGTTCCACATGTTTTAGATGATCTATTTGTCTCCTTTCATTGTGATTGCCTGGAAGTTTTGGTTCTGTTTGGTTTCGATTTTGCTACAATTTTTCGGTCTGCTTCGCTAAATAGATTGCTGGATACTGCAGGCACTTAAGGAAGCTGTTCCAAGTGGATCCTGCTGATTACATGCTCGCTATTTGTGGAAACGATGCACTCAGAGAACTTTCTTCTCCGGGAAAGAGCGGAAGCTTCTTTTACCTGACTCAGGATGATAGGTTTATGATCAAAACAGTGAAGAAGGCAGAGGTGAAGGTTAGTTGATTTGAGTTGCTTCGTGGTAGAATAAATAAATATAATTTTTGACAGGTCAATTGTCATTTCAATAGCATGATTACTTGTACTTTTGTATTATACTAGAGCTAAATAATTTAAGATAGCAGCTTAAGTTTTTTTAAATTGATGTTCAGGTTCTTATTAGGATGCTGCCAAGCTATTACAAACATGTTTGGCAGTACGAAAATTCAATGTTGACCAAATTTTTTGGTGTGCATTGCGCCAAGCCCATAGGTGGCCAGAAGGTATGGGCAAGGATTTAAGTTAAATATGTTCTGGATTGCAGATCTTTTTACTTGAGGATTTTGCCACTAATAAGTTCCGTCTTTCGTAATTAAATTACAGACACGATTTATCGTGATGGGCAATATGTTTTGCTCAGAATATCGAATACATAGGCGGTTTGACTTGAAGGGATCTTCACATGGACGAACAACGGACAAGCCTGAGGAGGAAATTGATGAGACCACTACGCTCAAGGATCTCGACCTGAACTTCATATTTCGCCTCCAAAGAGATTGGTTTCAAGAGTTCATCAAGTGAGTTTTCTGGGTCATCTTGATATCGTTCTAACACGTCATTTCTGTCCTTTTGGAACTTAGAAGTGGCTTGGTATGATCTCTATGTGAATCAGGCAAATTGAAAGAGATTGCGAGTTCTTGGAATTGGAGGGTATAATGGATTACAGTCTATTGGTCGGTCTTCACTTCCGAGATGACAATACATGCGATAAGATGGGGTTGTCACCATTCCTGTTGCGATCTGGTAATTGATCATTTGATATATTATGGAACTGCTTCCTAGATTAGTTGGTGGGTCTCCTGTGAGATAGTAAATGTTTAACTTAAAGTTGATTGTTGACATCTGCAGGCAAAAAAGATTCATACCAACATGAAAAGTTTATGCGCGGCTGCCGTTTCCTTGAAGCTGAGTTACAAGAAATGGATCGAGTTTTGGCCGGCGGGTATGGTTTTGAGCTCACTTTTTTTTCCTCTGCTATCTGTATTCTGTCTAGTGGTGGTATTGATTGGTAGGCTAATAATTGACTGGTTGGAGAAACTAGATTTGAATTGGCTATACTGTATTATCCCGTCTGTGGTATTGATGAGCTTCTTGGCCCGTCATGGTCTTGACCTTCTGCTCTCAGCTAAATGAAATTAAAAAGTTGTCTATTTAGGTTTATTTCCTTATTTTATAGCCCCGCCATCTTCAATCAGAATTTGTTCTCTGTCCCATTATTCCTTCAAAAGCATTGGCAGAATCTTGATGTTGCGTAGATTGCTTAAAATGTCAATAGGATTTCCGAGTGTTAATGCAAAATGTGTTTTTTTCCCGGCCTTTATTTTTTTAAAAAAAATTCCTTGCCTATTTTGCTAAGTACTTGGTATATCCTCATCCCAATTTTGTTATTTGGAATATTAAAATCTGGGCATGATTCGAACCGTGCATTGAAATCCCATATCTGTTGCTTCTGGAACTCGCAACTCATTCCTTGTGTATACTGAGATTGAGCTACATTTTTTGCTATCAGGAAACCGCTGATAAGATTAGGAGCAAACATGCCTGCAAGAGCGGAGAGGATGGCTAGGCGAAGTGATTTTGACCAATATATCTTTAGGACTCCTTCAAGGAGCGGTGAAATCTATGAAGTGGTTCTTTATTTCGGTATCATTGACATTTTGCAAGATTACGACATCAGCAAGAAGCTAGAGCATGCATACAAATCGCTACAAGCAGATCCCACCTCGATCTCTGCTGTGGACCCGAAGCTCTATTCAAAGAGATTCCGGGATTTTATTCGAAGAGTCTTCATGGAAGACGGGTGATTGGAATCAGCAGATAACTTTTGGATTGAGATCATCATTGCTGTTGGGCCGAGGATACGAATGGTTGGATAGGCTACCACATCCAACTTAGAGCCAGCTGAAGCATGGGTTAAGTGTATAGCTTCACCATCCCGTATTCATTGGAGTTATATTGTATACCCGATGGCTGATGGATCACAGCTGGAGCTATTCCAGGGCAGTTTTATGCGGAGGGTCAGGGCTGAATTTTGATGATGAGCCTCTGCTGGGGCAAAGGAGGGGGGAAGATTTCTTGTAGAATGGAAGGGTGCCCTGGGAAAGGAAAGGAGAGGATGAGAGGTGTTTGTTTATTTTCTTTCTCTCTCCGCCACCTTTATCTCTTTTTCTTTTTCCCCCATTTTTCCCTTGTGGTGATTCGGAGATTTAAGATTTTTGGTGCAACCGAGGAATGTACAACATTGGATTGGAGAGATAGGCACCGGGAAGTGAGAAAGGTGTTCCCTTCTAGTAGATTATGAAAGAGGGAAAGGATTTGAAAGTGGGTGGGTGACGGGGCACTTGATTGGGAATAAGAAATTGTACATAGAGCTTATAGAACAGTAAGAACAGATGCCATCATATCATATATCAGTTCATATCATGTCATAGCTCATGAAATTCCATGGCATATTGGATTACTCTGTGAGTGAGATATCTTTGGAGGAGATTGTATTGTTCAGTCTTCCTCAGCTTTGCATCTGCAGAGGGCCCCCATCGGGTCTCTCTCTCTCTCTCTCTCTCTCTCTGTCATCTGTTTGTGTTGTGTACAAGCGGTGTCTCATTGCGGAACAGAGATGGGGTCATTTGAATTTTGCTTTTTGCTTTTTGCAGGGAAAGGGAAAGTCTTTATCTTTTGTAATATATGTTTGTACTGTGGAAGAGGGCAGAGAGCGAGGAGATGAGAAGTTTTATGAGCTGTGAAGTCAGTGAAGGATGTGGCGTGAAAAGTAGAGAAAGTCTGATCGAAACAGAGAGAGATTTAAAAATGAAGGGGGGGAGACCTGCCTTTTACTGGTCTGGTCCTTGTCCTGTTGTTTTCCCAACCCATCTCTTCTTTTTTAGGGGCAGTTTGGCTTAATTATTATTGGTTACTTCGAAATACAATATCATTGCATTTGTTAGCATATTAGATTTGTTGTAAAAAATTTTAAGCAAAATAATTTTAAAGCAGATACTTCTTTCTTTTGATTGGTATAAGAAGGGCAATCTGGAATGACGATTCAGTCCTCTTTTATACACACATATATATATATAAATGAAGCCCTTCACTGATCAGCCAAGAATATACACAAGATGTACAGTGTAAGTATGTAAATTACATGGAAACCTGCTCTAGAGAAGCCTTTAAAGATGGAAAATTGATTCAATCCTTTTCGCTGTATAATATCCGAGCTTTAATGTTCAGCTCCGAATATATCATATGAATCTGAATGATTAGTTGAAAAAGTCATTTCAAGTAATTTTACTTAAGAGTATAACTGGATTTAACCTCACTAAAATATATAAAAATGACTTTTGAACTATCAACGCCACCCTTTTTATCCACCAATTTTAACTTGTTCAATCTCGAATTACAATAAAAGTTACAATCTAGCACCGCAATCTATTACGTGAAATTACAACAAAAACAAAACCCAACTTGTTTAGGTTTGGTTGCTAATCACCTCTTTCTAGTCTAAATTGAATTTATCAGTAACAGCGAGAAAATGAAAATCTCCTGTGTTATTTCAGTGAGATATTTAAGGGGCAGTTGTGTGAATCTGTAAGATGGTTGGGTTGGGTTTGGTTTTCTAGAGAACAACAAATACATATGTATACATGTATATGTTCCTGCAAATATATATATATATATATATATATTCTACTGTGGCGGTCAAAGTGGGAAAGACAGGAAAGGGAAAGAAAGGTTCCTTCCTCCCAGCGTGGCTTTGCTTTGCTCTGCTCTGCTGTGGTTAGTAAATGGAACCATAGTTAACAGAACCTTTAACTTTTTGACCAGTCCCTCTCTCCCCTCTCCTTGTCTGGTCACACCTGGCTCTGACCCATCGTCTGAGCATGTCCATTCTTGGGCGGTTCAACCGCGACCTGGTTCCACAAAACCTAAACCTCCTCTCAACCGGACTGGTCCGGCCAGGCCATTGGCATTGACTGCGTTAATTTACTGAAACCTCAGTTTTCAAGTTTAGGTTTGTAAAGTGATTAGCTCTCAAGGAACCTATCTACCCTAGCAGTCGAATCTTTTTACTACAGTTCGAATCTTTTTCAGTATATATCACATGATATTCAGAAATTTAACGGGCTCCAATCAATCTAGTTTCAAGTTGGTTCGACCTACCAAGCATCACAATATAAATTTTTTTCCGTTTATAAGATTCGAACGTGAGGTCTTAGCTCATGTGGGGGTGATAGAATAACAATTGGATCTTTTAATCACCTTTAATTTTTGCCCAAATGACTTCTGAAAAGTGAAAAGTGAAGCATTCCATTTTTAAGTACTAGTCTTTCTTTTTTTTAAAAGAATTAATTCACAGCCGACAGGGCCGGCCCGAAACGCTAGGGAAGATCTTTGGAGATCTGCTGCTGCCGCCACGACACTGAATTAATTCCAGGTCGCTAATAAATTGTTTATTTATTTATGTATTATTAACAAACTTTTTCTTTAATAATTATTATTCTTCACTGTCCAAAAAGTTGGTCCCCCCACAACCCACATACAAATAAATACATGGTTAACGGTTAGAGCAAGAGATGTACGGCTGCGTCAAATTACTGAAATGCCTCTGCTGGTTACCCCCATCGTAGTTGCATGAGTGGAGTTGGGTGAAAGGGCGATTTAGACTTTGTGAAATATTGTTTTTGTTTGTTATTTAATTTTGAAAATTCTGCGTCAAGATAATTAGTTGATAAAATTTATACTTGCCAACGTAGGAAAGAGCGCTAATTCCGATAAAGTGTGTATGTATGGTATGGCCAACATTGAATTTTTTTTTGAGAAATTATTAATTTGCGATTATTTTTGAGCTAACACTTTCAACGCATAATAATCACGTGGATCGGGATTTCCAGGTCCACTCATCCACATCCGTTTAAAAAACCAAATTGGAAAAAGAAATTTTCTAATTTAATTATCATTAATAGGATTTACCGCATTTGTTTTATTATTTTTATTTTTTATTGAAAAAAAGGGGGACGAGGTTGCGTGTGCTGCTGCAATCCAACAAAAATTTTGGTCTGACACATCCTACATCGTCATGTCTGTGTCAGGAAAATGAAATTTTGGCCCTTTTAGTTCAAACATTTGGGCTCGATTGCTTATATTTCTCAATCAAAAGCCCTTTGTGGATAAGTTGGGCCATTGGCTGGCTGCATCACTTTGAGTTGTGGCCTCCCCCGGCCTGGTCGGCCACTGACCACATCAAATGAGGCCGACGACTCTGACAGAGAAAATTTGAACGTGCAAACTCATGGAGGCGTGACTGTGACGAGAGAAACCCGTTAATTAAAATTGTATTCGGAAGCATTCGGCTCATCCGTATATCTGCAGTCGATTTCTGGGCTTCTCAGCTCCATGGACGTCTCCTCCTCGAAGACTCGTAAACTTGCATAGAGTGCTACTAACAGAAAAAATATTGGATACACTAGAGCAAGAGTAATGTTAGACGAGGATGAATGTGGGTGGGGTATATGGACAATTTTCTTGGCTTAAGACAGAGTCCACAGGTTGATGATTGCCAACAGTGCCAGCATCGTCGCAATGCCCCATCTTCCGATCAATGATCTCAAGCCGTTCGAACCGCCGCACACGAGCCTGTTGTCATGGTACGTGCACACCGGTTGGTACCTGCAACCATAGGTTGTCCGATTCAGCTGTCCGTCAGGGTTTGTCGTCAACAATCTCAAGACTGTATTCGGACGGTGATGTGAATGAATTACTGACCGGGATGAGCAGAAGGTGATGACGTAGTCGGTGCCGGAGCAGGTAAAGATGCTGGTGGGGTCGTCGTAGGCGTAGCTATATGCCCCGGGGCAGGCCTCCTTGAACTTCTTGGAGTAGTAAGTCGGCTGGCATGTGACCGGATTCCCATACACACCCCGGCAACAGTACTCGTCTGTGTCGAACACGTCACAAGCACTCCGACACCCCACCACCTTCCCGTTCTTCTTGACCGCCAGCTCCGTCGGGCAGCTCGTCCTCATGTCCCCGTCGCACCCAGCTATGCTGCAGTTCCCCCGCCCGTTAATCGGGGTGACCACCATCGGGAGGTTGAACCCGTCCACGAGGCTCACGTCGTAGTAGTCGACCCCGGCCAGGGTGAACTCCGCCAGGGTTGCCGGGGTCTTCCCGGATGCTGAGCACTTGAGTGTGTTCCCGCAGGCTCCGGTCTGGCAGGTCCCGTTCCCATTCCTGTCGAAGCTGCAACCTGTCCGGCCCCATATGCGGCCCGACCAGCCAACCGGGGCAGAGAACACGATCGACTGCCCCGACCTCAGCGCGAAGCCGCCACCGTTGAAGTTCTCACCAGGGGTGATCCCTGGCCAGACCGTCTCCTTGCAGTAGTTGATGATGGTGAAGATCCTGGCCGACCGAGACAGCCTAGGTCCTGTTGCCAATACCAGTATTCAGTATTTGGCTCGAAATCATCCAATGAAAATGGCACACACGCGCAATGGTGCAGCCAAGAAACACATATCGACTTAGAGAGTTTAGAACAGCAACTGCCTTTCTATGTGCTGCCATCAAGAAAAGATTCGGAAAATACCTGTGGACATGAAAATTATAATGAATAGGATTGGTGAGAGCACGTTAAAATGTGCTGCCATCTACGACTGATCGCCACCCTTAAACTCGTACTTATCTCTTCAGTACCCCGTTACTGCTCGGCCGAGCGTGTTTTGGCACAAAATGGATCAAAATCACATGAATGGGTCGGTAATATAGGGAGAGAGGGAAGGTGATGGAGGAGGAAGAAGAAGAATACGTGTGGAGGGAGAGATGATTAAAGGATTGATTTGGTGCATTGCCTTTCCAGTGGCAAAAGCTTTCCTACAAAGATTGGTAGATTCTTTTCCTTCCCACTTGTCCTTTGCCATGGGTGTTATCAATTTCATTGTTTCCTCCCATGTTTTATTCTTGCATCTTGTAGCCAGTTGAAGGCTTATGTTATTGAAACCCTTGTGCCCTTCATTTCTCGGTTCCTTCCGTGCAAGGATCTGTGACTTTGGGAACACCGGATTACATGTGGACGAAGGGGCGGGCAACGCAGCAGTGGGCCAGCCCTGGCAGCCACTCGAGCAATTCTAAATATGGCATTAAAATCATGATTGGAGCTACAAACTCAATAACCTGACAGAGACCCTTAGTAAAATTTAACCCATCCTGTAAATCGATCCTGACCCTAGACAATCCCACCTGAGACCCTCACTTGGATTAAGCAAGTTCCTACTCATCCTTCTTCCGTCCCATATTTTCCCTCCTCTTTCCTTCATTTTTCAAGCAAAGTCTTAAGAAATAAATAATCAGGGGCCAATTTAAACACGCGAGCAAAATGGATCCCATTCACATTTGCTTTTACGTGAACTTGTGTGGTTACATGAACTTATCTAGTGTTTATATGAAGTAATTCAACATATGAATTCGCATTGTCATTCCATGATAAAATATATTGATACATCTAGCATCATATCGCGCAGGCAACACATTCCTTATACGAATCTCTCCCCGTATAACCGAAATCCATAGTACTGGAGCCATGTCCCTAGCAACAGTTAATATCTTAAGTTCGAGCATTATGAATAGAATTGAAAATATCCATTATCCCACTCCTCCTAACCATGTAGCTAAGACACTTACAATACAGTTTATAAGCCTCTACCCTTCTCATTCTTAACTTTTTTCAAAAAAAGTTAGCTTTGTAGCCTTTAAACTGCTACACTACACATAAAACGCCCTACTAAGTTGTCCTGACTTCTATTGGACTGAGACACTAACAAGGAAGTTCCACCTCAGCAGCAAATCAATCTCAAATCTCCTATAACTTTGAAAGAGAAGAAAGATAATAGATTATATAAGTACATAGGCATGCAAGTATATATGCCCACATCATCATGTTACAAGAACATGATGGGCACTTCAAGTTCCAATCCTTCAATAGGAGGCCAAGAGGCTAAAACATGGATAAAAGAGAGACCCAAATAAAAATCCAAAAATATACAAACAAGGGTGACTGGAATTGAACCACAAATAAAGAGCGATCAGAGATGCACATCAACCAGCCGAGTTCTCGTGCAGAAGTACATATTCCCGGCTGCCAAAAGCCCACACAAGTCAGATTAACAGACGTCAACACAGAAAATCAACTCAAGATCACTAACAAACATGCATATACAGTGCCCTGAGGAAAAGGGGTAATATCAAGCAATGTCACTTATGCTTCTAGTTGGAAGGGCTGTGGAGAAGATTATTTATATCTTAAATTATTAATTGCTCAAAGTAGGCACGGTGAGAGCAATAGCAACTTCTAAGAAAACAACCGTCACATGTCAATGATTAGCCAAAGAAACCTAAATGCAAAGTGATTGATGATGCCCTACCTGCTATTCCCGAACTTAATCGTGTCCTTCTCAAAAAGTTCGTAGTACCGCTGGGGTTCAATGGGATTGTCCTGAACCGGGCAAAAAGTTCAAATCACATCAGGATTATTCCATATCTAATTGAAATAGTCCTAATAAAATATAGCATAAATCCGTTCCTGAGTTCTACATGCAAAAGGAAACAAGAGAGATTGCTCCATAAAGTTTCTTACATTGAGAAAGGTCTTGTTCGTGCTTCCAAGATCCATTAAGTAAGGCCTACATGGCAAAGATGGAAAAGAAGAAACTCATATGCTGCATCCATTATAAACTACCACCAACCAAGTACAAGTCAGTAAATCAGGATTAGAAGCCCAGTCTTACCTTACTTGCCTTGACAATGTACCATCAGGTTGCTCACTTTCCACTTGACTGAGAAACAGTGAAGGGAAGTCAAATGTGAAATAAGAATTTGATAAGTTAAGGGAGGAAAAGGAAAGATCAAATGTTAAATTACATACCGGAATTGAATTACAGCATGCTGCTTGCTACAAGATGGGTGGTCTGTTGGTACGTCAGCGACCCTACGTTCTCTCCCGAAAAGGTAACAGCTTTGACGATGAATGTAAAGGGGTTCTGTTCCAGTAGAAACCAGTATGAGATAGAACATTAAGCAGCAGTGATAAACAAGCATACCATAGCACATCTTCCTTCCTAATGCATAGATCAGCAACTTCAGAGAAATAAACATTGTTCCCAAGTGGGATGTCTGTCGCAGGAGCATCAACTCCAATCACAAATAAAATAGCTTTAAAACCCAGTGATGAGTTCACTATAGGAACCCTCCATTTACCACAATATTTAATATCACCTCACTCAGTCAAAGGATGGCTGGTTACACTTAATGTTTTATTTTCATACAAAAGATGAATAGAAGGCTAAGATATCTATGGAAATGGTAAAGAGGGACAAGGATTCATTATAAAGAGCAGCACCGGCATAAAGTAAAAATTGATTAAAAAAAATTTACTAAAAGAAAATGATACTTCTGTTTATTGGGAATCTTTAGAGTTGAAATTTCATCCCAAAAACCTGAAAATACACATCTTGGCAAATCCAACATCAAAATAAAGAATGAAAGGTCTGTGGACATGATATAAAAATGCAGGTGAAATGGACAGTAACCAGTTGTTCAATTTAAAATCAAAGGTACAATTGAAATGATAAGATAGAGACCACGACTTGGGCATTGTGTTCATCACACACAGTGAATAGTTAAAATCAGCACAACATACCATTAAGCACTTCACCACCCTTGAATACATACAACCGCCACCTGATATCAGGTTTGCGAGCATCCGGAGGTTCAGTAAAAAGCAAAGTCACACCTGCAAAGTGAAATCTCATCTAAATGGAAGGAAATATGGATCCTGACCACATGCATTTAGAGAATTGAAGAACTTCTTAAAGAAATTATCCCTCTTTGGGAATCGGGGACAGAAGTAGGTGCACAAATGGGAAGCTAGAAGAACCACCATGAAGTCCGTGCTTTTGATAGATTTTGAAACGCAGAAGAAGTCGAAACCAATTTCACATGTCTCTTTGCAAATATGATAAATGCTGCATGGCAAAGAAGCATGGATAATCAGAGAAGTGGCATGAGATACTCTCACTCAATATAACCCTACCTCTCACTCGATTTGTTTCAGCAGCAAGCTTTCCAGATAGTTCAAATGTAGGTTTTTGCTGGAGATACAGAGAATAACAGAATTTCAATCAATGTTGGGCATAAAAAAAATATAGCTTAAAAAATTAGACACAGAAAATGAATAATAAAATACAAATAACGATAATTTTATTATTTGTTCTTGGTTACCAAATGACCATCAAATGCCACATTCTAGATGATTCACGATGTATGTTATGATTACCATTATTCAGGGGAAGGAGGCCACTATTACCTTTTGCTTTTCTTCAAGAGCCTTCTCAGCTGCCTCCATTTTGGCCACTGAATCACTGACATCATCCCTGAGCAGATGTTTGCGATCACCGGAAAGTGAGACAAAGAATACAAAAAATTTAGTGGAAAAATGAAAGCAGAATGACAGCAGATCAAGCACCTTTTTCTTTTACAAGAAGAAACAAAATCAGTTCAATGCCATTCAATCCTTAAACAAGCATCTTTTTCACTTAAAAGGGTTCCTATTACTGTTTGGGAAGACCAAAAAGATTTCCCAGTGATCATATTCTTGGAGTCGAAATCTTTGAGATAATATGTAATGTTCTCCAAACTTAGCATTCTATTCTTTTTTTTTTGTATAACACATCTTCTTCTCATTAAGAATAAATAAATCTACACCAAGACCAGTAAGTCCTACGGATCAAATTCGATCATATCAAGCCTAAAATGAGCAATAGAGAGGTCATATGTGTCAACATTTTATCACAAATCATCAGGAACTTCTACATAAAAAAGATTTCAAGAGGAAACAGCACCACATTTTTCCTAATGATCCCAGGAGTACAGAGGAATTGCAAGTAATGTAGAAAAAGACAGAAAGAGGAGTAACAAAAGTTTGTACGCAAATTTACTAGGTCAAGCTTCAATGTACAATAATGAGATTTACATTACACACATAAATACACTTGGGCATGCATCCATGAAAACAAAGTCAATTTGTATCAAATGGCACGCAATTGAGAGTGTTTATGGATAGAGTGAATGAAAACATTAATGGAAGAATAGAACAGCAGCTCACTCGTGCTCAGATCTTCTTGTATTTGTCGCCTGAAAAAGGAAACATCAGTTTATCATTAGTGAATGTTTGATGAAGAACTTACAAGTTTCACGGGTTGTTCGACCAGAATTTCCTAAAAATGAGATAGATAATCCTATTTTCAGGAAAAAGACGATAAATAGTTTTGCAAACAAAGCTTGAAAATTGAACGTATTTATCTCATATTTTAACCAAAATTATCATTCTATATAAAAGAGCCAGAAAGAAACTAACTACTGGGAGTAAAACACATGACATCATAGAAACAAGGTCCAGATTCAGTTAATTTGTAGATGTTGTCACAATACATTTTTCAGTAAAACTACAGGATTCAACAATTATATTCAGACTGTGCATCCATCTACAGAAGAGATGTACCGATGCTGACGATATTTGGAAGCCAGACAAGTCAACAAGGAGACAAAACTGATTAGAAAAGATTTTAGATCCCATCATTAGTCAAATTTTAGACACTGGCGACCTCTCAAGACAGCCTGAATTATTAGAACAACAAATGACAGGGCATTTAAGAATCCAATCCACCATTTATATCAGTTATGCATATATCCTGACAGGGCATTTAAGAATCCAATCCACCATTTATATCAGTTATGCATATATCCAGTCTAACGTTTCACTTGAACTCAATATACCGACAATTGATTCAGCAGTACCACGAACGGACAACTTAAGCTAATGGAAAAATTAGCTGAAACAAGATGAACACGAAAGGAGAGCCATTTTTTTCTGCTGAAAACTACTTACAAAAAAAAGAAAATTGAAATGCAAGAAACAGCCCCTACTGAAACAAATGGAGACCAGTAAACAAATTAAGCGAAAGCAATGTGAGGGGAGTGAAATGGCTATCACCAGACACCTCTTGGCGCGCCCGGGCATCTGCATCCACTAGTGGCGATCGAGAATGGTGCCTGCTTCTTCGATGCCTGTCAGGCGGTGGAGATTCTGACCGCTCACGCCTCGGTCTCGAAGACTTCTCATTTTTCTCATCCCGCTCAGATCTTCTCTCTCTCTTCTCCACCTCAATGTCCCTTCCCCTATCCCTATGATCACTGCCATCACGACTTCTCTTCGTTTGGTTCCTTTCGTTCTCCCTCTCAGGCCTTCTTTCGGAATCTCTCTCGCTCTGAGCTCTCCTCAGGCGCTTCGTCCGAGGAGATGGAGACCGCGGAGCTGGAGAGACAGATTTCCTTGGCCTAGGAGACCTAGCTCGACCGGAATGCTTCTCCCTTGATGGGGAACCGCCCCGACGGGTGCTCCGATGACGCCCGGGCGATCGCTCTGCCCGAGGTGGCGGACTAGAGGCTCGAAGCCGGATGGATTCTCCCATACCCCCACAGAGGTTGAACTGTCGATTGCAGATTGCCCGAGAAACGAGAGACTGAAGATTTCACTCGCCGGAGAGCAGAGGTTTAAATCTCTCTGATGATAGGGTTTTGTTTGAGAAACCGGTTAGGGGCTTTTTAGTCATTTTATTTGGAAGGAAATTCTACAGAAATTTAGATTTTTATAATTAGTAAAAATACCTGTGTGTTGTAAACTTGTAACATGATGATTTGAAGATAATTTCTCGTACAATTGACTATTATTAATTTTACATTGCTGCTGGAAAAATATATTATTTTTATAATAAAAGTATATTACACTGTGTTGTGAATATTAATGTCTCGTTTAAAATATAGAAAACACCAGAAATTCGTTAAAATATTTTTGTTATTGGAAATATTCTATGTTATGGCAGAATGAAATATATTTGTAAATACTACCTATTCAGATAATAAAATATTATTTATGTTGAATATATTCTGTAGAATATCATATATAAATTGAAAATTCTTTTCATTGTGTTCATGTTATTTAAAATATCGAAATTTGATGAATTGCAGCATCAAAGACCGAGGTGATCATGCGAAATGTTACTAATGTAATGACAAATAGGAAGCATTAGTTAAATATACATGAAAAAATAACATGTTTTGTGATATCATATTTAACTAAAATACCAGAATTTTTTTATACATTTATTTTAAATATTATATCGAAAAATAAATTACCTTCAATGGTCCATCGTCGTCATCTTCATTTGAAAATATGGAATCTATCGGTCTCCATGTCCCGTATGTGTATTATTTGATTTATTCAATTTAGTTTGATTACCCCCGGGAAAAATACGGAAGCACGAATGTTGTTTGCTAAGGTGTCGAAATAAAATTATGATAAGGTGATTGCATCTTTACCACGTTTCAAATGCAAGACACTCCAAGAGGACGGGTCTTTTGTACGGTGACATTGTCAACGACAAGTACCAACAAATGAGATGATAGATTCGATTCTTATCAATGATGATCAGTTATGCACCTCCTCTTCCAGAACTGTAGGTATGGCTCCAATAAACAAATATGAAAACCGCAATGATGCTCCAGGAGGCAGAGAAATACATGTTTCCTATGGAAGAACAGGGTACCATGTTTGTCTGATACTGCATATCTTTTGGAATTCTCTATCAGACACGCAATCAGGTCTCTGTAGGTGGGGATACCGAGAATCATACAGAATGTATGCATTCTGTAGAGATGAATTGCAGAGAGAATGCGGAAAAATGCTTTGAGCTTTCCGTTTTCAAAATCAAGCACGAAACTTCCAATGCACTAATTACAGCCATTTAGGCATCTCGAATTCGATTCAGGGGCACATGACCCGGACAAGAAAACTAATGGCTATAGAGGCATGAGAAGATTCCCTTTTTCTTATGCTATGATTTCATATAAAGGATCTACACCATCTCAGAGCAAGCAGTGTGAAAATTCTTGGGCAGCTGTTCCTACCTCGGACCTGAGATGTGCTGGGAAGAGATATGCGACATTGATTTATGGGAACTTGAAGTGGTGCTCGTGAGAGAAGCATTTGCCCGAGGATACAAGAGAGCGCTTTCTTCCTCGCGCTCCTGCTCTGCTATCATAGAAGCTTCAGCGAACCTACGGCCGTAAAAGCGCAAGAAATTCAAAGATTCCAGTCTTGGATCGCCCAAGGGTATCCCTCCTTCCAGCATTCCAACAACAGTAGCCATGTTTGGTCTAAGAGTTGGTTCCTCGTGGACACAACAAAGTGCCACACGAACTAGTTTCTCAACCTCCTCTCCTGTTACCCGGCTCCCTAGTCTCGGATCAGAAAGTTCCAAATACCTTCCTTGTTCGTGCATCTCGAGTGCAAATAAAGGGAAATATACAAGCCCCGATCCTAAGGATGATGAGGAGTGTGTTCCGCTGCTATCCTCCTCAAGGCTGTGGCTCTGGGTCCGCAAGAAGCAGTTCTTTCTACCACTCACAATCTCAAGCAGTACCATCCCAAAGCTGTAGATATCTGTCTTTTCTGAGATAGCAGAATTGGTTAACCACTCAGGTGCCAGGTAGCCACGGGTCCCTCGCATGGTTGTGAAGAGGCTGGACTGTTCAGGAGCAAGAAGCTTAGATAGTCCAAAATCGGAGATCTTAGCGTGAAAATGGTCATGTAAGAGGATGTTTTCTGGCTTTATATCACAATGAATGATCTTATGCTCACAACCACTGTGCAAGTATGCAAGCCCTCGTGCTGTTCCAAGAGCAATATCAAACCTCTCCTGCCACTCTAGAACAGGTCCATTCCCAAAAAGGATACGATCCAGCGACCCACGGTTCATATACTCATAGACCAACAAGCGTAAGCTCCCCTGGGCACAAAAACCCCGCAATTTGACCAAGTTCACATGATGGATATTTCCAATAACAGCAATTTCGGTGCAGAATTCCCTTTTCCCCTGGATTCCTACATTGGTGATTTTCTTCACGGCCACGACTGTCTCATCAGGCAGCGTACCCTTGTAAACAGCACCAAACCCACCAGAACCTATGAGGGTGATAAAGTTATTAGTAGCAGCCTCTAGCTCTTTGTAATCGAACCTCTTAGGTAAGCCCGGGATGTGGAAGGCATCTAGCTCTTCAGATGAAGGTGGGTTATACCTATCCGGTTTCTTTTCCCTGGAGATTCCCTGTGCTCTCCACCAAAGAAATCCCAGCAAGATTAGGAGAACAAAAGCACTGGAAGGTAGCAGCACCATAGCAATGAGAGGAAATTTCGTACTTTGGCTGTCGTTATCACCACCTTCCGCATGAGAAGATCCAACAAGGAATTTGATGTAACCTGTCTGATTATTCCCCCTTTCAGTACCTGAAATAAGCGATCCCAAATAACCCTTCATCCAGTAACAATCACCAGATGAATTCTTATACAAGAATCCCAAGCAAGAACAGTCCCCCGAGCAAAGATCTTGACAGGCCGTCAGGTTTGCGCCCCTCTTCACAGGCCCTGAGAATTGATTGCTGAAGTAGTCGTATCCATGGCCAACTGTCAAGTATGACACAGCCGTCAAATTCAAGTGAGTACTGTTGCTAGTCAGATTACAAGCTGGATATAGAGAATAAGAGCTGTCGATGGGCACACAACTGGTATTGTCGTACAGAGTAGAGCGAAAATTCGAGGGACATGAACAAGTGTTAGACACCGAGCCATCCATGCAAGACCCAATTCTTCCACAGGAATATGGGATCTGGCAGCTGTCTGAAGGGCCCACAAAATCATCAATCCAGTCACCAGTGGAGAAACTCTTGACCGTGAACCGTCCTGAGGAATCTAAGGAGGCGACCCGTAAATCAGAGTGTGACAGCGCAACCTGAATTATGACAAGTGTTCCATTGCCTCCGAGCAGATATAGGCCTGTCCCATTCACCATCATATATTCAACCATATAATTCGAATTAATATAGGTTTTCGGGTCCATGGATAACTTCCAGTATGTCTGTCCTTGCCACTGCAAGAGCAAATCTGAGGAGCTAAGCATGAGGTTGTAATCGCCAGTGGACAAGTCCGAAGGAGATAATGCACTGGAGAGAGATGCCCCGACTGAGAAAAGCTGCCCCATCACAATTGTGTCTGTTGGATGGTGGAAACTCTCCCACAAAGAACTATTGGAATGATCGAGCAAGACAAGATTACCCATCCCATTCAGCATCATCGCATACACAGGCGATGCAATCGCTGGGGTCGACCATCTCATATTGCCTTTTTCATCAAATATGGAGATCCCTTCTTGCGTGAGATACATCTTACCCGAGTTTGAGATCGGATAGTCCCTATTAGCTGACCATATGATCACGTTGGACTCCACATGGATGACACATAAGTAGAAGTTGGTCTGTTGGGACTCAGGATTGAAGATTGCAGCTCTGAACATCCCATTCCGGGAGGATAGGAACGTGCCAGATTTTTCAGCAAACTGGAGGCTTGAAGCAGTGAAATTCGGATACACGAACTCCAGATAGGAGATTCCCGAGACGAGCAGAGCACATGAAAGGAAAGCAGCAGAGAACAGCAACAGGGTTCCCATCCAAGAGGGGCGGTGTAGAGGAGGATGAAGATGAGCAACGATTGGTTTTGATACAGAGGATGGTGGAAAGCAGGATAGAGTTAGGCTAGTTGAGACTTGTCCATTTCTTCTCTCTTACATCTTCTTCTGTGAATGAATTCGTTGACTATTTCTCTCTCTAGCTCGTTCTCTCTCTAGTAGTTGTTTCCGTTTACTTCCCCTCTATTTTATTAAGATTTAAATACGAGCAATAATTCTTCTCCGGCCTCCTCAAACTTACATACGTTCCCACAGAAGACGGGGACAGGAGCATTATTTCGGCGCCAACAGATTAAATAAACGAACAAAAAACCATGGCCGCCTACCTTGATAAGTATTTTTCTACTCCGTCCACAGTTGTAGGCGTTGAATGGCATCTCTGATGCATTATTGCGCTGTTTAATCGCTTACTGGGTTAGCGTTCTCATCCGTCTCAGTGATAAGAAACATGGCAAGGAATCTTTTTTACAGCATAATATTGCAGGACCAATGTGCATGTTAGCAGACAAAACAGAGGGCAAGACCCAATTCTTCTATGTACCTTCAATTTCTTGATAATATTATACACCAACTCAAAGAATAGACTTTATGGCAACCCGGGCAAGGAGATTCTGTATCTTAACGTGCCACCAATGTGCATGTTAGCAGACAAAACAGAGCGATGGATTATGTATGATTACCTGATAAGGAAATAGCTTACAGATAATCCTGCACAGATTTGACATCAAGTTTCTCGAAATGTTGGAGTTCCTAGAGAAACTTGGAAAAAGCTACGTTATCATAAAGGAGACATTTTGAGGAGAGCTTTCTTCGTAAAGCTAGAAACAGGAACAATTCGTAATGCATTATTCCTAAATTCCTGTAAATAACAGCTGTTTCTATGAAATTCGAATAATCTTTGGGTGTTTGGTAATAATCTATCGGAAAAAGAAAGCATTTTTCGGAGGCACTGCTCCTGGTGGGCAGTGGCGGAAGAAGCGTCCGTCTTCGTAGGCAACAATGGCCTGCCACTGGTTATGCGCTGGGTAGGTGCGCACACTGATCTCTGCCTCATCGAACAGGGCGAGCAGGTGACGCCACCGTCGGGGGAATTATGACAAGGAAGCTCCGTGGATGAGACGGAGGCAGAGGAGGGCACAAGGAGAAGGCGAGCTGAAGAACACGACGACTACTGGGGGGCGAGGACGAAGCTCGTTAACCATCTCGCTGCCAGAGCAGTGTTCAGTTTTGCTGAAGCGGGAGGGCTTTCGTCGGGTTGATATCTCTCTAGCAGGCAGGAACTCTGACCTATTACTGTTTCATCCCCAAACTATGATAGCTTTCAAATTTGGCCTTTAAATTGTTAGAATCTTACATGAAAAAGCACTCCGCAAACCTTTCTTGAATATAGCATAGCCTAGAATCAAACTCGACAAATTCAGTTTATTACGGCCACACCGTCGAACCTAATAGTGTGCGGGTGTAATTTAAGTTGTGGCTGATTTATAGGGATATGAATGAAAATAAGCTTATCTTCATTCCGTGGTAATTTGACTTTTCAATGTGTGTCGGGCATAGAACTACCATTTCTAACTCTATGAAGATATCAACCGAGAGCCGGTTTGTTAATTTTGGATCTTTTTGTCAATTCATGTGTGAGTACTTCTTTCACCAATCTCACCATACCCCTCGGGCAGTTTGCACGAAACTTTTTGAAATGGTAATTATATTGTATCGTATGAGTGTTTCAAAATTTTGTTTTTACGTGTATTATTTTGCGACTAACAGGTAGACTACTAAAAAATCGATTTTAAAAATTTAAAAAAAAAAAAAGGGAAGAAAGAAAGAAAGAAAAGATGTATGGGGTGAGAGAGGCTCGAACTCTCGACCTCAGGATAACTCAGAAGCTATGAGACCTACGCGCTAGCCAACTGCGCCACCACCCCTGGTTGTTGACTTTTGCAATACATAAATAATATTTTCTCTTTTCTTCATTCCTCAATCAAAGTGGCTTTTGAGTTTGCTGAATGTCTCATTTTAGGCGTATTTTAGTGGTCTGAACTGGTAGTATTCAAAATTTTAATGGTCCTGACTAATTTAATTCGAATCTAATCAGCTCCCTATGGGGGTAAATCAAGGGCAAACGAAATTCAAGTCAAGCGTGAAGGCGCAATTCTACCATCTCGTATTCAGGTCACTAGATTGAGGGTAGAAGTATAAAAAGGGAGTTAGAGAATGAGAATACGTACCTTATACGCCCAAATGTTTGAGGCCCATAACAAGCCCATCAGTTTCAGCTCCCCGCAGGCAAGTCTTTCGGAAAAATATTAGTTTCAATTCAACATCGCCGTCGATCAAAGTTCATGGTTGAACGGCCAAGCCGGATCGTTCTCCAGACAGGAGGATCAGAAATTTGCTAACGATCAGACATTTAATTGAGCTGAATCTCTTATTACATGCCACAGAGTAGTTTTATTTTACGTACAAGCTGGTCTCCGAACCGCAACCCAATACCATGCAATCTATTTTCTCGGTTGAAGCAAGACCTTGTTAACTAAACTATCCAGGTTCACGTACGACGAGCCCGACGGCCCCATGACGGCTTCTTCAGCCTTCCTCTTCAACTCCATGGCTCTCTTCTTCATCTCCTTCCCTTTCTCTCCCTCCATCAGCTCCCTCACCAGCCCTTCCACTTCGTCCCTCTTCACATTGCTGTCGATCTCCATCCCTGTCCCCCACTCCGTGCAGCAATACCTGCAGTTCATCGGCTGCTCCGCAAAGAAGGGCCAGCAGATCATCGGCACGCCGGTACAGATGCTCTCCAGCGTCGAGTTCCACCCACTGTGCGTCAGGAAACCTCCGACCGCCGGATGGTTGAGTACTTCCTCCTGTGGGCACCAGCTCGTCAACAAGCTCCTCTCCTTGGTCGCTACCAGGAAACCCGGTGGCAGAATGGCCTCCTCTCCGGACACGAGGTCGGGCCTGATCACCCACAGGAACGTCCGGTTGCTGTTGGCGAGTCCCCAGGCGAACTCGAGGAGCTGCTCGGCCGTCACGATGGTTATACTCCCGAAGTTCACGTAGACGACGGAGTTGGGCTCCTTGGAGTCGAGCCATTTCAGGCAGTCCTGGTCTTCCTTCCATAGATTGGATCCGATCTGTTTCAAGTCAGCATCCTGTACCTGGTCCAGGAGGAGATGCAGGGGACCAATGGTGTGAACGGGAGGGAGCATGGCCCTAAGGGCATCTAGGACATCTTGTTCGAGTTCCTCGAACGTGTTCAATACGATCGCGGACGCTCGTTTTGCCCTCGAGGTCTCGACTTTGACGAAGTCCATCATTAAGTCGTCGGGGTCTGTGGTCTGGATGAAACTCGGTAGGTCCTTCAGGCGGATGTTCTTCATTCCGGGAATCCAATCTATGGCCGTGTCCATGTAGCCGTTAGTCAGGTAGGATGCATCTGCAGGTCCCAAAAACATGAAACCAACCATCGCATTAGTCACGTTCACAAGAATGGCAATACTGAAAGGAGAAGGGGGAAAAAACACTGGTATAAACATTATGATACATGCTCATCATTTAGATTTTCTAATAAGAAAATTTTTTGGGTCCAACCACAGATTTGGGCTCATATTTTATTTCTTTTGTTGCTAGAAAGTTGAATCAATCTAACTAATACATGATCATGACACGCCGTCTGATTTAAGTAAGAGAGCGCTCAATTGATCTTCTCATACAAAGATATCGAGCTAATACAATGTTAGATCGTTCATAGCAGACTATTGACCTGTTAGAGTGCTCTCAACTGGGCTTAACGAGACTAGGTTACGGACTTATGTAAGAAGACGTTGCTGATATTATTTTAACTAAAACTTATAAGAAATTGAACTCATTTTCACTCAAAAGTCTGAGTTAAGAAAAGGATGCGACATATAAGTATATTATAATCACATATTGTTTAATTTCATTGAATTCAACATCTCATCGTTCAAGTAAACAGTACAATTTTTCTAATGATAATATTTTTTTCACAAAATTCAAACGACGGACTTGATTTAACCAGACCCATGTTGCGATATTTAATATCTTATTCGAGACCAGTGTCCGTACATTACGGGACAAAAATAGCCTTCGGGATGTTTATCTTCTCGATCACGACGCATGGGCCTACGGGAAGACAACGTTTCAGTCCAACGGCTTATGGTCACCGTATGGTCCCTGAATCCATGCACAAAGAGCCACCACATCCAAAGATAAAGTCGGGAAATTTTCTTTTCTTTTTTTTGGTAATGGGTCAGAGTTTGGCAGTAGCACCGCTGGTTTTTGCACACGGGGTTAAAGTGACGAGCAACAATTTTTGTAAGAAACTCATAATTAAGTTCAAGAACTAACCCATAAACTTCTTCTTTAAAAAAAAAAATATCAGAGCTGAGAAGAAAATTTGAGAAATGAGAAGTAACACTGACAATCGTGTTGTCTGCTGACATGTTGGGAATTCAATATCTCAGACTTGTGAACCAGGATGCTGTAGCCATGTGTGAAAATGGCTGATTAGTAATATAATAAGAAGTAACATGATAATCTTTTCGGCCAAAAAAAAAAAGAGTAACATGATAATCTAATAATAAGAATTGAAAACAAAATTATCTAATTTTTTTACCGTGAATGTTGAATCTCGTCTTTTTAGATTTCTTTTTCTTATAATATGCAGAGATATGGTAAACAAGACATGGCTGAATCACCTTTGAGTGGAGTATAACCCCTTTCGACCAAACTCTGGAAGTGAACGTAGCCCAAGAACCCGCAAGCACTCGTCGTCCAAAACAGCACTTCCCGCACCCCGATCTCCTCGGCGGCGTCCAGCGTGAAGGTCATCACGCCGTCCGACACCACGCAGCTCACCGGAGGAATCTCACCGGTAAACGCCCTCTCGTTCAGCCTCCGGAGCAGCTCCCGGAAGTAGGGCAAGCAATGCTTCCTCGTCGACTGGCACAGGGACGGGATATCCTGCGTGACGTCCACGTCCGAGGGCGGCAGGCCGTCTGGGATCGTCTCGAACTGCAAGGCAGGGAGGCCGTCGAGCGCGTGGGGCCCCCGGGACCGGAGCAGGCGTCGGTGGTTGAACTCAGTGTTGACGAAGGTGACGTGGAAGCCCCGGTGGTGGAGCAACTTTGCCAGCTTCAGCATAGGGTTTATGTGGCCCTGGGCAGGGTAAGGGATGCAGACTGCGTGGGGTTTCTTCTCGAGAGAACCCATTGTTTTCTAGTTTCTGTTTTACGCTTCCGGATAGTGTCCAGTGCAAAGAACGTAATCGAGATCGGGATCGGGATCAGTATCAGAGTGAATGGGAAGCGCAGTGCAAACTTGATGAACGATCTTGCACTTCAATTGGGGGAATGTACTTATAGGCACGAGAGAATAGTCAAACTCAGAACAGCATCGCAAGTTGCTACACATCCGTCCGAGTAGCTGCTAGCTGGCTGACCCAACGAGTTCTCATCTTTTTACCGATCGGGGATCGGATATTATATTTTTAGCCGCCTTGCATTATTTGTTGGATGAGTTGTGATAAGAAATGGGGAAATTCTTGAATTTTAGTGATAAAAAATTTAAAGGTAGAACTTCTTAATTGAGGTTTAAAATGGTATTATTGTATAAACTTTCTTTCTTAGGATGCAAAACATTATTATGACAACTCAATTCACGATTTTGTCTTATGTTTCATTCATGCTGGACTAGATATTGCATGACGCACCCTTACTTGGTACGTATGTTTTTCGTTGATAAGTGAGTTCATGGTGCTTATTGCTATTATCGTGCTTGATCAAGCCTAGCATTTTTTTTGCGTGAGACACGTTCTACTGTAAAAACGTAGGAGACATGATCATTTTTGATAAATTTTCTCCTTCCCATTTATCGGGAGCCAGACGACAGGCATATCGTTTACCACAAGAAATGCAACTTGCATTTCATTATGAGGTGTGCATTCAGTTCTGAAGACATAAAAAAAAAAAAAAATATATATATATATATATATATATATATATATGACAAAGACTGGAGTTATTTGAAAAATATCGGGGCCCGGCAGTGAAAGTGGGAGACAGCCTATCAATGTAAGTAGTCCCGGACACGAGCAGGTTTGAGTCTGAAACCGATCCCGTTAAAACCAGCCTAGAACCGGTCAAATCGGGAGCCGGGATTGGACCGTGAAATACAAGGTTTAGAACTGGTTTCACCTGTCTTAGAAATCAGAACCGCTAGTTCGAACCGGACCTGAGCCGGCTGTTCCAAACCGGAACTCACAGCAAATTTAGAAATTTTTGAACTAATCCTACAACTTTAGTGGCGTAGTCTAGCCTTTTCAGGCCTGGTGCCTGCCATGCCATGCCATCCCACCCTCCCTTCTGCCACTGGTGGTAGTAACCCATCGCCCAGGCCCGCCCACCCCCCCTCCCTCCCTCCCTCCTCAAAGGCTGACACGCAACCTCCACCCTTTAGCTCTTTTCAGCGAAATTTGAACTGCAGAAATTCAAACCAGCGGTTCGGAACAGGATTGAACCGTAATTTCAGAACTGTTTGATTTAACAGTCCTTAGGGCCGGTTTTGTGGTCACTTGGAACTGAAATTACCTGTTCCGACCAGAACTGTTCGGTTCTAGAACCGTGACCATGACTACATGTAAGCATCATGTGTGTATATCTTTTGTGCCTGTACTTAAGTGACCTGGAAAAATAATAATGGATACGTGGTTTTAGTATAATGATAGAAGATTTTAATTTATAACTTACAAGTTCTAGATTTGATCGCGTACTAGACTCATGGGCATCTTTTATCAGTTAAAAAAATAGTAATACTCAACAATAAATGTGGTTCTTATGAAATTATTTCATATTCCGCGTGAAATTAAAAAATTTTCAATTTAACTCCTTATAAATAAGATTTTTGATATCTTTTTTATTCTTTCGTCCCTCTTATTCTTGTCCCATCGTACTCCTTCTTTACACTAACAAGAGAACTAGCGGTGAATAAGTTGGTGAACCTGCGCCACATCGTCTTCTTGCAAGAAGATTCAAGCATTAAATGGAAGTGATGTTAACCCTTGATTCCCGGCAGAGTGTGGCACACAAAATACATAGAAAAATATATACACATGATGCTTACACTGAATATATATATATATATATTAACATAAGTTAATTCAAATAGCACGCTAGTATATGTTAAGAGAGTTTTATTTTTTGTTGAACTGATTCATCTTGAATTAAATTAATTAGTAGTTCAAAAGATTTTTAGATATCATTAGCGTGCACCTGTACACGTTATAACATCGTTTATGAAAGATGGCATGGCATGCCACGTGACAATTAATAAGTGAATAAAATATTTTTTTAATTTCAGTCATTCATAACTCGTCACGTGACATGTGAGATCCAAAGAAATGGCAGTCACTGTCCACATCAGCATCCGTAAACGACGTTATGACACCTGGACCAAATTGACCGACGGAATTAATCAAATTGATGATTGTCAAATTTTAAGAATTAAACTAATGGTTCACCGTAAATTTGAAGGTAAAAATAATGGTTTGTTCAAAATTTAAATGTCACTGGGATGGATGGGCCAGTTTACGGACACAAGCACTGACGTCAATTGGTGCATGCTCTAAACGATCCAGACACAGCTGCAAAGATCATCAAGCCTGCATGCTTTGATGCCGGACAGATCCAATGGTCAGAAAGCCCCTACGGTCGATCTATGCACGAATCGGACAATGGCATTGAATCTGGTGGTAACAGCACCTCCCCCATCGATCCTTTTCTTGCATTAAGTATCGTCCCATAATGGTTGCCTGGCATGAAGGGAGAGATCCTTCACTGTGACGTTGCATCTTACCTCGTCGTACGTGGTTTATGGCCCAGCTAAAACATCGAATACATTCGAGCAATACTGTTAATTATTTATCCAACGAAAATTCAGAAAAGGAAATCCGTGTAAGTTAGGGACCACGCTGTCGAGTTCCAGTCGATCATATCATTAAATTTTCACATGACTCATAAAAGCAAAGAGGATAACTTGTCTCGATACAGGATCTCTCTAATGTATCCGAGCAATTACCACGGGTTCCACGCTTCATTTTGATGACGTGCAGGACCGTTAATAATCCGACATGATAATATGTTAAATTTTTGTTGAATTTATAATTGGCATGTATCCATCTCTTATATCCATCTCTTAATTTTCTAATCTTTTATTATCATTATTTTTTAGCAGACATCTGTATTCTCAATCAACCTAAATATCCGCAAATCATATACTAAAAATAGTCCAAATTTTGAGACATTGACATAAGAGATACGATTGATAGGTTAATTATATGGTAAATTCATGTATCGTTCAAGATTACAACTTCCCAACCATATGCAGTCAAAGTGAAGAACCACGTGGTTCTTATTACTGTTATAACCTTATCCACGATTTAAAACCAAAAAAAAAAAATCTAATGTTAGATTCTTATAGGTGAGAATTTACATGCATTTTATTCTGTTTTTTACTCATATCCTGATGAGAAAAAAACAAATATAATGGGCAACACTGTCCTCGCAGTCATCACCAGGGACAAGATCGTCATGACTTTGCCCTCGCTCGAGGTTTAGTCGACTTTATGATCAACTATAAAGAATAAAATCATCTATTCTTCCAGCACCGGTAAGTCATCGTGTGAGAGACGCTCAATTATTGTCCACAGCACCGAGGTGACCATACCACGTTTTTTACATACCACATACCTCTCAAATCAACTCTGTCATTCTTATTTTGAAGTTTTCAATATCGGAGATCCGAATCAAATTCCAATAGGACTTTCTTGTCTGTTTCAGGAGTACGCAAGAGCAACGTGCACTCAACATGCATTCAAGAGTACACTGGAGCCACCGTAAGCCATGCTGAAGACAATCGAGGGGCCACCGCTGTCCACGGCTCATGGTAGTCACAATTGATGTCCACTGAGCTCACGTTTTAACTCAAAAGAACTCCAATTTTGGGGGTCCTGAGACCGGCCCGGACTTTCAATGAGGTGGTGACCTTTTCGAGAAAAGCCAGTGGAGAGAGGGGATCGCTTTCACTGCACGTGTTGTTACTGTATATCATCGGCGCTGTTTCAAGCATTGGGACATGCCAGCGTAAACAACGCGTTGGCGACGACCGTATGGCAAATCATTGAAGACAATGTTAGATTTCATGTGTACTGACATCGGGTCCTTTTTTTTCTTTGTTTCCTATTATTACCTCTGACGTGGGCTCTTTTAACAGGTCCTCTCCCGTTACAATGATTGTCCTATGACTTTTGTTTTGATACAGCAAACAGGAAGAAATTAATTTCGATTATTATCTATGAAATTTTTTGCTGTATTTTATTTCCGTTTTTCTCCTATTTAATAACGGCCTTCTCTTATTCTTTGTAATAAAGAAAAATAATGAGCTTATTTGGCAAAAGAAATAGAATTTGTCACGTGCCTGTAATGGCGAGATCATATGTGTGGACTTCGAGAGATAGTCCTTTTTCTCGCTTCAAGAGTTTATTGTCGGTGAAGCGTGCATGCAATTTGCACAAAACAGCCAAAGTGAACTCGTTCATGTGGTGGAAAATTTATTTCTTTTTAAAAAAATCTCGTATTTTAAATATTATGAATAAAAATAATTTATTTTGAAAGCGTTTTATTTCCAGTAAGTTCACCAGACTCGAACTAAATAATTAGTCATAATTTATTTGACTTTTAAATATCAGTGAATAAAAAAAATTAAACAAAACATTTGAATATTAAGTAAAAAAAAAAGTCAAGAATTCATTAACTCATCACATTAGAATATCCTTGATTTTCACATGCACGCACGCTGCGCCAATCGTTTAGCAAACATCAAACATAGATAATATAGTAATCTCTCTTACAAAAAGGTAACACTAACTAAACCTTTTTTTTAATAACCAAATATCTAATCACCTTCCAGACCTGATTAGCAATAGTTACGACGCTTCCTCCTCGAGACACACACAATAGCCCACTAATCACGTGTACCGGATAAGACAAGCGAATCTGACGAGATCGATAGGTATAAAACTCCCATCCACGAAAAGACAGTCCTCCTAACATTTGAATCCGGGAAGTCTGTATAGGCATCCCGCACTCGATCAGTGGAACTCCTCCCTTCGGCGTAACACTAACTAAACTAAATTCTCGCTCTCCAATTGACTGTCCCAATCTACTCTGCTCGCTCGGCGCTAGCAGCGCCGTATGATCAACGTCTCGAAATTGACGTAAGATGATCCAGAAGGGGACGCCGTGGATTCTCTAGTCACCTCCTTCCACTGTACGGCTCTGTTTCTCATCTCCTTCCCTCTCTCTCCCTCCATCATCTCCCTCACCAGCCCTTCCACCTCGTCCCTCTTGACGTCGCCGTTTATCTCCATCCCTATCCCCCACTCCGTGCAGCAGTACCTGCAGTTCGTCTGCTGCTCCGCGAAGAACGGCCAGCAGATCATCGGCACGCCAGCCGACACGCTCTCCAGCGTCGAGTTCCACCCGCTGTGCGTCAGGAACGCCCCGATCGCCGGGTGGTTGAGCACTTCCTCCTGAGGGACCCAGTCCACCAGAAAGCTCCTGTCCTCCGTAGCCCTGACGAATTCTGACGGAAGAATTGCCGACTCGCCGGACACGAGGTCAGGCCGGATCACCCACAGGAAGGTCTGGTTGCTGTTGGCCAGCCCCCACGCGAACTCGACCAGGTGCTCGAACGACATGACCGTGATGCTCCCGAAGTTCACCAGAACGACCGAACCGGATGCCCTGGCGTCGAGCCACCCGAGGCAACCTTGGTCCTCCTTCCACATGTTGGATCCGAGAGATTTGAGGTCGCTGTCGTGGACCTGGTCTAGGAGGAGATGAAGTGGCCCCACCGTGTACAGTGGGGGGAGGACGGTCCTGAGTACGTCAAGCACGTTGTGTTCGAATTCGTCCGACGTGTTCAGTACAATAGCGGTGGCTTGTTTGGTTCGCTCGGCCTCGACGACGAACCAGTTCAGCATGACGTCGTCGTGGTCGGTGGTTCTGATGAAGCTTGGTATGTCCTTCAAGCGCATGATTTCCGAACAGGGAATCCAGTCCGGCGAGGTGTCCAAGCTCCCGTTTGTTAGGAAAGATGGATCTGCTTCATAAGACAGCAAGAAAAATAATATTAGCGTATTATCTTATAGGTCAAGTCAACACATATTCTATTTCTTAAGGAATAGGACAACACGCGCACCTTTAAATGGAACAAATCCCTTCTCGATCAAGGGCTTGTACTGCAAGTATCCCAAGTACCCACAAGCACTGGCTGTCCAAAGAATGAGCTTCGGTACACCAATCTCGTCGGCCGCCTCCAACGTGAACGTCATCACCCCATCCGAGACCAACCAGCTCACCGGAGGGATCTCCCCCGAAGAACTGGCGGTGCGATTCAGCTTCGAGAGCAGCTCCCGAAAGTAGGGCAAGCAATTCCTCTGGGTGGAGTAGCACAAGGACGGGACATCCTGCATGGCATCAGCCTCCGATGGCGGAAGGCCATCGGGGATCGTCTCGAACCGGAAGCTCGGGAGGCCGACTAGCGAGCCGGGGCCACGGGACTTGAGGAGACGGCGGTGGTTGAACTCGGTGTTGACGAACGTGACGTGGAAGCCCCGGTGGTGGAGCAGTTTCGCCATCTTCAGGAACGGGGTTATGTGGCCCTGAGCCGGGAAGGAACCAACACGGCGTGAGGCTTGTCCCCAGGAGGGTCCATTTTCGCCGGTGGATGGAGCTCAATCGGCCGAACGGAGGAGGCGGAAGAAGATCGATAAGGAAAGTTTGATGGGATGCATGTGTTCTTTCCCAGATGGATTGATTTATCGGGCTACAAGAATATAAAATATCGTAAAATTCTCAGTGAATGTATGATTTAATGAATTTAATTAATAAATATTTAATATTTAAAATTAATTTTACTTAATAATAAGAAATAATATAATATTTAATAATGATACATTAGACGTCACAAACGTAGTTCACGCAGGATTCTCTGTAGAATATCACACATGGTCAAATAATGGATCCTTTGACTGTAGTTAAAAAATTAAAGATGTCATGATTGACACGCCTCAGTTCTGCACGTACACGTACACGTATATATTAAATATTTATCCATTTATTTGTCTCGTTAAATGGAAAATTAGACATGTGGCGGCAAACATGGGAACCCACTAGCCTCATGGTTCCTGGTCCAATGTTTCTTTCCGTCTAATCTTCGCCGCCACCGCCTATCTTCATCGTTTGTCTGTGCTGGGCGTCCGACTAAAATAAGAAGAAGAAGAAAGAGATAAGAGGACGGGGGAGAGACGTAATGGAGTAGTGAATTTGTCGGATAACGTGATCTATATATTATCTAAATGATGGTTGAATCATCAAGAGATTAAGCTAGGCCGGATGCTTTATCATTGAATTTCAGGTTCCACTGGTTGTTTAGTTACATCTTCCAAGTGAATATTATACGTACATAACTCGGTCTCTTCTTCTCGAACTATATATGGGCTGGTGGACAGATACTAATCACACAGCCCTGTGCTCTGCCTATAGCCGAGTTTCAGTTCCCTCAGTCCCAACCCTCACTACTTCATGCAAAAGCCCTTGACTGGCACACTATCCATGGCCATCACACGGGACCAGCCCACGAGGCCAACCAGGCCACACCGGCCCAGGACGTAACTCAGAAATCTGAAAAAGAAAAAGAAAAAAAAAAACAAAACCACTTTCCTTTTTTTAATATGAATCAACGTGAGTGCACTTGCAGTGCAGGTGTTATTGTTAAGGGGGAAGCTCCCGAGGCAGCGCTTTGCACTTGAAATTTTTGCATGTCCTGTCATCCAATAAAATATGTAAAGTATAATATAGTAATATAGCAGGACCCGAACTAAGCAAGAACATGAACCCATCGATTCTCTTCTTCGTGCACTGAATATTTTATTGGCCTCTGTGACTGTGAGCCGGCGGGATCTGTTTCTGAAATTCGGAGATGTCTCTTCATGTCCGGATTTTAAATCATTTCGAATAAATTACTGAAAAACGATTCAGAAAATGTCTAACGGGAGTTACCTTGCATCTAGGCTTGATTCTAATCCAATACCACGTCACCTTGATGCCAAAACATTCCGTTTGCTCTACATTTTCCTCAACAATTCGCCGAGAGTTTACGTACGGTCTGGCCGGCTCACAAGAATCAGCTGAGGTTCTTCAATTTTTTTTCCCTTAAACAAGCTCGTATACTCGAGCCTAGGAAATTTGTCCAGGCTAGAAATAATGGGGCACCAATCTTGATTTATCTTTGTATTGTTCTTGTTTAGGGTACATAGTCGTAATCTTGCCGAGAAAATTTTCGGTCAGAAAGAGAAAAAGACATATTGAAGAGCAGACAGGGAAGAATCCAATGCGCTGACTCTACTGTCCTAGTCATAGTCAAAAAGCCTTCTCCTCTTCTTCTATTATTTCTTCACATCTCCTTAATTAATTAATCGTGTATAAAATTCGACAGCCAAATTAACTTATGAAATAATTCATCACCAGCTGCCTCTTAACCCAAGATCTATTCAAAGGATTCTCTTCTTGTCTGCCAGTTCGAAGCAGGGCAGCGCATTCGTCGTCGAGCAAAGCTGCACGTCGGTCTTATTTGGTAAATTACATATTCTTATCCTTTCACGGAAGGTATTCAAATTTTCGGAGGACATATTAGAAAGAAAATTAATGAAAAAATTTCGCCAATAAAAATTGAATTTATCAAAATGATTTGATCTTCTAATTGTTAGGTCACATGGTAGAGACTCGATGGAATTGTTTCAAACGACAGGACACGAGTAGGACATGCTGGAACAATGCCAGCTCTACTTGGAGACCATACCCATCGAACACGCTGGAGTTCCACGTCTGCCACCGGGAACTTAGCCCATTGTTAGCGGACTCTGTTCCCGGCATTAAACAAAAGCTGTACTGTTCATAAACATAATTAACTCATTGTAATATTATATGCATGAAATTATGAATCGAAAAAATTTTACAATTTTTAAAATTTAGTTCTCACTTAATTGATTTTTCTTAAATTTAAATTAATTAGATGGGTTCGCACCTAATGCTCTTCTCACAAAGCAAATCAAAATCTAATTTATTTTAAACAAGGAAACCGCCATGTTTGAAAAACTTTGGCAACTTCCTTGTAGCGGAAGGAAAGGGACGGTAGAAATCTCTTGGTGTTGAATAATGGCGTGCGTGTAGCCCTCTGGGATCATGACTTTAAACGGGTCGCTCGATGGACTGGACGGCCAGACCGATTACAGATGTCAGAAGCGTCCAGAAGAAACTGTGTCGTGGGGCGGAGGGCAGAGTTTGAAAACTTGAAGAGCTCCCTTCAATAAAACCAAAAAGGGGAAAGGCTGGCACTTGGGACGGGACCGGCCCTAGTAGAAAAGAAAAGCTAGGATTTGTCTTTGCCTAATGTGCAATAAATGAACGCTTGCTACGAATTGGAATGTCTTGCGATTAGTTAAAAATTCAGAATCTTGGAGATCCGGGGCAAGTCGAAAATCAGATTCAGAGACAGAGAGTGGTATGAGTTATGATTAACAATCGAGATAAGAGTTACAAGTATGAAACATCCTAGATAAGATTTCGATAACTATGGATTGGGGGAGATGCACTTGAGTTTAATAGTAAGATCGATCAAGTATGGCATTTCAATCTTTCAAAAATTTACGTTGAATTATTTATTTTTCACATACAGAAGGTGCAGTGGCCTGATCTGATCGAGCCCGGCGGGAACTGGAGTAGGCTACGGAGGCTTGTGCGAGTGCGTGCATTTACGAGTCACCGTGGTCTCCGTGATCACGATCACGGGGTTCTGAGCGTGGGGGAGGGTGTGGTGCGCGTGGGGCAGGGTGGGTTACAACCTCGGATCCCGACTGTGAAGAGAGGGGGGTTTCACTGGCCACTTGCTGACATGCCAGCTGTGGTCAGTCCATTCGTACTTTCCAATAAGAAAAAGCACGCACGCAGCTACCGCGTTCCAGCCTGGAATCTCCCCCACCAACGTCTATGTGCCTGGTGCACTCCCCACAGTGACCTTCCCAGGTTTGGTGGGCATCGGGGAAGAACAGGGGATAGTTTGGTCCATCTACTTGTGCAACTGTAGCTGAGCTGGAAATTGCCCTTTTGTTTTGTAGCGCAAAGGGTCCCCCCCTCCCCCACCCCAACCAAAAGGTAAGGCAAAACTCTGATTAACCTCACTTCCAGTTTCCCTGCTATCGTATGCTTATAATATATTCGTAGATTTAAAGTTTAACATATAATTAATATTTGCGTATTACTAAGGGGGGTTGGGCCGAGTGGTAAGCAGCTCGGTGCCGCTTAAGGAGGTCTCGAGTTCGAAATCTCACGTACGCAGACACCCCCCTTGGGAGCCTCACCCGCCATTGCCAGGCGTGCGACCCGGGGCGACCAACGGATTAGTCAAGTATGGTTGGCTGAAAGATGTCATCTCACCGCTGGTGGGGCCTGCTTGGATACCGTGGCTGGCGACCAAAAATTAATATTTGCGTATTATTAATTATTTAATTCAAGAAAATTTAAGAAATATAAAAAATCTTAATAAATGATAAATTTTAATTAAACGTGTTACAAAATATATTCAATGTAATGAAGGCTTTCCCTGCTATCTTTTTTTTGGTCACCCTCGAATTCATTTACATTAATTGATTAGTCTCGCCATAGGTGATCTTGATGGTAAGCTGACAACGTTAATTCCAGAGTTTGACTATTCTGAAAGCAGGTATCTGAGATTTAATGGCGGGTCGCAGACTGTATAACATACGATTCGGCATATTAGTCAATTATTTGTTACGATATCTGATACTATCGGTATAAAAATAGCTATTTGTCCCGCAAGTTATTACTTATTATTATTATTATCATCTCCGGAAAAAAAAAATCAGAAAGTAATATTTAAATCCCTTCATCCTCTGCCATTGTCATGCTATATATACCCTTGCCTTCCCACTCACATCCCTCACACTCATAAACAAAACCTCAAAAGCTATCTCAGCTTTTGCTTCTTCTACCTATCTGAAAAACTCTGTGCCCGAAATCCCCCAAAACACCCTCTTCAACAATGTCTGCAGACAACCTTCTCAAGATCTTCATCTTCTTCGCTTGTTTCCTCCAACTCTCAGTGGCCGCGAGAAAGCTGGGGGATTCGGTCCAGGACCAGACCCAGCTCTTGCAGTACCACCACGGGCCACTTCTCACCGGCAAGATCTCCGTCAACCTGATCTGGTACGGAAAGTTCAAGCCCTCCCAGAGGGCGATAATCTCCGACTTCGTGGCTTCCCTCTCCTCCGCCGCCCCCAAGTCCCAGAGCCCGCCGTCGGTGGCCGCGTGGTGGAAGCAAATCGAAAAGTACTACCGCCTCACCGGCTCCAAGAAGGCGTCCCTCTCGCTCTCCCTCGGGACCCAGTCCTTGGACGAGAGCTACTCCCTCGGGAAGTCCCTCACAGACAGGCAAATTACCAGATTGGCCTCGAGGGGCCAGCAGAAGGACGCCATCAACGTGGTCCTCACCGCGTCGGACGTGACGGTCGACGGGTTCTGCATGAGCCGGTGCGGTTCCCACGGGTCGGCGGCGGGAACCGTCCGGGCCAGAAGAGGAACGTACTCCAAGTTCGCCTACGTGTGGGTCGGGGACTCGACCAGCCAGTGCCCCGGGCAGTGCGCGTGGCCATTCCACCAGCCCATCTACGGCCCGCAGAGCCCGCCGCTTGTCGCCCCGAACAACGACGTCGGCCTCGACGGGATGGTCATCAACCTCGCCACCCTCCTCGCCGGGACCGCCACCAACCCATTCAGGACCGGGTTCTTCCAAGGCCCGCAGGACGCGCCGCTGGAGGCGGCCTCTGCCTGCACCGGGGTCTACGCCAAGGGGGCTTACCCGGGTTACGCTGGGGACCTTCTGGTGGACCCTACCACGGGGGCGAGTTACAATGCCAACGGTGTTAATGGACGGAAGTACCTGCTTCCGGCCCTCTACGACCCTTCCACGTCTTCATGCTCCACTCTGGTGTGATCGCTGGACGGCAGTGCTGGAAATGATTAGATTAAAATAGGAGAATTAATGTTGCAGGAGCATAATGGATTCATTCATTGTTTATTTATTTTGAACGCGGATCGGTTGAATTACAAGAGAAATTTGTTACTTTCATTTGCGAGTGCTTTACTATCTCTTTCTTGTAAATTAATTTCTTGTTCGATCTTCTCCCATTTCTCCATAACTTTTGTTAAAGTTGGTTAAGTGGATTCGTAAATCAGGTTCAAATTTTTCTTTGATATATAACTCTTGATGAAATTATCCACACGCATACGTGCACATGGATTGATCTAGATTCTTTTTTTTTTTTTTGGTCGCCAGCCACGGTATCCAAGTAGGCCCCACCAGCGGTGAGATGGCATCTTTCAGCCAACCATACTTTACTAAATCCGTTGGTCGTCCCGGGTCGCACGCCTGGCAATGGCGGGTGAGGCTCCCAAGAGGGGTGTCTGCGTACGTGAGGTTTCGAACCTGAGACCTCCTTAAGCGGCACCGAGCTGCTTACCACTCGGCCCAACCTCTCTTGGTGATTGATCTAGATTCTAGATTCATGGGTTGAGAAATGTTTATAGACAGGGGAGTGTCGATAAAACTCTTGCATCCTTTTTTTTCTTAAAAAATATATATATCTCTTTTATATATTAAAAAAAAGAAAGCAAGTTTGAAATGGGGTTTCCTGCACAGCTTGGGCATGATGACTGCAATTGCAGCGGAATTATGGGCGATGAAATAGGGCCTTGACTTAACTTGGGAGTTGGGATGCCTCAAGTCTATTCTTGAGGTTGATATTTGGATGTCATTTTCAAACCGTTAATAGAGGAAGGCTGTGATATGGGTTGGCACCGAGGACTTGTCCATGATATTCATGTGCTACGTGATTGGGATTGGTTAGTCTCCATCCGACATGTCCTTCGGGAGGGCAATAGTTGTGTGGATTAGCTTGCAAATCAAGTCACATCTTAACAATTAGGTTTACATCATATAATTGACTGTCTTCTTGAATTAGGGTCTTTAATTTTTGTAAATATTGTAGGAGTTTCCTATCCCCATTTATGTCCACTGTAATATTTCATTTTAATGCATGGCCTCCTTTTGATTTAAAAAAAAAAAAAGAGCAAGTTTTACTGCAAATCTTGGACTAGATTTACTGTACAAATACTCGAGCATAGGCAGTTTTACGCATCGTCTTACCAAAAACAAAAGACCAAGAAGCTAGAAATGAAAGCTCACGTGCAGAAAGCATCGGCACTCACCGTGTTATGTTACCTTACCACCTGCGCTTGGATCGAGTGCAACGTGATCAGCAGGTAACTTCCCATTACTGAGACTGTTAGGCAATTTGTCTTCACTCTTCCTCGAGAAAGTCTTAAATACATGATGGTGCTTATAAAGTGATAACAGTAATTAAATTATGTTATTTTAAAATTATTTTTTTCTTTTTATATTTTATAAAAAAATATTTTAAATAAGTTAATAATTTAATTGTCTAATGTCACCTTGTAATCTACATCCGTAATGACACTATTATGAAAGACTCCCTCCTATTATAAATCTTCTCTTCAGTTGCGAGCCTCCTTATTGTGCTATCTATTTAATCAAGCAACTAGAAAGCTCTCATGGAGGATAGAGTATTGAATATAACATAAATGTGTATAACGAATATATAGTATTAATGTAATATATCATGCCAATAATAGTAATCCATTGTTTGGATAGCTATTGCGAGAACATATGTTAATTAACACACTAATTTTCAAAGAACACGCAAAAAAGTATCGCTCCATTACAACATTAATTACATCAACTACGTATAAAACACTGTTATATAACAAATTTATACTCAACTAATCCTTCAAACTTGCCAATCGATCCACTGACACGTACCCTCGAGGTGGAGAAGAAAAAAACAAAGTAACATTTTACATATTGCTGCTATAACGAGATAGTCGATCGGTCAGTGTAGTGCTGCTTCAGCTTAATCTTACACGAGCGGGCTACACGTGGATGTAGCCGGGTCCCACATCGCCGGAAGAAGGAACTTCCTTCCGTTCAAACCGACGGCGTTGTAGCTCGCCCCTGTTGTCTTATCGACGAGGACGGCACCGGGGTAGCCCGGGTACGCCCCCTTCCCGAAGATCCCCGCGCAGGCGCTCACCGCCTCCAGCGGCGTGGTGGCGGGGCCCTGGAAGTACCCGTTGCTGAACGGGTTCGTGACGGCCCCTGCAAGGACCGTGGCCAGGTTGATCACCATCCCGTCGACTCCCACGTCTCCGTTGGGGGCCACCAGCGGTGGAGTCTGCGGGCCGTAGATGGGCTGGTGGAAGGGCCACGCGCACTGCCCAGGGCACTGGCTCGCGGAGTTCCCGACCCACGCGTAAGCTGAACGAGGACCCGAGGACCCGTGGGTTCCGCACCGGCTCATGCAGAAGCCTTCCACGGCCACATCGGAGGAAGTCAGGACCAGGTTGATCGCATTTCCATTGCTCTTCCCGCGGCCGGCCTTAAATGCGAGAGCCCGGAGCTGCGGGGACTTGATTAGCTTCCCAAGGGAGTAGCGACCGTCGAGGATTTGGTTTCCGACGGAGAGGGTGCAGGGCCCGCCCTTGTATCGCTCGGTTGTGCGCCACCAGGAGGCGACGGACGGGGACGGCGCCGACCTCAGAGCCGATGCAGGGGGGCTGAGGGAGCTGAGGAAGTCGAGGATGATGGCGCGCTGGGCGGCAGAGAAGGAGCCATACCAGAGGATGTTGACGGTGAGGTTGCCCTTGAGGAGGGGGCCGTTGTGGTACTTGAGCACGAGGGGCTGCTCCTGGACGAGGGCGGTGAGCTTCCTCGGCGTGGCGGAGGAGAGTTTGGGGGCGGAGAGGAGGAGGAGAAACGAGGTGGCAAGAAGAAGGTGGGAGAGACTAAAGGCAGAAGGAGAGGCCATGGAAGAAGGGTGATGAAATTGGTAGTCTGCTTTTTGTTTCTAGAACTGAAGAGAGAATTTCAGTGACGGTCGGTGATGGAAGATGATGGAGGAGAGTTGGTGTATTTATATGTGGGAGAATGATGCAATGCGTGGGCTGGCAGGATCGGCGGGGGGTTGGGCGGATAATTGGTAAGGCCGTGTTGGATTATTTTGACGTGCCCTGGGATGGTCAAAAGGTGGGTGTGCCCTAAATGTAAAGGTCCTAGAAGGCACCTAATGGTAACATTATTATGGAGTATGGTCCTACAATCCACAAGGTCAAGTCGACGGCCGAACCTGACTAGTCTCCCAAGCAACACCAAAGATACCTAATTCAGTTGAAGTATCGGGTCGAATTTGACAAAAGCTTATCATAAGTCATTTGCCCAAGTTCTCGAGTAATGTATTTAGAATTAGACACATATACGTAGTAAAGTTTAATTTCTCGATGGGTTAAGGATTCACTGATCGAGTCGTATTCAATAAACTAAATTTCATGGGTGAAGTGCTGACCTTAATAAAAAAAGAAAAAATATGAGACATCTTGCAATCTGGTCAGAAAAACAAAAGGATGATAACCCCAAAGCGTGTGTCCGGACTTAGGAATGCAAGAAGGCATGACCTGGGGCGGGGCAGTTGATCTTTGATCTGATCTGATCCCCTGGAGCTAGCTAGATGGAGATAAAACCATTGACGTTGTCTCTAGTGTCTTCTAGCGACCAAATAAAAATATCATTAATATTATGATTAAAGTGTTAAAATCATTATTAAAGCGTCATTAATTAAAGTGCCTGCTGGATATTTAAATTTTATTTATTTATTTTTGGCCAGGCTGTTCTCTCTTTCGGTCATAAGTGCCCGCGGAATTTAAAAGCAAGCACTAAGCAGCAAGCACGCAGCTTCGCTTCCTGCTTCGTACATTTGCCTTTTTCTTCTTTTTCCTAAATTTCCAATTTTGACTCCCCGAAGCCCAAATAGAACAGCTGGCAGTCTCCAAGCTACAGCTGACCGGGCAGATGTGAGTCAAACGCGATAAATAGACGAGTACTGTGTGTTCTACCATTACTCGTCAAATTGGAGTTGGAATTGCATTGGTCTGAGTTATTGAATTTCTGAACACCTAGTGGGTGGAGTCGAAACTCGTTTTGTCGTCTTGGCCAAATGGACTCAAGAGCTCATTTAGTCATCACATCATATTCGTGCCCTTAAAAGTTGAGGAAATCAATTTTTGGACAGCTGGGATTGATTCGCGCAGTATGATCGAGACAGGATGGGGCCGGGGGGTTCCTTGAACGTAAATGAGCACCAGCACATCAGAGTCAATACGATGACGCTGTAGCTGTTGAGGATGAGATTTGCCCATATCAGAATCCCCTTTTCACTTTACCACAACCGAACATTCGTCACGATCATCGTAGACATGAGTTTGGAGTCCGTGTATGAGCTGATCGTGAGATTAGAAAGGAATGCTTGTGCAGAACGAACGGTTCGGTTTGTTTGTTTGTTTTTTTTTTTCCTGTCGTCCGTGTTAAACGTGTTACGGATATATTAGTTTAGGTAACCGTGTCAATCGGGTGAGCATGCACATGGTTCCATATTTAGACGCACTTAACTGTACGGTCAGACATGTAATGCTCAGATCAATCAGGCGGTAATTATGGTAACTGCTAGGATTATTAATACTAATCTACTCATTTATCATAATTTAATTAATATTTAATCATGCGATATGGGTGAGGCACGATCTCGTATACAAGTTTAGGACGTTTCAGCAAAAACCCATAACAGGGGACAATGGACCCCCACTGAAATTGAACTTGAATTGGTACTTGATCGTAAAGGCCCAAAAGTTGTCGGACCGAGGCCCATTGGTATTGGATGGACCCCCTTTTTGGGCCTGAAATCGATTGACCCAGTGCTCAGTTCGATTTTTTCTAGGTGATATTTTTGTAAATTAAAAAGAATTTGAAGACACTGCAATCCCTTCCTCTTAACAAAGTTTTCAGTGAAACAGTTATATTATATCAGTATTGCTTACATGGTATATTCATCCAATAAAAATTTACTATTTATATATTATTTCCCATTGGAGTTCACCACTTATTAGATTTTTTAGTATTTTTTAGTATTTATATATTATTTTCAATTAGAATTCATCATTCATTTAAGATTTTTTTATATTTTTAAAAGATTTTTAGGATTTAATAATCATAATTGGATAATTATTGATTATATATTAAGTCGTGATTGGACGGATATATCACGTAAGCGATATTGATGTGGTATGACCGCTTCGCTGAAGACTTTCTCCTTCTTCTGGTCCTTCACAGAGAAGAGAATGTTAACACTTCCAAATCATGTACACCAACAACTTATAGTTTCGATGGACAGAGGAAAATCGAGAATGCAATCGGTTCACTGCAATTTTCGAGCTTTCGG
This sequence comes from Lagerstroemia speciosa, assembly GCA_037672795.1. Lineage (NCBI taxonomy): Eukaryota > Viridiplantae > Streptophyta > Magnoliopsida > Myrtales > Lythraceae > Lagerstroemia > Lagerstroemia speciosa. The sequence goes on along the minus strand of CM075289.1, from coordinate 9,231,983 downwards.
TTTACATCCACGGTCAATTCATGAATCATATTGTTACAATTTTTACTAGTTCGAATTCTTGCGCATCGTAAAAGAGAAGTTCTCATGCTCTCGAGATCAAATGCGTACGCACATACCTAAACAGAGTCTGAGAGTTTTTGTTGCCAACTCTTTGTCGATACCCAAATTAATTAGTTTTCTTACAGCGATATCGCCGCTGTTGAGAGGGAACATTATAATTGCTCGATCCTCTGATCGGTAATTGTACCGCGACCGTCAATTGATTTCATTCGATTTGAATATAGCTTAATAATATTATTATTGTTATTATTTGTTACAATAAATTTAGGACTTCTTAATAAGTGGCGATAATATAAAGAGCCGTGAAATGATCAAATTAGTTGGCATGTTCACCGATTTTTATCTTCCGGATGTACCCCGACATTCTCTCAAAATTACAGGACGGCCTGGATCTCCGATCAGTCTCACCTACCCCCCGCCCTCCCTGACCACCAGACACCACCTTCCACCCCTGAAACCTACCAAATCACGAAATCTGTAACATCTGACCCCCTCTTTCTCTCTCTCTCTTTTTTGGTTGCCCATCCGGTGTTCGGTACACAAAGACCGGCCGACTAATCCGAATTCGAGATATTGATCTGACCCCCTCTTTCTCTATCCCTAATCACTCTCAAAATCAAGAAATGACTTGATCTCGGAATGGTACGTCTGGTAAATTTTATTCAGTCCTTTAAACGGGCTACTTATGAATATCTGCGTCACTGTTTGTTTAGCTTGTAGAACTTTGTTGCTGTAGCATCTGCCTAAGACTAACATAGCACGGATTAATTCAAATAATTTGACACTTAATCTTCATAAGCAAAGATCTAGGATCCGAGTCCCTATTAATAGAGAAAAAACTTATAATAGAAGAATTTTTCTTCTTAATAAACCGACTCAACTTAAATTGAATTAGTCAAAGATTCATTACAATGATATAAGTTATATTTATAAAAATAGTTGAAAAAGTAGCATTTTTTTCAACTTTTGTTTTGGATGGGTTGGTATATTTTTGCCCGATTCCGACCAGCAAAATGTCATGTGCAGTGGGCTTATAAAGCCACTCGTCCGTCTCTCCTCTCTCAGGTTTCTTTTGTCCGCTGTCGTGCCCTTACGCTTCACATTATAATTTGTAAGAGAAGAACAATGGCCGTCTCTTACAGCATCACCTCCTCCTCCACCTTCCTCCCCTCCATCCGGCAGTCCCGCCTGGCCACCTTCAGGCCCAGACCCCTCTCCGTGGCAGCCGTCCACTCTGCTGACAAGCCATCCAAGCAGGCTGCAGCCCCCGCAGTCCTGTCGGCCACCGCCCCGCCGGCCAAGACCTCCGAGAATGTGGCTGGGGGCAAGTGGAGTGTCGAAAGCTGGAAGGGGAAGAAGGCCCTGCAGCTGCCCGAGTATCCCGACAAGGCCGAGCTGGAGTCGGTTCTGAAGACGATGGAGGACTTCCCGCCGATCGTGTTCGCCGGGGAGGCTCGTAGCCTCGAGGAAAGGCTGGCGGAGGCAGCCTCCGGAAATGCATTCCTCCTGCAGGGAGGCGACTGCGCCGAGAGCTTCAAGGAGTTCAATGCCAACAACATCAGGGACACCTTCAGGATCCTTCTTCAGATGGGTGCAGTCCTCATGTTCGGTGGACAAATGCCCGTTATCAAGGTTAGATTTTTAACTTGTTTTTGACGAGTTCATTCTCTATCTTACAGTCCCGATTGTACTGTGAATCATGGAAAATATTTGTTCTCCTTTTCTCATGTTAGGAATAAAGGAAATGTGATTACTTGTTCTCTAGCGAGCAGTTCTTGATCTCTGCATATGTTTGCGGAAACCCCTCTGTGTCGGCGTTGCTTTTTGCAGTTAGGATTTTGCTATTTAATTGCGTACTTTTTTGGAGATTGAGGAGTTATTTTGAATCACGAAATCTTATCGGTTTCCTTTTTTCGTCGGAAAATCGAGATGATTTCTACTTCTTCCTGCGAACATACTCTACTTCTTTCGCCGATTCTGTCGCATACAGTTTTATTAAAAGACAGCTTTTGTAATTTTCGTGGAGAAGTCGTTGTTTTCCCCGAGTTCTGTTTCCTTACAAAAACTTCCAGAATCTGTTCTTTATTTTTTTTTTCACCATTTTGCAGTCAATGTTGGGATACTTTTATCCGTCTCCTTTTTCCTGAGAAAATGAATTCCAGCTTCTTTATGCTGTAATATCTCTGAAACTGATGGATTGTTTAGTAGATAGCTGCAAATGTTTATCGAATTTCTAATCCAACAAAGTTTTGAATATATGTGAGCATCTTATAGGTGGGAAGAATGGCTGGTCAGTTTGCTAAGCCGAGAACAGAGCCGTTGGAGGAGAAGAATGGGGTGAAGCTGCCGAGCTACAGAGGGGATAACGTGAATGGGGATGCCTTCGAGGAGAAGGCCCGAATCCCTGATCCTCAGAGGATGATCCGCGCCTACTGCCAATCTGCAGCCACGTTGAATCTCTTGCGGGCCTTCGCAACTGGTGGTTATGCTGCCATGCAGAGGGTCACCCAGTGGAATTTGGATTTCACTGAACATAGTGAACAGGGAGACAGGTGACAATATACCTTCTCCTTTGCCTTTCTCCTTTATCAATTTAAGGTCCAGTTATATCTCTCTCAAATTTAATATTTTCGTGAAAATTCCTGATAACTCTGAATATGAGCCAACCCTCAGTCCTATTCGGCCCGTTTGATCGGTTCTTCTCTGTATCATCTGCTTGCTTTTCACTGTAAAGCTACCTTTCGGTGTTTGAAATTGACTTTTCATAGTGCAATATGCCGATTGCTGATTAACTTTGGCGCTCCAGATACCGAGAGCTTGGTCACAGGGTTGACGAGGCCCTTGGGTTTATGGCAGCTGCTGGGCTTACAGTGGATCATCCCATAATGCAAGCCACTGAATTCTGGACTTCCCATGAATGCTTGCTTCTGCCCTACGAGCAGTCGCTTACTAGAATGGACTCGACCTCGGGCCTTTACTATGACTGCTCGGCTCACATGCTCTGGGTTGGTGAACGCACTCGGCAATTAGATGGGGCACATGTTGAGTTCTTAAGAGGAGTTGCCAATCCTCTCGGTATTAAGGTCGCTCATTTCTTAACCCTTTATCTCTTATTATTGGCATTGCTAGTTCGCACATAGATTGGTATTATCTATGCTGACTTGAGGTACCGTGGATGATGTTTTGCAGGTGAGTGACAAGATGAACCCAACCGAGCTTGTTAAGCTCATCGAGATTTTGAACCCTCAGAACAAACCTGGAAGAATCACGATCATCACGAGAATGGGAGCTGAGAACATGCGAGTGAAGCTCCCTCATCTCATTAGGGCTGTTCGCAGGGCTGGGCAAATCGTCACATGGGTTAGTGATCCTATGCATGGCAACACCATTAAGGCTCCGTGTGGTCTCAAGACCCGACCCTTCGATGCCATCAGGGTATGATACTATGAGTTGATATTCTCCATCATGCTCCTCCACTCTATTGCAGGAATTTACATCACTGGTTCTGAACCTCTTAAGTTGAATCTCCCCCAGTTTCATTTTCTGTCTGGGCATGTTTAGAGATTACATGAGTGGTATTGTTGGTTTAGATGATGCGAAAAAAACCGAGAGAGGACAGATGAAAAAGAAATTTAATCCTAATGTATGACCATTACACAGAATATGATCAGAACTAAACATAGGGCATTAGGCTCCCCTAGAAGCTTGGCTTCCCTTTCTAAGAGTTGCCTGGGTAGTCTTATCATCTGCAAGATAGGTTTCACATTCGCTTTTGTTAATCGATAAAGTTCAAAAGTGATGAGTAGGTGAGCAAAATGGAGGATGAAGTAGGTGGTGGCAATCTGAGCAATTTAAGCACGGGTTGAGGTGCAGCAAACTCGGTTTTGATGAGATTTCTTGGGAATAAGTCCCGCTTTTCTCTAGCAAGAAAGGGCTTTGGTAGGTAGATAAGGTAGTTGCACATCTCTTTCAGGGAGCTGGGCTTAGACTCCCTTGAGTTTCAATGGATTTAATATAGAAGTTCCCCATTTATTTAGCTGTTTGTCAAGCTCCTTCTCTGAGACTTGTTCTTGTGGAAGAAGGTGGACCTAGAGAGCTAATCCCACGATTTGAGTCTTAATTCATTGAATCCTTTTATGGGGTTGTTGAGTGGGTCCAGCGTTTCATTGTCCATTTACTTTTGGAGCCAGTGTACATGGTCAGAACCTATCTGAATTAGCTTCCAAGGTGAAACTGTGAATGATTAGTCAAAAATATTTACCAACTTGTGTTCATTCTGTAAACAGGCGGAGGTGAGGGCATTCTTCGATGTGCACGAGCAAGAGGGTTCCCATCCAGGTGGCGTCCACCTGGAGATGACGGGACAGAATGTGACCGAGTGCATAGGCGGGTCTCGCACCGTGACATTCGATGACCTGAGCTCACGCTACCACACCCACTGCGACCCCAGGCTCAACGCCTCCCAATCTCTCGAGCTCTCGTTCATCATCGCGGAGCGCCTCAGGAAACGGAGGATCAGATCCCAGAGCACTCTCTCTTCTCCTTCGCTGGGGATGTGAAATTAAAGTTAATTATTTTTCTCTGTCTTAAACACTTGGACCTGCTTAGTAGATGTCATATGATGCAATGTATTCCGTGTATACTGAGCAAAAGTGATGGTTTGACAATTGCAAGGTAAAGTGAGAAATAAAAAGGAAAGGAAAGGAAAGGAGTTGTTTAAACAGTTGAAAGTCTTTTCCTTCTTTGGCAGGTTCGGTCACTTGGCATAGTCATTTGTCGAATATGGGTCGTAATACAAAGAGTTTCTACCTTTTTCATGTGATGTGTGTGAAGTTGAGGTTCACTTAGTTGAATTACGTATGCACACTTCACCTCGCTTGATCGGTCTTTCAGTTGTTGCTGATACATTGTGGAGCGGACTGCGTCATGGGGTTAATGTCGAAGTTTGTGTACGGTGGAGGTGGAGGTAGCTTCAAAGCTTATGATTTATGGGCGATGAATAAGAGATGCTGCAAACTGACTTGATTGAACTGTGGTTTCTGATTGCACAGCCTTCATGCAAAGCAACGGGAGGTTGAAAAGATGCGAGACCTTTGTGACTTCCATTGCCATCATCTGTCAATACGAAGATTTGTTTTTCTGTATGGTTTCGGGATGAAACAAAACGTTGATGGAGCCTGTAAACCTTCTCATATACATTCGGATATGGAATCCTGTTCCAGTAATTCTGACCGTAAAAGAAAGACAGCCTGGACTGGATGTCATTTCCGTTGACACGACTCTCAAGCAATTCTTGCAGATCAAAACTTACTTCGTTGAGACGGACATCGTAACATGAATCAGAGGAGGGTAGAAAGTCCACACAACTTTCGTACAATAGTGCCATGTGAGTTAATATTTTCTCCCAGAAATTCAACCAGCAATTTGTCCCTCTCAGGGCAGACCTGGTCTGAGCGTTCTATTCTTTCAGAAATGATACAGGTCGGAAAACATGTTTTTTGAGCTTTACGAGTCCTGTCTCACAAATAAACGTGAATCCGATGATTGAAGGTAAAGGAAGGAAGTCGAATTCAGATTCAGAAATGCCAAATCTGACACTGTCCGGGAGTCTCTTCCTATCATATATGAACAGGTACATATATATACACTGAGATACCTATAACATCCATCCCCTGTATTTTTTTTGTACACATACATGAAAAAGAGGACTAGGAATGTCGTGATCAGAGGCAGCCGCACCGGCTTCTATTAGTTCGATAAGCCTTTGCCGCCTCATTTCCCTCTCTCATTCCATTCCATTCCATTCCAGTCCGCCAGACCTCCACATTATGGATAGTAGAAAAAAGGTAGTCGCATGGATACGGTAGGCTGGTAACTCTATCCTAGAGAAGACACGGGTCGTCCTCGGTGAGAATCGGTGGACCAAGATATGGCGCTCCGGCAACCACCAAATCTTCCGGCAAGTCTCTCTCCTCGAGCACCGAATAGCCTGCTGGCACAATTAGTTCGACGTAATCAACAATCGATAATGTGCATCGCAGCTGGATTAATTTACTGAGAAGAGAATCCTTGCTGTCGATATGACACGAGAATCTTACCGGGAAGGGAGGGAATAGGATAGTCAAAGAAGTAAGTGGAAGGGCGGCCGTGCTCGTCGGAGTAGGGCGGAGACAGGACGTCCAGTATGGCGCAGGGAGTCAGCGCGGTGAAGGCGTGGATGTTCCCTCCGCTCCTCGGGAACAGTACGGACGGCTCGCTCGGCGACTCCATCACTCCGTCCATCACCTTTCCCGCCAATCCAACTGCACACCCACCCACAGTCTTGTTTACATATTCATAGTCAATATTAGATTTACATTCCGACAGCGTACGACCCAGTCATCTCGATTCAACTCCTCACCTGTTCGGTATTTGGACGCGTCGAATCTAACCCAGTCGTACGCTTTGACGTACATGGATCCATAGAGGAGCTTGCTGAGCACCGTCATCCCCGGGTGGTCGTGCAGCGGAAACGTCCCTCCAGCCGGGAAGCAGAACACTCCGATCTACAAACGATACCATATGATATGAACACATTAGATAAATATACGTCTGGAAATCTTATATTCGAACCAGTAATAAAGCGTTCATTTGTTCTCGGTGATATCTAGCCACACTAGAAGTTGTTGGGGGCTGAGGGCGATGACTAACCGAAAAATTGTCGCACTCATGTATGTGAATATACGTTATCTTGTCAATCGTTTTCGCGCATATCAACTCCTTGCAGGAGTCGGGGCTCGAGGAGGGCGAGCTCCCACCAAACTCGTCGATCCCGACGTCCACAGCCTCGATCGTGTCTGCAAATAGATGAACACAGCCCCTATCATTACCTAAAAGGAAGAAGGAAGAACGAAATGAATTTGAACGAGTAGATCGATTAGTTGGGGTATGAACTTAGGAGGCTTTTGAGGCAGTGGATCTGCTGGAATGAGGGAAGCTCCCCTTGTTGAGCGCAGAAGACAGCGTTGCAGGCATCGTACAACGTTTGAACTTTGGCTCTGTCAACCATTGCACATTCCTCCATTAAACTCTCTCACTCTGTCGTCTCTCTATCTATTCAATCTGATCTTCTGCTGAACAGAATATTGTCAGTGCCACTTCTCATTTTGCTGCCATTAATAATGAGACGGAGAGAGGGAGAGGGAAGGTGGTGCAGTGGAAGCTGTGTACACAAACTACATAAAACCGAAACCTGGGGGCTCCCTCATCTTGACTTTCGTTTTACAGTGGGCTCTATACGTGTGTGTATACATATATGTCAAATTTATGTTTATTTATATGTGTACACGTATATGTACATTAAGGCTTAATATTATTTTTCCTGCAACAATGAGTAATTATTCAATGTTTTCAAGCACCACAAGTCTACACATAACCAGATGAATTCAGAGATTTATTTGAGAATAAAAATGCAGAGTTTCAACACGTGTCTATGTATATACATGCATCTATATGTATATATGTATCCACACACATGGTTACATGCACCGAGGAACAGTTTTCCTTGAACAGAGGAACGAGCATATACGTATGTTTCTTGCGACAGTCTCATTACGGCATTTAAAAAACGTTGCCCTATGTTTTGAAAAACAAAGGGTTGGCCGAAGTCAATGGGCCCGAGCAATGCTTGTTTGAAATTTGATTCGCGAATGAATGCTTCACACGTTAACAGAAAAATATTATATTTTATTTTTCTATCATGAATAATATCCACTTTTGAATGATAACACATCAGATAATTATTAATAAATTTTATCACGTTATTTATGAGTTCCACTCAGTTAAAAATCTACTTAATGAGTTTGCAAAAATTTGATTTTCTACTTATAAGATTAAAATATGAGATCTTATTTGATCGAAAAGGGTTGCAAGCCCCTGAACAAACCCATGATAGATAGATAGTTGTGCGTAATCTTGCCCCTAGATGTGGAGAGGGTTTTTTTTTTTTTTTTTCCTGTTATATTAGGTAACAATATTTATGTGACATCACAAATTAACAAGATTAGCGATTTTAAGATTTTTTTGTAAAATATAAAAATGAAAAAATAAAAAAAACCTTATTACATAATGATAAATAAATTCTATCTACTTGTAAAATTAGATTAGTACTATTACGTAATATACTCGATATAATCGGGACTTTCTCTAGAAGACGTATAGTTCACAGGATTTAAATATGTGAGAAAGGCGTGTTTCGGCAAGTGGTTAATTTCGCCTTTGTTTTATTAGCACAATCGACGCTCCTGGAAAAAGAAAAGAGACCGGTAAAGGTGCTCTTGACTAAGAAAAGCAAGATTAGACAGGCGAAACTAACAGTACCACTGACGCCAAAATAAAAATAATAAAAATATTATTAAATAGTTATACCTCACGATTATATAGAAGAAAATAATAATTAAATTATTCTTATTAATAATAATTATAATAACTGTTCATGCTATTAATATTAATTTATTATAATTTAATTGATATTTTCCTATATTATTTGACTGTTATGATCATCTAGGTCCTAAGCAACTTGTGGCTTGGACAATATCACTCATGTTGCCCACAGTTCTTTTTTTTCTTCCTCTTCTAATATCACATGTCCACTATCTAAGAGTCTGCCTAGGAAATTACCGGAAAATAAATTCCACATCGAACTGTCGAAGCATTAAAGTCAATAATATAAGAGAGCCGAGACACTGCTACTTATAAGTTGCGACTCTCGAGTGAATATGATATGCCCTTGAGAGATAGCCTGGTGGTTTGGACATAAAACATTCATCTTGGAGGTCCTGGGTTCAAATCCTACAAGGGGCAATTCCTTTCGAGGGTTAGGGATTATGCCCTTGAGCTCAAGTAAAAATACTGGAACTTTTGAATCCATCCTGAACTAGTGGTTTTAAAAAAAGAAAATAGAAAGAACGTAACAGTGTTGATATAGTGTCACGAGTTAATAAAATTTAATTATTTTTAAAATATTTTTAATAAGATCTTAAATAAAAAATAACTCTAAAAATAATTTAATTTAATTTATATATATATATGATATTATGTTAATATTATTATATGATACACCTATTAGGTGGAAGACTTTCTGCGGTGTGGGGGCACATCGACTAAACAGTGGTCTCGTCTGCTGCTTTTAACAGCAGACAGAAAAGCTGGAAACCGGAATGGGTGTTAATCGTTTTTACAACTGCCATTCGTTAAAGTAATCTTATTAATCGTTTTTCGTAATATTATTTTTGAGAAATTATTATTTAAAAATTTTATTGAAAGAAACAGGCTTAATTAGAAAAAGGAATATAAATCGTCTCGTGTGTGATTGCATTGACGTAGCATAAAAGGAAAGAGGGTGGAAACAAGGGGCTCCATGATGATGATGTACCCGTATTCTACTTCTTATTTCATCTCCAGTGTGCTGCCTCATATTTACGAGTTTAATATGCGACGATTAATTTAGATTCGAATATGTTCGGTAAAATCATAAAACATCCTCGTAATTACGAATATTCTATAATCACATGACTCAAATATAATATTTTATGCAGGAAAATATGTCTCAAATTCACTCAACAAACATTGTTTATATTGTTTTCTTTTTTACTGTGGGTTTTCTTTTTTACGTATAATCACCTGATTTTTAAAAAATCAGCGTGCCCAACCAATTCAGATTCGAACATGATCGACCAATTAAGAGGTAAATATTATTTACTTATAAGTTTCAAATGTAAGATATTACTTAAAAAAAGTAATATATTATCATCTTAATTAAATCGTATTAGTTCTTTCACGTGGTTTTTGATGTCTGTAAAAATAGCAATGACGCAGGGCTACACTGAAATGACTGGGAGCAACCTGTTTACTTGGGAATGCTTGCCATTTCTCGTACCGTTCTATTCCTGAACACTTCAACGCACACGTCTTTCGTGTAACCAAAACAGAATGCACCAATATATTTTTTTTCTTTGTTTATTTATTTATTCGTGGCCATTCGAAGAAAGTAGAGATAGGTCTAGAAATTTGGTTGAAGTGATGAAATTTTATAGGACAATAGCATAGGAAATTTGGGAGTGCGAAATTTTATATGATACTAATATAATAAATTTATAAGAGGTAAAATAAGATAATTTAATAAAAAATAGATAAAATTAAATAAAAAATATATAATATATTAAAAAAAATTATCGATTTTAGAAGTTGATGATCATGTGACCCCCTGAATCCATCTATGGAAGAAAGGGGTGGTTGCTAGGCTGACAAATCCAACAGCAAATCACTAGTGAGAGAAGCCCAACTGCCCATCATCTTCTCCCCAAAAGTCAGCATTCAACGCTCGAAGCCACCAAGAGGGGTTGGGCCGAGTGGTAAGCAGTTCGGTGCCGCTTAAGGAGGTCTCAGGTTCGAGACCTCACGTACGCAGACACCCCTCTTGGGAGCCTCACCCGCCATTGCCAGGCGTGCGACCCGGGGCGACCAACGGATTAGTCAAGTATGGTTGGCTGAAAGATGTCATCTCACCGCTGGTGGGGCCTACTTGGATACCGTGGCTGGCGACCAAAAAAAAAAAAAACGCTCGAAGCCACTTGCCCAGAAAATTTGAAAATAAAATACCAACGGAAGAAGGTTCAAATTAAGTTAACCCCCGCTGCCAAACAGTACCCAACGGTCCGGGCTACTCCTCCTCTTCTCTGGATCAACGGCTGAGATTCCATCACAACAGTCCGTCCAAACGCAATAATCGGGTCCCACCTCCCCTCCTTGCCTCAAAAACTCCGCTCTCGAGTCTGAACGAACCGAAAACAGGAAATCAAAAGTCGGGTGCTGAAAAATAATTTTACAAAAAAAAAAACTCAGAAGAGAAGGAAAATCCGGATCTAACCCTAATTCTTCTCTGAGCAGCAATGGCGGCCGCTCCAACACCGCGCGAGGAGAATGTCTACATGGCCAAGTTGGCCGAGCAGGCGGAGCGCTACGACGAGATGGTGGAGTTCATGGAGAAGGTCTCCGCTGCCGCCGACTTCGAGGAGCTCACCGTGGAGGAGCGCAACCTCCTCTCCGTAGCCTACAAGAACGTGATCGGCGCTCGCCGTGCCTCCTGGCGCATCATCTCCTCCATCGAGCAGAAGGAGGAGAGCCGCGGCAACGATGACCATGTTGCCTCGATCCGTGGCTACCGCGCCAAGATCGAGGCTGAGCTCTCCAATATCTGTGCCGGGATCCTCAAGCTCCTCGACTCCCGCCTTATCCCTTCTGCCCGCACCGGAGACTCTAAGGTCTTCTATTTGAAGATGAAAGGAGATTACCACAGGTACTTGGCTGAGTTCAAGACTGGCGCCGAGCGCAAGGAATCCGCGGAAAGCACCCTCACTGCCTACAAATCAGCTCAGGTGAGTGCTTCGTCCGTTGACTGCGTGGATCTGATTTCATCTCGCCTTTCTTTATATATCTTTTTCGGTGCAATACCATTGGATGGAGCTGTTATTAGGCCTGGAATAGGGAATTGCCACAGTACAGCCTGAAAAAAGGCATAGTTATTCCGAAAATATCGTGTAAAATGAACAGCACCTCTGCAGATTGGGGCCTTAGGAGCGACCTAATAGATATCATCTCCTTTGAGCATGAATCTCATAAGGTCGTAGGATCTCATACATTAGATTTTTAATTGATTGGAACTCGATCAGGTGTCTGATGTCCAAAAATTTTGGATATGAAGTAAGAATATATAAGTGCACTACTATTACAATTGACGATGATATGCCCAGTAAAAATGGTGGAACATACACAGCTGAATGCTAGGAAGCTTGTCCATTGCATAGTGCGTGTCTTTGTTGTTGTATTAAGTAGTTTTTACAATGCTGGAATTTCACATTGGTTCGAAAAAATTCACAGCAAAGATAGAAACAAATGGAACAATTTCACCGGTATAAGTAACACACAATTTGCTCAGATGGAGAACATCTTGCAATTCCATCAAACTGTGAGGAAAACAACGTCTCTGGTTGCTGTTTGAAAGATGCTCTAACCTTATTTTGATCGCATGTGGGAATTGTAGCTACCTTGCAAAAGCCCTATTAACTCTTTGCTGCTTTTCCTTTGGATCAGATACTTTATCCAGTGTAGGCTTCATTTACAGAAAATCCATTTTGTTTGTAGGACATTGCCGATGCGGAATTGGCTCCAACTCATCCCATCCGTCTCGGACTGGCCCTCAACTTCTCTGTGTTCTACTACGAGATTCTCAATTCTCCTGATCGTGCTTGTAATCTTGCAAAGCAGGTAAATCCTCTACACTTCACCATTGTAGCATGTTTTGAAGAGTGGTGATTTTGCCAAAGTTGGGGTGGTGATGAATAATGGGCAATGACTAATTGTGCAACATGAACCAGCAAAATCCGTGAGCCATAAGGATTTCTTCCAAGAGTTCAAGGCAACCTTGCCTACTTGCTAATGTGTAGTTTTTCTCGTGGATATTGGATAGACAAGTTACAGTGATGTATTTGTGAACTGGACAGGCATTTGATGAGGCAATTGCTGAGTTGGATACCCTTGGGGAGGAGTCATACAAGGATAGCACTTTGATCATGCAACTTCTTCGCGATAATCTCACTCTGTGGACATCTGATATGCAGGTCATGGTTCAAGGCTCTTCCTTCATAGTTGCACGAATGTGAATTTTCTTGTTGCTTGGTGTTCTGATAACACCTGGTTCTCGATGCAGGATGACGGTGCCGATGAGATTAAAGAGGCAACCAAGCCCGATGATCAGCAGTGAGTTTGGAGTGCCTCCCGGGTTTAATAAAATTCTCAACGTGTCTTTGCTAGGAGAAGTCGCTTGCTACTAAAACCTCTCCAGTATCCCCAGTCCGAATCCGAAGGCATTCCATTATCTCTGTGTCTGATTGTTGCCTTAACTTGTCCTATGCTTTTAGAAGATTTTTTTTTCGTCCTTTTTTTTTCCTCCAAGTATTTTACATAACTCTAATTTGCAGCAATGTGCCGTATTTTTCTCCCTGTGTAGATTATCATATAGTAACCAATAGAAAGGCTGGAAAAGATGGAAACGGAGAACCAAGGACCCTACCAATCATAAATCAGACAAACATAAGCTTTAGCCTTTGAACAGATTGAAATAATGTCCAACGGAATAGAAAATTTGAATTTAGTCCCCCCTAACTATAATCCTTTCCCATATTCCCCTCCTACATTTAATTTCTCTAAACGTAAAACAGCACGATTCTATGGTGTTCTATACCAAAGTTTCCAGGCCGTCGCCCATGAAAGGAGATTCCAACAGCATACCTTCGATTTGAAGTCGGGCTGAATCAGAGAAGTACCGACATGAAAATTTGCCCTCAAAACAAATGGCTTGCTATCATCCTACATCCTAGAAGAATGTACAGCTACACGATGTCGTTTAAGGAGCTCTCCCGTGAGGTCGGGGTGATTCAGGGCTTGGGGCTTGGCACTGTGGGAGAAAGGGGCAGCTGTGGAAACGGAAACCCCATCTGTGAAGTCGACGGCACGGGAGGAATCAGACGGTACGGCAGAGGTGATAGCGGGGACGGGGCCTGCTGGCTCTGTGACTGTGGCGCTGTCGCTGGCCCGGAAGGAACGGTCCCCTGCTCCACAGGCCAGCGTGGAAGGGCTAGCGGGGAGAGACAGGATATCTGATTGGGCCTGGAATCAACAAAAGAAGTGCTCCGGAGTCGCCTCATGTAGGCCGACACCGGAGACTCCGCCGCCAGGTGCACTCCCGGGAGAGGCGGGAGTGGCGACATCGGAGCCCCCGGGCGCACCATCAGATTGCCGGAGATTTCGGCGGCGGGGATTGCTGGATCGATAGCGTAGGGGATCATGGGAGGGGGCCGGGCGGTGAGTTGCGCCAGTGGAGGGGGCCGGATCCGGTGGAGGCGGGAGGAACTGGTGGGGGGCCTCGGCGGTTGGACTGCCGGGGGCTGCGCCATGGGGTCGCGAGGCGGCGCGCCGGTGAGCCTCTGGACGACGTCCCTGAAGTCGCTCTTGCTGATATTGTAGACCGGAGGCTGGGGGGGCTGCTGAGGGGGGGCGTTCTGATCGTCGTCGCCGGCAGCCCCGGCAGCGGGCTGAGTGAGATTGGGAATAGGGGGATCGAGACTAGTAGGGACGGCGGTCTTTCTGATGAGGGGCTTGGAGATTTTGTGGGAGAGCTTGCTTGTGTGGAGGTGTTTGAGGGAGTAGGTCTCTCGGTTGCCGTCGCCGGAAAGCTCGGAGGCGGAGGAGCTCGATTCTGCGCTCTTGGAAGCCATTTCCTTGGGCTGTAGTATGTGAAAATGAAAATCTCTTGCACTGTGTTATCGGTGACGTTTGCTGCTGCGTGAGCGTCTGTGAGAGACAGAGAGAGAGAGAGAGAGAGAACAAGAAAGGGAACGAGAGATCTGGTTGGTTGTGGCGGAGGCTTCTGTGTCGGCGGGGTAGGGTCACATAAGGAGGAGGACATGTAAGCTATTTAAAGAAAAATTAATGATAATAATATTAAATCATATTAATGATTTGGTTTAATTACATTTTCTTTATGGGTTTCTCCTTTTCTCCTTTAAACAAAGACGAAGAAGAGTAGTCCAAGAAAATATGAGATAAATAGCACTGCAATCATAACAGGGCTTTATTCTAATCCCGAAAATAATATGTTTCGCGATTGTGATGCTTCACGTACTTCTTTATTTCATTTTTTTATTTTCTTTTCGGTGTAAGCAGTACCATTGAGTTAACTGTTGCTCTTTCAATTGATATATATGTATGTATGTTTGATAGGTAGGTTATTCATTGTGTTTGAAGTGTTTTCATTTTCATGTTATTTAATTTTCCGAGTCGAGAGCCACTCGAGTAATTTTTAACTGCATCGATAGATAATTGACGTTTTGTATTATCGGTGTCAACTGTTCAAAGATCTTGAATCATTCCGTAATATTTTAAAGGTTTTTTTTTTTTTGTGTGTGATGTACTGTATTATCAAGACCTTGTATGTACCATTGGTGATTTGCACCCTTTCATTTTCACTGTTGGATAGGCCGAGACCTACAGTTGGAACAGTCACTGTACTATTACCTGTCGAATGTTTGACGGGTCAGGACTGACTGGAACACATGAGTTTGTATGGTCTAGGCATGATACTCAGCCTCGCATGTTATCGCGCGTGTAGTTTTCTCGCTCGCTATATCTCATATGGTAACATCATATTCTGGTAGTTGTCTACAGTTAATGTCACCTTGTTTTTTTTTTTTTTTTTTTGGCTTTTGGTCCCCTTCCATATGCTCTTATACCATAATTCAGCCATGCTCATTAGGGTTTGAATATGGACTTTACACATTAATCAGCCTAACATATACATAGCACACAAATCACTGGTTTACATCCCTTCTTAAAAAAAGGGGGGGTTTGAGGAAAAATTTGGACAATCCTATTTCACCAGGTGGCATGAAATCAAAATACGACAGACGGATAAACTAGTGTTAGTTATCCTATCAGTTACCATAATTAATACTAATTAAAGTAATTTGATCGGTTCTTCCTTGTCACGTTATTGTGAGTTGGGACTGTCGTCTAGGAAAAATGTGAGAAAGGGGATTAAAGAAAGGGAGAGTATTGATTTTTTTTAAAAAAAAAAAATCGGATCGTGAAGCTCTTAATCTCAAATTAGAGATGATATCGCTCCGTAAAATTCTATTATATATATCTTCGCTTCTTTTTAAGTTGTGTTTTTGGAGGGTGGAAAAGAAGAGGGGGAAGGGACGACAAGACCCGTAAGGGAAGACAATGCACCCAGTCCACCACTGAGTCTCCTTTCTCACGGCCTGAGACTTCCATTCCAATTCCACCTATCCAGTTGCCGTGCTTTTTCGGGTTTTCCACACCGCAAGACTCCACCCTTCGTTTGAATTCCGAGAGCATCCCACTCCCATTCAACGGAGAGGAAGAGAAATTTAAAACCGTCCTTTCAAAAGACGATGGAATTTTCACTGCACGTGTGTGTCCACGTTAACACGTGAACATATGTACAGAAAGAATTTGAATCTAGGACTTTGAACTTATCAAATTATATTAGAGAGAGATTTGGGCCGCTAGACCACCATATTTATCGGCTATAATTACGATTTACTAATAATATTTATACACTGGAACTTATTCCATGTTAAAAGGTGATTGATGCAAATAAAAAAGAGCGACGACTAAGTTCTCAAATTTAAGTTTTATAAATGAAAAAAAGCTCATCATCGGAGAGCTTTTCATAATTTATCGAACTAAATAAACTCTAAATTAGTCAACATTTATTAAATTTTTGCACGTAATACGGCAAAAATAAGTGATGAATGCATCTTGTTCTTTGGTTGCAACAAACCAAAATTAAGTAGTTGGAAGTTTCTGTCAAGGTAACAATATTCATAATTAAACCCCTTTCCCTCATAATCCGTTGATTAATTAATTAACTAGGAATATATTATGTGAAAAATTATGTATTATTAATTAAATGGGAGGCAAATCAGCATCGCCCATCTCGAACTTGATTCTTGCTTGCTGCTGTGGGGCTTTCAGATTCATACACATTCGATAATAATAAAATAAGTTTTTTGTTTTTTCCTGGTGAATATCTTTTGGATCACGGGATGGGAATCCATGATAGGGCAAAGGGGCCTTTGACCGGTCAAAGAAACTGATTATTAACATGGCAGGTGTTTGTCTGCCCTCCCTCGTGTCCCCACCATCAGCCCCGAAAACTAGGCAAATCAGGTACTCCACCACTGCGTCCAAGATCGACACGTGTCACCTTTTTTCCCCACATGCAAGTACTGAGCTCCGAATAATTCAAATCCGTGAATTAATCCGTTGAATCTCTTTCAATTATAAACTTTTTTATTATTACAAAGAGAAGTTTATATATATATATATATCACTCAACATCTAGGAGTATAATAAATTTTAACTAATGTAAAATCAAGTTGAATTGGATTAGTCGATTAAAAAATAAAACTTATTTAATTATTCATTAATGTTCTATAATCATAAAATTTAAATTCAAGATTTTATTTTAAAAAAGAACTTCTAAATCACCTTAAATAATATAAAAAATGCACTTATTTACTTGGCAACTAATAATTCAATATGGTTAATCTCTCCATTCTTGTCAGTGACTTAACGCCTTATTGAGCTTAACTAGAAGTTAATTGCTTGCCTAACTTGAGGCTGACAATACCCAGCAGCCCTCTTCCTTTCTCTCTTTTTGAATACTTGCTTATAAGGATCAAAAGAAATGAGCTTAATTTTTGTCTTCCACGCCTTACTCCTCGATAACTTTCTTTCAGCCACAGGGCTGTCGGCCGAACTTCGATCCACGAGTATCAACTCGAATCAAATAAACATAAGAATGGAGTCGACGTCGATGAACACCTAAGAGTAATTGGCTCTGTCACCCGATTCACAACATGCTCGGAAAACCGGAAACAAGAAGCCGGAGGAGAAAGCATGGGATGCCTCCTTTAGTTTCATCGAATTTCCAGATGATATTACATACATGAGAGGGCACAGAAGGAAATTCAAAATTCCGAACCAGTTTTTGGAGCAGCAGCGAGACTAGTGATTTTCCTACTAAATCACCTCCTCCAGCAATACCTCTTCCCAATCTTATGTACCAAGCCAACTTCCCAACATCCCTGCCAGAGTCACCATATCAGTTGTTAATCTATGCCTAAGTAGGAACTCCTCATCTCCCTCGGATACCGACTCAGCATATGCTGAATCCACATCGCCGGACTTCTCTTCTTGCTTTCTTGGGTTCGGAATGAACCAATCAAAGAAACTTATCCTGCCGCAGACATATGGAAAGGATGTCTGTCTATTTTCGTAAGGCTATCTTTTCTGCTGAAGACTGGCTGACCTGATGGACAATCTGTTTTGAGACATCTGTTGATGCAGACGTCATCCGGCTCTGGCATAGACACTCCGGCAGTGGATTTTCATAGAAAGCCTCTTCTGATCGGAATCTGTCCATGCCCTTTGTTCCCGAGATGGGGCCTTTCCTCTTTCGAGGGGATCCTTGCCTGTCAAACCAAGGTCATGCATGACCAATGATTATCATCCTCAGGAATAAATTTAGCCTTGTTTCATTCATTGATGGGTACATAATAATAGCCTCATTAGTACGCATAAATATTGATGCCTATGAAAAGCAAACCTCAAGAACAAGTTTACTTTCGAGCAGAATTTTCTTCGAGCTATGTATCGTGATTCACTCTCTCAATTGTTCGCTGTATGAAATAATCGTAAAAAGCGACAAAGTCTGATGTCCAAGGCTTACCGCCTTCTATGGAGCTTAATGATTCGATTAGAGAACTTCCTGCCTTCTCTCAAAGTACCCTGCTCAATCTTGTCAACCAGTCGAACAAAAGCTTTCCTGATGCAGAATAAAGGGAAAGGAACGACCATTAGCAGTAGAAGAGCTGATGAGATGATAAAGGAATGAAGCTAAAAATGGGAGAAAATACTAGCTCTCTAGATGGAAGTTCATGCCTGTCAGGAGATATCGTCTTTCTATGACCCAGGAAACGGCGGTGACCTCCAACAGCCCTTGCCATGTTTCCAGAGTAGGATGGGATAAACACATTGCTCTCAACAGATACAATGTAGTCAAGAGCAGCCATTTGAGACGTGTGATTAAGGAAAGGTTCAAGTTCCTCGACTGAAGCTAACTTCTCCTGAGCAGAATATTTTCAAGAGGGTCAAAAACCATACCCATATCTTAGTGCAGTAACACTTGAGCAAAGGTTTCTGAAAGGGAAGTTAACAAATTTTACATCGTTTTTGCAGAATATATAAAGGTATGCTTTCATAGGATCAACCACAGCACAAGAATGTAAAAGGGAACACCAGTCTTTCTTTGAGATATGAGATGTCCCAGCACAGGCAATGTGGGTCCAGCTATTTCCCAGTTAAATCGAATAGTACATTAGATCAAATCTCATTCAGCTCAAAACCATAAGTACTGACATTCACCAATTGACAACTGACACTACAGTTGTACCGGTTTGTCGTTGCACTATCTCCAGGTAAGGATGATCAGAAAGTTAAGAACATAAATACAGGAACCAGAAATGGTATACCTTACTCATTAACAAGGGATAGCGAGACTGAAGATCAGCCATGTGGGATTTGCCTCCATATATATCTCCTGCAGCAACGTATATAGGTGTGTTTGATGGGTACCCCAGGGCCGAAAGAAGAACGCCAACCTCCTTTGGAGTGAGAGGGCAATACCCTTTGTATCGTTGTTCAGTTGAATTGATTTCCTTCACTTTCCAGTATTCAGTATTCTCCCTATAAGTTTCCAGATTAAATTATTTAAGTCATAGTTAGTGTATAAATTAAGATTTCTGACCACTAATAAGCAACTGTTGCACCATAGATGAGGAGAAGTTCCTGAGGCTCTGCAATTCCATATACCTAATAGACCTCAGTTCGTTGGCTTCAGCAGGAGATAAACCATGTGTGCATCCACTAAAAGCAAGCATATCCTTCTCATATCGCAGATGAAGGGCAATATAAGGACCATAGGATTTCATTCTGTCAACCAATAACTGCAAACATATGGAAGGAACATATTCAATGAATGAAGAGAAACTGACCCAGTTATCAAAATGAGTTGGTAGGTGTCAGTGCTCACTTTTCCCATGGCTTCAATGTGAGGTGCAAAACGGAGCGCTTGATAACAAGCACGGCAGCGCAGCTTTTGGATGTCCGGTGGTAGATGGTTGTTAGCAAGACGAGAATCAGATTTAGCAGCTCGGATTACCTGTCAAGGTAATGTATGATTAAATCTAGCAGCCACAAGGCACCACTAGTTTCCGAATATTGAGCCAATAGAAGAGTGGACACGTGAGAAAGAGTTCAATGTTTTACCTCGTAATCTTCCCAGATACCAGCTATCTCATTTTGATAGTACTCCATGCTGGACCAGCTTATGAACTGCTTTATTGCTTTTGTAGCATTAGAGAGTTCCTCGGGAAGCATTTTTACAACTTTCACATCATTAACCAGGGTATTAATAAAGTGTTCTTCATCAAACACATCAGAGAAGTTACTGCAGATAAAGGAAATTAATAGATCAAAATCATAGCATCCAAATTTCAGGCTGCATAAGTAATTAGATTGAAAAATTCCTTGTATGGCTGATGAGTTGCTTTAGCCCACTACTGTGGGAGTGTATCCTATTTTGATCAATGAATGATAGAGCACCGCTGATCTTTTGGTAAAAAAAAAAAGACTGAAAAAAAATAATCTTACAGCAAAAACTAGAACATCACCTGGAATCTCGCCAAAATGATCTTTTATCAAGTTCCGGAATCACAAGAGTGGCATTTATAATACGAGCTATAGCTACCATGTCGCATATCTGCATTTTAATAGCAAGATTGTTCCTTCAGCTTTGACCATGCAGTTTACCAAATTATCTATCCATCGGACAGGTATACTTCAGCAAAATCTAAAAATGGTCATTTTGTATAACACTGAACATCCTGAACAAGGTGCAGGGCCTCTTAACAATAATACATAATTTTTGTGGCACCAAAAGTATGTTTCTTACCAGTAGATGCTGGTCTAGAAAAGCAGACTAAACCGTTGGAAGTTTAGAAATATTACTATATAGATGAATGTCAACAAAAGCATCCTGTCCATGCAAAGACTTCTTCACCATATCTATCATTATATTGAGTAACTATAAACTCAAGCATTTTATTCAATAAAAAAGAATATCCATCATTACTTGGTTAGTAGTTTTACAATTGAAATGGCTCAACCAAGCAACTACAAGGATGATAATGAGAAAACAATTGAAGTCAAACTCCATTTCAGCTAAAAAATGGGCACGCAGAAATGGACATGGACTGTTATGCAGGTTAACGAGGAATGATAGTTCTTAAGATGAAACAGATAGCCTTATATTTCATATTCTATTTTCATGAACTGTATTCGTTGCATAATCATTATGACCATAGGATAGCCTTATATTTTAAACAAAGCATAAAAACGTTAAAGAGGTGATGCGATATAATATCAACAAAATAAGTATACAAACCCCAGCTCTCATCTGGTTAAGTCCACCATTAGCATGAACCAGAAGGTAGCCTCGTGATTCAGAAGCGCCTGAGTCAAAAGAAGAATTTTATTGATGAATAGCATATCAGTGGATAGTTATTCACTAACACAACTCAGCTTTCTGATGAGACCTGACCTGTGTAGTTAGGGCTAGGATCTATGCAGGGAACAAAATCACGATTTGGTGGAGGCTTCCAGAGTTTGCCAGAATCCAAACTCCGACTTTGATTGTCCAACTGTCAAGTCTAATGGAGTGAAAATGAGAAAGATGCATGACCAACTTGTGCCATTCTCTAATTAAATCTGACTGATTTTGAACTCTTACTGACTATTACAATTCCAAAACTCAAAAAGTTGATTAAATCTTATCGCAATTATAATTGAGTACAATCTCCATTGACCCGCTGATATGATAAGCAACTCAATTTCAAGTAACATGAAGTAAAGCAACAGCACAGCTTTAAGTAAGATAATACCCAATACCATCTCGCTGGCAAGTAAATCAAAATGTTGAAAAATGATATAAACACTGAAACCTTGCGGGAAGAGACCGGAAGTTTTGAAAAATTAGGTGGCACGATCTCCTGCTTCCAGCTTTGCTCAGCACCAATTCTTTGGTAATTAATGTCCTGCTGCTGCGGTTTGATCAATTTTTTTAAAACAAAAAAAAAAAGAGAAAAGAATTGTAATGGAACTCGAATC
Organism: Lagerstroemia speciosa; assembly: GCA_037672795.1. Taxonomy (NCBI): domain Eukaryota; kingdom Viridiplantae; phylum Streptophyta; class Magnoliopsida; order Myrtales; family Lythraceae; genus Lagerstroemia; species Lagerstroemia speciosa. The sequence goes on along the minus strand of CM075289.1, from coordinate 9,210,071 downwards.
ATACTCAACAATGAAAACACTGAATGTAACAACTTCAGGGGCAGACATTACTTCAATTTTAAACTCAACAAACACGGATGCACGGCCACACAAGCAGCAATTCAGGCAATATACAATAAAGATAAACAAACAAGTAAACGACCTAGTCAATGGAGAATCGAAAGTTCCAGTTAAAAATCCTCTCCTCTGAAATCTAAAAATTATTGAACAACTGTGATTAGCGTCAGGCAAATCGTATGTTAATTTCTTACTTCTGGGGAGAAAAATCGTGCTGATTTCAGCAGTCAGCAGCTTCCTACTACGGAGATATACGTAATTGGCCGATTGAGGGGGAGCCTAACTAGACAAAATATCGCAACAACCCCTTCCAAGTTTATAAAGTGCAAAGGGAAAACAACTGGAGAACGAAGATCGGATCAATCTAATTTCACAGGCGTGCAAGTACTCGAGAACAAAAATGCGGGTTCTTAAGAGCCTAATTTTCCGGTCCATTGATCCTCGCCTCCGCCATCTGCAAACTAGTCGAGAAACAGCTGAAGAGCGAGAGCCGAATGGAACCGGCTGCGCAAGCGTGAGAATACTCAAAGACACGCAAATACGGGATTCCAGTGAAACGAAAACCTCATCAGTAATGTGGCGGCTGCGGAGCGAGTCAAAAGATTGTTTGAGCAACGGAAGATGGGTGGAGATCGCCGTACCGAAGGGAACTTGAGAGAATCGGAGGCTCCGGGGAGATTAGAGGAAGGGAACACGTGGCCGTGCACCGAGAACAGGGCGACAAGTGCTATGGCGCATATGGCGAAGGTCAGCAGCTTCCGGAGCACCACCACGAGCAGAGCTTTCCGCCGCCACTTCTGCATCACTAAACGTGCAGCAGAGATGGTTCCTACTCCCTAGGAATCAGCAGAGATGGAAGGTCTCATTCGCCATTGCAGGAATCAAAGATGAAGAAGCTCATCTTAATGTTCGTTTTCTCTACGGAAGAGGAGGAGGGAGAGCGGTCAGCCACTTTGCTTTGGCTCGGAGGAGTTGCTCTTTTCGCCAGTTTACACACCTCCGTGACCCCGTCGGCTTTGTAAGAAAGACGAAGAGGAAGAGAGGGAAAATTGGGTAAAATAAGAACTCTAGGGAAGGCCAGGAGAAATATTTTATTTTATTTATGGGAATTTCTTTGCGTGGAATACAAAATGTTATTTACACCAACTATGAGGTTGCACAAAAATTCAAATGAGTAGTGATCTTAAAATTGATCTGCAGGTTAGAAGGGTAGACGGAATTTTTTTTCAGATATCTTGATCCGACTGCAAATTAGTCTTGATGTGCACTTAGACTGGTCCGGCGATATTGTGTAGTGTAAACCAAAAAATACTATTCATTTAATTTAATCTAAATTACACACACAGATATATATATATATATATATATATATATTATAGATGTGGGTTACAATTAATTGAGTAGGTGAAGAACAACTAACTGATCGCAGATTAATCAAAGCAAGACTTGGGAAATGGGTAAACCCAGCAACACGTCCCATAATCCCTGCGATATGTAGCATAGATAGTAAAGCCGTATTTAGAGACGAGGCAGCGTCGCCTTCTAATTTCGATACAGTCATAAATTACTTGCTTGTAGAAGCCTCAATCTAAAGGTACTGGGACTAGGAGTCTAGGATTAAGTAAGTGGAAGATTAGTTCTATTTAAGTTGGGGAGTGCCCGGTGAAATTGACTCATTCAATGGAGAAATTCTTAGATGGTCATACCTTATTACGTGATACGAGTAAATACCAATTAAAATATAATAAATAAGTAAATTAGTATTAATAAATTTACAAAATTATCAAAGGTTACTTATCTTCACATTATCGTAAAGTTGGACCATCTAGGAATTTTTCCACACACAGAGTTCATTATTGTATAGGAGCCAATATTAATAATGGAAGACTTGGCTTCTCTAGTTGTCTTTTTGAGTTAATGTTCCCCCTCAACCTAACCCCTTAATGGTGACATTCTACTTGATGTACATGTGCTAGTTGAAAACTTGTTCCATTCCACGGGATTGGTGATGGACATGGACAGCAGTAGTGGAAGGCGAGCCAGGTCAATCTCCACTCGGTTCAAACTTCGACCGGTTCTAACGCAGCCCATTTCGACGATTTCTTGGTTCAGTTAGACCGAATTGATCATCACACCGTCCCATCACGTCTCTTTAGCTCATCAATCAAGCATCACGAGTGTACGGACGATAGTAATAAGATTGAATATTTACATATCGCCACTTCCAGATTGCTTGTACATAGCTGACGACATGAGTATGACACTGAAAGGCACGCAATTCCAACATTAATTCTGGGCCGAGTTGCCTTCATGAGATGTAACCTGCATGGGCCGAGATCCACAAATGAGGCCCAAAACTTGAAAGCCCAACCCTGGCCCATGATTACCGTTCTCGAGACTGACATTTTGTCGGAAAATGAGGAAATTTTTATTAAAAAAAGTATGATCAATTTATATTTGATAATGAATGTAATATACAGATCAGATGGAAATTTCAAAAGTTCGAAGGTACACCCTGATCTATTAATCAACCCTTCTTCCTAAACCGAGCTGGTCGGTTCATCTATTTCTTTTGCAACTGCATCGCCGCTGGTGCCGGCTGCTGGCTGGTTTGTGTCCGGACGTTGGAGGATGGACTCCAGCCCTTCTTCTACTTCTTTTTCCAACTCCTCCTCCTGCACGAAAGGTTGGAATTTTTGTTCAATTCAATGGAAAAATAATCTAAATTGATTAGCTCTTTATAAGCAAATGTGCTAGAATGGTGGAAAAGGAATCTTAAGCAATTAATTATCCACCTTGTCAATCAAGCCTTCGACCAGACGGGCATCCTTGGCGGTTTCTTCCGCCACATGCTCAACGATTTCCACCGCACCTCTCAGCTTTCCGCCCTCCGGGAGAACCTCGGCCAAGTCCTCCGCCACCTTCTCCACCCCCTCCGCCACCTTCTCCACCACTTCCGTAACTTCTTCTGCCACCTCCACTACCTTGTCTACTTCATCTGCTCATCGACCAGGTTCAAGGCCAAATTCTTGTATTAGTCTCGACATCAAATACCATATCTTAGCACACGAATCCCACATTAATCAATGAATCACTCACTCTTCAATTTCAATAGGGGCCCCCATTTGCTCTTGGAGAAAGGCAGAACCACCGATATTACCATTCCCAAAATCCACCACATCCTGTGAATAGTATCACATTGAAGGGCACGAAATTAAAATGAAATAATTTTGTGAGACAGTTAAATGGAAAAATTGAGGCGGAAAATAATTACCAGGAACGCGGAGCACCACCAGAAGGAAGATGCCCAGCTGAGTCAACGCTACTTCTTACGACCACATCCCTACATACCCAGCACAGACACAAACATATGAATTCAAAGGAGAATTTGGTTTAGATAGAGTCAAAAGTATTTATGAATAACTTCGTATCGAATCCAAAATTGAAACTGATCGATAATAGTAGTGGACACTTTCAGTTCAGTATTTTCCTTGTATTTCTCCCGGACATGGGATTAATTCACTCTCGGCAAACTAAGATGGGCTTCATCTCTTGACAGACATCTGGGAAATGAGGGAGCAGAGATTACTTACATCAGAAAGCAGCGACTCATTCTTAAAGATCTCGACCTCCGGTCTCCTGTCTGAAACCGATCACGATATATAAACGAGCATCGGGGTATTGCAGCAAAACCCCGAGACTTTATAGCGAAGCTTCGATACTTTGGAACCATCGGTGAGCTACACAAAGCACGAGAGATCGCCGTCTGTGCTGTCATCATCATGAGCTACCCTCCGATCTCGACGAGGAGTGCTTGTACCGAAGCTATCGAAGTTCTCGGAGAAATTAAGAAGAACAGATTTCAGACGGGGAGATTTGCTTGAAACTGATATCTGGGGAGATCTTCAGAGAAATTAAGAAGAAACCTTGACGAAGAGCATAGGATATATATAATATATATGTGTGTATATATATATATTTATATTTGTTTAGTGGGGTGAAAGGTAGGTTTTTCGTGGATTAGGTTTTAAAAATGTCAAACATCAAATGTGACACATGCAAGGTCGATTTGAATATTTTGTTCATTGTACACGTTCTTGATTAATGTGAACAGATTAATAAAATGATAACTTTTCTGATTCCCTATGTCCCTTCGAGGAAGCAACCTGATGTACCGTGTACCCCCCTCCCCCTTCTTTACTTGGTCCATTTTGATTCTGTAGACCAGCGCGAGCGTTGACCACCGTACCAGATGCATTGTTAGGAAATCCGAAACATGAAAAAGAAAAAGCACGTGCACTTTCCACTTAGCACTCCTAATGACCATTCAAAGGGGAAGGAGAGGCAAGCGGAGGATTGTTTGGTCCATGGTCACATCTTTTCTTAATCATGATTAAGAGATTGTAGATTTAATTATGATTATTATTAAAATTTATTTTTGGATCTACGCTATAATTAAAAAAAAGATCTCTCAAATAATTAGTGTGACTTTTCCATATTTTGTGTTGCTAATAAGAGCACGTGAGGAGCCCAATATACTTATGGGCTTGCAATTGTTTTTTTAATCAACATTAATTAAAATAAAGACCTTAAATAGTAACTATTATTCTCCGTGAAATTTTTCTCTCTTTTTTGAGTTTTTTTTTCCTGTATCTCTTTTTAAATTTAATTGTTATTCGATTTCCTCTTGTATTTCATGTTGGCTTGGAATCGATTCCGAGTTGGGCATATCGAGTGAAAGTCGGTTCAGGACGACATCACCTTCCTATTCACATCCATGAGCATGAAACTGCTTGCTTTGACAGAGTACGATTGGGTGGTTGAATTTAACATTGTCTTGCCAAAATTTCTTAGCTCATCGGGCTAAGTTTGGATAAGGAAGAAAGACTTCCCAATTGAACGGGTCTAGATGTCTGTCTAATTTCTAGACGTGCACACAACATTTTCGGGACCATCGAGGAAAGTACGAGGAAAGGTTTCTATAAAGTTCGTGCTTGGTTCAGTTCCGTGTACACAGGGATCGATTATTGTCCATATGGTCAATCGTTGAAATCAGGATATTACGTGCTAACCATTGCAATCGTGAATTGAATTGAAATCTGGATCCGGAGATATCGGAGCAAAGCATGATTGAAATGTTGTATTTGTTATGCATAAATAGAAACCAAGATCCCGGATTTGAGAGAATTCACATTTGAAGAGTTTTATCTTTTAGTGGACTCTCTCAACTCGAACCGGTTTAATTAAGGAAAAAAAAGGCCTACCGGAAGAAATTTTAAGACTCTTGGGGCTCCGTGACGAGGAGCTAGCCTGTGTCGGGCCCAAAAATTTTGAAAATAAAATAAAAAAAATCCATTGAAGGTGGACCCTGCACTGGCCCGATGCCAAACGGTCCAAAAACTGTAAATCTAATTGCAGCAAACAGCAATTCGCGGTCGGCCCAATTAACAAACGTAATAAATTGGAAGTGAAGTGTGCGAAAACCCGCAGATGTTCGACGAATTTAAGGAATTCGTTCATTTTATTTCAATCAATTTGGCGTGTTTTTTTCCCCTTCTAAAACTGTTTATCTCAAAGGCTTTTTTTTTTAATTATCAATAAGAGAGACAAATGATTCGGTATAAAAATAGAAAATAAATATAAATAAAATGACACATAATTTTCACCACGAGTGTGGATCGAACAAGGGGAAAGAAACTGTCGACGGTGGTGGTTTGGTTGTCTGCTAGACATGACTGATCAGGTTCGAACTAGATCGGTCCATTAAGGGTATAAATCTTTTTCAACATGAATTTTATCAATTCACAAAAATTCGAACATGAATTTTTTTTAAAGGGAAAGTATGTCGGGCCATGGTATCCAACTCATGTTGCTTGGGGATTAGGATGCCAATCCATCAATTCAGTGTCGAGAAAATGTTTTACAATTTCGGTGATGTAATCCTTACATTTGAGAATTTAGTAAGCTGTCATAAAGTCTAATAAAAAAATTGTTTAATAATGAATTTTCTTAAGAGTACGTACCTTTAAGATAATCGAGAGTTGTTAGTATTAGAAAAAAAAAAAGGACAAAGAGCCCACTGGAATCTGGAGAAAAATTCCACACGGTCTTATCCAAAACAGTCTTGTCGGGCTGGTTGACGATGTTGAACTGCAGTGGGAAAGGAAAAATAAGCTTAATTCAAACTCTTATATGATTAATTTATAATTTAATTTAATCCTAATGTTATAATTACTAATAAAAAATGATTTGATTGAAGTAGAGATGACAACAATTAGCTCAATGACTAGATTGGTTTATCAGCAGAAAGAAGTTTGGTATATCAGCGTTATTTTTTTAAATCGTCGGTGTCTGACGCAGTAATAACAGTATAATCTATCGGACGGTGTATTATACGACTTGGAACCCGTCATTAATTCTCAAACATTGACTCCCGAAGAGTCGAATCCTGAACATGATTTACTGTATGTTATCAGTTTACCGGCGAGTCCGCCCTTTATATGTGATATATTGGTGTTACCTTAGTTTGATACCGAGAGCACCTAATTCGATTAGTGAGTTTTCAATTATTAAATTATTATTATTTTTAGTTTTGATTTTCGTCTTATCATATATCAAACAATTCTCTAAAACTTTTTAAACATTATTAAATAAAATTGAAAAAGAAGAAGAAAATTAGAGGAGAAATTAATAGAGATTTGAACAAGGACGGGATGACTGTTTAGTTCATTAATCACTCCCTCTCCACGGACTTTTTTTTTTCTTTATTGGTTTATTTAATTAACACGGCGGCGGCTGGCGTCCTTGTCCGAGTTCAGAGAATCATTTCAGTTTTTCCCCTTTTTTTTTTTAAATTAGAAATGGTTGTGCATATGCACACAAGTGGTCCTCCACCCAACTTCCAAGTATGGTACCTTGGCCATCTAAGGGCCAAGATTGACCCACAGGAGTGAGACAGTGAAGTGAGAGAAAAAATAAAAAAAAAAACTAAAACCCTAGATCCTGAACCCTTCCCGGTACGGCACCGGAAGGTTTCTATACAATTTTCCATACAACTAATAGAAGTTGGCCGAAGTAGAAGGAGAGTTAGTCGCTTAAGTGGAGAACCTAATTTCAAGTCTTTATGGACGAAACAGACCTTACTGGGAGGGGTTTTCGAGAAACAGTCCGACGGTATCCTGAATCTAGATTAGTCGAATCCTTGAAGATACCGGATACCGGATACCGGATAGTCTTTAAAAAAAAGTCCGAAAGAAGGATATGCTGACACATTCAACTCAATCATGCTAGAGATATTTTCAAATTTTTGTGATATAACCTAATATAAACTTAAATTTGATTAAAATTTTGTGCGATTTGAAATGTGGAATGTGCATTTTTGGAGGTCAAGAATAGAAGAGGTTTTTTTTATTGTATTAAATTATGGTTCGGGTTCTAGATTTTGTATTACACGTTGTTGAGCTCTAGTAAAGATCGTCGCACCTCCTTTGTCTATTCATACATGGACGGCACACAGTCGTTTCAAACCACATATAGAAGGTGTCAATTTCTCTCCTTTCTTCTCTCAGTGTTCGTTTATTATTTTGTTCAATCCGATTGCCAAAAAATCCCTTTTTAAAAATAGTTTTTAGAAAAATATCGATAGATATATTCATATTGGCTTAGTCCCCGACTACCTCAGCCGATACTCGACCAATTTGTCTTGGGATTTTAGTCCCCGTAACATCATATAACAAATGATTTCCCACATCAACCAGTGACTTGTTCAAAGACGCAAAAAATGACTAGCTTTGTCTCATATGCCTCCGTCTGTATTCCTATTTTCCGTTCGAAACAACCTTGCGGTGGAGGCTTTCACAAGTATTGATGTTACTGATTTCAAGTTGTCTGGTTTCTCCAGGATATGTAGATATTCCACAGCCATTGCTATCAGCTGTGCATCCTCGCCGGCGTACTGGTTTATTATACTGAATACAAAGTCTTTCCTTCTTATCCATACGAGTCTATATTCCACATTTGAGCCGCTGCTGGTCATTCTTTCCCGCTACCAAGACATACTCGACAAATTATGAGGTCAATGTCATGCCGCGATTGCTAATAGACCTCCCGATCCTGAGATCCGCCTAATACTGAGTAAGGCAAGTTCAAGATCGCATCCACAATCTCCCCGTGCAGCTCCATAGACATTCTCCCCGGCCCCATCTCGATCCCAAAACATTATTCCTCCTCACGAAAGGACCACAAACCTTAGTATACATGATATGGTCAGTGGTCCACAAAACGAAACGTTCTCGATATATCCCGGGCCTACTACAACTTTGGTAAGAGAGCATTCGCTTTCAAACCGGTAATCCTACTTTGAAATTGTCCTCATAGAAGTAATGTTTGAAGCCAAAGATGGATTAGATCGATAATTATTGGACAGAAATTGTCAAATAAATTTAAGTTAGATCCACCATCAAAAATTAAAACATCAGTAATAAAATTGAAGGGTCGTATTCACTAAAATTAATACACGACTAAAAAGCTTATCCTTCATATAGAAATTTTCAATTTGTGTAGCTGACCAAGTAACCTGCAGCTGTGTCTTTTCTTTATTGCTTTTACGTGAATTATTCATCAAAAACATTAAACATACCTTTCAAAATTCTGACCTTCCTTTTTTTTCAGGTTAGAAATTGGGCACGTGAACTTAGGGTTAGAACGGGAGATAAGAAAAAACGCAAATAAAAAGGTACAAGAATCGTATAAGCGAGAATTGAATCTGAAATCTCCCTTGTCCGATTCTTCTCGATATTTAAAGTCACATGCTAAGAATAAACGTAGTAGTTCTACACATACTTGTCCATGATTGCCTTTTGGAAATGCTTGAACATCACAACCCTTGGGTTTATAGTTCATCATCCACACCTTTTCATTAAAACGATGTCAACAAAATATTCCAAACATTATGAAACAAATATAGTTTTCTTCAAACTATGGACTTTTTAGGGAGTTTTTCGATGTATTTATTTTAATTACAAGCGAATTTTTTTAATTAAAAATGAGGTTTATGAGCTTATACATAAAGCAGTAGGATTAAGCAGGAATTGTCCGGGCACAAGAAGCTCCATTGACACGAGTCAGATTCAATGCCTCGGGATTCTAAATCAATGTTGTCGATACACACGAGCCACTCGACAAGATCATTCAACCACGCGGTAATATCAGACGATCGACAACGTGTGTGTGCACGCATGTGAGGCCCGTAATCGGTAATGCGCCAGTTTGTCCACTATGAGCAGATGAAAGTCACGACGGTTGCCTCAAGATGCGCTTGATTGGCTCCCTCATCTTGGTGGTTCATTTACGACATAGAGTGCTTGGGAACAACTTCGACCTAGGGGGAGCAAGTTGAATGAAGTAAAGCGATTTGGTCTCTGGACATATTCCGCGTTCTTACTTCATATGCTAGTTAGCATGACTTGATAGATTGCCTACCAAAGATAGAATTTCTAAATGGAGTGCCTCTGTTACTTCGACTCATTGTGATTTCTGTTTTTTGGAGTCTAAATCTTGTTCCCACTTATTCTTTACATGCATAGGTACAAGAATCATCCAGGAGCACTTATTACTGGAGATGGGTCTTGTTATACCTGTTGGAGGCTGGGAGGTTAAGGCTACTCGAGCCTCACTTTATAAAGGTCGATCCTTAGATTCTGTCATTTACAATTTATTGAGGACTCAATACATTTATACTATTTGGCTTGAAAGGAATAATCGTATTTTTTGTGGTGATAGGAGTTGGTAGATTCGTTCATAGGACCTTTGACTCTGTTAGGATAAAATTATTCACTTGGCCGAGACTCATATATAAGCTAGAATCATCGAAGTTGGCAGGCCCTCTTGGTTTACTTAGGGATTAGCTTATATTTTGTCAATGTCGTATATATTTTATTATTAATGGAAGTGTTTACAGCTTCTCCAGAAAAAAATATGTCTCGGCGATTTCGATAGACTGTGATATATACTGACCAAGTCAGTGTTCTAGAAGGTAAGTCAGTCTGTTATTGATAAGGCGAGGTTGCATCGGACATCAGTATCAGCCTCTCATGCTTCTTGAGAAAATCTCATCCGCAGGGACGGCAGCCATCAGCATTACAATGCATTCACATGCGGGCGGACATGTTCAGGGGCGGAAACAACTGAGGGCATCTCAAGTCTCAACCAAAATATAAAAAAATCTGAAAAGGGTAAATATCTGATGCATAATATATAACGACTTTATTGCGTAAATTCCCGCTCAATTCTTAATACACGTGAAATTGACACTTGAAAATTGTGAAAACTCCACGCATGCTAACATCTGATAGAAATTTATATAACGAAACTGTTGTTTATTACACACCGAATAATATTTACTCGAAAAGGGGTTCCATCTGGTTCGACACTAACTTCGATCTAATATAAAAAAATTATGAATTTGATTCTAATTAGTAGGATTACGTACCTAACACCCTTTACTCCTTTCTTTTTCAATTCTCTTTTCTGTTCATAATTCACGTTTGTAATTTAAAAAATGTGCACTTTAAAATCGATGGCGTCAAATTATAATTCTGCAAAAGGGTCTTGACTTATGAACAGCCATTCTTATGCAAATCTTTCTTAAGTATAAAATCATAAACTTACTCAGAACGGATAATATTTTCTGCGGACATGAGTCCCGAACCTGAATGTTCGGTCGACCATATCGGATAGGGGTGTGCAACCGAACCGGTTCGGGGAGAACAGAACCGGAACCGAACTGGTTCATCCGGTTCTATTTTAGTGCAGTTTTTTAGATGAAAAGCGGTTCGATTAATTTTTAAGTGTAATTGATGCAGCTAACCAATTCGAACTGAATCGAACTAGTTTTAATTTAAAAACCAATTCAATTCGATCTGAACCGGTTTTGTACCAAACCGAACAGTTTCAAAACCAATTCTGAATTGATTTTGAGCTGAACCGAACCATTTTAAGACCAATTCAATTCTAACCGGTTAATCAAATTGGTTTAAAACAATACGGTTTTTTCAACATAAACTGGTTTGGTTCTTTCCTAATGTGCCAAACCGAACCGAACCGGTTTTCTGCACACCCCTAATATCGGAAACCAATACTAAATCTGGAGAGAGTAACTTATATAAATTGGTTTAAATAAAGTCTCTATTTTGAGTTTTATGACTAGAAAAAATTTATAGCAGAAAAGTTTTACCCCTTATTAAGTCGAGCGAACTTTATCCAGGGAAAGAAAAGGAAGAATTTAGCGAGATTAGCAGCCAAGTTAGGCAGTCTGGCACAAAATCGCACTTCCTATTGAGTTTTTATTTTTATTTTTAGCAATTTCACGTGGTTATAGTGGACAAAATGAACCAATAAATACGATATCTGGTCAGAATCAAGATAGATTATTTATAATAAATGTTTTTACTTGCGGGTGGTGATTTCATGTAAGTTTATTTATTGAATTTTTATGGGAAATGTTTATTTATGTTTTTTTGGTATAAAATATTTCACAGATAATCTTCTTCTACTACAATAACAACGACGACGATGGCAGACAACAATAATGGAGCTCTATGCGAAACAAGATCAAATATTCTCTTTCGGAAGTGAAAATCCGACCATTTTCCGATTATTAAAAAGAAAACAACTTGCACGTCCTCGTATGTGCCACATTAAAATAATAATTTTTTTTGGACGTGTCGAGCGAAATACTAAAATTTTCAAGTCAATAGTCCCTTGCCATGTAACACCGTTCAACAATCCTAATCCTCAGCTCCATTTCACGAGGTAGCACATTTTTTAACGAGTATCTCACATGGCATATTGTATAATTTAATTAACATTTTAATACAGAAATATAATATCTGTATTATATGAGATGTTTTTCACCTCAAATTTTATAAGTAACAAGCATATCATGTATAAATACTGACTAATATGATTTTATGAGTCAACTAAATTAAGAAATTTTTTATTAAAAATTTAAAATAATTAAAATTTTATTAACTTGTGATATCGGTAGCGACCGCACACAAGAATCTCTTGTGTTATGCCTTCTCGGAAGCTCAAACCCGAGAGAGTCATCATCAATGCCCACGCTCATCACGTCGCGCGTGTTTCCTACCCACCATCTCCTCCTTCATAACAGAGCTAGCCATTCCCAAACAAGCTTTCAGCTCATACACTGTTACACAAAAACTCTCCCCCTCTACCCGCCTTTTCACTTTCCTTTATTTGGCCTTTACGCAATCATAATATCATTCTAAAAAGTTCAAATCCAAATTTGGCAGAAAAATCTCTCGAGTGCCCGCATGAGCAATCATCCTCCTCCGGTCAATCACCGCCGTTCATCACTCCCAAAACCCAGTCATGCCGCCGCAAGCAGCAGCCGAAGGTACCTCACTCCCCTCCTCCTTCTCTTCCTCCTCCTCCTGCGCCCAGCAGCTGCCCAGAATGACACTGCCCCGGGGCAGCCGGAACATTCACCCGACAACCCGTATCCGTACGGGCAGAGGTTCAACCCCTCCCTGGCCGTAATCATGGTGGTCCTCGTCAGCGCCTTCTTCGTCATGGGCTTCGTCTCCGTCTACATCCGGCAGTGCGCCGAGAGCCGGTTCCGTGGCGGGCCTCGGGACGATTCTGAGGGAACGTTCCTCTTCGGCCGGGGGTCTATCCGGAGGGCGGCGCGTGGCATCGACGCTTCCGTCGTAGAGGGCTTCCCCACGTTCCAGTACTCGTCCGTCAAGGGGCTGAAGATCGGGAAGGGGTCGCTGGAGTGCGCCGTTTGCTTGAACGAGTTCGAGGACGACGACGTTCTCCGGCTGCTTCCGAGGTTGGATAAGATTCCACTACTTCAATACATACAATACGTATAATATGTGCATGTGTATATAAACCACTATCTTCGCCATCAATTGTATATTTGCAGGTGTAACCATGTGTTCCATACACAGTGCATCGATGCCTGGTTATCGTCTCACGATACTTGCCCGGTCTGTCGGGCCAACCTCGCACCCAAACCTGGGGAGAAGTTCGACCCGCCGATTCTTCACATGCCTGAACCGCAACCAGGTTCGGAGATCACCGGCCAACCTGACCATGTGTGCATCCATGTTGATGATGGACAAAATATTAACTCGGAGTCACTGTCGTGGCAAACGGAGGATTGCTCTTCTATTAATAAGAGCAGGCCGCCGCTACCGCCTAGGTCGAGGTCGACGGGGATGCGGTTCACTAGATTATTCCCGTTCCCTCGTTCACACTCGACAGGCCACTCCCTGGTTCAGCCGGGCGAGGACCATGAAAAGTTCACACTGCGGTTACCGGAGGATGTGCGGGACCAGATTATCAAGTCCGCTAGCCTGAACAGGGCAAGGAGCTGTGCTGCGGACCTTCCCCGTGCGAGAAGTGAGAGGACGGGATACAGGTGGAGTGGGAGCATCGGCGGGAGGAGCACACGCGGAAGGAACTGCGTCAATTACGAGCGGTTCGATCAGGAAGACCGGACTGGCCAGTGGGGGTTCTCGATGACCCCTCCATTCATAGGGAGAACCGGTTCGGTCCGCGCCCCTGGAGGTCCGGGAGGCGATGACGTAGGGATGCCGCCACCGAGGAACATGTCCCGGTCGGAGAAATTGCCACCGTTCGATCGGGTGTTCATTGGGCTGGACGGTGACGAAGGGGTGAGGTCTTCCGATAGGCTGCGGCCGCCTCATGGTTAGGTTTGGGGCGTTGACAAACGCAGATCTTCTTGTCTTCAGTACATATTTTTATTTTTGGGTTAATCTGTTGTGATTTTCAATTAGAGTCTCAACTTTTTTGTCTTTTAGATTTGATTTTTAAGCACTTTTCTAGCTTCTTTCTGGTGAGAAGGCGAATACTGTTTGATGCTTTTGTAATACAGGAGCGACCGATGTCATGAATTAATTCAGGTGAATGAAACATGTATAGATTGTATGAGAAATTTATGATATTATCAGTTTGAAAGTGTGAAACTATCGTATCGTGAATTCAATTGCATTTTTCTTTCAAGAATTTTTTTTTTGTGAAAATACTTGCGAAATAATTTCAGTGGATTTTGGACCCTTTCACATTTCCCGGTAATAGAGCAGATTGTCAATAGAATGTATTGGAAAATTTTAAATTATTTCTATTTTTTGTAGAATAAGACATTGAAAAATAAAAATATATCGATAAACGATGTGACATAACGACGTTATATTCTACCAAAAACAGAATAAAAAACAAGACAACTTGGATCCAATTTTTGGGCCTTCTCTAGCCCAACATCGCATTAATCCCAAATTACCCGACTAAATCGGTGTTCTTACTTCTCGATGTGAAAGATATTTAGTCATTACAGTTAAATAAATAATCGAATATTAATCACTAAATTAGATTTCATCATTACTGTTAATTTTCAAAAAACTTGTCGATTCTTTCTTATTAAATTACACTGTTTTTTTCCCCAAAATTTTTATCTAGCAGATTAACCTCGTTATAATACTGAAAATATACAAAGAAAGGGGATTTTGTATATTGATACTGTTATCCTATCCCTTTTTAGACTTATGTTCCTCTTTTGTACGTTATGAAATGGAACTGTAAGGGAAAGGGATAAAGGGAAACGGAAATTTGGCCGATGATTTCAATTTCGAACAAAAGGATTAAAGGGGCAATGATTGCAATAGGTAAAGCATCTCCATCCTCCCTCCTTTCTGTGTTGTCCTTCTTTTGAATTTATGCCTCGAGACATTGTCAGTATCCAAGGTTTGAAATGCTCCATCCCTTGTCCTATGGCCTGCCGTCCCAAAGTTCGATCTACCGACATATCGGCGCTGTTCGACAAATGCAATGGTTAATGTCTCTTTGGCCAAGAACTGCATTGAAACTGGATTCAGTTGGTAGAATAATCCGACTATTAAACTCGAATAGACTTTAGAATTGCAGCGTTTCAGATTGCTACAATAAATAAGAGTCACTTGTGATGTGGCATCTTTCCACCGCAGTAATTATTTAAAGAGAAGACTTAATCGAATTATTTTAAGAAATTCACGCTGAATTTTGTTATAGATTTGGCGAGCATAAAAAGTAAAAGTAACAGTGCCAGATATGATGGCCTCCCATTTGGTTTCCTAACTTATGATGAGACCCACTTGGGATGGAGCGTTTTTCCGGCAACCTCAAAAATCTTCCCGATGATTTGTTATTTTTTGGATAAACTATTTATTTAAATACCTTTTGGATCTGCAGGCTCTCTTATAATTAACAAGATGGTGACCCCTGTTACGTATTGAATTGTCAATTATACGTTATATAAGAATTTAAGATGACCAGAAAAAAATATAATGATCGAAGTAATAAAATTTAACATTAGAGTAGATGAAAATTAAATAGTTCAAATCAAGTAAAAATGAAATAGAATGAGTAATTATGAGAACTTCCGGTGAATAAAATAGATTTTTCATAAAAATTGTGAATTTCGTAAGAAGTCAGAGGATTTTAAAAACATGAAAGTGGATTGTATAGTTAAGAGAATCGTACGAAACGGTTGAGAAAATTACAGAAATAGTTCAGAAAAGGGTTAAATTTTTAATTAAAATTATAAATATTGAGCGATATGGAGAATTTAAGTAGTTAACGAAAGATTTTTATTTTTAAGATTGTAGGACTGAAATTACGATTTTATCCATAGTTCGAAGGATTTTATAAAATATGTACATATTATAGACTATAATATTTAAATTAACTTAAGGATAAATATGAAAAATAAAAAAAAAGACACTAAACTTCTTACATGTTTGCACATAATAGTATAGATAATAAAAGTTTAAAATTCAAATCCTTCACAAATTAATCTAGAGATTA
Organism: Lagerstroemia speciosa; assembly: GCA_037672795.1. NCBI lineage: Eukaryota > Viridiplantae > Streptophyta > Magnoliopsida > Myrtales > Lythraceae > Lagerstroemia > Lagerstroemia speciosa. Next base: position 9,194,123 of record CM075289.1, on the reverse strand, counting down.
TATATATATATATATATATATATATCGAGTCTAGTGTGTTCAAAGGAGAAAATTCCGACCATCTTTGAACACTATTTTAAATTAAAATTAAAATACATAGGTATTTCAAGTGGGGGAAAAAAGTGAAAAGGAAGCGATGGCTTGAGTTATTAAATAGACACGTTTATTACGCATTCGGGGCATGTACCTTGACTTTTTTTTTTTTTTTTTTTTTTTGTCGCCAGCCACGGTATCCAAGCAGGCCCCACCAGCGGTGAGATGGCATCTTTCAGCCAACCATACTTGACTAATCCGTTGGTCGCCCCGGGTCGCACGCCTGGCAATGGCGGGTGAGGCTCCCAAGAGGGGTGTCTGCGTACGTGAGGTCTCGAACCTGAGACCTCCTTAAGCGGCACCGAGCTGCTTACCACTCGGCCCAACCCCTCTTGGTATGTACCTTGACTTATTACCTGTCCAAGTTAATGAAAAAAAAAAATTCAGATGGTCCTATGGTAGAGTGAGAAAAAATTAATTAGATTATTTTGATTAGTATTAATTATGATAATTGTTTCGGTGATTAAAAGAAATTTACTCGTTCATATTTTAATTGATATTTTTTCATATAATGTGACGAGATAACAACACCAAAGAATTTCTCAAATCAATCAGCATATAATCTATATCTGTACAAACTTCTAAGATTTTTTTATTTGTTTCCCTTTTTGTAAAATAATCGCTGTCGTGCATTTAATTAGCAATTTAACTTGTCCGGTCTTGGTATAATGTTCCCCCCATCGACTCCAGTGATCAACCAAAATGGAGCAAAAGAAGATCACTCTCCGCACCCTCTCCGGCATTCTCAAAGACACAGCTTCACTAGCCAAGGCTTCCCTCCATTCCAAATCCCGATCCAAAGTGCGCACAACGATCATCAGAGCAACGACCCATGATGCAAACTCCGGCCCGACGGAATACCGGCTTGCTGCCCTCCTCTCCCTCGGCCTCGGATCCTGTTTCACTGCCGGAATGTGCATCACAGCCTTGATGGACCGGCTCCACAAGACGAGGAATGCCTTTGTTGCCCTAAAGTGCCTCTTTGCGATCCACAATGTAATCTCCCAAGGCTCGGTTACCCTGAGGGACGAACTCTCAGTCTTCCCTTCTCATGGCGGCCGCAACTTTCTCAACCTTTCAGGTTTCCGGGAGAGCTTCAATCGGGAACCGTCTGGATACTCGTGTTGGGTCAGGTGGTACGCCGAGTTCTTGGAGCAGACCCTGATAGCCGCAAGGGTTTTGGGTTATTTTCTTTCTCCTCCTCCTTCTTCATCGCATTCACGAATCTTGAGAAGGCAGAGAGAAGTAAAAGTTCAGACAACTTCGAGTTCAGACTTGTACGAGGAAATAGACCATCTTGTGGGCTTGGTGGTGGTCATATGTTCGTACCCAGAGTCGATCCATCTCCAGACACACGATCTGGTCTACGCGATAGCTAGCCTGGTCCTCGAAGATTACCGGGTGATCAGATACGAGATACGATCCCGGCTGTCTGAGCTAGACCGGAGATCTCTGGAGATTCTGGGCAGTGGGGAGTCGACCCGGGTGTTGAGCGCATTGAACAAGTTGGATAGTTGCAGAGAGAAGCTGTTCTTGCTGTTTGTGAACAAGGCGAACAACGACGGCCTGTGGGAGTTGGTCGCCGACATGAAACCTAAGTTGGCCCGTCTTTTGACAAAACCGAGTGCAGCTCCGAGAATCACGTGCTGGACCCCGATGGAGATCATCAGGTTGCCATGGGACGGTTTGATACAAGATTCTACATATGCTGTGATGGCGGTATAGTATGTTAATAAAGCAATCACACATTCTTGTACATAATTTTCTTTGGCGTGAACTTGTAGACCGATGCTCTAGCTTATCGAGATCGGACCATTTCTTTTACTGTAAATCTTCGTGATCTGCATCTCGTCGTATTGCATTGTAGATAGCACGAAACCCATGATGCGTGGGATATTTCTCTAAGTCTAGTTACTATACAGCAATCCATAGATTGGGGCTTTTGTGAGAATAAATGATTGAGAGCAGCGGCCGCGTCTTATAATTAATCCATGTGGGGCACATGCGGGGACAGCATTTATCCTAGGAATCAATATTTTTCAAAGAGCTAGCTAGCTTTTGCATTAAAGAATTACTTTTTTTTTATGAATAAATAATTATTTAGTTAAATAATGGAATATACACAACAAAATATTCAAATCAGGCAGCTGGTTGCATTGAAAAAGAAGAATTAAGACAAAAGGATTAGTTGGAATGCCTATCCCATTGCTCCATAACCTTTTGGGTTTCTTTGACCCGTCAGAAAACAAAATCCACAGAGAAAATTGCACAATGTTAAAGTCATTATCATTAAAAAAAAATAAAAACTATATAAGATAATTCGATCGCAATGAATTTATAGTTGAAATTGCAAATGAAATATACAAAACTAAGTCGTATAACAACAGTATAATGTAAATTTAAGTACTAAATAGACAAGAAGGGCATGAAGATAAAAGCAGTAAAGTCAATACGTGTGACGATCATAGTTTTCTTACGACTTAATTGTCCCTTCTCATTCATGTTGAGGACACGTGGGTGGCAGTGTTCTAGAATACGATGACGGTGGAGCGGTAAGTCCATATCGAATTTGAAGCTCGAAGATGAACCGAGACTAGCCCACAAAAGAATTTAATCGTACAGTTACCTAGATTAATCTGCTCTCTGACTTAATTCACCCTTACTTAATAAGGCTTAAAGCATAATGGAATCCGAGCTGTCTTTCATAGAACAAAATTGTAGCAGCAGCAATATGATTATGAGTCTTAATTATACCGAAAATCTTCTGGCTTCGAACGACATTTGTGCTCTCGATTCGCCTATTCGCCGAGAAACCAGAGCTTCGATGAGCCAAAGCTCGAGGGGAGGGGGTAGAGAGAGCTAAGCAGCCAGGTAACGGTGGCTGCTGGTGCGAGAAATAATTCAGATCTTCATTGAAGCCCAGCCCTAAACCTCTCCTATTCGTTGCCACCGTTAAGGTTTGGGTCGGAAAATCTCTCCACACGCTCTCTAGCTTTCCTGGCCTGCATTCAATGGTGAGAATGGAGATGGTACATGCACATCAAAATACATGATAGAAGGAATTACACAGAGTCGAACACTCGAGCAGACTGGTGCAGTCTTTTACCTCGTTATCCCAATCGCTTCTCGCTGTTACAATAGCTAGTATTATCGTCTGAAGTGCAGTTCCCCCGAAGATCATTCCGCCCCATATGCCCTGATTCAAGATAGTCTTTTTCAGAAGGTGATATATATATATATATATATATATATATATATTTTTTTTTTTTTTTAAAGTATGGAAGTATAGATAAAAGAGAGAATACTTCAACGCCTAGCTTGAAGACCCAGCCCATGAGGAATCCCAGAGGAAGCCCGACAACGTAGTAGCAGCCCAGGTTGACGTACGCCACGTGGGCTTGCCATCCCGATCCAACGGCCACCCCTGCCCCCACATTTTAAAAAAAGTTGTAAATAAAAAAAAAAAAAAAGTAAAAGAAGAGAGACGATCTGAATCCTGAACGTGCCTCACAAATTAAGAAGGTTCACCTGATAAAATTGGCTGGACGCTGTTGAGGATGACAGTGATGCCCAGAAGGTAAGCGAGCCGGTCCACTTTCCCGATGACTTCTTCGTTCGACGTGAATATGTAGGGGAACTTGCCGTGGAAGATCACGACGAGCACGCAGAAGAAGATCCCGATTATCGCCGATTGCACCACGGAGACTGCAGTTGCGAATTTGGCACCATTCCCGTTCCCAGCTCCAAGCTCATTTGCCACCCGAACTCTGTCCCAGTACAGATGAAATGAATGGTGAAATTGACGGAACAAAAGAAGGAAAAATAGTAAAATAAAACATATATTTCTCCCACGAAAAGACAGCAATGGCTCAGTATACACTAAGTTTTCTTCTAGAGTAAAAAAAAAAAAATACCCATAAATGAATTTTGGTCTCCGGGTAAAAGAAAAAAGAGGAAAAAAATTCCGCCAAATAATCCTGTCAATGTCCCTTCATATTGGTTTTTTTTTCCTGATTTTTTCAAGTGATGGCCACGGACTGTCTTGAGCCCAAAACCGGTCAAGATTAGAACCGGGCCTAACTCAGCCCTGACCTGTGAGGCCCACGATTCAGGGCCGGTTCCAGTGGTTTTAGAAATTGAAACAGCTGAGAAATTAAAAAAAAAAAATTGAATTGCTAATGAAATGCCGGGTAATTAAAAGAATTTTTTGAATTGTGATCTGATGGAAGCATGAAAAGGCTGGCTACACCTTCCACTCCCAGCAGCCTCTGGCCTCTGGCCCTCACTCCCCCTATTAAAGATGTACATTAGTTTTAAATTAAATTTTAGAAGAAACCGAACCAAAATTAGAACATTCTAATTTCAAACTGCTCCCTGGGCCGGTTCTGTGACCCATTGGACCTAGAATCACAGGTTCTAAATCCGAAATCGGTCGGTTCCTAAATCGTTGTCACCCTTAATTTTTAGTAGTATGAGTGCTAGCTAATGAAATCAGTATTATTAATAATAATAATAAAGGGTAAACTGGGGAGATTACCCAGTAGCTGCGAAGAATGCTAGAGGAATCATCATCTCCCAACCGTTAATGCTCATGCTGCAATATACAAAAGCAAACATAACATTTTTTATTCAAAAAATTCCAAGAGAAATTAATGAATTCTTTTCTTGAAAAAGCATTTTTAAGAGTGAAAACTGACTTAGATTCAATTACCAAAAGAAAAGAAAAGAAAAGAAAAGAAAACTGACTTAGATTTTGAAAATAGAATTTAAATTTTAAATTTAATTCTCATAAATAAACTTTATCGTATTTTCTTTCTCTTTTTTTCTTCACAATTCCTTTTAAACTTATTCCTACGCTTTACAATGGGGGAAAAGATTGAGCATAATTGCAGTCTTATATTTTTCGAAAGAAAGCGGCCTGCTTTGCAGTTCTTTCACATTATTCTGTCTGAATTATATATTCAACATGAAAAGAAAAAGGAGGATGTCTCATGTCTCACGTGCCAGGTTCAGTTTATTAATTTATCGAGTGTTAAAGAGACAACGTACCAAATCGACAAAGCATCCACAGCGATGGTAGCATCTTTTAAATATCCTGTCATCAAAATCAATATCCTGTAGTACCAGTTCTCCAAACTGTTCCAAATTTTGCAAAAGAAATTGAGATGCAACATGAATATCAAATATATATAAGATCAATGCAGTAAAATACAAGTGAAGATATAAGGTCGGTCAATCCGAACGTCTGCTGATCGACTTCGGTTGATCGATAAAAGTTCCCACACGAGTCAGAAAGTTGTATTACCAGAGCATGACGCCGGAGGCTGTGGAGAGCTTGACGAACTCCCAGATTCCGGAGAAGGCCTGGATGGAGAAGCCAGACCAGGTAAGAGGGCAGCCACCACATGCCGTGTAGCAGTAGAGGCCGAGGACCAGGATCCACCACGATATGTCCAGCACGATTGATAACCCGACCACACCGAAATCGAACACATGAACGCATAGCCAACTCCCGAGCACGTTGAAGATCAATGTCCACAGAGACACCCAGGCTATCACATTGTTCTTCAGCTGGCACTGCAAGAACCTGCCAAATCAAAGAAATCGCGTGCGTCCGACAAAAGGTACCTCTTCTTTTTGTGTTCGAATTACACCAATAAACGATTGTAACACAAAATTTTATCAAAATTAGACAGCCTATATATTCAGATTTCTGATTCGAAAGTGAAAAGGATTGTTAATTGCATGGTAGAGTAATTAAGTGCTTCCGTTGATAATTTGAACTGAACCTTTGAAGTGGGAATTGAAACGCGAAGCTAAAGTGGAGAGGGATCATCCAGCATGCTACGACGCCGGACAGCTCTGCCACGTCGTCCGGCTGGCCCAGCAGCTTCATGAGAGGGGCCGCGAACACGTAGACCGGAAGTAGGATGAAGCAGCAAATGAAGAGCACGATCCATGACCTCTGCATGTATATCCCCAACACGTGGTACCTCTTCGCCCCGAATGCCTGGCCGCACAGCGTCTCGAGGGCGCTTGCCATGCCCAGCTGGTTTACCGACATCAATCACATAACGATGAGATAATGGAAACCCTTTTGCATCATTTCTCCAAATCATTCGAAAATTTCATGTATCGCGATGGACTGGCCATCTTTCCTTTTTCCTTTTCCTTTTCAATGCTCAAATCCAATGAGTCGCGATTAATCATTTTCCTTTTAGGTTTGTTAAAGTCTGGGAGCGCGAATGCAGTCAAGAACAATAGATATGAAAAAAATCGAGGGTTTTTTTTAATTTCCTCTACTAATTGTAAACTGAGGCAAATTAAATGAATGCAATGCAATGGTGGACACTACCAGGAGGCCGAAATTGAATCCGACGATGACAGTGCTGGCGATGGAGAAGGCGGCCAGTTCGACTGCCCCGAGGTGGCCGGCGAAGGCCTGACTGACGATGTTCATGGTGTATGCGGCAACCCGGCAGAAGATTGCAGGGCCGACGATCTGCCACAGCTTCTTTGTCTCGGCCCACACTCTCCTCGAAAGGCTCTGGCCATTCCTTTCTCCGGGATTGACCCCTTTCGTCTCTTGCAGTATCAGAGGCTTGGCGACCCCTTCTTCTTCTCGATCGATGACTCTCCCCATGCCAATGTGTGAAGGGAGAGTGTGTTAGGGTTGCTGGTGCTGCTCGGAATCAGTGGCGTATGATTTCAAAGGATGTCGAGTTGAAAATTGACTCGGCGAACAGAAATTCTATTTCAATAGCAAAAGAACACGCACATCACATGCAAATCACGAGCAAATATTCAGTCTTTCATACATGAGTTGGTTATTTAAATCACTATTTATAAGGTCTCGACAAAAATTTAAATATATTGAGATTTGAGAAAAATTTACATAGCGAACTCGTCATATAATACACACTAAATATTTAGTAGGCAATCACTCATTCGTCTTCTCTCACACGAGAAATTTTTATACGATGTGACGTGAGAAAATACTAATTAGATTATGACAAATAAGCAAGTTAGAGCTAATCATATGAGCAATTTCCTTAATTATTACTAATCGAAATAATTTAATTAATTTTCCCTAGCACGACACTGTGAGATAGGATTATCTAAAATTTTTCCTATTCTCACACAACCAAATATGCAAGGCTCAACTTTTTTTTTTAATCTTTATATTTTCTTTGAACTTTTATTGTTTATTTAACCAACCAAATTCAATCTAACCTTTTCTTTCTTGAAGTCGAATTAAACTTCTCCTCTTAAGGTGGTCAACACTTTAATTAAAAGGCAAATTAAAGCTCCTCGCACTCGGGCGGCTTGGACTGTCAAGAATAAGATAGAGAGGTAGAAAGTGTGGTGTTCCGAAGGTTGAAAAGTAGCGGATATATTTTGTTAATTAACTCAAGGATTACGATAATAAACGTTATTTATTTTTAGATAATAAGCGATTAGGAAAAATAAGGAAATAAGAATGAATGAATATTGTAATATCAAATTAAAAAATATTCGTGACTTGATGGGTTTAACATTGAAATATTTGTCGTGTACATTAATGGAAAGAATCATATTAATAGGCAGAATCTAATCATATATTCTTTCCTAATTTGACCGAATTATGTCAATCAATAGGATAACATGCAATCATTACACGTAGACCATCTCAAAATAATTGAATGAATCATTGAATTCACTGTAATTTCTCGTAATTTGCAATTTGCCCGCTGCCCAGCATTCGCGTTGAATTCGAAGCTAACTCAATAATATAAAATGATGGGTGCTTGAAAATTCCTAGTCCTGCACAAATTACGAGAAAGGGACATAATAATGGTCGGTTCATTGAAAATTAGGATTAAGTATACAAAGGGACCGAGTTGCCATACTATTCCTGTTAAAATCTAAGAATGGGATATTTTATATAATTTCGGTCGATCACAGATCCGTCAAAATTTTCAGATTGGGCCCAACTTTTACTGGGCGGTTTATGTAGGGGCCCAAAAGATGGAATTTTCGGGTCGACCCCGATCGAATTTTTTGGATTTTTAATTTTCCTATTTTTTACTTGCACCCCAAAATATTTATAATGAAAAACATAGAGAAAAGTTTGAAATAATTGCGATGCATGGAGATTGGTATGGGAGAGATTTTAAAAATAAAACAAAGAGAAGGAGAATATAATATCGAGAAAGATAAATTGTTTTGGTTGGTTCCTGGGTACGTACGCACTTTCAACGCGCACGTCAACGTCACAATCGATCGTTCGAGAAGTGAAATCAAAGAAAGGAATGGAAACGAAGGGGAACGATCAGATAAGAGTTGAAATCGCGGGGTCTTCGGAGATGGAAGGGCGACCGCCGGAGCGGAAGCCGGCGAGCTCCTCTCCGAGGACAAACCTTCATCCGACGAGAGATTCTTGCATAAGCTCGTCGAGAAAGATAAATTGTTTGGTACATCACATATCAAAATTAACATCAACTAGTAAATTTTATATAGTTCGAATGACGTAAATTAACTGAAAATAAGAATTTACATATTTAAAAAATTGCAACTAAATTAGAAATGACATACAATACGAAGACAGAGAATATAAATTAGAGAAAAAACACCCGGTTCGTGACCAATTTAAATTGACATATAATATAAATACCAAGCCAAGTCCAGGTGTAGAACTCATGGCTCGTGAGCCCGAAATTAGAGAAAAAAATACCTAACTCGTGATCAGTTTATCGAGTACGGAAAAGGTCTGGGAACAAAAGAAAAATCTCCCTTGTGGTAGGTTTAAGTTGATGCAGTAAGTGTAAGCCATGTTGTGACATGAGTAGAACTCATGGCCCATAAGCTCGAGATTAAAGGAAAAGATATATATAATTGGTGGTCAGCTTATCGAGTACGGAATGAAAAAAAAAAAAAAAAAAACTCCCTCGTGGTAGGTTTAAGGGAATGTGATAAATGTAAGCCATGTTATAACGTAGGGTTAGTGTTGAATATAAAATCTTATACCAGACAATTAATAAAAAGGAATGTAGATTTTTGCATGGAGATGGACCCAATTTCTTACCGTTTAGGTAAATATTTTACACACACATATATATATATATAAAATAGTAATGTCCAACACAACATATCTATCAAGCGTGTGAGAGGTTCAAGGACTTAAGACTGGCTATCTTGAGCAACGCAACAGCTGTGAAGCATCCTTTATCTGTCGACTTTGTTTAATATTATGCATCTAAGGAATAAAAAAATCATTTAACTGTCCATGCAGCATTGGTCTGAACATGTCGCATCTATCCTTCAGCCACCTTATGCTCATGCAGGCAACCTTCTTGAGTTCACATCGCTGATGCTGCTTTCTGCATGCTTTGACAAGGAATGCAACAGAAATGTTTTACAGATTCCATTCGAAAAGAGTAATATGTCAGGCTTATTGCATTATCAAATTGCTGGAATCTGATTTCGTATTAGCCTATCCTTCATAACATATAGTAGATGCAGAGAGTGCTAAAGCAGCTCAATCGTCAATTTCTTTTTGGAAAAAAAAGGAACAAATAAAGTAAATGACATGTAAAGGTGCATTACGTAAAGGGGTGACTTGATGGCTACTACTGCTCTCCTTTTATTTATTAAAAAGACATGTAAAGGTGCATGTGAGTTGTGGGTATCTCCTCTTTCCACTAAATTCTGATACCACTTGCCATCCAATTTAAAAACTTAAAATTGACAAGTAGTGATAGATAATTCTTTTAGGTTACGCTTGTATGAAAAAAAAAAGAAAAAAATGAAATGAAATGAGTTTTATAGGTATAAATTGTAACAACATATTGAGAGAATTAGCAATTTTGATATTCATTTTGAAAATATAAAAGAATATTGTAATTGTAAGAAGTGATATGATGAACATTCCCTGTCTTTTTTAAGGAAACCTAATTCTATCAATTTGAGAAAAAAAGTCTACACTAATAGAATGAACATAATAATTTTTGTAAATGCATTCGATTAATAAATATCAAATGGAAGGCCAAACTGCACATTCCATTCTATTCTATTATTCCACTCATTCGTACCAAATACGATATTATATTCTCATACCCATGTCTCAACAATTGACCATAAGTTGGATATTTTTTCTTCTGAAATGGAGCACTAACCACAAGATGAACTCTCCCTCCTGCATTCGGGTCTATCGACCACAAGTTTCACAGTCCAACTAGAATATGCGTGAAAATGCACGGTCGAATGATATGTCAAATTTATACTTAACTTATAAGAGATTACATTTATATTTAACTCAAAAATTTAAGTAAACAAGTAAGAACCAACTCTATTATATTTTAAAACTTTACCTTACTAATCGATATCTCTCCTTCAAAGTAAAGTGACATAGATCTGGTGTAGGGCTGGGACAAAAGAGGAGTGGAGACAAGCATGATCTGATGGAGCCAACCTATGTCATATATTTAAGATAATTCTAAGGAATCAAGAACGATGAAGAGGTGATTTTGGAGACTAGAACACTAATAGCGTAAATCAAGAGATCGAAGTCCTCCTTTGATTTTCGTAATATTAATCGAATAAATAGATCTTTAACGGGTTGTTTGAATGGGCGAATTTGGAGCAAAGGGATCGTCTAATCCTTTAATTGACAAATTATTTAAAAGAAATTTGGGAAATTTAGAAGAATAAAATCCTTTGAAAACTCAAAATTTGCATTCCTCCAATTTGACTAATTAAGTAATAAATGAGAGTGTTATTCATAAAAATGTTGCGCAAGCCCATCCACAACTAGGCCTAGTTGACATATAATAATAATAATAATAATAATAAGAAGTTGTTATTATTATTATTCTAGGTGAAATGAAAATAATAATCTTGACTATGTTCCGGTCATGTGGATCACGCAAGTTTTGATCAGTATGAATCCGAGTTTCGAATTTGGAGAGTGATAGACACATGCACACAAAAGAAAATGTCATATATAAAACTTATTTTTAAGGATTAATTGTATAAAAAAGGTACGTGATTTGTTTATCTAATAAAAAAGTCAAATGTTTCAAATTTTAAAAATAAAATTATGCAGTTTTATTTTATTATCAAATTGAGCCAAAGTTTTAAAGTTTTAAAAACAAATCATGTAGTTCTATTTTTTTTATCAAATTAAGCCAAACTCTTCAAATTTAAAAAATAACAAACTACGTTTTTTTTATTTACTAACAAAATGGACTGAAATATTAAAATGTAATGTGATATTCTTATGTGAAATATTCTACTTGATGTTTCCTTATCATGTACTTACAAATCGATAAAAATTAGTATAATTTTTATTTAAATTAGCGTAATAATTGTTTTCTTAAATTAAGATTAGTATTACTTATAAAAAAACATTAAGAGAACTTTATATAGGAAACTAGTATAATTTTTTTTTAAAAAATCTAGTATACTTTTTATCTTGCAATGAAAAAAAAGTTATAAAATACTTGTCACCCAAGCACCCAATATAAAGTTAAATAAATTAGTCTGATCTCATAGTAAAATAAAAAATGTTAAATTTAGTTTTAAAGTATAAAATATTTGGCTTAAATTGAAAATAAAGGAAAATCACGTGATTTTATCTTTAAAATTTTAAAGGTTTCGTCTACTTTGAGAATAAGATGAAACTATATAATTTTATTTTTTAAATATAATACGTTTGGCTTTTTTTTTTTAGAAAATGAGCAAATAATATACATTTTTTGAATGTAATTTAGCCTATTTTTAAAATCAACTAGTGGCAAAACACGTGCTACACCGCGGACTTGAAGATTTATAAATTTTTCTCATAGTTAGTTGAAAAAAAGAAGAATATAAAAATAAAGAAGGTGACCTTCGCCAAAATAAAAAGGTAAAAAATGATATGTGCACGAAAAAATAATGAGAGTGCTATATGAATTAAAAATATTTATAGATCGATTGACTAATGAATTGACCGCTATACCCAGATTAAAAAAGTTGGAAAACAATGATAGGAGAAAATGATATAGAGTTCACTTTTAGGCGGCTTCAAGACAATGAAAAAAGTAGAAAAAAAGAACTTATGTATACAACAAATATATTCTTTGTTTGGTAAAAAATAGACGAACATAATTTTTTTTTTAGGTTATCATAATATTTATAAATAAAATTTTACATAAAAATGAAAATTTTATAGCCACTCCACGTGGAAGTCTTAGAGAAGACTTTATGTAACTCTCAATTAAGGCATAATAAAGATCAAAGTAGAAAAAATAGAAGAAGATAAAATCAAAAATAAATGAGAAAAACCTTCTCTTTTCTCGTACTCAAGCGATCTAGTTTCTCGACCACACATGCCACAAATAGGAAAATATTCTTCCCAAGTTGTTCCTATGGGATTTAAAAAGACTGTTTTACCATGGTTTGTATTTCATTCCTTATTGATAAGGAATATATCAAGAAATAGATAAAAAAAAAAGAAGAAATTTCAGTAATGAAAATTGAAACAAGAATTACATATTGTTGATTTCAGAACAAGTGGTTTAGAACTTACTTCTTTATTCTTATCACACAATTTAATATGACACAATATTTTATACAATTGTAATTTGTTCTGGGGGCTGGTCAGAAGGTAAAACATAGTCGCTTGAGCTTATCTTAAAATCGTGAAAGGCTTCCATGCATGAAAGGTTGCATTTTCTTCCAAATATTAATTAGGTAAAGTAAATGGCGACAAAAATCGATTTGACGATGTCAGCTATAACGCGTAAGAGTTTATTTATAAACAAAGTCAACTTGGTTAACGTTAACGTTAACGTTATTATAGGTCAGAAGAACATAAAGTTGTCGCCATAGAATACTTCCACAGAGCTGTCCTGTCTGCCCCATCATGAAATCGATGTTGATTGGATTTTGGGAAAGTCATTTAACGAGCCGAAAAGGGACATGCATTTTAATATAAGACAGTCTTATATTTGATCGAGGGAAATCTTGGCAGATTTTAGATGTCTCTTTCGGAGGAAACTTGTCCGATTGATCCGATTAGAAGTTTGGCATATGTGATTAAAAAAAATTATCAAGGAAGTCGTGTTTATTTTTTTCCATCGTGGTTGCTATCCGAAAAATATAAAATTCGATTATTCATTTCGAATTTTGATTTAATAAGTTTTATGCTTAAAAGGGTCCCTATTTAAGTTACTGTGTCTTGAAAATTAATTATTAAGATGCGACCTCTAATCCCGTAGTAGTAAATTTTTTTTCAAAAAAGTGAATTTTATAATACAATTTTTGTGGGCACCGAATTTTAGAATATAAAATCAGATGACCATTGACTCATTACCATAGTTTTAGAAATTGGATCGAATCGATGGATGTCGGCTATGACCTTGCGGTGAGTTGTGGAGCCGGCGCAGAGCCTCCCGCTCTCGAACAAGTCATGTACATTACAGTATTATTACGTGAAAATATTTACGTGATTATACTAAAAAAAAAAAGTACTGTTGTTTATGTTTTATCATGTTATTAGATATGCATGTATTTTACAAATAATTATTTTTTTAAAAGACTATATGCTCGCCTGCGAATATGACAATCCCAACGGAATTGCACTTAACACGTGCATATGCGAAGAATTCAATCTCGTTTTTATTAATAATAAATAAATTTATATTTGAATTCCACCTAACAAAATCCCTTGCTATGGCTAGCTAATACAATACACACAGTGTCAGAAACTGAATATAGAAGTCAAAATTTTCTGCAGATTCTAATTGAACTCTTAAAGTAACGGTTCCAACCATGAATTTTTTTTAATTATCTAAAATTTGAATTCGAAATTTTATTTTTTTTTAAAAAAAGATGTCGAACCACTACTATAGTAACAAATTCATATTGATTTCGTCTCGGTATTGTCCAGGAATCTTAAGCTTGTGAGTTTGCTGAGAGTGAATTGAATGTGCCTGCGCGTCAAAGGAATCGAAGCATCTCATTTGATCTTTATTATCTCGAAGACTTTTGACAATAAATCCAACCTCTCGGTTTGGCATTTTCTTCAAATAGTATGCCTTTGTTTCTTGGTGGGTGACGGCTCATCTAGGAACATTCTTCACGCCCACCGCTGGCATATAAATATAATGGCACCCAACTTTTGACGCGGAGAATTCGACAATCCTTACCAACTAATTTAAGATTTGTACCACCAATATTACCGGAAAATCTTTGTATGTAACGGGTATATCAATGGAGTTCAACGGTTCCCTTTTTTTTATGATTTTATTAAAAATATTTTAAAATCACTTAATTTTATTGATTTGTAATAGTATGTTGTACCATCACGTGATATACTTGTTACATATAATACTATCTCGAATATTACAATGGCTTAATAGTGTAAGATTCATTCTTAAGTGGTTTGGTGAGTTATGATCTACCTCTGTTTGAATCTCTTCTATGCACATGTATAAAAATATCTGTATATTATAGTAGTAAAAGTCCTATGTATTTGGTTTTTTTGGCAATCGAGCTGTATAAGTTTGAAAATGACTAATTCAGTCCCATGAGATCGGATCTATTATATTTTTAGTCCAAATCATTATTATTTGTTGACATGGACTTCATGTCGTTAATAGAATTTTTAACATAATAGTAGCAATTTGGACTGAAAGTATAACAAAATTAAACTTATAGGACTGAATTAGTCATTTTCAAACTTATAGGACTCAACTGTCGAAAAACCAAATATATAGGACTTCTACTATCATTTTCCTGTCAAAACTGCGACTTTGAACATTTGTTTTGGAGGAGACTAACTTCTTGAAGTGCATTAAGTTTTTTATGGTGCAATGTTGGTGGGTTAATGTTGAGGGCTGGTAATTCAGCACATTGATATGTTGATTATCAGATTGTCTAATACGAAAATTCTAGTATTACGTAACATGAGTGATAATGTGCCCATTATTGCCGTTTTCTTTGCTTAAAAAAGAACTATTATAATACATGGAAGTATCGTGGTCGTCATTAGCTTATCCAAAACCGATATATTTCTGTTTTAATTCTCGTGTATGATTAGGGGATCATAAATCGGGTATTATTCTTCCATGTTCAAATGGAAGGTTTCACAATTGTGCTTATTTATCACGAGGTCTTACACTTGAGTTTAGCAATGTATAAACAATAACATAACTTACTCTAGCATTATATTAAATTTTTAATAGGGTTATTAGAAGTTAGATTCAATTTTTAGGAGAGAAATTTTTCTGAATTGATAGCCTGTAATACTCAATTTTCTCGTATTCTTAATTTTTTTTTTTTATTTTTCTGCACAGTATTAGAGCTTATGACAATATTCGAATAGCGTGGCGAGAACCAACGCAAAAATGCGTGGTGAATTTTACAACACCCTGGATGCATAAATCGATAAACACACAAACATATGGAAAAACATGAAAGATCAATTAAAGATTTGATATGCAGAAAGAAGACCTTAATTTCTCTTTATCTTCCTTTTTACCGATAGGTTACTTTTATAATATTTTATTGAATAACATTTTCCACGACTTCTCCAGCCATGCACTTAATTTAATCAAAAAATGATCCATTTGAGGCCTATAAATTCTGACTGCCATGGGAATGCAACTCCTCATCATTGCATCAAAAGCTTGGTTTTCATAAACCGGCTCACTAATTTCTCCATACATAACTGAGTATTCTCAGCATTATTAAGAATCTTCATTTATAGCTATATACAGGTTGTCCCGTATGAACATGGCAGTCTCCATCACCGTCTTCTTCTCTGCCTTGTTGGCTACAGTTGCGGCCGTGGCTGCTCAGCTATCGCCCAACTTCTACTCGACCTCTTGCCCCACTGCTCTCTCGATCATTCAGGGAGCAGTGAGCAATGCCATCTCGAAGGAGGCTCGAATGGGGGCATCACTCCTACGACTCCACTTCCACGATTGCTTCGTTAATGCAAGTTCTTGTCCGTATATTATATACTTGCAAAATATTATGTACGTGAGAGTTGACCTAATCAGGTTTTAAATGCATGGGACAACAGGGATGCGATGGTTCGATATTGCTCGATGACACGACCGGCTTCACGGGCGAGAAGACGGCTGGACCCAACGTAAACTCGGTCCGAGGATTCGATGTCGTTGACACCATCAAGACTCAGCTCGAGAGCAAGTGCCCCGCGATCGTGTCCTGCGCAGATATCTTAGCAGTTGCTGCTCGCGACTCTGTCGTCGCCGTAAGACATTACTACCTCAAAACTCAACTTATTTACACCTCCTTACTAATTAAGAATATGTATTTATTTTTATAATTATTAAGAATAGGGTGTGGGTGACTAATTCGCTCGTTGGCCTCGTTATATTTTTATGACGTCCGCTACTTTAGCCACTTTCCCCCATGCATGGGATGACTTATTTTATATGAAATTTATGAGATTATTTTACTCAAAATCTTTATTATTTAATTACTTGCTTTCTGGATCGACCTCCGTATCTTACCGGAAAAAAATATTTCATAGAAAAAGTAATATGTTCATAGCCAGTGAGGATCAATTAGAGATGCCAATTATTCTAATTAATTATCGAGGATGTTATCATTACAGTAACTGAGGTTGCACTTGATTCTTCGACATCTCAGTTGGGAGGGACGACTTGGACTGTGCAACTGGGCAGGAAAGATTCAACTACAGCAAGTTTAAGTGCCGCCAACACCAACCTTCCTTCTCCTTTCTCCGACCTAAGCACTCTAATTTCTGCCTTCTCAAACAAGGGTTTCACAGCCAAAGAACTGGTCGCCCTCTCAGGTAAATATTTTTGAGCTTGCTTATCGGGTTCAGATCATCGTCAATAAAACGAGCGATGAGAACAAGCTAGTAAGCCAAAATTTATGTGGCAGTTTTGCTTACCTCAAACACGAATTGGCCTTAATAGGTTCTCACACGATCGGGCGAGCGAGGTGCACGATCTTCCGAAGCCGAATCTACAACGAGACCAACATCAACTCGGCGTACGCATCGTCTCTCAAGCAGAACTGCCCTAGCGCGGGCGGGGACAGCAACCTTGCCCCGCTCGACATGGTCACAGGGGATGCGTTCGATAACGAGTACTTCAAGAACCTGGTGAGCCAGAAGGGGCTGCTGCACTCGGACCAGCAGCTCTTCAACAACGGCTCCACGGACTCGCAGGTGAGGGCTTACAGCCTCAACTCCGCCACGTTCTTTGCCGACTTCGCTAGCGCCATGGTCAAGATGGGGAACCTCAGCCCCCTCACGGGGTCCAGCGGTGAAGTCAGGACCAATTGCAGGAAAGTTAATGGGTCCTAATCATTTAGTGAAAAAGAGTAAGAAAATTAACCCAAACAATAAATTAAGAGATCGGGTCGTGTGGTCAGTAATCTATCTTTTTAAGCGCCATGAAACGGTACGATGTGTTGCATGAATGCCCGTAAGCTTTTAAATTAATGAAGTGAATATATATTTCGTCTATGAGTAATATTTTCATTACTCGCTAGGAAAGGTCAGCAATATCTTTAAATATTACGTCGGCCTCAAACTTCCCATTGTTTTCTTCTAAATACACTGTCTCATTTATAATAGAAAAAAGTGATCAGCTTTGAACCAAGAATTGACCGAATGAGTTAACTTCCGCCCCCAGTATTGATATGCATTCGAAGAGAGATCCATTCGCTTGGATGGTTTCAAATCGAGCCCGACCGCGTTTGAGTGAGGTGTCATTTGCCTACTGAATCAGGTCCCATTGTTAGGTTCCGTGGAAGGCCTAAATTCGAACTTCTAACGGGTGGAATTACTTTGGGTCGGCCTATCTTTGATACTGAAACAGGCCTTTACGGTAGTATCACATTTGTTGATGGACCAGAAAGCCCTATGAGGGATGCTAAAATGTCGTCAAAAATTCTGTCCTGCATGTTTCTCATTTGAGCGCAGAGGAGAAGCTGCATCAACCCTAAAATACTCTATTCCCTATAACTGCAGGAGGAATAGCAAAACGCCTTTATTCCTCGTCCATTCTCCATTTGGAAATCCTATTCTGCACAGAAAGTGAACTAAACATGGATTAAACCATTTCGTTTAGAATAAGGCCGAAATAGCTAGGGCTAGTTTAACCTGTTGGCCAGGATTAAGTAGATTTTCGGATGGAAATAATATCCATCGATCATTAAATTAGGGAGAGGGAGAACTGTGAAAAAAGAGGTATAAGAATTTCGATTTTAAGTTTTTGAAGTACAAGTTTCTCCTAAACTTTTATTTTTAGCTGATAAGAGAGTAAAGATTATATATTAATTAATTCATATTTAAGTCTCGTGAATTATCACTGTGAAATGAGGCATGTGTACTTATAAAAAAAAAAAAAGAAACTAGGCACGTGCAAGGACCTTAATCATTCATTCAACCAAAGCGTCCAACTTCATATTTTCTTCTTCTTTTTTCTCAAAAAAAGAGAAATCTTGCATGTCCCCATATGAAATAATCAAATCAGATATCCAATAGGAATATTGGCGTGAAAAAAGTAGAGCACAGTGGTCAATTTAACAAGCTGTCATCAACTATTAGAGCACAGTGGTCAATTTAACAAGCTGCCATCAATTATTGATGATCATATTTATCCATAATTTTGTGTTTTTTCAATTTTTAATTATTAATTATATACAGTCAAGTTGACTTAATTTTCTACACACAGTAAAAAGACGGGCACAAACACCTCGACGTAAAAGTTTTCAAGGTAGAGGATCGAACGTACATGTAATATGTCGAAGGCTTTACAAAACAGACCTCGGATCTGGATCGAAGAATGCATAAAATGTTCGAGATAGGCATTCCACATTGCGCATTCCTTAGATCACGTACAAGCTTGGGATGTACCCCAGATGAGATGACATCTTCTTCATGGGCACCGTTATAATTTGAAAATTAGATAAAAGTGTTTTTTCCCCCTTTTTGAAATCCGAATTAGCAAGGAGTCGTGTCGTGATTTAGTTGAGGTCTAATCATTACTGATGACAAAGAGGTCAGAGCAGCCGCCTGCACCTGCCTCCCATGGCTTCTCCTCCTCCTTCTTCTTCCTTATAGGGAGCCACAGCCGCCGGCCATGGCTAACTAATCCCACTATGTCTTTGAATTATTGCATATTCAAGCTGTTTTTTTTTTTTTTAATTTCTTGGGTTAAAAGAAAAGGGTATGGAGGTGATGTTTTTTCCATGATGTCTGCGCCTTCTGTTCTTGTTCAAGTTAATGCTGTTTTTTTTTTTTTTTTTTTTTTTTTTTGGTCGCCAGCCACGGTATCCAAGCAGGCCCCACCAGCGGTGAGATGGCATCTTTCAGCCAACCATACTTGACTAATCCGTTGGTCGCCCCGGGTCGCACGCCTGGCAATGGCGGGTGAGGCTCCCAAGAGGGGTGTCTGCGTACGTGAGGTCTCGAACCCGAGACCTCCTTAAGCGGCACCGAGCTGCTTACCACTCGGCCAAGTTAATGCTGTTATTATATGTTCTTCCGACTCTAATTAATGCGGTTGATAAAGTGTGATGAATTGATAATCCATAAGATAAAAGTGCTCATCTAAGAGGGATTATGTGCTTGTTCATCCTGTTCGTACAATTTTATCTTTAAAAATGTACTCTTTGAGAATGGATGCTCCTGAAATTTATAAAAGTCTCGGAACTATTACTATCTTCATATGTGAGTATTATTATTAAAAACTAATATCCCGTGTGAAAAAATATAAAAATATCCTAAAAATATAAGTCAAATGAGACTGTTAACTATCGGTTTAGATTTTTACTTGGATGTGCCAGATTTTGTTAAAACCTTTTGACACAGCGTGTCCAACCGAACATACAATCTTATTCAATTATACTACAACCAGATCGGGCCCATTACACTACAACGAGATCTTATTACCCCAATACCAATCGAGCTAGTCTTCGTTGTACAGTATCACTGCGTCGTAATACTTATATGGTAATACTGGTCAATAAAATTAAGTTATTTTTAAGAACTTTTTATAAATTTTTCAAAAGAAAAAAAATCTTAGACATTATTGAATTATCTTTAATTAGCCGAGAAAATTTAAAAAACATGTACACGGGCATGTATAATCTCGACCGTGCTTTCTGTCATTCAGTTTTCTCCATTAATTTTAAATTGCAGTAGTAATCATAAACGCTATAAAGTGATGATTAGAGATCCCTTAGTAGGCTAAATTTTTTTTTTCTACTACACTTTCATACATAAAAACTCCATAATGGGAAGTGTAAAAATGAATGTTCTATGTTCTGACTGAACAGGCAGGAACTTTAGAACACAGGACTCCGGGACTCCTAGTCAAATTTCGTCACGTGCTCAATTATGAAATTCCAAGGACCCCATTGACACCAATCGAATAACGGATGGTGCATGTACCTAAATCTAAATGCCTCCTTGATAAAGAAAGCATGAACAGTAACAAAACCAATGAAAAATGACCGATACAAATCTGAATCAGCCGAACTCAACGGACTTAAGTATGCCAATTATTTGAACAAAAAAGATTGAAGATTTCGCAGGTTTGTGGCTAACAATAGATTCATTTGCAGTTACATTAAAACGTTTTAGTAGTATACTAAATTTTATGCTCAAATATTACAAATCATGCATGGGATCACAATGTTAATAGTGATCTCATTTCTAAAACTCTATCTAAAAGCTTATATTAATTTTTAGCTTTTAATTTCTGATTTTTTTATGGGAAAGTTTTAATTTCTGATCAATAGTAATAATGTTAATTAATGTCCTTACAAACCCATTTTCTATTTCTCTGTGTTCGCCGAAATGTAGTTTTACTGTTTATCCCAATGGAGAAACTAAAATGATTGAGAAATGAATTTAATTAGTGCAGTGATATTATATTTAAATTTAAATTTAAAAGATTTTAAAGCTAATTTTTACTAGTAAATATTCATAGATTATATCCATTTATTCTCACATTCTCTTCTCGTAATCTTTAAAAAAAGGGCGAAAGGTAAAAATGTAACAGCTGCCATTCGTTGAATTATCCACTTGAAACGTACCAATGGGAAGAATTTCCATCCGACAGCCAACAGTTACAAATAGACAAATAGGCAGACAACAATTTTACATCGCTCTCGTTACTTCTTCTTCCTTCATTGCGCAGTACTCTCGCAAGAAACCTATAGTGAAGATCAGCTACAAGTTTTCTTTTTGCAAAAAAAATGAGCTATCCTTACTACTCCCCGCCCCCGCCACCACCCAGTCCCCAGTGCGCTCCACTGCCACCGCCACCGCCACCGCCTCATCAATGTGCTCCACCACCCCCACCGGCTGAACACCATCATGTGCACCCGAAGTCACCACCACCACACCACCATCGAGGATCTTCACCACTGCCCCCGCCAACTCACCATTCTCATTCAAAACCACCTCCACCTATGAGACAACATCGAGCACCACTGCCGCCGCCGCGACAGGCACATCACCACAAGACTCCTCCTCCACCTGCCCACCCCCATACTTATCCAAAGCCGCTACCTCCTCCTCCGCCTCCGCCTCCATCGCTGCCGCCGCCACCACCACATCATCCCCATTATTTTCCGAAACCGTCTCCACCCACAAACCCCCACAAAGTGCCTCCACCGCTGGCTCCAAAACCACCATGCGGTGAATCGCCGCCGGTGACTCCACTGCCTCCGACTCCATCTTATGCCCAGCCGCCTAAACCTCACCATCATGGTCATCCGGCTCCACCACCACAAGCTCCGTCGCCCCATACAGCTCTCCCTCCCACCATCTCACCGCCACCGAGTGCCACCGAGTCTCCGCCTCCTCCTCACACTACTCCTCCAACACAAGCCCCGGCTCCCACCCGATTTACTCCACCATCTCAAGAGACTCCACCACCTCAAGAGACTCCACCACCAGCACCGACGCCTAGTAGTGGCTCGCCACCACCTTTTCCCCCACCATCAGGTCCCGGCAGGGCTCCACCACCAGAGTCCGTTTACCCGCCCAGCCCAGTTTCACAGGAGACTCCACCTCCACTGGTTCCCTCACCTGCGAGTCCCACGAAAGCCCCACCGCCCAAGGCAGCTTACCCGCCAAGTCCTACCAAGGCCCCAACTTTCCCGCCAAAATCCCCTCCAAAAGCATCACCACCATTCGGCGCTCAGCCACCACCGCTCGCACCATCTCCAAACACGCACTAC
This sequence comes from Lagerstroemia speciosa, assembly GCA_037672795.1. Classification (NCBI taxonomy): domain Eukaryota; kingdom Viridiplantae; phylum Streptophyta; class Magnoliopsida; order Myrtales; family Lythraceae; genus Lagerstroemia; species Lagerstroemia speciosa. Next base: position 9,171,809 of record CM075289.1, on the reverse strand, counting down.
ACACCCACCACTTACGGTGCACCATCGCCTCACCATTCGCTGCCGCTCTCTCCTCCTGGAGGCGGTGGAGGCAACCACACGACAGTGATCGTAGTTTGTGCAACTCTGGGGGGAGCGTTCGTGCTTGCTTTCCTAGCCATATGCCTAGTTTGCCTTGCCAAGAGGAAGAAGAGGCCGGTGATGGTTCCTGCTGCAGCTGCTGCCTGCATCGAGGAACAGGAAGAGATCCATGAGGTCGTAACCACAGGCCCATGCGAGGAGCAGGCTGTGGCTGTTGACATCGAGGATGATGTTCAGATTCACGAGGTTGTTGGAGCAGTTGCTCCTGGTGGAATTGGCGGTGAAGCTGCCGGGGCTGTGGGCCCTCCTTGTGAACCAGGAGCCGCCACAAAACCTCCATGCTAGAAAACCATCTGGCATTGATTTTCTGCTTCCGATAGTTCATGACGTAGTCAAGAAGCTATCTTCGAGTGGGTTTTTTGTATTCTTTAAAGAAAGAAATAGGACGTGCAGCTTTGTGAGCGTGTGTTAATTCATCAACCCGTCTGTTCAGTGTAATTTGTTGGATATATTGTATCGAGAATTCATAAGATTTGCATTTGATGGGCATTTGGAAATTCAGTTTGTTGGTTTGTAGCCTTCACTTTGACCCAAATACACGAGAAAGTCTAGTATGCTACCAGTTTACTACGTCATGGCAGCTCACGCACCAGTGATATGATGATGACACGTGTAAAAATTGCACAAATCGCACAAAGCCCAAAAAGAAACTAAGGGGTGTGTGTGTGTGTTTTTTTTTTTGGAACGTGGGATTAGCCCTTTTAATAATAATCATAACTGGGGGAGCCTGAACTGGTGTCCACAGGAAATCCAACGGAGATTAGGGTTAGAATAACCCGGCGGTGCACTTTGCCGGAGTGGGTTCATACATAAGACTGGGTCTCCTACGTTTGGTCCTGGGCCTGGGCCCCCATTGATCACGAACTATTCATACCAGTCCAGTTAGCTAGAGACGTCAAAATCGTCGTCTGTTGTTTTCTTCCCTGACCATTTTACGTAGTTCTTCACCGGTTGAAACGACTGAGGTTATTCCGGGACAGATCTTTTAATGAACTCATTCCCAGTAGATTTATATGTCTGAAGCCACCGTGGACATATACTTTGACCTGTAAAGACTCATACCTTTAAGAAAAATTCTACAGTTCAACAACTGAACCATTCAATATAAGTAAAATTCAGTGTTACAGTCGACTATACAGTTCAAAAATAAATAAAATTTTTCTCAATTTAGTTGCTGTTCATTAGGATTTAAAATGTTTCATCAATCTCAACATAGCTTAGGAGGTAGACAAAATAATTAACGGTGGCAATTTCGGACCTCGATTTACACAAATACGGTATAACGGTTTATTGGAACAAATCATATAATCACTGTTGGGTTCACGGGATTGAGCTCACAGTATGGTCGATAATTTTGTACAGATTAAAGTCTCTCTAATTACGGTCTTCGTAAAGATTCAGGAGATACTAGTATAATAATCTTGCCTGGATCCGCGGAAACAATCCGCGTCGGCCATAAGAGGTGCAGGAACCCGTGGAGGCTCCAGATGCTTGTATTCTGCTGGCGAGTGGACGTGTTTGAGGAGACAGGTTGGTTGGACTTTCAATGTAAACAATTCGCTGTCACCAGAAATGACGGGAACGTGTCAAAATTTTAATCCAGGCAATATCTGTAAGCATTCAATGCCATCCATTGCCAAGAGGCCACATGCCCCGCAACATGTACCCCTTTTGTAGTCCATATGATCCGAGAGATTCAATTGGACCCCTTCTTGACATGGAAAAACAAGAAGTTTCCTCGTCAGATCTCTTTGTATTTCCTATGAGAAGTTCAGAAACATTAGATTATGATCAGTGCGAAGACATTTGTTTTCTCAAATCTGGTATACATTTTAGAAATATATATGGATCCGCATATTGTAATTTCTTCTCTTTTTATCTGATTAGCAAAGGGAATTTGCAATCCGTAGAGATTTAGGGTCTAGTGAAAAGATGATCCATAATTTTCATAGCGAATCCCCATCATTGGCAAATCAGGGAATGCTTTCGCTTGTTATTCTCTATAAGAAGAGTTTAAACTTTTCAAGTGCAGATGCACCATATCGGCCGTGCATCGGCTGCACCTGAGATTTTCTCGTCGTAAGTAACAGCTGGGGTAGTGTAGTCGGTGATATATATAGTCGAAGGGGATGAGTAGTTGGGCAGAAGATTGAATGCATGCAGAGAGGGAGTTATTGCGTCTGCTGGTAGAAGAGCTTGCAACTGAGGTTAGAGGAGTGGATGGCACTAGCAAATTTACGGCACCAGGGAGCTGTCCAAGTTGCTCAACCTTCAACTGATAAGAGATTCTCTCATCCCCCAGCAGGCCGAGAAGGGAGTCCTGCTCAGTGCTCGCACTGTCTCCAGGCGTTCCGATCGAATCAAGGTCTTCAATCTCGGTTCCTTTTCAATAATTAAAATCCATCCCCCAAAGATTTCTTTCATCCTTATTTCAAATTGCGCATCATTCAATTAAATCACCAGTGAACTTGTAATTAGTACATAGTCCAACTTCTAATAATTATACCAGCGGACCTTTTTTTTCCCCCAAATACTTCCTCGGTGAATCCTTCAGGGGAAAAAATAACGTCACCGGAACGCATTATTGTCGCAACGAGCAAGTGAGTAATGACGAGGACCGCGAAAGTTGACAGCCAACTACCAGATAATAATTATAAGAAGATAAGAATGTGTCTTATTTTGTCTGGTCTCTGGTAGATTTGTCCAAATGATCCTCGGCTCGCTTACAGTCGATCGCTTCCACAGTTGACTCTCCTGGGAGAAAGAGAAGAACATAGATTTAGATACAGAATTTCTTGTTTTTAAACGGAGAGCAATGCTCCTGCACAAAACCCTGTTTCTTGACTTTCTTTACTTGATCAGTTAGATCATGTATGCCTATTAGTCGGCAATTGCTCCTAAGAGCACGTAAGCCATACAATATGTAGAGGAAGTCCATCGTACGTTCCATCTCCAAATGATGATGATACCTACAAATGTTTTTCTTGAGATTGCCCCTGAAATTGAAGGATCCATCTCAAATCCTATGAAAGACAGTAAGGTCATTCCTTCAATTATGGAGTCTATCCTCCCATCTGGACATGATGCTATGCGACTATTTTCTCGAAAAGCCTTCAAATTGAAGAAAACATTACATGTCGGATAAGTTCATTCGTCCAGTTGAGTTGTGTGTGCGTATGTGTGTGTGTGTTTATGTCACTAACATATACTCTACTACACATATTTGTAATTAGTTATCAATTTTTCACTCACGTAATTAGATTTTCAAGACCCCCCAACTTCTGACTTGATATAATAAGACTACATTCCCATCAAAACCAAAAACATTTTTCCCTCTCTTTTTAGATTGAGCTGACAAATTGAGCATGATGATGACCTTGAAAATCTATCGCCACCACCATGTGCATTGTATCATAGGATATATATTAAGATTGTCTTCCTTTGTCTTATGTCTTTGGAATTGTCCTGTTCCCTGATCCGCTTCCGTTGCGTTAGGATTTCCTCTTATAGCTAAGAAAAGGGGTGTTTGAATTTTAATTTAGAATAAAAATAATTAAATTCAAATCTCTTCTTAGTCGAACTCCATATTCCCTTTATTCTCCTATTTTCGTTACCGTTAAAGATTGGAACCCTCCTTTATATCCAAAATCGACTCTTCTAGCTGTACGGCTAGCGATGATAGCTTCAAAACCATCACCTTGGAGTTGCACATGTTATTGGAGCGATGGTCGCACCATCTCATGACGATGCTAAATGTGAAATATTTGTTCATGATATGGCCCTAAAATTGAAGAAACTTCTCGAACATCTTATGACACGATAAGTTCATATCTCTCATCGTGGCATTCACTGTTCCGTATATCTTGAAATGATCCAATGCAAGTACTTTTTTTTCTCAAGGCATCCTTAAATTGAAGGGGAAAAATCATCTGTAGAATAAATTCATTCGTCTGATAAAATAGTTATACATACATAAGTGCAACAGTCATACTGTTATTAGGATGCAAACTCGTGATACGCACGAAGAAAATGAAAGAAAAAAGACAAATCTAATAAACAAATATGAGCTGAAAATTTGTGTTCTCAACAAGCTAAAAGCGTGGAAGTATAAGTTATTGTAGGGTGAACGGGAATTTTCGTCATCATTCATAAAATTACATGGGAACTAGATGTTGAAAGACAATAATTTTACCAACTCGGGATTGGCCTAGCGATTTCTCCACTAAACCCTCAAATGAGTAACTTCATGATCGAATCTCAGGTTGGGAGAGTCGACATGAATTTTTTTCAGGAATCCCGGTCCTGGATACTGCATGGTGCAAATCAAAAAAAAGAAAGAAAAGAATTATTGCGAGGAAGAGAGTGAATAGGGAGATGAACCGTGCATCCAGGCAGTGAAGAAAAAGACTAAATTCACCCACTTAGTTTTTGACCGGTAAGAGGATTATACAGAGAGTATTCTGAAAATTGAAGGAAAAAAATTCGATAGGATAATTCATGACATATAATAATATATATTTGTTAAGTTTCTATTTGTCTTATTGAAGTAAATAAGCGGTATTATCGAATTTTATAATATTTTTAAGATTTCACTTAAGTTTCTCCTTCTAAGTGGGAGGTATTGGACTTTCAGGGGTAATCATGACCATGTGAAGTCTTTCATGTGGGGAGGGGGGCGGAGGAATAAAGGAGTTAGCAAAACCCAGCTGAGACCGGCCGAGAGAGACGAAGAAAAATAAATTAATATCAGAGAGAAGGAAGCAATTACATCTCTCAGCCATGGCAGGATCTGAAGTAAATACAGAAACCACCCCCACCTCGAAGAAGATCATCCTGCTCCTCCTCAGCGTCATCATCCTCTCCATCGGGGCCACGGGCACGCCACTTGTCACGCGGCTCTACTTCATCCACGGCGGCCAGCGGGTCTGGCTCGCGAGCTGGCTCCAGAGCTGCGCCTGGCCCATCATCATCATCCCCCTCGCCATCTCCTACATCCACCGCCGTCTCCGATATGGAAACGGCACCGGCGGCCTCGCCCCGAGGCCTGTCCTTATGAAGCCGTTCCTCTTCATGGCCTCTGCTGCCGTTGGGTTACTGTCGGGGCTCGACAACTTCCTCTACGTCTATGGGTTGGCCCGCCTTCCTGTCTCCACCTCGTCCCTCATCATCGCTTCCCAGCTCGCGTTCACAGCCGGCTTCGCGTTCCTCCTCGTGAAGCAGAGGTCTGACCGACGCTAAACTTTCACATCTCTGTAAAAATTTCACTGGAGTTATCATAGATGTAAGAAATTGGATCAAATCCATCTAAAAATCTAAACTTATAGGTGATAATAGTATTCAATGATTCTTATAGATCATGATTTTAATTTCGTTATTTATCAAATATGAGATCAACATCCACCCTCATGTAGCCTATACACTTGCCACGTTTGAACACTAGCCATCAACAATTGATCTCGAACTACACAATTTCCTCTTGCACTCGAGTGAAAGGGGACAACTAAACACAATTGGTTCAACAACTATCTACAAGTAAGACAATTGTTTATAGTCCCGGGCACTATATTCAGTCATGACGAGGTGTCACTCACACGATAATCTATTTTGATATTTCTACCGAGTTTACAAGATAGTCCTCCTAGCTAAAAGGTTATAGGTGGTGTTTATCCAATTACTGTTCTTTCCGTATCTCTCTGATTTGGGATTCAGTATTCAGATCTCAACAATCTCCATATGGTTAAAGTAATATTTCTGACTTTGGGGCCATCCATGATACATGTAACGGTAGCAATCATATAAATATATATATATATATATATAGGTTTACAGCGTACTCGATAAACTCGGTGTTCCTGCTGACGCTGGGGGCGGTGATGCTGGCGCTGCACATGGGAAGTGACCGGCCAGAGGGAGAGTCGGAGAAGGAATACGTGCTGGGGTTCGTCATGACCGCGGCTGCGGCCCTTCTCTACGGCCTCACGATGCCGCTGGTGGAGCTGAGCTACAAGAAAGGCAAGCAGGTCATAACCTATTCGCTTGTGTTGGAGTATCAGCTTGTGATGTGCTTGTTTGCCACCGTTTTCTGCACGGTTGGCATGTTGATCAACAAAGACCTCCAGGTATTATACGTGCACTGAAAGTTTTCTTTCGCATATCCAATCTGCCTAATCACCACCACATCATGCATCCCACACACACAAAAAAAAAAAAAAAACAAAACAATACTGGCAATTTTGCATTATGAACGAGTGATAGGCACAAGTATAGATAGCATATTATTTTCATTGAAAACTAAATTTAAAATATTATAATTTATTGAAAAATATATTATTAGTCGCAGGGACGGATCCAGAAACTTGGTTCGAGCGGGAGGCAAAAGTTTATAGGACACTAACATAACAAGTTCAGGGAGGGCGAAATTCCATAAAACGCTAGTATAACAAGTCCATGAGGGGGGAAATAGGATAGTTCAATGAAAAATTGAACAAAATCAAGTGAAATATACATAGTGTATTAAGGATTTTCTAGACTTCAGGGGGCAATCGCCTCTCCCACCCTCTCGAACCTGTCAGATTCGCCTGACTTACCCGGCACACGTGGTTTACAGGCTATTGCGTGTGCTCTGAGGAAGAGGTGTCGCCACCACCGCTAATCGGCCCCAGAAGGCGCTCGGATACCTCAGTTGTCAAAAAAATATATACACTCCTTTCTTCCAAGTTTAGAATAATTTTCACTGGAAACACTAGTTTTTAGGATAGTTTGGTACATACAGCTTAGTAGCATAGATGGTAAAATAATTGCATTGAGTAAAGCTTTCGATTCGAATTTTTATGAATAGAAAAATTTATATTATGAGAATTTTATTTTTAGTAGATCAATCAGACTCGAATTAAATTAGTTAGAGTCCTTAATAAGTGGAAGTGGTGCAGGAGAAAAAGTTCACACTGTCAAGCAAAACATTAAAGTGTTGTAATCGAAACCAATATTCAAGCATCGATCAACTAGCGAAACACTAAGTAAATAGTGGTAGTAAAATGAGAAAGATGATAAGAAGACGTGTTAACACTATCATGAAAGTTCAACAACAATACAATTTTTTCGAGTTATAGGTTGAAATGTGAAAATTTGTACTTGACAAAAAGGTAAAGATGGTTATAAAGTTTAGTGAATATAGATAAAACGATTGCAAAATCTGTTAAAATTCGAAGATTTCCTGTGTTTTACATGTAATAATTTCACTGACTGTACTCTCATATTACAAATGAGTTTTACAGCCAAACATCTTAGTACACAAATTATAATTTGAAATTACAGTGCACTAATATCACCCAAGTCCGATTGCATTTATTATGTTCTTTTCGGTAGTTAAACAGGCCTAAGTCCAAAGAAAAAGAAGAAAAATAAATGTATTCTAGAGATATTGCCGACAAAAAGAAGAATCGTTTGGTTAATTTGATGGGAAACACGTAAAAATCTTCATCGGAATGCACCCAATATCTTTGTCAGTGTATGGATTATTGTTTGCAGGTTAGTAATTTATGGTCCTTTGGATAATTTTGCAGGCAATTCCAAGAGAAGCACAGGCATTCGGAATCGGGGAATTCAACTACTACTTGGTGCTAGTTTGGACTGCCATCTTGAGCCAATTCTTCTACCTCGGAGTCATCGGAGTTGTCTTCTGCGCCTCCGCCTTATCTTCCGGGGTAGTCATCTCCGTTATGCTCCCCGTGACCGAAGTCCTCGCCGTGTTCTTCTACCGGGAGAAGTTCCAAGCCGAGAAGGGAGTCTCCCTCGCCCTGTCCATCTGGGGATTCCTTTCATACTTTTACGGGGAGGTCAGAAACAGCAGGAAGATGAACCGCCGCACTCCGCCGGAGATGGAAATGAATGGCCGCTCCGATCTACCGTAGAGCGATGGAAATGGGCATCTGGTATAATTATGTGAGCAAGGTTTCAAGTCCCACACTGTACAAAGTGGGAATGAAAGTTATGAAATTGTGGCGAATCCAACCATATCAATATGTTACCCGGAGGCTCAAAGCTCATCTTACAATGTTTTTTTTTTCCTTTTCTTTTTTCATTGACAGATCAGGGTTGTATTAGCAATAAGGATCAATCCCCCAAAAAAAAAATACAGAAATGATAATTTTATCATATAGGATGTAGTATTAGAGATAATGTTATGATTATGTAGAAATTAGGATATTTAATTATGTTAGCTATTATATTTAGAAATTTTTAATATTAAATTCGAAAATTGCTTATATTATTATATTATTATCTTTTTCCTAATTTAGATATTCACTAACCTTATAAATAAGTCACTTATTACATTAAATTTTAATGTCATGGTTGTATTTTTCGATCAGTCACGTTTATCTTTTTCAATATATCTACTCTTTTTATGATTTTTTTTAATTTTTTTTTCCTGTGATAACCATTTGGTATACAGTAAGATAATAACGACCTGCCTAATCAAATATTGAATACCGTTGGATCCACCAAGATAAATCGTTTTTTTATGCTAATAAGCGATAGGAAATCGGAATATTTCGCTCTTTGCGGAAGGGACATTCGAAAAAAGCATGGTTCTAGCAAGAGAATGAGTCGGCAAAGAGTGAATGCATTACGCGAGATGACTTTGAAGTGGGAGACAGAAAGGCGAGAGAGGGTGTAATATAGTGATAACGTTTTCGACCTAAAACGAAGAAATTCTTGATTTAAATCTCATTGATCGAATTCACGTGCTAATTATTTCTGCTTCTTTTTATTCTCATCTAGATTCTATGTCTCCTTTGTACACTTAAAAAAAAGTGCGTACCAAGACAAGAGGCATGAATCTCATGGGGGCTCTTTGGTAGGAGGGTTCTTGGGGTTCTCAGATTGGAATGTCATGTACGATTTTTCCATGCGATACGCGTGAGAGCAACCTTATAAATTCATACAGATTTTCTCAGCTTTTGTCCATTAAGATTTGATCCGCTTAATCCTTTTCAGTAAGTCTGGAAGGAATATGAGAAATAATGACATAATGAGCTAGTCAGAATTGTACCAATGAAAAATTAAAATCAAACCGTTTGATATCAAATTAAACCCGATCCTGCATTAAACTCGTTCTCCGTGCATCGATGTCTTTAGTGATAGTGAGTCTGATGCTGAGGTATGCGATGACGCAATTTGTAGTGGGCCCGCGAGCTCGGTTCCGAAACTCGTTGAAAGTACTGTTGAACGAGGAGGATTTGGCCCGGATGAGGCGGATACCATAAATATTATGGTAAGGCACTGAGTCGTCAACAACACGCGAACACGTTTTACTAAAAAGTAACGAACAGACAAGGTACGACATCTCCCGTCCGGTCCGGTCCTTCATAAGTTCCAAAGAGACCGCGCATATTCTTCTGTTTCCCCCAGAGAGAGAGAGAGAGAGAGAGAGAGAGAGAGATGGGACATGAAATTGATCGAGCGGAGGATGTGATGGCCGTGGCTCCAACGAAGCCGAGGTTCCTCTGCCTCCACGGGTTCAGGACGAGCGGGGAGATCCTCAGGACCCAGATAAACAAGTGGCCGGAATCCGTTCTCCGGAGGATCGACCTCGTCTTCCCCGACGCTCCCTTCCCGGCGCGGGGCAAGTCCGATGTCGAGGGCATCTTCGATCCTCCCTACTACGAGTGGTTCCAATTCAACAAGGTCCAAACTCCTACCCGTCGAGCAATCCGTATAGCAGCACGCCGATTGACAAAGGTCGAGGGATCCCTCATACGATCTGTTTCGCTCTTGCAGGAATTTACAAAGTACACGAATTTTGAGGTGTGCCTGGAGTACATCGAAGACTGCATCGTCAAGCACGGCCCCATTGATGGGCTGCTAGGTTTCTCCCAGGTACGTATTGATTGATATCATACATATTCCATTTTCTCAATCCCAAAATCGAATCATTTCATTAAAAGAAAAATGTTGGAACTACGATCCCATGGAACCGGTTCAGTCGATTCACGATCTGCAACTCGTTGTCATGGTGTAATCGGTTTTGGGACTGGGGATTCTAACTGGCAAAACGCGGGTGTGATTTGCAGGGGGCAATATTGTCGGCGGCGCTCCCGGGGTTGCAGTCGAAGGTACGAGGAAGCTGCTCCTTCGACCCACGCTATAATATAATAATAGTAGGAAAATGTTGATTGTAACCTCAACTTTTTCACCTATATTTATATTTAATTTAATTATTTTAATGGTTAATTTTAATTGTCAACCTTTTAAATATTATATATTTTTAATCATTTATATTATTTTAATATTAAAAGGGTCATTAGATTTTTTAATATTAAAAATATATTGTAATTATAAATTAAAAATAAATAAAAATTTCAACAAAGAAGATGATTAATTCTAATCTTATAGTTCTTCTAAAGTCGCTAGCAGTATGGCAGATTGATGATAACCTTCTCGAAGACAATTTATAGTCAAGTCTCCACCAACTCCTTCTCTCTTATATCTAGAGTTTCTCTAATTTTATAATTGTAAAAATAATTTTTAGTTAAAAATATATTTTTAATTATTAAAAAAAGTAAAGTGACATTTCTTAATATTAAAAATAATGCAGAGGACTAAAGTTAAATAATATTAGAAAGGTCGATGACTGAAATCAACCAAAAAAAGATTTATCAAATATAAATATGGTTCAAAAAGTTGATGGCAAAAACCAACTTTTTCCCTATAATACTTGAATTAATAATGACACAGTTAATTCATCTCAGTTTTCCATAAATTTTTTTGGCACAATTTTTTCTATTGATTCGTTTTTCTGTTTTTTTTTTTGTTGGCAGGGAATCGGGCTTAAGAAGGTGCCAAAAATAAAGTTCATAATAATAATCGGAGGAGCCAAATTCAAGGGGCCCTCCGTGGCCGACCACGCTTATTCTTCTCCCATTCCTTGTCCTTCTCTTCATTTCTTGGGTACTACACAAGTCTCCTGCAACCTTTCCCCTCCTTTTTATTCTTTAATGGGCTAATCCAATTTGGCATAATTAACGGTTGTCTTGTCGGGTGCAGGGGAGAAGGACTTCCTGAAGCCGTATGGGCTTGAGCTCCTGGAATCATGCGCGGACCCTGTCGTGGTAAATCACCCCAAAGGCCACACAATTCCCAGAATTGGTAATCATTTATAAATCCCTCCTTTCCCTTGAATCCCTGGGTCATTTCTCTTTGCCACACAAGACCTTGGGACCATCTTGTGATTTCCTTCTCTGACTTTTTCTTTTCAGATGACGAGAATTTACCGGTAGTGATGAGTTTTCTTGACAAGATTCAGAAGATTGTGTCCGAGGATGAACTCCGGGGACACGACCATATCTAACCTAATAGATCTTGCGGATGTACGACTGGCTTCTTTTTTTTTTTGGGTCGGGGACTAATTGTATACCTTTTCATTCTAAACTTTTTTACCAGTTACTATGAGCCGAAGCTATACTACATTGCCTTCCTCATGATGTTCTTTATTCATTCTTGAAGATATTGATCCAAACAGGTGAGACATCATGATACATACCAGCACGTGATTAATGGCAGAGAGGTCTAAATTTTAATTTTAGGACTCGCTAAATTAATTATCTTGGACATCTGTTAAATTAGGCATACTGTATCGGGCGAGCATTTGACTTCACGTACCACTAAGGGCGGTGATCTAATCTTACAGTTTAAAATTTGCTCTCATATGACTTAACAAGGTCGAAGTGGAGGTCTAAATTTGAGTCTTGCTGTAAATGTAATATTGATAGAAGAGGTTCTTAAGTTCGAGTCTTGACAGACACCGGCTTTGGCAGTGATGCATTGGCAGGACCGATGTCAGTACTGGTTGTTCAGTTTATCTTATATGTTCGCGATTGAATACAGAAATTTGAATATTATATAACGAAAAATGGTTAAGTTCCCCCTTCTTGCTATCCTCCCTTTACGGATTAAAAAAAAAAACCCAATTTAGAGATCAATTTATTGTTGCACATATGTCACAAAATATACACATTCTTAACTTCAATTAGGCGTTACAGCTTTTAGTGGATCAGATGGTATTAGATCATAAGGTATCAGCGGACCAATGATGATGGGCCGAGATCTCTTGTTCATGGGCTCTGTCCCGATGATATCCGGCCCGACCCATTTCTTCTAGGCCGCTATTTAAGATCTTCGGAGATGAGGCTCGGAATTTCAAATAAATTTATTATGTTACCATAAAAACAATAAATTGTTATGAATTACAGAAAATAAAAACAACTCTCAAATTTTAAGTTCTTTTATTAAAAATGTTAGCAATCAGTAGTGAAAACTTCTATCATCCACCGGCATTGGTTTGTGTTCAAGTGTTTTACTCCTTAAGTAAAATCTCAAACTCGAATCTTATAAATAAAAAAATTATAATTAAAAGTGTTTCACTCCTAGAGAACTAATTCAACTCGAATCTGAACTGACGATCACCACTTTCGAATGCCAAGCATAAGTGATAAGACACTTTAAAAAAAGGGCAAAAAAAAAAAATATCACCGCCCCTTAAAGACAGTTGGGTAGAATTATTGGAGAGTGATGTTTGACGAAATTGACCAAGAAAAAAGGGAAAAAAATTAGGGCTCTGTAGATATGACAGACAATGTCTTTGTCAAAGTCCTTTTTCACTGCCAACAAAAGGTAAGGCTTTGATCTCAGCCCTTGCCCTCCATCCGTAGATGCAAATATGGACAGCCTACTTTCTTTCTTGTTTTTTGTTTTGGTTCTCTAAGAGGCCACGATTGATGCAATTGCAAGATGTGACCATTCCGCTTTCTCACCATGCAGTGCTTTTGGGTGGCTCCTTTCCTTTTCGACGAGTGAATATTTCATGAGGGATCGTTTTAAACGTAATATCCATGTTTAAGATATTCAATGACAATTAAGAGCGTGTCTTGGGTGAGAACCTCTTTTGTGTTTTTACGGCTTTTTTACAGTTCTTCCATGGTATCCGATAGTTGTATCAAAATCTTAGGGTTTCATATAGATTGATTCAATATCATGCTATCATTGATGAAATAAATGTAACTTTTCGAAGTTTTCAAGTCAAGAGCAGGTTCCGCAAATTCTATATTTGGTTCGATTACTCTCTTGGGCTTACTATTAGTAACTTTGGTACGGCAAACTTGGGCTAAATGGTAAACAGTTATCAGCTACCACAATAAAGGAAAAAATCTTAAATAATTCTACCTTACAGTGATAGAACTAATTAAATTATTTTGATTAGTATTAATTATGATAACTACCTAGGTAATTAATACTAGTTTGTTCATTTGTCACATTTGATTGGTGTTTTCTTACGTCACGTGAAAAGATAGGATTATCCAAGAATTTTCTCACAACAAAAGATTGCAGATTTGAACCAAAGAATATACCACAGTTTCAACACTAATTATTAACAATTTAAGTAATGGGTGTCAATGATGTTAGGTTGGTTCAGGAGGATTGGAGGTTAGTAGGGTGGGAGATACAACGATTGGTGGAAACTCAACAGAGATGGTTCGGTAAAAGGGAATCTTGGACTAGCAAGGGCAGGCAGACTTATTTGAGATGAGTTGGGAAATTGGGTTTACGGATTCTTGCAAAATGTTCGTGCCATAGCAGCTGAATTATGGGTAGTGAAAACAGGTTTGAAGTTCGCTTGGGAGAGAAGCCAAGTAAGATTGTTCTTGAAGTGGACTCGGAGGTTGTGGTTCGAGCAAATAAAGAAGGGCGAGTCGACTTACTTATAGATATACTCAATATTTTGGATCGTGATTGGCTGGTTATTGTGAAGCATATCTTTCGAGAAGGGAACTCATATGCTGATTGGTTAGCGAAGGAAACAATAAATCAACTTCTAAGTGTTCATAACCTTGTAGTCTGTCCTTTGGGACTTCAATCACTGCTTTTTGTAGATATTATTGGAGTATCTATACCCCATCTCTGTACTTTCTAAGTAATTCCTTTAATCTATAGGTTTGATAGAGCCCGTTAATTACCAAAAACAAGCATGTCATAAAGTTGCACAATGTGCCCAAAACTCATAATGCACTTTGACTCGTGATCCTCCTCTTTTCTCTGGCTAGTTCTCGCCACCATGACTTCAAAAGCTTCCTCAATTTTTCCTTGTTATAAGAAAGGTTGTCCATCTTAGAAGGAATAGGGAAAAAGGAGAGAAAAATGAAAAGATTTACGAGGAGTTTTGCTGGTAGAAATCGAATTCTAGATTTCTTTGATCTTGAATTAAGATTGATGTCTCAATTTTACCTAGCAAATTTCAAAAATGGCATTATCGAAAAGAAAGTTGACCAGAAAAAGAAGTATCCTGCGGTTGAAATGAGGCCCAGGAACAGCCATTGAAGTTGACCCAAGAATTCTCAATCTACGGTTCAAATGGAAGCATTGAATTAGAAAATCGATCCTGTATTATTTTTTTAATCAGTACACAATCTTGTAATTTAAGGCCTTGATGAAATATTTACACATAAGTCAAGTGCTTGGATCTGATGCAATTAAGTCCGAATAATTTACCCCAATACTAGGTTAAATTTAAATAACAATAATCATGATAACTTATGTCGTACAAGAACATAGTACCCTTAATCGTGCAATCCCATGAAATTAGCGGTTTGAATCTTAGGACAGGACAGCCAACATCGATCAATAATTGCAAGCTTGAAATGGCATGGAGGGATCGGATAATAGATGGATGGTAACATGTTCTAGTCCAAGGGGCAAGCACCCTAGCCATAATGCCTTGTGCAACAATTATATGTGTTGGGGTTTCAAATTTCATGATCAAATTATTGTGCCCAACAAACAAAGTGTAATTGGAGGAGGAAGGAGAAGAAGATGGGAGATGATGATGACGACGACCCCCAACATGATCTAGAGCATCCACTAAATTACTACACAATTTAGTTAATCCCCACCACTCCAATGGCCCCACACTAGCAATTTATTCTTCTCCTTCCTTTTAATACAACCCGAAATTCAGAAAGCTAGTTAACGAGGTTTAACTTGTCTAAATTTGAATCGAGCATACTAATGAACAGAAAAAGGTGTTTCCAATCATGAGTTTTCTTAATTTATTGGACTCGAACACGGAATCTTATTTAGAACTAATCGAACTTTG
The DNA here is from genome assembly GCA_037672795.1 of Lagerstroemia speciosa. NCBI lineage: Eukaryota > Viridiplantae > Streptophyta > Magnoliopsida > Myrtales > Lythraceae > Lagerstroemia > Lagerstroemia speciosa. The sequence continues at coordinate 9,156,541 of CM075289.1, read as the reverse complement.
TTGGTGTCAGTCTGTGTGCAATTATGTGTAGCATGTGATCATGCAGCCACTAAATACGATGGTGAGAAAGTTATATTATTGTTATCATTATATTTATATATTAATAAACCTCCTTTTAAGTAATAAAAAGAAATAAAATAAGTATTAATCCAAAAGCTAGGAGCCCTTGAAATTATATTAAAAATATGAGTGGGGTGCCGGTGGGTGTGGTTGACCCCGTGCTTAGTTCAGCCATAAATATGCTTAGCATTTTATAGCACTTTAGTGGTTGACCTCCTTGCCCTCCGTCTTCATTGGGAACAATTTAAAGTCCTTTCCTTTCCCCCTCGTTTAATCCTATCATTTAATATTCAAAAACTCAATAAATTTCAAATGATTTAAATTTGATTTGAGTTGGTCAACTAAAATGCAAAGATCTCTCTGTCATAATATTTTTTTCATTCGCAAGATTCAATTCCAGAACTTTCTTGAAGAAAAAAGAAGTATTGAATCACCTTAATCGGTACAAATATTAATGTATATCTAGAAGGATATTTACTGTAGTTGCTCAAATTTCTAATTCAAATATAACGGATTACGAGTTGGATTCCCTATCGGTGAGCATTGTTAGGGTAGACCAACCGGATTGCTTGGAATATTCTTTTTTAAAATAGAAAATTAACAAAGAAGAAAGGAAAGGATCCCGACAGATTAGGTCACTTGCCACTCACTTGCCGGAATCTTCCATGTTACGAAATTATACAATTGGTTTCCGGATGTGCGCGCTACTTTTAACGTAAGCTTTAGCTCTCTCCTATTTTGGCCCATTAACTAAAAAATATTTTTAAAAATCTAGATTATTTGAACAAGCTCGACTTAAAGAAGTCGAGTTCGTCGCGACGTCCATGAATCCGGCTAATGGCTGTTTAACTAGTTAATAAGATGTCAACCATCATTGTCTGAGTCATATCAATGGGGCTCTTTAGGTTTTATGCGAGACTACCTTCCAGCAATAGACTGTGTGACTCGGCACTTTCGTTGGCTCGATGTTTTGTCTTGCCCTGATATGCTAACCATGATGTTAAGTCACCGACATGGCAGCGCGGAGAACATGCCCTTGTGCAAAGCTTCCCGCACATCTCTATAAATCCGGTCCAGCGATCAATGGGAGGGTCGGGTCGGGTCAGGTCGGTTCCATGTCATTTTGGCGTTTGCTGTTCCCAATTCTCAACAGCAATAGCTAGTCACAACGGTGAAGAAGAAGAAGAAGATAATATCCAACGTTGATAAATTCAATTTTCAGGAGCGTCTACAACAGCTACACATCTGATGAAGGGAAACCTATGCATCTCTTATTCAGAACCGAAACCAATAGACCGATAGACAGAGAGATGCTCGTGGTGTTGGAAGCAAACCATACCAACATTGGCTAATGGCCTACAATTGTTAACACATTGAATCAGAGGGATTGAATTAAAGCTCTTCTTGATTCTTCTAGCTGGTGTCTTTGCTGAAAAGCCACTTCCCAGATCATTAAGCTGCGTGATGGCAGTGTAATATCTCCTCCACTAACAGTCTTCTCAAGGGAGATGCGAACAAGAAAGCCAAACACAGAAGAAAATGTAAAATTCCACCGGGCCTAGGGTTGGAAGCAATTCCACAGCCTCAACTGATATCCCGCTGAAAACCACTCCCACGATCCTTCATGATACACTCAAGATGACTTCTACGTCCAGTAATCGTTCTACAAGATTGTCACTGATTCAGGTGCATCGCTCCTTGATGGCTCAAGGGACCTGTACAGGTACAGCACCGAGAAGTTATCACTACCATCCTCCATCAACAACCCCTCTTCCTCCTCATACTTGAGCAGCTCTACAACCAAATGGGGCATCGACTGAGCAAGTGCTTCACATCCCTGCCTAGAAACTCTGCAAGAAGACATCCATAGGAAACGCATGTTGTAGTAACGGTGAGCCCCGGCCCACAGGGCTGCATCCCCAAACGGGCTATCCCTGATCTCAAGTTTCTGCAGCATCGGGCACCCCTCAAGGACGAACCTCAGGCCCATGTCACCGTCCCCGGCAAAGGCCACTGATAAGGTCCTAATCAATTTCCCAAACTGCCCTATGTACCAGAAGGCCTTGTCGGTGAGAAGACCAGAGACAGCAAGTCGTGTCAGCTTCTGACAGTTTTTGACAATGGCTCCAAAACCTTCATCCATAGGCTTGCCCGTCACGTGGTCTGGCTGGTGACGGCTCATTATACAGAGACGGAAGACCACAAGATCTGGGCAGTTCCTAGACATAGCTATAACAGCCTCATTGGTCATCCGCTGGCAGAAGTAAAGGATTGACCGGAGCTTTCTGCAGCCCTCGGATATGGCCTGGAGGCCCACTTCGGAGACGGGGCCCTCAATACCCTCCTGGGGGTTGACAGGGAAGACCCTCAACTCCTGCAGGTCCCTGCACGTCGCAGCTGCCGCCTGAAGTCCCTCGTCACACACTGAATCAAGAAGCTGCATCCAATGAAAGAAAGAAACAAAATGAGCACGATAGTCGAAATCACTGTGAATGTTGTTTGGTCATGTCAGTTTTTGCTTTAAAGAACAAATATGCCGGCTCGGACCATCAGGAATTGAAATTTCTTGGTTTCCCAAGCATGAAAGTGCACGTGACATCCTCTTTGATTTTCTGGGGACAAGGCAACCAAACAGACCAATTTTCAACAGGAACAGAACTCAACGAAACAAGCATCATAAGGTGCAAGAGTTGGAGAGGAAGTACACACCCATAGTGTTTGGAGTTTGTGGCAGTGGACAATGACCGACCTGAACTGCTGAGGATTGATATTTGTGTAGCTAAAGTTCAGAGATGTGAGATTCGCACATACAGGGAATATCAAAGGCAAGTAATCGGGCATGAGCTCCTTGAACCCTGAGAGACAGACGAGAGACTTGCAAGAGGCAAAAGCTGAGAGGTAATTTAACTCCTGATTATCATCCACACGCTGGACATTCTCGAATGAGCTGAAGGAACCTGTTCCAAGATGGGTCAGCTGCTGGGCCTTGACCAGCAGACGATAGAGCTGCCTGATCGAGACATAACGATTCAGCCTCAGTTTCTTCAGTGAAGGAGACCGAGCAATGAGCCTCTCAAGAGCCTCAAAGTTCATTTCACATTCCACGCAGTCGAAGATCAGAGACTCCAGATGGGTCTCCCCCTCAGGGAAGCAAGAGATCCAGTCCACTGTGTCATCTGTGACCTCGGTCTCGCTCAAATCGAGCACCCTAAGTTGCCTGTTCCACACCAATTTAAGAGCAAAACATAAGCTCAGCTTCGCATGCACACAGAGGAAAAATTCAAGGCCAGTGTAATTTGCCTTTCCCATCTGTCCTAACAAGAAAATTAAAATCAACCCTCATTGAGATTGCAATGCTGAGGAAAATGCGGATGTGAAGGCCAAAGCATAACAATTTCCCTGTTCCACAGGACCAGCCCTTTTGATTATACAAAGAGCATGACCTAAATAACGAATAAAACCCATGAGAAAAAGGACACCTCTGGACAATTCCCCATCGGACAACCTTGTCAATCATGTCCTGATATGTAACAAATGAAACAAAGTAGAGAAGAAACATGAAACAGACGGACCTGCACTTGTTAGCTACTTCAGATAGCCCCCTGGTGCCGAACCCTTCACAGCAGACAAGCTCCAGCTCCTTGAATTGACGAAACGAGTTCGCGAGGAGGGAGAGATCGTCGTTAGTTAAAGACATCCGCTTCAAATATACCTTCTCCAGCCACGGGTACTCCCTGTTCATTTGATGACGGAACAAATTGGAGGGTCATGTTACCCTTGATCAGTGCCATGAATTCGAATTATACGAGGTAGATCCAAATATTTCAATGTTATAAATCCATATGCCACATAGGTGAGGAAGAGTAGTCTCAGATTCTGTTCCTTTCCCTCTTGCACAACAGCTGACGGAGGAAGAAAACTACATAAAAAATGCTTTTTTTTACATGGAAAAACAAAAGAAACAAGTTGACTTCATAGATCTATTCTAGTCAATGTAAATGTTTTCTCAACAAATATGACAGTTTTTGTAGGATCAATAAAATAACAAGCTTAAAGATGCGGAGACAGTACCTGGCCATGGCGGAGACCCAGGGATGGAAGTGGGCCCCCCAGTTGCGGGGCATGAGGTTGAAGTCGGCGAACCGAGGCCGGCCCTTGATGTATATTGATCCGACCCGGGGGAACCGGCCGGTGGCCCGTGCAGGGGTGACGGCGTAGCAGTTCCCGATGAAGAGCTCCGACCGTGTGAGGGCCTCGGCACGGTGCCACGACCGGCAAACCAGCGAGGCCGCGCTCCGATCACGGCGGCAGGTCAGGAACTGGAGCACGCTCTCCAGGACAGTCTCCAGCACCTGGTCCGGCGGATCCGAACCGCACAGAGGCTTCCCGGAGGGGGCCTCCGGCGATTGGTGATCGCCATCTTCCTCCGGCATCCCAGCCAGCGGGGAGTGGTCTTCTCCCATTGTGAGGGTACAAGGGGGAGAGAGTGTGTGTTGAGGGGGGGGGGGGGGGGGGGGGGGGGGGGGGGGGGGCCACGGTGATCTACTGGGTAGGGGTTTGGTGGGCTATTGATCTGTGGATCTGTTGCAATTTCGGATCTTGATTTGGTCTTGGGGGAGAAAGAGGGGGGGTGATCATTGATCAAAGATCAGTGAAGGTATTGGATCAGCTCTCAGTTTCTTCTGGTGGGCATTGTAACTCTTCCTCTGTTCATTCTCTCTCTGCTCTCTGTCTCACCCCCCTCTGCTTTCTTCTTCCCTCTTCCCCTTCTCCCTCCCTCTCTCTCTCCCCACCTTTTCAGAGGGCTATCCAATGGCTGTCCCGTCCACGCAACAACACTCACTTCCTCTGCTCCATTACTTGGTTTTCATTTCTCTCTTTTTTTCTGCTGCTAAGTTGCTTCTGCTCCTCTGCTTTAGTCTTCTCTTTAATTTTTTTTCCGGTCTTTTCTTGCATCGCCCTCCCTGTTCATCATCATTCTCCACAAAATTAATCTTTTTCTTTTTGAATATCGCAAAATTAATCTTTTCTCGGTTACAGAGGATGCACAGAAAAGGAGCACAGGAAGGAGAAAATTTTTATTAGAGCGATCATATCATATAGGAAATACTAACGTAATATGTTCGTTTAATTAAAATTTAACATACAATCAATAAATATATAATAATAGTTATTAAAATATTTTAAAATCTTTTAAAATATAAAAATCATAATAAATATTAAACTCTAATTAAAAAAATATATAAATAGTAACAAAATATTCAAAAATCTAATAAATTGTGAATCCTAATTAAATAATATATAAATAGTGAATTCTAATTTGATAAATATATCACGTCAGCATCGCCTGGGTGAACGCAGAACCTTTAGATCACAGGACGAGAGCAGTACCAATTGTACTAAACTCTTTTTCTCACAAAATTACTCTTTTCTTTCCAAATTAATCATATGAAAAAATTATTATAATCTATTGGACCATTTCCTTTAATATTTATGAATTGATCATGAGATATAATAAATGGTCCAACGCTGAATTTTCGAAATTTCCTCTCCATCTATATTGTCAAGAGCATTACATACTCTCAGTACAGGACCAATGATACAAGATAAGATAAAATAATGAAAAATAAATAAAATTTATATTCATAATTTCTTTCGAGATCAATATAGACAACTGTTATTTCCATACCACCCTTAAACCCACTCATAGCCCACTAAGTCCGTCGCTGTCCACTGTAATAAGGACGGAAAATTCTTTTTTTTTTTAAAGAAAAATTATTTATCCTTAATACATACATACATATATACACATATATATCTATATATGCCATGGAGTTTGGCTAAACTTAGGCCAAAAGTCAACCATCATTGACCCTTTTCAACAGAGTGCAACTTTCTCCGTACGTATAGTTTGAAGTTGTCTTGACCCTTTTGATCTGTTTGGTTGGACAGAATAGCATATTCTATTCTTCATGTTCTTGCGGTGAGCCAATTAAGTTTATTTGAAATACCTATTTTGATCTAAAATAGTTATCCAGATTAGACAAATAATATTATTACTTCTATTGGAGTAAGGAATAACTATTTCTTATGGCATGTTTGGTTCATAGGAATAGAATGGGGAATAGAATAAGTATTCTATTCCCCGTCCTATTCCAGTTAACTAAACAAAATTCAGTTATTTCCATCCGAAATAGGCGGGGAATAGGGGGTTTTACTATTACTTATAAAATTATAAGGAATAGAATAGTTTATCCAGAATATGGACAAAATGTTGAAAATGCCCTCATTCGTTTTTGAATTTGCAAAAACTGCCACCTCCCTCCTGCCCCACCCATCGTCGGAACCTGTCAGCTCTCCGCCACCGGCAATGACCTCCCCGAGCCTCCACCACCATCAACGACTTCCCCGCCCCTCCGCCGAGCCATCCCGAGCCTCCTCGTGTCTCCTCGAACCAACTCGACCCACTCGAGCCCACATCTACCCGAGTCTCCACGAGGCCATTTGACCCACGGGTTTGGTTCTCGAGCTTGGTCAAGCCCTCCCGTGGGGTCTTGAGCCTCGATGGCTCGAGCTCGGGGAGGTCGAACCAGTAGAGAGAGAAACGTGGGAAAGGTCAGGGAGAAGTGGGTGGACCAGGGTGCACTCGACGCACTGTTCATGATCGGGAATGGGAGAGACGATGAACAGTGTCACCGTGCACTATTCACTTAAAATTTTTTTTAAAATTTTTGTAAAATTTAAGCTTTCTAAATAATATAAATAAAAAATATTTTATCGGGGAGGTCGAACCAGTAGAGAGAGAAACGTGGGAATGGTCGAGGAGAAGTGGGTGGACCGGGGTGCACTTGACGCACTGTTCATGATCGGGAATGGGAGAGACAATGAACAGTGCCACCGTGCACTATTCACTTTTAAAAAAATTTAATTTTTTTTGTAAAATTTAAGCTTTCTAAATAATATAAATAAAAAATATTTTACTGGGGTATTTTTGTCTTTTCGTCTTTAAATATCTTATTCCTAATCACTCTATTCCCTCCAACCAAACAATACATTTTTATTCCTCATTTAACTTTATTCCCCACCTTATTCCTTATCTCTATCCATTATATTTTCTATCTATTCTATTCTAGCGAACCAAACGTACCATTAGTTTATTATGGACCCCAAATTCTATAGATGGCACGAACTTTTTAGTTATAAAAGATGTTTTTTTCTCGGCATGGGTCTCCAAGAAAAGCCTTGTTGGAAAAATGGTATTGAATTAAATGATAAATTATTCTCATAAATTGAATAAATATAGATATTTGGGTTTAAATCTAATTGAATGAGAAATTGAAGAAATTTAGATTGGGCTCAAGTTCATGGGCTTATTGTTTGTAATATGGGTTGGGTTACGAAGAGTTCAAGCCCACAAGGGTGCATCGGGCCCATAGAGCCCATAGTAGGAATAGTGAAAACTCAATTCCATATCGACAAGGGACGACAATTTAAAAGTGTTTATAAGTGAAGAGTAGTTTTATGATGAGTAAATCATTTCAACTATAATTGACAACTTCCTCGCTACTCCTGCACTTGCGCTGGAGGCGCAGACGCTACATTTTACCATTTCTCGAAAAAAAAATTTTCCCGACTCTTCGAATTCCAGGCTGTTTAGGACAATTAACATCGAATTAAAGGGTGTATTAAGGCACGACATTTAGAGCCTTCCCTAATAAGGGCACTGAATGCCCGATTCAGTGCAATTAAAGGCTCTTACCGTCCGATTTTACCTTTTTAATGGCTGGTTCAGTTCATTTACGGTAGGTTCGGGCATTCAATTATCCGATTCTCTGCCATTAAGTCAGCAGTCCCCTCCTACACTATAAATAGGACTTTGGTCCTTAGGATCTGCACACTATCAAAAGCTCTAGAGCTCTCTCTTTTCCCTCTCTGCATCTGCATCGTTTTCCGGTGGTTTCCTACTTCAGTTCCGGTTCGTCTCCAGCTCAGGGTTTCATGCAGCCTCAAGCTCAGCCATCATTGTCTCCTGGGAAGCTGCAGTCCACGCTTCCTCAGCACAACCAGAGGGGACAAATCAGTCTTAAAGGACACTGTAACTTCCACGGGCCTCGACGATGATAAGTAAAAATTTTCTTGTAGTGGATTATTTTGTACTTATGAATTTTAGTCAATTCATATTTTTCTTCTTCATTTCTGGTAAGGCTTTTCTTGCACGATTTCGTGTATATAGAAAAAATTCGTGAAAAATCATTTTAATTAAAATATTTTTTTCCTATGCCCATCGAGATTGTTGTTAATTTTATATTTTGGATTACAAGCCTACATTCCCCAACCATATTTCTGTTGAACTGAACTCTACTTTGTCACTAGTTTTTATGGGTGCAGGTCAAATTACCATCGGATCCCTGCATTTTATCTATCATCTATAATTTCCTTTCCCATTTTGCCCCTCTTTAACTCATCGTTTCACGTTTAGCCTACATGTCTTTTCTGGGGACCCTTTAGTCTTTATGTGAAACTTACTCCAAAGCAAGTTTAAGAAACAAGTCTTTGTTACGAGGCTTTTCTTGGATAAACAAACAACTGATTTCATTGGTGTCCAATGATTCACAGGAGCACAGTCGCTCGACCCTTCTCTTCCCTCTTCTTCTTCTTTTTTTTTTTATCTGTACCATCTGATATTGAAATATTCAATAAGTTTTGACCAATTCTAGTTCAAACTCGATGAATACATCAAGAAGTAAAGTCTCATCAATCACAAATATTCTTTATCTGCAAAACTTGAATAAAAAATCTTATCTAAGCGGAAAAGAAATTCTACCACTTTTGGAAGAGATCATTTGTGCATTTACATTTGTATCTGTTTCTTCCTTTGTTCTCTTTCCCCCTCTTTTCACCACTCATCGAGATTTACTCTTGTGTCCCCCATTGAATTTGGAACTATAATTAGCTTCAAAAGTATTCTTCTCCAATTGCATCTGTTTCTTACAACACTCCTCTATAAATTATCGGGACATAGGCCCATCACAATGAAAAGTATTGTACGGGATATCAATTGCTGGAGAATTTGATCATTCATACATCCTTTTCATTTAAAAAAAAAAAAAAAAAACGTCATATGGACCTCCAGTTGTTGGATGTCATAAAGCTAAATCGTTAATGAAAAGTTGTCTTCATGTATCTTATTCACTCAGATCCACCTTACCTAATATCCAAAAAATCTAATAGATAGTTACTAATTTTTATCTAATTCGGGTCGACTTACTCTCCGAACATGCTTCCTATCATCTTCACGGCTCTCTTAATTTTCCTCTCTCTCGAATACCACAGAAATTCTTCGGGTACCGGAAAACATTCTCTCACGAAAACCCTGACGAGATCTACGTCAAATTGATTAGAGAGATGTTAACTGTTGAACTTTCGTTCATGCGGAGAGGTAGGTAGCCCGAGCCCACCAGGTATGTTGGGTCCATGTTGGGCCTGGGCCTTGAGGCCCGTCAAGTCTAGTTGGCCCAATCGTCACTCCAGAGACAAGTGGGTGTGGGTCAAGCAAAGCGGGGCCCACGTCTGACATTTCCTCAGAACAACTTGCCTGTGCTGTCCACATCCGTACTTGCAGCTGCAGCAGCACGAAGAAGGGCGAGAACGATATGCGATGAATTATGCTATAAACGTCACTCTCACCCGAAAAAGTCTGAAATTTCAATTCCATTAGATATCTCATTCTTGCCAGCATCTCCCCCCTCCTTTTTTTATGCACATCATCTCGTCTCGAGCGACATTCGTATCGGTTCACTGACGAGCAAAACCGTAAACTTCCTCCACCTGCAAGTCTCCCCCGAAATACCCTGATGGAGGATGCCGGAGAAATTAAGAGAGTCCATGAGAGTGAGGCCACTGGAGCTGACCTGACCTGAAAGTCTGAACAGTGCTTTGCTTTGCTGCAGCCTGCAAAGAGACCCATTAACTGTTGTCCCCAACCCCAACTACCCTCCACCCCCACTCACTCACCTCTGCTCCCTTATTAATTATTAGCTTTCTGAAAATTATAAACATATTGTAAGTTATGATTTCCCTCAAGAAATTACTTGTAAAATGTGGCATGTTTTGGGGGCATTATCGTCCCAAGTTTTTACCCCACTTTCTTTCACCATTATCTGATACCAAGAAACTCGCGGCATCTCAATTAATTTGAAATTCGAGTCTAATCAACTCGTTGGGACATAAAAATGGAATCGTTGGTTTCCTCTTATCGTAACACTGAGAATCGAGATACTTACTTCAGGAAAAGAACTGTCGAATCACCTGGATTTTATTTAACACGGTTTTACGTTGCTTGCAGGTGGAGAAACCATTCATGAAGAGCACAGTTAAAAGTGCAACGTTAGGCCAAACCGGGTTAAAGCCTAAGGTTGCGCGAGTGTATATGATTATTTATTATTATTATTACAAGTTTGTTTGTTTTTTTATCCGAACTACTAGTATTCAGAAGTTCTACGTTCGAGTTGGGAGAGCCCACTAAGAGGTAAATCTCTTCCAAAGTAAGTTTCATCTATTCACGAGACTCGAATCCAAGACCTTACTTGAGGAAAAGAGACGTCCTATTACCTCAACCAATCTATCGTGGTTATTATTGTTATTATAAGTTGGAGGTAACAGTTCGGGTGTCGGCATGACCCCGAGCTATAGACAGCCCCACTTAAAAAATTCTCAAGAAACATCCTAGTAATAATTTGATCCGTCGAGTTTAATCAAGATCACTTTCTATGCACAGTACATGTGAGTGTGAAATTAAATCAAAATCGCTTGTATCTAAAGGATGCACACGGTTTTGACACAGTATGAGATTAAGAAGATCGATCTAAATTCGATTTTTATTAGCAGAATTTAACGTGATTTTAATCTCCTCCTTTTCCCTGTAATTCTACTCCAACTCTATAATCTCATACGCAATGGGGAAAAAAAAAAAACATAAAAAGAACATTAACCGCGACGTATAGGACTCTCTCTGATCCGTGAAGGACAAAATAAAAGGTTATTTGGTGGAAGTTTCAGACCAGTCAATTTTGTTCCCTGTCCCTTCCGTGAGACTGAGAGAGCCCACGTGCCTCTGCCCGACCAAAAATAGCTTAAAAGGGCCTCCAGAGATCTCTTAGTATTCGACCTAGAAAAACATGTGAAACCTTAAACAAATTTAAAATTTTTCATTTTATTTATTATATTATCGCATTTTAACCTCTCGAGCTTATAATTTTATCTGTTGATTAATTTTTCCTTAAAATTTCACCATCTTGAATTGAGTCTTCAAGATCGACCTCCCACAAGTCCATTAGGTCGGATGTAATTCAAACTCTGGTAATCCCCGTGGCCTGTCCAAGAAGCGTATTTTGCACGCGTGCATACATCCCGGCTAAGCGATGTACACAACACCATGGACTAGGAATCACCTAAGAGTCTCTCATCTACAAGGAATATAATTGCTCGTCGTCCTTCTACGGATTTGACAATACAAAATACTAGTTAAACGATTCATATTGACTTGAATTCAAGATTTTAAACGTACATGAAGATGCACATGCAAGTCCCTTCTTAAATCTATGATAGTTCCCTGAGCTTCTGATTCGTGTTCTTTGCCATGTAACGCTGTGGTCCAAAACAGGATCACAAGAAGAGTTATATATATATATATATATATATATATGTTCTATGAGCTCAAACTCAATTAGACCCACCGGTGGACTTCCCAGACGAAGCAATTGAGATTTGCTCTAAACAAATTAGGAACTAATGAAGCAAATAACTCAGGAAGAGGAGATTGCAATTAGAGTACATGTGACTAGCTAGAAAGCTTCGCATGCGACACACCTTTTAAATTAAATTTTCCATCGAATCACGTATGTCATGGATTATCGAATGTGATCCATTCCCCTCTCCACCGCTTCCTTAACTGATTCCTTAAAGAAAACCATGGAAGGACCTTCTCTTTACACAATTATGAGCCCAAGTAATATAAAATCCTGGCAGGGTTATTACGGAGAAATAAATCTCATATTAGATAAAAATAAAAGAGTATAAAGAATTTTGATTTATATATAAAAAAAAGTTTGGAAATAAACTTGAGATCTTGTAGAAAAGTCTATCGTGCAACGGAATATCACGTGACAGTACTTTTATAATATTACAAACTAATAATATTCAATTATTTTAAGATTTTTTTACAAAATTAAAAAATAAAAATATATATTAAAATTAACTGAATTTTACAAGTTTGTGAAATCGTATAAGTATTATCATACGCATGATATAAAGTAAAAATTTCAGAGTTTATGTATTTGTATTAGCGAAACTCATTCTGTGATTTGTAAATTCGAAGTCTCGTTTATTGAGGAAACAAACAATGAAAATGAATTGGATATTATAAACAATGTAATGCAGCTAGTTTATATATATATATATATATATATATATAAAAGCTCTTGAACAATTATCCCATTCATCATCATCAGTTAGTAAGAGCTTATATATATTTATATATTTGTAGTAATTAACGTTGTCCCATGATGGATTGGGCATTAGTTCTTGATAGGGTACTGCCACAAAATAAGCGATCGAACTCACTGACAAAAATCAAGTGAATACCCTTCTGGAGCTGTCAAACAAACAAAAAGACCTCATCCCGAATCTTCATCCTAGAGCTCAATCAGCGGTGAAAATGCATCTGATCAACTAATTAATTCTCTCCTCCTCCGCTGATATTTAGCTTTCTGGTGGGGGATTGATCGTAAAATTAGGGTTCTTACCAAGAGCCTGCTTGTTGTTGTGCATCCAGACCTTAAGGACCTGCCGGTTGATGCCGGTCTCGGAACAGAACTGCTCGATCGCCGCGTCGTCGTGCTTCTGGATCCGCCACCCGAGCCTCTCCGCGAACCCCAGCATCTTATCCTTCTGCTCCGGCGTGAACTTGGTTCTGAACCGCTTCTTCATCAGGCCCGCCCCGCCGCTTCCGCCGCCACCGCTACTTGGGTTCGACACATCCTCCAAATCGTCCCTCAATGTCGACGGCAGCGCCAGTTGCCAGTGCTGCTGCTGCAGCGGCGGTGGCGTCAGTTGCAAGTGTCCCGCCCTGTAGTACGGAGAGAACTGATAGTGGTGGCCGTGGTGGTAGACAACTCTCGGCCCGACGGAGGGGGGGTCCGTCTCTCTTCGGTGGAAGTTGCGGTGGCAGTTGCAAGCGGCGCAGCGCAGCGCGTCCGGGGTGCCCTCCTCTCCGGCAGCCAAGAAATCGCCACAGCCGTCCACGGCGTTGCCGCCGATCCCGAGAGCGTGGTTCTTGAGGCACTCTCTGTACCGCACGGGACCGCCGCCAGGCTTGCGTGCTTCGGACGGACCACCATTCCTGCCTTCCGGACGGGCCAGGGAGTCGGCGTGGCCATCCTGCGGCGGCGGGGGCTGCAGCGGTGGGATATCTTCCATTTCCTCATCTTGGTCTTCATGCTCATCGGATTCCATACTTCTCAATTTTCTTCTCTCAAAATTTTCTCTCTCTTTTTTCAGTGTAATTAAGGTTTTCCACTCAGAGGGGGTTTGTCGGAACGGAAATCTTTGGCCGATATGGTCTACATGACCGTCACTAAGATAATAACCCTGTATCGAAGCATATATATATATATATATATATAACAAATTTAAATAAAAAAGGATAAAAACGATAATAGCAGCAAAAGAATTATTTAGAGAAAGAATTTAATAATCTTCAAGATGTTTTGGACTCTGACGACTGACTTTCATTTAAAGTCTTTTAATTCCATTTCATTTTATACTCCAAATCCACGCATGGCCTGCCGAGTGAACAGAAGAAGAAAATCACTTAGAAATATAAACAATTAATTTACTTAGGAAAATAATTGATATTAAATCGGACAATATTTCTTTTACATTCAAATAAGAGGGGCAACTAATCATGAGTTAGGTTTTATTTTTCATACCCGGCTTATTGACTACCGGATCATACATTTTTCTTCGGATCCTTTTTACTGACTACATCGCTTGTTTTATGAATGTATAAGCACAAAAGTAACATGTTCCGATAATATATAAAATTTGTTAGTGGACCTAAAAAGAAATCGAATTTCTATCCGCCAAAAAATTTAAACCGATAGATGGCGATGTCGAACGCACTTACATTACATAATTTTTTATCATCTTTCTATATAAGTTTATCTTAAGCATCTTTCATACGCTTTTGCTTATTGAAAAAATGTTTAGTTTGATATCATCTCCGGTCATTCTGCCTTAAACTAAGTCATATCTCTGTGGTTTAAGGTGGGTTTACTTTGCTCCTATACATACATATAAGTGTGCATGTAAGATAAATTAACTAGAGGCACAGTCAACGAGCATTGGTACAGAAACATTACTCTTAACCTGAAATTAAAAGATATTGAATCAGATTCTCCATAACAACTTGCTTTCTATGCATCTTTACTGTCATCTTCCTTAATTTTTTTCTTAGGGGATAAAGCAACCTCATAAACCTAGTACAATTAGAAGAAACGAAGATAAATAAGGAGCACGTAACTCCCATGATGAGAATCCAATTTGGAAGTTCTTGATTACGAGTCGAAATCTTGTGCCACTATACTAAAACTGCTTCCTCTTTTCCTTTTTAAACTCGTATAGACTTCCCTTGTAGTAAAAATATTACAGTTGATAGGAGAACAGTTTGCACATTAGATGTCTGATGGAAACTTATACGTGGCCTCATAGGCATATTGATGTGGCATCATGTGTGCATTTTGACTTGGGTACTCAAAAGAAAGCTGCACAATTGACCGAGAAAAAGGTAGACAAGTCACCCACGCACACATAAATAGATATACACGTTATGTGTGTATGAACACCCAGAGGTGTATATATACACGCATAGAACTTGGCCGAGGTGTACATCGTTTGTCTCGTGCTGATATGTTGGATGTGTTCTTCACCTTTATTAGAATTTTTCTCACCAATTGTTCTTAAAGAGTAACAACTTCGAAGGAAAAAAAAAAAAAAAGAGGACATGCATGCATGACAAATACTAATGATGATTAACTGAAGAATTTCTTCTTTGTAAATCTATATGGTCTTTTTTTTTTTGCAGTCACTCTCTGATCTGTAATCTGCCCTCTCATTTCCTGTTCCGTGCTTGTTGGTTTCCTTGCCGTGGAAAGCGGATTCCTCCGTTTACTCTCAGTAGATATCTTCTGAGTGAGGTCCCACTGAAATGACGTTAAAGGTGAAGGATGATATTGTCTTCTTATAAGTTCGTTCTTATTCGTTTATTTATTTCGCTATCTTTACAACATTCAGGTATCCAATGAATCATATAAATCAACATTCGAGCTGGATCGATTTATTAAAAATAAAACCTCTCATATAACAGATCATAACGGCATTCACGGGATTCAAACTCGAACCGGTCGAGTTGTAGATTTTAAATCTCTACTTATTAGTATAAGTTCCGTAGGTGGGTCATGTAGTGGCTGCAGTGAAAATATCAAAAAACTACAACGCTATGCATTGATATGTCTTTTCTCACATGTTACGTGATGACACCGTGGATCGAATAGAACCCCTCTCTACCCCCGTGCGACAGTGTCTCCCGAGCGTGCGGAAAAGGAAGGTGTCCGTTCCGTTATGAATTCCCGCGTAGCCGTGACGTCGTAGCAGCGGCCAGCCAAGAGATTCAACGGTCGCCTGCGTCTGAGTGACAGAGAGAGAATTGCGGGGAAAAGGAGACAACGACGGTGACAAGACGGGAAGGGAAACAAACAGTGGGCTTCTTTTTCAATTTTCCGTTTCCGTGCAATTCTCCTTTCCTTTGTTTTACAGCCTTTTCTCCCGCTTTTTCTGTACATGTCCGACCTTCCACGATCGAAAAATTCTCGGGTCACCTAAGTTTTTTTTTTTTTTTTTCCGGTTTACACCTCCTAATATCACCGAATCAGTCGAAGTGTACCTTAAGATTAATTTACAATCGGGTCAGAATTTATGAAAAAATTTTCGTCGACTCTCCCAATCTGAGATTCGATTCTGAAATCATTTATTTGGGGATCTAGTGACCACTATACCAATCCCTAGTTGGTAAGGGTCTCCAAAGTTTATAGATAGCATGGTGAACTCAACTAATAAATTTATTATACGTCAGTAAATATGTTTAAAAAATTAATATTATTAATTAATAGAAAAAAAGATGTGACACTTTATAATGATGTGTTGAATATTTATTGATAGAGTTTACGGATGACGTGAAAAAGTTGTCACATGTACAGTGTTGAACTATTAGAAGGTAATATTCAACCTCGAAATTGATTAAGATTCATATTTTTTCTTCCACGCTTGAATAATGAAGGACAAATAACCACGGGTCGAACATTATCGATAAAAATGTTTTGATATCATTTAAATCTTATATGAGACCGACTTGTAATCAACCTAAAAGTTTAAGATAATAAGGTGTGATATTTAACTCTGTTGTATTCTCGATATTTTTGTCGGTAATTTTCCAACTCGAAATTATTTTTCTCAATATAATCTTTTCTTGGTTTAGTATTTTTCGTGATGATTTTACCTCTTCGTAATTCATCTGTAAATAAGCAGTCCTATAATCCATATCTTGTTCAAAGAAGTTCCCTAGCTAGGATGGTCGCCATCACATCATCGTTATCGTATTTAAACATGTACATGTGTTCGAGAAATATACGAACCAACCCTACCGCGCACTCCTGCCTTAAGTCTCTCGTATCGATGAAAAAGGGATGCCCCGATGAACTCGATCAATCTTTCCCTAGCTAAGCTACTGAGGAAAGTTAATTAGGGTCTCGGAGTGATTAGTGTAAAGTACAAGGCAGAAGACTTCTTTGCGTGTGGGACACACTGAACTTGGATTGCACGTTCACATGGAAAAGAAGTCATCCCTTTATTTTCGAGCAGTTTACCTATGTTTATTCAAAAAGAAAAAAAAAATCAAATATATTATGGCACTAATCCAATAATCTGAGTAGTACTAAATTATCTGTTTATTTTACTAATCTGAATCCAAATTGGGTACCGTTACAATCGCGTGCGACTGAAGCAGCCGAGGGTTGCAAGCACGAACGAGTCCAAGGGAGTTTTGACGGACGACGTAAATGGCACGTGGAAGAATGATTGCCTGGCAACATAGTCGAGTTCCCCCCTGTGACGGGAATCTGGAACCTTAATCGCTTAACTAAGAAAAATGTCACAAAAAGATGTGGAGAATTGATGGTATTGATGGCTATCTATGTAGCTACATGCTCAGCACGGTCCCCTACCATATTAATAGAGACATCATTTCCCTAAGTAAACAAACACACGCAGTGCAGTTTCGCTTTCCAAACGCGTTAATTGCCGGTTTGAAATGAGGTCTGGTACAGTAATATTATTTTTTACGTGAATCAGTTTGAGAGGTTTCGAATCCCATTCTTACCTGTCGGACAACTCGTACACCTTTATTTACCCAACTCCTCGTGAAAGTCATGTGCATAGAAAAGTTTCAAAGTTTAAATTCGTGCTTCACTTTTGGACTCGGTGGAAGGCCGAGAAATATGGGCGTACTGCCTTTCCAGACAAGCCCCGAAATCATTTGGGCCTGCCGTGCGTATTCCATGGAACTTGAAAAAGTTTTGTCGTGTTTGTGATCAAGAGTGAAAGGTCCAATATTAGGACTCCCCGGTGTCTGCCACTCAGTATACAGAAATATAATGGATCTTGACTGCTTCACGTTCGAGTGCAGTGCCCAAATGGCTTGAGATTTTCATCTAAGATGGAAGGTTTTGTATAGATTTATTAGCGTGATATCAAGCCAGGAAAATGAAACAAAGCCAATCAAAGTAACTTAGGTGTATATGGGTTACCTCTGTTTCTCCGAACAACGGAAAAATATTAGATTTTGATTGGTAACTGCTAGGATGGATAACACTAATTTACTCGTTTATCATATCTTGATTGGTATTTCTTCACGTCACGTGATAAGGTAGGATGGTTAAGATTTACCCCCGAGCAACATATGGGCTACTTGTCACTCAGTTAAAAAAAAAGGGTTAATTCCTTGTGGCAATTCGGAAGCTCTTCTTTTTAAGTATCGATAATATTCGTGATTAAGAGAGTTTCAGCCGTCTTTGGGAGGCAACCTCCATTTTTCATAGCTGGGGGTTGAAAATATTTTTAGAAAATCGAACAAGCAGCAGCATTTATGGCGGTATGCTCGACCTGAATCCATCAAAGCTTTAATACAACGCATAAAAATTAGAGATGTATACAAGTACCTGAGCACACGTTTAATAGAATCGGAATTAAAATATATTTTAACTAATTTGTTATTTTTCTACCTGAAATCTACCATATTTCTATTAGAATCTACGCGTAATCTATCCTATCAGATACTCGTGTGCACCTCTAATAAAAATCGTCAGCCTCCTGAGATCAAAACCCCCGGAAAATGAAAATGCGTTTCCGGTGGCAGAATGTGCAGGGAAGACTTGGACCTGCGACTTGGAGTTATGTCGACGTTGACTCGAGACCCGGACTTAGACTCAAGACCTGAAGTTATCGATGTTTATTTACTCATTCACTGCAGTTTTACTCTGCTTATATTTCCTCGTACGATGTGACATGACGAGTCTATGGAAGAATTTCATGTGTATTTGCCTTCGTTTTCTCTTAATTGTCTCGTTTCAAATTTATTACATAGCTGGGCTGCAGCACAGTCTACGTTTATCTACACTGTTCCGCGATAATTTAGGTGAAACATCTAAGTATCAGATGATTAAATTACATATATACCCCTTTAACCGGCCCTAATGTACAGCTGTCTCTATATGAAATTGACGGGCATCCATCAAAGACTCGCTTTTTGATTTAGTCAACTTCGGGACACGGGTGGTAGGAGAGGGAGATCATATTCCATTCCTTTTTGATAAGATCTGAAGACTGAAGCTCGGAATGAGAACAGTGTCCCGCGGTTCATTCACAGATGCTACAGTGAATTTACAAATGATCGAATTTAAATTCACGTTCACCTAAACATTAAATTGATTCCTGCACTTGATCGACTTCCCTAACAACGAAATTTGGATAATATCGATACTGATTTACAATATAATATATGCCGAGCAATTTGATTGAAGATTTTTTTTTTAATAAAAATTTTTCTATTCTCCTTTGTGGCCGTAGCAAATCAATATTAAGATCCATATCATGGCAGTCTCCATCTCTCAAATAAAAAAAAATAATAATAAAGCATTGCCCAGTGCCAATGTCGAGGTGCGAAGTCCAGAATTGGAAAATCATTGAGATTCCAACAATGGATGTTTTAAACTTTTTTTTTTTATAATAAACATAAATATGTAAATATATAATATGATCTATGGCCGTAAAGGAGAATAGACTGCTGATTTCCACTGTTCTGCGGTTAATATTTAAAAGATTATCTAATTCGAGAAAAATTGATTTGATCTAGTGGTACCGACCGATCTCAACCTCAAATCAAGATGCTCCCGGTTAACATTTCATTGGTGGGCATGCACCATTTAATCCTTTTTCGTCTGCTGTGTTCTTAGCTTTTGTACTGAATGGTGTTGTCGTATATGCGAAATAGCTTAACTTGATTAGTTGTTGCAGACATTACATTAAGCTTTTTTGTCCCCTCTCAGAACAGTAAGCTCTTCCCTGAGAATCTCGTGCAACCATGGCGTTACCCTTTGTTAGTAGCAGCAGCAGTCTTTGGCGACAAAACCCCTCCATCACAGATATTATTCATGGGAAGTGCACAGATTGCATTTTATTCTGATATCACTATACATACATATATATGTATATACACATAGTAGCCTCCGTATATCACACATTTTCTGTATATTTTTCTGGACCAGAATCCAGCAAGACACAGATATTGACAAGATGATCATGTATATATGTATATGTGTATATATATAACATGTTTTTTTTTTTTTTTGTCTAGCATGAAACCTCGTCCAGTAACTTGTACCTTCTCACCTTGTTCCTGTGTACCTGTTTTGTAATGCTCCCAGCTTTACTGTGATTGCTATTTCTGACACTGTTCTTGATAGCATTATTTGTGACCTCCTCGGACTTGGTCCTTCTGAGCCTCTCCTCCAGAGCCCCTCTGGTGATGATCCTCTTCCTTAAGGCGGTCGGCGGCGATGGCGTCTTAGTCTGCTTCTCCAGATCCGAGCCGTTGATCTGCACGGCCGGGTCCTGACTGTCGGGTCTCTTGGTCGTCCTTGACTTCTTGCTGATGCTCTTGACGTCTTCCTCTTCTTCCGCATCGTTCCTGTGTGACGCTAACGACGAGGTCGTCGAGGAGTTCTGAGCCGATCTGAGATCGGCCGAGTCCGTCGCCGAGCGATCCGTTCGAGGCAGGCACCAGTTGCAGACTTTATACGACTCGGCCTTTGGATAGAGATTGCTGCAGTACCTGAGGGCAAGAGTGAACAGGCACAGTCGCGATCCGATAGAATTGAAAAAAAAAAAAAACTAACATTTCTTCGATCTACAAATCAAGGTCAAGATGAAAACTGAAACATTAATCCGACCAGGCGGAGGCAAGACTGATAGCGAACAGCAATTAGAATCGGTCAGATGAAACAGACAAGACAGGCATAGGAACAGACGGACACAAGACCTGTGCTGCGATCGGAAGCTGCAGACGTCGCACTGGAAGAGCTCGTCGGACAATCCGTAATCGCCGCACATACAGCACTCAGATCCCTTAGTGCTGCTACTGGTCTCCTCTCTGCTTTTTGTGATCACCATGATCAGCTGCTTCACCTCCTTCCTCTCCTGCTAATATCCATGTCAGTGTGTGTGTGTGTGAGAGAGAGAGAGAGAGATTCCTTCTGGGTAGGCAGAGGGCCAAAAAACGTGTTCCAGGAAAGGAGGGAGAGAGGAACAGGGCTTTTTATTGTAAAAAAAAGTAATAATAATAATAATAATAATAATATTATTATTATTATTATTATTATTACTTCCACTACTACTATTGATTTTTAAACATAACAAGTATTTCTAAGTGTTTTTTTTATAAAATTTGTTTTAAGCATTATGTCTTTTTTTTATGTGTACGATCTCTATTGAAGTGTTGATTAATTCGGTTTGGATAGAATCGGATAATTAAGGAGTAAAACTCATCCAGAATAATTTTTTCCATTCACCTACATATGTTTCGACCACCAAAAATGGTAATATGATAATTCAAAATTTACCCATTTCTAATTTGGTGAGTTTAAGATTCCAATTGTTTTCTGAGCTCGGAGAACCGGTCTTAACCCTTTCAACTTATTTTTACCAAACATAGTTAGAGGGCATTCATTCACTCATTCATGGTATATTTCACGATCGGGAGAGATTTATCCCCCAATGAGTCAACCGTGCTTGAACTTAACTGTATTAGTCAGAAGTCATTAGATTTCTCAATAATGCGGTGTGCACCTGGGAAAAAAAATCGATGGGAATGTAGAAATGAATTATTAAATCAATCTTTCTTTCTTTCTTTTTGGGTGAAAATTAAACGTTTGCGGGGTAGGCAGAAAGTGAGGAGGGGACGTGAGGACCCCCCCGGAACTGGGGGCAGTATAACATAGTGCTAAATGTTGGCCACAAATCGAGCAAAGAATCATCTTTTGCTGGTGAGAGTCTTTTCTAAAATCTAAAGATTTCTATGGGATCGGCTTCTGCAACTCGGGAAAAAAGCCTCGACTTTCGATGGTGATCCGGTCGGGTGGTTTAAACAAACAAGTCCCCACTTAAAAAAAACTGCCCCCTGATTATTTAAACAAGACGATTGCTATCTAGAATGACATGGAGTTGGTATCGGTAGCCATCGATGAGATGCCATTTCATTTGGTTACCCGATTGATTAAATTTGGCTTTGATTCGTCCTGATCACCGATGCCCTTCCACAAAAGGAAAAGAAAAAAAAAACACATAGATTCTATACGACACAGACATAGTAATCGGTCCTTTTTAAGTCATTCTCAATTAATGAGTGGAAGTTACACGACCGTGAAATCACCCGAACTCGATGGTGCTCGGTAATCAGCCGAACACGTACGTTTACGACGTGTTTTTCGTACCGTCCCAGAAGAGTCTCGAATTTCAATTAGGGGGAGTGAGGACCGCAACAGGATCTTGCAGCCACAAGTAACAGATATTTTTCGAGTAAGATCGGATGACTCCTGATGGCGGCTTTGCCACGGGACTGTGGAATTCATTTTTAGTAGAAAAGAATCCGCATCATATTATATACATACATACATACATATATATCTATATGTATGAGCATCTGATTAATGTTTTTTTTCCCTTGTATATTCCCTGAATAATTGAAGCAAAGTCCACGTCAAGATAGTACAACCATTCGACCGTGATCTGATTAAATGCTGAATAATGTCCAATTGATGTCATGTTACCGTAGCAACAGTCTCCGACTTAAATCAATTTTAATTGAATGCTACAAATTTACAGCGGATGAGTAATATTTATCTAATATCCGCTCGATCTGATCTGCTGTGAAAAAGATTTTTTTACGTGGTTCAGCTCTTCACTGGAGCAGCTGTCGCTGTGAGATCTGCAATCAAAACACAGACAATGAAGCCGTGGAATTTTGGGTACCTGTACAGGAAGAATGACCAAGACTCAGGCACTTGCGTTCGATTCAGTACGGCCCGCAAGTTGACATCAATCTCAACTTTATAGCTGTCCGACGCGAAAAGAGTTGTTGCGGTCCCCATCGTGGGAAAGAGAAGTGGGAAGTGGGAAGGTAATCTTCTTGTAGGGGTACAATCGCCGAGCCGATCGATTACGGGCAAAAAAGGAAAGATGAGCAGTGTCTTGAATGTAAACTGAAACCGGATTCGATGTCTAACTGTACAGAACTCAAGCGTCTGGAAAGTGGAAGACAGAGCACAAGATACTCGAGAAGCAACTCGAGAAAAGGAGCACGAAAGAAAGAGGCAAAGGCACATCAGGCTTAGAACTGTGGACACGGCACGTATGGACATCTCTGATAAATCCCATTTGCAAGATGACTTGCTTCCCTTAGACCAAGTAGTATTGCCCGCCACCACCTGTACTTGAGAGGATTCAAATAACACATTAGCATTTCCAGATATAGAGAATAAAGAACGTCTCAGAGCCTTTAACGCTGCATTTTATTTGAGCACTGTTAGATTACGGGAAATGTTTCAAGGCTACTGGTAAATTTTCTACTGCAATAAAATGGTCTCGGGTTATTGATCGACATGTGATGCTGTAGTTCCTGGAAAATTGTGAAGCCGGCTGCATAACTTCGCAAGTATTAGATAACACAGCAACAAAGTAGTTCCATGTGTTTTGGACGTAAAGACTTTTACCGACCAAGTGTTGCCATGAACTTTGCAATCAAGTAATGTAATCTTATAGTGTAAAGTTCGTCGTAGTCTGGGACTACAACAAATTTTATACCTATTGGTTCAGCCAGTTCCGGTGTCAGAAGCAAAGAGCCAAGTTTCTCACCTCGTTTTCCCAGTAAAGTAATACTTCAGCTCTGAGCACATTCAAATGGATGCAAGCCTCCTTCTGTAAGCTCATGCATCCCAACCCGCTCCAGAAGTTCAAACGGCCTGCAGATCAAACCCAATAATTTAAACAGAACTACTGTATTTGAAGAAATTCAGCTGAATGCTCATATCAATCTTCATATATTTGTCAGAAAACTGTCTGTGGAACAGTATGAAGTTACTGACTTCAACTTCCTGAACTTCCCAGTTATACATTCTGTACAAGAGGTGTAATCAGCATCCTAATTACGATTTTCTGTAATAAACATGTCTCTATTTCATCTCACAATTCAGATTTGCTTTGTAATGCATGCCTTTTCCTTCCTATGAACCACTGTTGAAATTGCATAGACGAGTAGACCCATAAATGATGAGAGGAAGAATAGAAACTACAAAGGAAACATCTATCTTACTAAAAAGTTAATTTTATGATGGCACGGGAACGATCTAATTAGTACCTATGGAAGAGAGATGGAAGAATGGGAGAAGCCTTACAGGATGGTATCACGATTACGGATCAATCTCCTCTCGTTGCTTTCCATTGCATCCAACACATTAGCAGTTTCCGGTCCAGCTGGTCCACCAGCTACAATCGAAGGGGCAGGAGCGCTTGGAGTCCAAATCTAGCAATCATGAACCCAATTAATCACACAGCAAACTCAGAAAGGCAAAGGACAGGATATCCCATTCCACTTTACCTTTATAGTGTTATCTATTCCACTTGTCGCCACAACACAATCATATGGATGGCATTGCAAACAATTCACTACTGCAACAGAACAAACGAATGCCTTCAGGAGAGGAAATAAAATGAGGGAAAAGTCCGCCAAAGGCATTTTGCAAGAGGCGAAGAGACAGACTAACCAGATTCATCTCCTCGAAGCATTTTTACAAGTCTCCCCGTTCTTTTTTCCCAAATAAACCATCTTCCATCATCGCTTCCGCTGGCGACATATTCACCTGCAAAATAAAGGAAGGTACATTCATAATGAATTCTCAGAAAACAAATATAGCAAACTTGCCTTACACAATACAAGTTATACAACAAACATATCCATGGAATGGTCGTGGATTTTCTCATATATCTGGAAAAAGGCACTGCATGAATTATGGAGACAAAAGAATAAAGAAAAATAGCCTCAAACAAGAGAGTATATCCTTTGTAGTATATCTGTGCACCAAGCTCATCTGCCATTCAGATAGCATAGGCCTGTGCAGACCTTTTAAGTTGGCCCAAATTTAAGTCTGCTTTCCGCAGTAATGTATGGTATGCAGTTGAAGGGCATATTAACAGGCAAGTTGGTCCATAATAACATGAACTTTGTATTTCCAAGGACAGAGTCCAGTAGACTTGATTTACCCCGAACAAGCTTGGGTGAAAAGGGAGAGGAAGAAACAGTGAATGAGTCCTCAGAGAAAAAGAAAAGCTCCAAATAGATTTCCCACCACAAATAGTCAACTTTTACTTCCTGTCGGGATTACCAGCAATAACTTAGCAGAATTACCAGTAACTGTCAATTCTACCTCTAGTGGAGTGACATTACGTATGCTATTCAACAGTCAGAACTCTGTTTCCAAATTATGCAGCTAACTAATTAAAAGTTTCAGAGGCAGTTTGACATAAAGAAATAGCATCAGTAGGTGCACCATTGCAAAGTGAGCTAATTTTAATTGATCAGCGTAATAAAAGAAATATTTCAATATTCTAGTTAAACAAATATTTGCAGCAGAACTGTGATCAGAGAACATGGAAGCAATATTAAAGAAGTACCTTTCTGGCCAAGAAAACTAGCCTGCTTAATGTCAGTGCCAACATTACAGTGCCCAACATACCTCTGCTTCATATCAATAACTGGCTCGGGCTGAAACAAGGAAAAAGCTAATATGAGCATCAGGGCAAAGAAATGGGCACATGGTTAAAAAAAACGAATCCAAAGAATGAATGAAATAAAGGGAAGTGCATCTGAAGGTATTTTAACTTAAAATATCATTTTTATCTCTTTTCTTCACTAGTTTCTCTATCAATTAAGGAACACGAATGGTGCATTTAACCCAGCATGTTTAGATCCATTTACTTTGACCACCAGTTCGCACATCTAACATGTAACCCTACCTATTCACTTTGAGCATAGTTCGCACATGCTATACACACAACAGTAAAGCTTTAGGAAACTAAAATTATCATGAAGATAGTTGCACAATATGTATTTGTTTGCACCAGTATCTTCAACATCAAGAAATGGAAACTTCAAATTCTAAAAAACCCAAAAGAAAAAATGGTCTTATGCAAATTGGCGCTTTGAGTCTATTTACACTGCCACCCATCAAGACCAACCTGATAAGGCGTTCTATCATTTTGAGATGATGATGACGACGAAGGCAATCCACATGTGCCATTTGTACTGCCAGTTTCCCTAGATGAATCACCACTTTGATGAATTCTCACATTCAAACTTCCACGTGGAACACTTGCATCAGCATCACGATCTCCAAGAAGCGGTGCTTCAGAATCAAGCTCTAGTTCCTCTTCATCAGAATCCTCTCTTTCAGATCCCGGACCATCTTGAGAAGCATCACTATGAGCATCTGACCTATATAAAATGTCATTCAGTGATAGCACTCTTGGTCCTCGAGGATCAGATCTCACTGCTGTACTCTTTTCTCTATTGTGTTTTCCAGCTTCGGCTGCATATATCATTACATGGTTGAGGAGCATAGAACTCTTAAACATAACATAACCCATTGAAAGTATAATCAGAGCAATCACTCATCCACAGCTTCTTTCTCCCCTGGCACCAAGAAAAACAAGGGAAGGGAGGTGCCGCTAATGTCAAATTAGAATCCATTTAATGTTAGAGCAATCATTCATCAATAACTTCTTCTCCCAAAGGGAAAAAAAAGGTGTTTAAGTACGAAACATGCATGGTGATGCATTGAATAACATGGGAGCTCCCCTTTTGCCTTTTTTGGCTGGTAGTACAATATTGAATTTATCAATATGACTTGAGGGTGGAAAGATAAAATGAGGTTAAGGAGAGAAGTGATTTTTCATAGTTTGATATAACAAGGTCCCGTCAATCCACACAATTCACAGTAAAATCCAAAATTGAAAGGCTTAGACAGGACACTCAAGAGCAATGCAAAATGCAATATACATCAGTTGATCCTAACCTGAAGCGATTTGCTTTTTCAAATCCTCAACCTTCTCTTCTAGTTCAGAATTTGATGGGGACAAGGATTGTGCTGCGATGGCAAACTCTAAAGCCTCCTCCTGTTTTCCTAACTGCAAGCAGATGCCAATCCAAAAGATGTTGATCATTACAGGCCCACTTGATTGTCATAGTTGCATGCCAGGTCAGCTAGAAAGAAAGACTAGAATCTATGATAAAAATGCGGAAAACCTTAGAAGTCAATGATATTAGAGATTTTAAGTCCAAGATAACAGTTATAATACCACAGGCAAACAGTCCCCAAAATCTCGAATTTCCTCCTAAAAATGGTATGATCAAATCTATCTGGAGCTCTTTTACAATGTTCAAGTAACACAATATTTTTTCCAGTTCAGCACGCGCGAGCCGACACAATCTTTTTTCCTCAGGGATATTTTCTTATAATAAGCTTTCTTTATCATTAAAAAATTTAATGAAATTAGAGTGCAAGGGGATTTTACTTTCAAACAAAAGGTACCCACCATAAGGTGCTCTTGTTCGCATTTGTATTGACAACTGATAAAGAAGGATCTGCCTACTCGTCCATTTCTTAGCCAGCAGAACAACATGAAATTAAAAGAATTGAATTGAAACATCAACAAATATCAAGAGGAAAAAAGAGAAGCATTTAATAGTCTAAAAAGACAAATTCACAGCTCCAGCCTAAAGAGTGAACCATCAGATGGCTGTTCAAACTGAAAAGATATTATGTTCAGGTAGTTTGCATTCACCTGAGATAAAGCTTCAGACATGTAGTAAAGTGGTCTAAATGAACAGTTATCAATTCGCCAAGCATCACGGCAATCCCTTATGGCCATATGTGCATCATTTTTCCATTTACGCTGACAGCATGAAGATGAAAAATTAATTAAAATAATTAAAAGTTATAAGAAATGCCAGCTATAAAACTTAAGAATCAATCAAAACCTTGAGCAACAAAGCAGCACGTGTACAGAGACATCTATGCCTCAAAGCTGGCTCAATCTCCTGGGAATGTCCATCCAGAATTTCATTGCATGCTTCTATTGCATAGTGATGATTAGTGCCCTCTCTCAATAATGCTTCTGCAACTTCAATCAGTTTCCTGCACTTGGCAAACTGCTAGTATTGCATGAGAATGGCCAATATACAGCAGGGAGCAACAAACATTTGACTTAAAGAGTAAAGAGCCATATTAGAGCTATATACCAAAGAAGACATGTTGCCTTTTGCATGGATATCTTCGTTCACAGCGCTCAAAACTGATGATTGTTGGAATTCTAACCCATCGGGTGGAGTAAAACTCATTAATTTGGCGACATCTTCTGAGGTATATTGCACAGCATTCCGACCAGCTGCAGTAAAGAGAACATATTTTAATAAGAACTTCAATTTTCTCATAAGTTGAAAATAACACCTAACTAGAAACTAGAAACGGGAGCATTGACTTAAAATTACAGAGCTCGAATAAATATATTAATAACCATGTAACCAAGCAGTGATATGCTCTGAAGAGCAAAAACGTTTTCCATTTCTTACATGGATTACAATTTCTGGAGTTAAAGTTATGGTTCAAGCGCATCTAGTGTATTCGAGGAAAAATTATATTTGATAATTATAACTTATACAACAATTACTTGTAAAACAGCTATATAAGATCATGCATTGCCATTGAAGGTGCTACTACTCCAGGACCAAAATCCTACTTAACTGAATCAATCCATGGCTCTTTCTACTGTCCTTATGTCTTCAGTACCTTGACCTTTCCATACAGCACAAATAAAATAGCCACATGGACAACCATTCTCTTCTTGTATGGATTATTGAATCATCTTTGTGGAGATTCATATGCAGTAAACCCCCATTCTTTTCAAATTTATTTTCAAATTATGCCAAGGACCACAACTGCAGATTTATGATACAGCAAATAGAGACATCAAGTTCATGTGTTTGTAAGTCATTCCTTCTGTTTTATTTGGCCATCAAATTAACTTCTATTTGTGTCTACTCATCACTTTTAAGAGATGCAAAAGGTGAAATAAAGTCGATTGAATTTAAACTAATGAGATAATTCCTCTTTCAAGAGGTCTGCAAAGAGAGCACAACATCCATGACAACCAGAAAAATTACAATCTGGATTTCTAACAATGAATAACATACTTGGGTCCAAATTCATCAGGTAAACATGCTCTCCACTGTAGCTGAGAAGAACCTCTTCACCAGTTGGGCTAAATGTAACATGAGTAAGATGCAAACCCGATCGACTCTGAAAATAAGAGGACAGCCAACTTTAACAATTTTTATGATTTATCACTGAAAAATGAGAGAAAAATCAGCAAAACATATGTTATCTAGAATTAGTTTGAGCATGCGAAAATTTTTATGATTTATCACTGAAAAATGAGAGAAAAGCCAGCAAACATATGTCATCTAGGAGTCACCTAAGCAATTGATAAGAATGTGGAAGATGGAAACGCGTTGTCGCAACTGCATTTCCCATAAAAGAAATAAGCTAAAGCCTAATTATAAGTTCTTGCATATCTAGGTATTTTAGCACATAGTTCATGTTAGGGATGGATTTGCCAGACTTACAATAAGAATTTGCACATATTCTCTTACTTTTGATGAAAATCTCTTAATTATTGATAAATTTCTATTTTCACCTTCTCCTCCCTCCGTGAATACTTGCTCAAACGCGTATTGTATCGAAGTTACTATCTATAGGATAATTATTAATAAAAACATTGCGAAGGACTGAACTGGCCAATAAAATAACTAAAACAACATTTTGAGATGATAAAAATGCACGTGAATGAGTGTAAAACAACTATCAGGCTACAAAAGATTACACATAACATACCACAATGACAAAAGGTACCATGATTTGCAACATTTATTCCATTTCATTCAAAATATTAAGTTTCACACTTACATTATCAGAGAGGTGCATGGGGCAAAAATAGTTCACACATGGAGGAGGCTTCATTCTTTTCAGAGAGGAGCTTGATGGCGGTAGCATCCTCCGATCATATAATCGGGCAAACGTATCACTGCAACGTTCCCAGGAGAACTTCGATTAAAAAAAATGCATGCTATGCAGCAAAAGGGATCTGGTAGAAGGACCTTAACTTCAAGAGTTCTATCACATAAAGAGTGCAAGTAAAGGATGCAACTAGCTCCAACGGTAGGGACTTACTTCCCACCAACCAGGAGCAAGTGAGGCCTAGTGGAACTGATGTCACATGATTTTAGAGAAAGGACGCCTCTAGGATGATCAGCAAGTGACCTCTTGGCCCCAAAACGCAAATCAAGCTGCCAGCAAGCAGTAATTTTATGGAATCAGAAATTTTATTTTTAAAAAATAATTGTTCATATGCTAAAGCAAAATAAGTTATATATACAGTAACTGATGACAATTTTTTTCTATGAAAGGAATATATCTTGGACCAATGGCATGTCTTAAAGTTACAAAACCTCCAGCAAAACCACATCAAGAAATGGCACCAACATATATCTTAAAGAACAGCAAAAAACGCATGCAACATTACTGAGCAAAATGCCACCTCCATGATGTAGGTCAGAGCTACTGCACTACATACAAGGTATCTGAAATATTCAAGATACCATTCATTCTAGCAAGATATACACATTAAACAAGAGCATATTTAAGTCTACTACCATAAATCTTTGATTAAAGGTATCAAATATTGTGAGTAGTACTTTCAGATAATATAATATGTATATTTGTGAGTTTGTTTGGGTATCTCAAACATTTCTTAGACATCTGTGTTTAATTAATATCAAGTTAAACAGCTTGAGAGACTTCACAGTGTTTATACACGGGGAAGCGGGAGAATGGTAAAAATGAAAAGATTACAAGAGATAGCTCAAGCAGGTATTTCAGCAAATTCTATATAATTGTTTGTGCAATGCATAAAATCTAAACACAATATAGTGATGACATTTACGCATCATCAGAAACAGAAACTCGTACACATGCAGATGGGACAAGGTCCTAATTGCTTCTATGCAGTGAAATCTGCCTTTTCCTTGATCTGCCAAGTGACATGTGGAACTGCAGATAAATTTACATACAATAGTACACAGCATAACAGCAGAAAGCAGATGAGGAGAAGAACATATCCGGTTGAATCAAACCGTTCTCAAATTCATACTGCAGCATTTTTACCTTTATGCATTACATCAAACGAATCTAAGACAAGTCCATACTGCTTTTGATGGATGACAAAGATAAATTCAATCTAATGTGAAAATATCAATATTGAGGCAATACTTTTATTTTGCAAACAATTAGATAGAGTCAACAATTGCCAATGCGAACCAGCACTTACCAGGACACTACGACATTCCTGGTGAGCAGCTCCAGCAGGGGGGCAGGAAGAGACTTCCCGAAAGTCATGCTGCCTCAAAGTTCCATCCTCACTTGCACTCCAAACAACATTCGGGTTGCCTACTTCAACCTTCAAAACAAGCATGCCAAAGTTACAAGAGGAAAAGCCCAGTCACCACAGTTTAACTCAATGTGATCAAATTTATATTCTAAAAACAGAATCAGACCTGCATGTGTTAACATTTCATATTCATGCATGCAAGGTATTCCAAATACAGCTTTTCAGTCCCTATACTGGCATCAGTGGTAAAATACTTCTCAAACCATATCTTACAGCTAGTTTTTTTACTCTTCTAGTGTGGCACTGAAAATGCGCTGATGGATCAACTGCATTCTCATCAGCTCTTCTCGAAGTTAAATGAGACAACTTGAACGACCTGACCTACAGAAGAACAAGAAAAAGTAGCAACATAACCAATTGCAAGAAGACAGTAGATCATAAAGATGACAACTTATTAGGTTATTACTCCTGCATCTGCAGCTCCTGAGACTACTTGTTCATCAGAAGTTTCTGGTACAAATTTTGTACAGAAGATATTTGCCGAGTGCCCGGAATCTATAGAATGCAAAAGTTTCTGACCAGAATAGCTCCAGATATTGATCTGAACAAAATGGAAATGGGTATAATCCTCACAAAATCAAGAGTAGGAAAGAATTTCCAACCTATAGGCAAGCGAGCATAATATAACTTGAAATTCATTGTGAATTTCCTGGCCAAGAGAAATTTGAGTGTTGGAATTTATCCTAATGTAGATACAAAACCTGCGTATCATCCGATCCAGATATTAGAAGTGAGCCCTTGGAATTCCATGCAATCGAATTCACGCAACCACGGTGCCCCTGTTTGAGAGAATATGGAGAGGAAATCACACATACATGAAATTGTCCGCTAGCAATTTAGAACAAGATATACTTCCAATCCTTTGTTTGCTTTGCCTTACTAATCCATGTGAGTTCACTGTACCAAACTTCTGAAATTTATCATAATGACCTCTTTATTTGACTAAAGGAGGACAAGAATTCAAGTATACATTCTAAATACTTCTAATGCAGAAATATAGACAAAGGCTTATACAGCAGGAGCCAAAAAAGCATCAGAGAGAACTCAACACATGAATGTAGTACTCCTCAGGCACCGAAATAGTATAAAATGTACAGCACACAAACCTCCAGTTCCTTCTCATGAGAAAACCTCTGGACCAGCGATGAGTGCATTTGCAAATTGTGATCAAAATCCTACCAAAAACCACATAAAAGAGATGCATCTGAAGATGAACAAGATACGGTGTGACAGATCACCCGCTTTTTTAAGTAGACATGAGGTACGAACGGCTCCTTCACTAACCATATTGCCACAAACTGATAAATTTCTAACTGACATAATGAGAAGTTTAAGTTTCAATCGAATTTAAGGAGCTTAGCATTCTACGAATTACAAAAAAAAATTTTCGTGCAGATATGCCGCACATAAACTTATAGCTGCGAGTAAGACGTTATCAAAGATCAATTGTAAGCTTCATGATCATTTCTAAAGCCCAAATTCCATTTCTCCTAATTGTTGCCCACTAACAGGGCCTTTTATTCTAAGGGGTTGTCATGTAACAAGTGCATAATGCCCACTGGAATGTCCTTGTATTTCCTTAATCTCAAATGTTCTCCATCCTCACCAGTCCATTATTTCATAGCCTAAGAAAAATAGAAATGATGATCCCAAAAAATTTATCATGTAGAGCAACTTTAGAGGGCTAATATAAATCCCATGACGCAAGTGTTCTACTTAACAAATCCTAGTAGGTAACAGAAGGGACCTGTTCCTAGCGCTTACTTCACTCACTCTTCATATATTCTCGCAATCTTGCCATCGAAGTACCATGAAATCTAACAGTATAACTCAATTTCTAGTCCAGCTTCGCCCTCAACAATTTCTTTAATTTCAATCATAGAACTTCCAGATTATGTGAACTTAACTAAATGACAGAACTGTAAAGCGCCGCAGCTGTAAACTAAAATTTGCTCACTTGTACCCCTGCAACGTGCATATATTAAGTGGAAATTTAATCTACTTTTCAAGCCTGCACTCACCGGCACAATCAAAATGTGTTTGATAACCGTGACGCTCATCACAAGTAGATTTTTAGAGGGGAAAAAAATGAAGAGGAACCGGAGTTACGTGGCGCGTATCGATGGTCCTGCTGTTGAGCAGGTTGAAGACGTTCCCGTCACGATAGCTACCGAGGAGCGACTCCATCGGCGCAAGCGCGTCACCGAGAGTCTGATCGGCGCAGGGAGAAGTATCGGATCTTCGCAGAGGGTCGGGTGGCAGCTTTTTCTTCTTTGAAGAGGTGGGAGAGAGAGAGAGAGAGCCGTCAGCCGTGTCTCTCTGCAACGTGTCTCGGGCGCCAGCTTACATACTATAACTCCGACAAAGAGGGGATGAAAGACATAATTATCGCGGTGAATACTTCCACGTTCCTGCTGATCGTGATTTGATAAAATATTAATTAATTAATTAATTAATGTCAATAATTTAAATAATTTAAGTAATTAAATTAAACTGTTTAAAATTTTTTCAATTATCGTATGATGAATATCGTACGCCTCCATTTGTTAATTTATTTCATTTTAATCCCTAGGCTAAAAGGTCCTTAACCTAACCAATTCACATCTGAATTTTGTAAAGAAACCAAATCAGATTATCTGTAATACAAGTACCAATAAAAAAAAGACATTATGACATTTCAGAGGTTGTCATATCCTTTTTCTTTGTACTTTTACGCTTTATTTGAATTAAGGGATTTAGAAGGACTGTACAATCTCTTATTTTGGTAAATTATTATGAGGAATTTGGAAAAATTCACAATCCCTTCAAATCCCTCGAAACCTCACTTTTTTTAATTCTCATGATTTAGGAGAATTTAAAAGGATAACAAATATTTAGACAAATGTACCAATTATAATTTCTTAAAAGAAACTTTTGACATTTCATAATTTCTCATAGTGTTTTCCCTTACTCGACCACCACCGGATCGCAACCATTGAGCCTCTTAAGACTATCATAAAACTACAACTTTGTCTGAGTTTCAAGCTCATCATGAAATTACTGTGTCTCACTTAAACATTTCTCCCGTTCGATCAGTTTTTTAAATTAAAAGGATAAAATTGTCAAATTAGCTTTTTTATCCCTTCAAATCTTTCCTCTAATAATCGTATCTAAATGAGTGATTTTAAAAAATAAATTATCCCTTCAAATTCCTCCCTCCCCTTCTCTCCAAATACGTCCAAACTCCTCTCATCCAAATCCCTAAATCCAAATATAGTGTTTGATTTGTTTATTTCCCAAAAAAAAAAAAAAACGTCAAGATAAGAGAATTTGATAAACTCCTTGGCATCCTAAAACTAAAATGGACATGGGTCATAAATAAAACGAGGTTAACAATAATGAAGACTCATCCATTCTTGTTTTGTGATATTTGGACTTTTATATTCAACCGTGAACATATTAGACGAACTAAACAGTTAATATTAACTGACCCCATCAATGTAATACCACCAAAACTCTAGTATAATGTAAGAAGTTGGTATCTGCAGACGCACAAGTTGAAGAATCTCTTCTAATAATATTACTCGAATAGAGATTTGAATATGTAATTTCGACCGTATCAAATTGTATGAGAGTGACCTTTGAACCACTAAACCATCACCGTTGGAGACAAGTGTGCCTACTCAAAAGGGTAAGCCTCCCCAGTTAAAAACTCTCATCACTCAGCAAAATCCAAATTCGAATTCTTACTTCAAAAATATACACTTCAAACCCCTCCTCATCAAATTTTAGAACACTTTAGATTGTTGAACAATTGTCTTACTGTGTCGCTCCAGTGATTGAACCATTTTGTCATGTCTTACTGCCAATGAGAAAAGATCCCTTCTCTAATGAAGTGCAGACGAGCTTCTGCCGCATTAGTTATAATCTTCTTATAGAAGGAGACCACACATTTACTACCACTCAACTACCAACTGCAATAATAATCCAAGAAAGATTTACGGAGAAACCAGAAAAATATTTCGAACATCCTGAGGTTTCTGGATGAAGTGCTCGAAGCTCCCGGGACACGAACATCATATAATAGTGCCAAGGATTGAAAACTGCTTCATCGATTTAGAAATAGCGCCGCAAATTATTATAAAATATGCAAGCAGAACAGTAATGCAGGAGATGTTTGGGTGCACCCCTCAGGAAGGGCCCCATCTTCAAACTTACAAGTAACTGCACATCACTGTCTTAACCCAACAAAGGATTCAGACATCCAACCAAAACGCTATTAAAGTAAGTTCACATGACCACTCACCAATCAAAAGTAACATCCAAGTTTATGTTACACCCCATGTTCATGTACGTTTCCACCAGATTTCTCGAGTGGCATGACGCTCAGAGCCTCGTGGTAGCGACTTCCATCCTGTCTTGCATGGGCACTGATCCAAAGGCCAGGCCAAGATCGCTTCGGGTATCTGCTACAACATCTCATACAGAGCTGCAAAGACTTCACAACAACACAGAAGGGTGTCAAAGACTTCACAACAACACAGAAGGGTGTCAAAGACTTCACAACAACACAGAAGGGTGTCAAAGACTTCACAACAACACAGAAGGGTGTCAAAGAGTATGGGGATAAAAGGGGTGTTTCAGGGATGGACGAAATGCGCGAGAGATGGGGCCCAGAGAGAGGGAGACAGTGGGCGTGCACCATCCTTCTTTCAGCAGTTGCATACCCAAGTGAAAGCTCCTCCCATGCTTTGTATGATCCTTTGAAGACATGAACTAATCAAAACACAGCTCTGTACAAAAAGTCCACACCCCCCGTATACGACATCCTTCACTCTGGTGCAAGTGCTTCAAACAGACCTAAATGCCCGTGAACCAGAAGTGAACACTAACTAATTATACAGACTAGCACAGCTGCTACTAAACTGCTGCTGCTGCTGCTGCTAATGGAGCCACTGACCTAAGAGGGATTTAGAGAGCAGCAAGCCCTAGGGCTTTGGCTCGCACCTTCAATGACTCGAGGTAGTCGATAGCCTCATCCAGAACAATCATTGCATCTTTTCCTTTTTGAACCGGGATTATCTCTTGGAGAAGCCCCACAGTCTTGCATATCATCTCCTTCTGTGCCCTCTTGCTCTCAGAAGACAAACCCATCTTTCTGAAACCCGAACTGTCCTGCTCTGCACAACTTGACTTCACATCACCATCATTAGACAAATAATTCAACTGTCCATTTATGTCAGCGGAGCTTGCAGTATCATCAAGAGCTTCCACATCATCTGCATTCCACTTTCTCTTTCTGGGCCAAGTGGAGCTGGCAACCGTTTCCTTGTCTTCTCGGTGGAATTGATCAGAACTATCGTGGACTGTCATTGTGCTGGGAGAATGGCCTGTGCTAGCGATCTCGTCGTCCTCCTCAGAATAATAACTCTCACCTTCATCATCAGAATAGAGCAATGCATTCAGCTCCTCTGTGTCCTCATGCATCTCACTTGCCACATCAACTTCTTCATTGCTGTCATTGAGATCATTCCCTGATATCGGTCCAGAGACTGGATAAGAAGCAGGCTTACCCCCATAAGCTTCATCATCCCAACTGGAAGGTGCCGTTTGCTTCAAATTCCAAGAAGTCATGCAATGGAAGGGAGTCCCGGGCCCAGAACTCATCAGGACAGTTGTTTGATCCCCTGATTGATCAAACACGAGGAACTTCCTCTCAGCATTCAAGCCAGATTTCTCACAGTTGATGGACAACTTCTCTTTCAGTGCTGAATAGTTGGGTCCTGGTGTAAAAGCCTGACGGAAACGGGGTAAGCAGTAGAACCAACCCTGTGGTTGGTTGCATTGACCAATTCGAGAATTGGACAGTCTAGGGAATGTGTACATGGGTGAACCTTCCAGGGAGGAAATTGTGTTAAGACCAGCAGAATTGATAAATGGGGCAGCGGTTGAATTAAAGTCAGGTGATTGCGAATTTAACAGCTGCTGAGTAAATAAGGACCTACGATCCTCCCCCATTCAAACAAGCAATCACCTGATGATGAGTCAAATACAGAGAATTACTATCACACCATACAGTTTAGAAAAGCAAAATATGGAAAGAGTACAAAACTGATTAAACAGAATGGCAACCTTTTACCTGATCGAGGTCTTAATATTGGTTGAAGTGGCTGATCAGACAGTTCACTTCTGCGTTGAAAATGACAAAACGAAGGGTAACTAGAAACAGCAACTAAACTTGGAGGTTGTGGGAAATTCACCCTACGTGACAGGCTTAAGTAAGTGACGGAAATATTCAGCCTGAAAAGCAAACAAAACTAGCATCAGTGCAAATGATATTGTTGATATACTGCACAGGCAATAGTCGAAAAAGGGAACAAAATTATCACAACTGACCACATATTCACATACAAACCACGTAAAGACTATTATTTTGAGGAAATTATGTAATTGACAGATTACATAACAAAAGGATAATGAACAATATAGAAATGAATGATAAGTGAACACAATCCAGAGAGAGTTTTATCATTTGATAGATTATGTAATGAAAGGGACCAAAACAGTGTGATAAACTGATAGGAAGGAACGGGTAATTGAAATATTTCCTTACAGATAAGACTGAAAACAAGAACAAAGTATGAACTTGAAAGCTAACCTGGCAATTCTGAAGAGGTTGAAAGCATGCGATGAATCTAACAATTATCGTAGAGCTCCCGGCAATCCCATTTAGATGTTTCAATGCCCGGAATCTTGTTCGACCAGCCGCTTGGCACACCATTACTACCCTTCAATTCTCAGAAAAAGCGAAAGAAAACACAGCTCCAGAAGGGGCAAGAAAGACCTTGAAACCACGGTAAGCTCAAGAGACCGGCAAACTCCAGAGTATATAAGAAACACTAGGCGAGAGAAGTTCTTGAAACAGGAAGAAACTACACAGGAGAAACACAGAAGCTGTGGGAATGACAATCCAGTGGTATGAACTCAGCTGATTTGACGGACATAGCAAGGAACAACGACAAAAGTGTTGGATCCCATTTGAGACAGTTATCAACTGAGTGTCGAAAATTTCTTTCAATGATCTCTGAATGAGGAATGGATTTACAGAATAACCCTGCAATACAGATTCAAGGGGATGACTTTTCGAAACACGTCAACAGAGATACTCATCAACCACCAGCGCATGCTGTTTCCAACTTCTTCCTCTTGGACAGATAGCCACAATTACTAATTGCTGCCCCTCAAGAAAAGAGTTGTACCAAAAGCCTGCAAAAACCTATTTGCCTCAGCATTAGATCACTGGTACTTGGAATTGTAAAGCTGTCATATCGCCAAGACTTAAGAGACCCATAACTTTATTAAAATCCTGAAAACATCCTCAGCAGAGGATTTCCATGTTTTCTGGAAGATGATTCTTAAACAATATCTTGGAGACATGAAGATCTAAGAAAGTTTCTGCAATTCATTACAGGGAAAATATCAGATAGCCGTTCTTGCTATTTCCGAACTTTCTCGTTCGAGAACTTTTGAGATAATCCACTACAAGAATCAAGATTACAGAACAATCAGTTTCCAGCATTAGTAATGCTCTCACACACGCTGACTTGCTGGTTCTTCGGTTCATATATCTCTAAAAAAACGTTTCTTTATCCTGAAAATCACTTCATCGAAAAAAAATTGCAGGTATGAAATTAGAAAACTGGGAGCAATTTTCCTGAGAATAAGAAGGGAAAATTATGATCACAGATAGACACCCCTAGCTAACACATCATACCTGATTTCTTTCACCAAGAACACAGATTTATAAAAGAAAAAGCTACGCCCAAAAGCAAGACGAAAGTCAGTAAAATTTCAGATGATTTCTGTAATGAATCAACTACACATGAAGGGAATGAACAACAACAGATCTATCCCTTATCTCACAAGCGAGAAAAGCCACCGAATTTCACAAAGATGGCTTCAATTGAAACCCCAAACACCAACATGTGAGAAATTTTTACTCGTAGAGAAAACGAGGAGAAAGAAACCAGAAGAACTCACCGGGTAGGATGAAAGCAATATCGTCTTCCTGAATCTTCACGCGGAGAGACTGAGACAGATGAACGTTAAGGCGGAGAGAGAGATAAGTTAGAGAGTGCGAATAAAGATAAAATAATATATAGAGCTTCCGAATTGACCAAAGTGCCCCTGTTCAGGATTAAAATTCCAAAATAAGTAAAAGGTGAAAAAAGATTAATTAATTAGCAGGAGCACATCAACAATAGTAACAACTGTAGCTGGGAAAATAATTTAGCACCACTTTCTCTATCTTATTATTATCTGCAAATATATGAGAAGTTTAGAGTCTTTTTATTTCTCACATTTATTCTCAATTTAATTTAAATATTTAAATTTATGACTTATATTTAATTTTCATATTAAGGATAAAATAATTATTTCAATTATTTTCTTCTCACTTTATATATACGATCTCAATGATAAAAATATTTCATTAACTATGTAGATTTCCTCTCCTCCTTCCATATCACTCAATATGAATAATTTTAACGGTAAAAATCTATCATATATTTGTAAAATTGGGAGGATAAAATTGACACGATATACTAATAAAAATTAAGAAAGCTCTGTTTACCACTGTAAGCTAACGAAATTTAAATGAATTAAATTATAATAAATTATAAATAATTGATCTAATTGTACAGTCTCATTTCAATATTTTATATTTATTTTATTTTATTTTCTTTCCGTACATGAGACGGTCCGTGTCAGTTTTAAACAAAAAAACTCGTATTTAACAAAATCTATAACTAAAAGAGCTGAACTATTAATACATTAACACGGTGTGAGCTGGAATATTTGGATCTGTTAAACTTCTAAGTAAGGTAACATCGGTATAAAAAATAATAATTACGAGGGAAAAAAAAAAGGGAAAATGATAAAAATTGGGAAGCATGCGTGCGGGAAAGCAGGGGAGCCAGTTGGGGTAATGGATGGGTCGTGCAATTGTTAGCCGTTATTCCCCTAAAATAAATAGTGAACACGAAACATGATAGAATTATTGTTTCGGTGACTTCGTGGATGGAGTGAGTACGATGATGATGGATTTGATTTCCTCCAACGTAAGAAAAAATCATGAAAACGTGATGTTGGGAAGCTTATGGCAGAGTCGAAGCACGTTCGAGTAAACGTTTCCGGGAAATTATTGTTCGAGCAGTAATGCCGTAACAATCTCCGTGTTCGCCGATCGATCCCGATTTTAGGACCATATTTTCATCTACAGGGTAGAAGGGTAATAATTCTTTCTTATTATTGTTATTCAATGCCTGTCAACTCTTCATAAAATTTTGGGAAAAAAGCACAAGTGGTGCAAAAAGTTTGATTAACGTTACAGTCCGGTGCAGAATCTTTAAAATATTACAGAATAGTACGAAATCTTTAAAAAGTTGAAGCCGATGGTACAAGCCGTTAATTGACTCGTAATTCTGACGTGAAACGTGAAATGCGGTAGAAATCTACTGACACGACTGCGATTTTTTGGACAAGGCTCGGTGAAAGGAACGTGAACATCCCGCTGATCTTGATGGAAGAACATTTGAAAAACTGATGTAACATGTATCGAGTGAAGTTCTCGATCAAATATCAAGTAAAATGCATAAGGAAAAAAATTTATTTATGTATTGTGAGCTGTATAAAAATAATAATGAAAATGATGCCGGTAGTCCTATATATTTATCTATTCTTGTAAGTGAATCCTAAATATTTCGAAATATTGGATCAAATATTACATGTTGTCCGCATTACAACACCAAGTCCTTTCCGTCTCCTACCATTACCTTAAACTGACGTGCGTCAGCACCATATCAGTTTAAAATAATGGTAGGTAATATAAATGACTCGATATTGTAATGTGAATAATGTATATATAATACTTGATTTAACAATTTAAAATATTTAGGACTCAATCGCAAGAATTAATAAACATATAAAACTCTCAGTATCTTTATCTTCATTTTATCAGATTCTTGAAAAGTTGCAAGGTAAGGACTATTTCAATAGCTGCCTCACAGATGCCTATACGAACTCGCAGTGGACACGAGCATCCTAAGATATTTGCTCCTAATCATTCATCGATATTTTCTTATCGTCTGTGCACTCAGCTCACTTAGGAAATTGTCCGAGGGGCATGTGTTATGGAATCCTATGCTAAGTTAAGCACATAACACAATCCAATTATTTGATGCTTGACCGTTCAACTTCAAACCCACCTAAGAATCATATAAAGCCAATATTAAGGGGCCTAAGCATCACCTTTGGACCCGACTCACACGCGCACTCCTGCACCCTCACATAATGTATCTGCCTCTCTTTCCACAGCATTATCATCCTTAAGTTTAGTTTTCACTGTGCTCAGAAATAAATCACGCATTAAATAGTTGACAGATTAAAATTTAATTTACAGATAAGAAGAATTCGATTCATCATTTATAAACTTAGCCTTTTTATTGAAAATGAGTTTAGTCTTTTACAAGTTCATATGAATATTTACACGCCGTTATGTAAATTGTCGATTTGACTGTGCTTGTTGGTATCGACAGTATCACAAAATACCGAAGGCGTTATTTATGGTCTATTCCTTTCTTTTTTTCAAGCAAAGAGTCGTCAAAACATATATGATCCTTTTTATGGCAGTGAATAATCTCCATTTACACGACTCGGATTAAGGCCACTGAGACATTCTTTTGGAAGTGATGATAATACAGGAATGTGCTGATGAAAAGGACCCCCTAAAGTTGCACAAAAAAATAAAAGAAACCCTAAAGGGACAAGTGTGGAGATGGTCCACCTCTAAGGTAAATTATCCGAAAGAGACCATTATTTGAGCAACCACCATTCTCAAGTGAAGCTAATCCACGTAGCACCCAGCTACAGATGACCTCAAGCAAGGAGTGGAACTGTATTCCCTTCACATCCATGGTCGTGTCTTGTCCTATTTTGTCTTGCCGATCCCGTCGATCCATGTGAAGAGCCCTTAATCCCACGAGACAGTTAACTCCAGACAAACAGGCTGCGCATGTTATTCAGTATCCGGATAATTTTATCGGCGAAGATCACTAAGTTAGTGACATACACTCTCACCCAAGCGACTAAAAGAGCTTCGATGATCCACCAAAAAACTTATCTGAGGGTCAACTAGTACAGTTTTGTATTTCACGTTATTATTGCACGGAGCTCACATGGTCACCAAGATTAATCGGGCAAGGCACCTACCTACATTTATTGAAAGAATCCACTTGTGCTGACACATACATATCAATATCGTACCATCGAAATCATTACGAGTTCCATTGACTTTGATTCAATTCGACACACACCTTCAATCATATTGACGTTCGTGAACAAGCCCTTTCTTCCAGAAAGAAAGATCGCACTACGAAGCCACGCATTATGAATCCGTTCACCCGGTACTGGATCCTCGTTGTCAAATTGATCTGTACTAGAAAACTCTGATGTCTCTGAAATGTCTTCTGGTTACTATAAACATACATAATCAAGGACCTAAAACGTGAAAAAAAAATATTAATTGCAATATTATGCCTTTATATTATGTCCTTAATTATAAATAATTACAATACAATCACCCACAAGCCATCTCAGAGAAGAGATCACAAAAGGGAGGGAAGCCATGGCCCCACTTTCTTGGACTTTGATCGACCAATCACCCCACACGCAGCCCATGCTATCATTTTAAGGCAGAGAAAATTTTGGCACGTTAGCGAGTGTGCCGAGTTAAATAATAGTTAGCTTAAATTAAGAATCGTTCGCATAATATTTAATTTCGTATCGTGATGACGGGCGAAGAGGTTTACTAGTTCATAGTGTCATCATTAGACACCATGCGATCATCAATCAAGTGATTTAGGGTTTTTGAGGAATCTTAGATCCGGGCACTTCAAATTATGATATGCAAAAAAGACTCGTGTGAATATTGGAATCTAACCTATGTAACATAGGTCTTACTTCTTTGTAAACAATCGGGATATATAATATTGCTTCAAAAATTTAAAAATTATGGAAAAAGTTCAATTATTGAAGCACGATTATGATGGGTGTCGGTCGGTCCATTCTTAAATTAAAAAAAAAAAAGGTGAAAGTGTTATACGAAATTTGTTAAAATTATCTATTTTTAATTATTGAATTATTCTTTAGTCTCGTCATCTCTCGATCGAAGGCTTTGATTTGAAGCATATATGCAAATGTCTTCTTGGATGACAAGAAAACAGCAACCTTCGCATCATAACAGCTGCTCACGTAGAGCTGGAGAGATGTGATGTTAAAGCCAAGTTTTCTTTTTCTTTGCCCGAACGAGTGGGAAGTCCCATAAAGAAAGGGACAGTCCCAATAAGATTCTCGGAATTAGACAACCTTTTTTTTTTGTACGTTTAATTTTGTTCATGATTCGATCGAAGCTTGCTCCTCAATTCATTTATCATGCAACTGAATATTCGAGAGAATTGATTATTCACCATTGTCCTTATAATATAAAAAGAAAAAAAAAGACGGAATCATTATAACATTGTCGAGAAATTATTTCGATAAATTAGTTTTGAAAACATTTTTAACGAATCTCAAGCAGTAGAGAAATTTTTCGTGCATCCGATATACTGTCACGTGATATGTTCAATGAATTAGGGTTGATATAGAATAGAAGTTACTAGTACCAAATTTTAAAAAAATTTAAATAAATATCAATCAAAGTTGATTATTTGAGGTGGTGAGACGTATTTTCTTATTAAGTAAGATCTCAAGTTCTAGTCTCGTGAATATAGAAAATTTACTTTGGGAGAGTTTTACTCTCTAGTGGACCTTTCCGGTTCGAACAGGATTAGTTAGGACGTATTAGATTTCAAGATGCCGGTGATTTAGATTGAAAAAATTCTAATAAGTGATGGAATTTAATTGATAAAATGCATCATATCGGTATTATCATATAATATTATATATATGTGTGTGTATGATACATTCCGGACTTTCCCCCAGCAACAGAGTTGACATACACAGTGTAATTTTTAATTTTTGAAGTCCATAGTATTGGGGAAAAAAAAGAGCACAGAAATCCTGAGGGGGCGAGAGGGACAGAATAGTAATTTCATCTGAAGCCCACCAAATAAAATAATAAAAAATAAAGAAATTTCTTTAAAGAGAATGCACATATAGGGAAAATAAATAAATAATAAAATAAACTAGATCAAAAAAAATAAATAATAAAATAATGGGGGAAAATCTTTAAAGGCCGACAACAAAATCCCCACTTTTGCAGTACGTAGCAGATCAGACCCCCCACCCGCCTCTCCCTCTCTCTCTCTATCTCCCATCTTCTTTTGGGCAAAAAGTCTCGCTCCCTCCCGCACGCGGCTAATATTTATTAGTATTAATCGTACGTCTCCAATTAATTTATATTTAAGT
Organism: Lagerstroemia speciosa; assembly: GCA_037672795.1. Taxonomy (NCBI): domain Eukaryota; kingdom Viridiplantae; phylum Streptophyta; class Magnoliopsida; order Myrtales; family Lythraceae; genus Lagerstroemia; species Lagerstroemia speciosa. Next base: position 9,111,757 of record CM075289.1, on the reverse strand, counting down.
TAAATTTATTTATTAAGAAAATAAGATTTTTAGTATGGATTTTTTATTTTAAATACTTAAATTTGAGATGTTATTTTAGAATAGGGGTATTTCATGATTTTTTTGAGCGTAAAGAGAATGCGCATAAGTGTATGAGAGATAGAATAAATATAAGATAAAAATTGATACGAGAAGTCTTGTAAATAAGATCAAATTTACGACTTATAAATCACGGGATATGAATAATAATATTAATTGAGCTATATTAATTGAACTAAGTACTCTTTCTTAATATTTTATAATTTTAATCAGAGCGTGTTGGTTGAATTAAATCCGGTGAGAGTTATTATTAGCTAATATTTTATTTCGAAAACAAAAGAATTATGTGATGGGTCCTACCGGAAGAAAAAAAAAAAGGAATTATGTGATGGGTTTTGTTTATTTATTTATTTTGGTGGTCCAGTCGTACGTCCGTTACTGCTGTTGCGCATGTCTGTCCAAAGTCCGAAGTCAGGTGGATAGCAAAAAGTCAAAACAAAACGTCAGAAAAGTCAAATGGCCGCGCGTGAGGGAGCACGCAGCCTCTGTTATTTGTATCAGATTAAGTGATATTATCTCATCATATAATTTAAAAAATATTAATTAAGATATAGTAAAAGATAAATTAATATTAATTATTTGAATGTGTCATTTAATATTTGTTTCATATTTAAAACTTACAAAAATTACACGGGAGTGAGAAAGTAAAATTTGGCAAGTTTACTTTAGGCTTATTATCGTTTTATTTTCCATTTATATTCTTCCTATTTCTTTTAAAATCTAAAACTCCCTCAATTACACAAATTACATAAAAGACACATTTTTTATTTTATGGCAAAAAAAGATACAGAGAATTTTAAAAGCCCCAAAAAATAAAAGAAATAAAGAATAAATGGTAAACATAGAATTCAGGATTTCTAAATTTTAAATTTTTTTTAATGATCAATTATTTTTTTATTGTTAGAACAGGTTCTTTAACTATTTTTTCTGGGAATATTTTTAAATCGGGGCAGGTGGGGGGTCACATCACGTCACTGAACGGGGTGGGGGGAACCTTTTGGCCGCATGCAGTTCGGGCACGCTTTGGCTCTTTATTCCACGAATTTTTTATTTTTATTTTTATCTCTGGCTTTTCTTTTTTTATTAAGTAAAAAATAACAACAGTGGCGGTACCCCACTGAAAATATCCAAGACCGTTAAAATTTTAGTATAATTAAAAAAAATTTAAATTTAAAAAACTCTTTTTAATAATTTTACTTAAAAATGATTCAGACCAGGAATTTCAATCTTACTAGATTATATTAAAGTGAGATTCGGAAGGTTAGAAGGACGAGCCGGTAACTCTATTTTATTATATAAAAATATAAATTTCTTACATCTCTCTCTCTTTTTTTTTTTACTTCCACTTTGCGGCAACGGAAAGGAGAGGTGTTTGGGGGGGGGGAAGGTACGGACGGAGTCAACAGCGACGACGGAGGACGAGAAGGCAGCAAACGCAGGCACGCGAGCGAGCGAGCGACCGGACCGGCGACTCTGTGGCTTGCCAGCTCCCTCTCCGATCTCTCTCTCCCTCTGTCTCTCTCTCCCACGATAAAGTAAGTACTCAAATCATGACTCAGGCAGTTATGCTTCATCCACTGGATTGTACGTATCAAATCCCTTCAGATTTATATAGTGTAAGTTTCTGACTTACTGGAATTTTGAAAATTTAGCTCCGCCACCGAATTTTCTTTTTAAAAAATAGAATAACACCGTCTAATATAATAATAGGTCAATGAGTCTCACTTATTATTAAAAAATAAAAATAATTAAAATTTATTGATATATATTATTACATAAGTACCGTCACACACACAAATTTTTAGCATTTTTCCTCCAAATCGGAAAAAAAGTTTATTCAGTAAAATGAAGCTTCCAAAAACATTTCCTTTGATCTGATTTTCCTTTTTATTTTTTCTTTACTTTACCCCCCGAAAACAGAAGCTGAGGAACATTTGTAGAGCCCAGCCCATACAGAATTTTTCACGGGCCTTCCTTTATCCTCTCTCGATGGCCTGGCCCATCTTGTCGCCGGCGGCCCTGTCCTCTGCCTCCTCATCACCCGACGAAGCTTTCCTTCGGACTCTCGGCGGCCGGCGATGCCCTCCCTCGAATGCTTCCGCCGCCTCAGACCCTCCCTACACTGCCAGCGGTCTCCTGTCTTCGATTCTGAATCCTCGCTCCGTTACTGCTCACTCGTACTGGACGAGGTGACAACTTCTTCGATCTTCGTGTCTCCAGAATGTTGTTTAAGAATCATTTTCGAGAAGACGTTGAAATCCTCTGCTGAGCATGTTTTCAGGATTTCATTCGCATAGATTCTGTGTTTCTCCGGTGTAGTTTCTTCTTGTTTACCGAACTTCTCTCGCTGTGTGTTTCTTCTTATGTCCTGGAGTTTGCCTGTCTCTTGAGCTCACTGTGGTTTCAAGGTCTTTTTTCTCCCTTCGCTGGAGCTGTGTTTTCTTTTGCTTTCTTTGGGAATTGAAAGGTAGTAATGGTGTGCTAAGCGGTTGGTCAAACAAGATTCTAGTCATTGAAGCATTTAAATGAGATTGCTGGGAGCTCGGAGCTCTACGATATTTGTTAGATTCATCACATGCTTTCAACCTCTTCAGAATTGCCAGGTTAGCTTTCAAGTTCGTGCTTTGTTCTCGTTTTCAGTTTTGTCTATAAGGAAATATTTCAAATACTTGTTCCTTCCTATCATTTTATCACACTGTTTTGGTCCATTTCGTTACATTATCTATCAAATGATGAAACTCTCTCTGGATGATGTTCACTTATCATTCATCTCTATATTGTTCATTATCCTTTTGTTATGTAATCTGTCAATTACATAATCTTCTCAGAATGTTAGTTTTTACTTGGTTCATATGAGGATATGTCAAGTCAGTTCTGATAATTTTGTTCCCTATTTCGACTATCGCTGGCGCAGGAGATCAACAATATCATTGGCACTAATTTTGTTCCTTTTTTGCATGCGCTCAGGAACTCAATGTTTGGACGCCATTGATCCTTATTTCGAATGACACGAACTGTAAGAGGATTTGTTTATGGTACAGAACCAGATTTTTATCGACCTCCACAGCGCTCTCTTCTCCCCTTCCATGGATTTCTCCACTTCAAGTTCCCAATGCCATTTACCGGAACTCAGACACCCGAGTTGAACCCTCGGGCTTTACTGTGGAACCTCCAAGGAAACCCAAGTTCATATCTCATGACTCCGCCATAGTCTTGATCAATCGCGAGAGGGATCCGCAGCGTGCCCTGGAAATATTCAATCGAGTGTCTAAGCAAAAGGGTTTCAGTCACAACAATGCCACCTATGCAACTATTCTCCACAAGCTCGCCTGCTGTAGGAAGTTCGGTGCAGTGGATTCTCTTCTCCGCCACATGGCCTATGAGACTTGCAAGTTCCATGAAGGTATCTTCGTGAATCTTATGAAGCATTTATCCAAGTCTCAGATGCACCGGAGGGTGCTCGATATGTTCTGCTTGATCAAACCAATCACTCGTGAGAAGCCCTCTCTTAATGCCTTGAGCACTTGTTTGAATTTACTGGTCGAGTCAGGACAAGTTGGACTTTCCAGAGAGCTTCTCCTGCACTCGAAGACAGTTCTCCATTTGAAACCAAACACGTGCATCTTCAACATATTGGTGAAATACCACTGCAAGAGCGGGGACCTTGAGTCGGGTCTTGAAGTCATGAAGGAGATGAAGAAGTCCAAGCGCTCCTGCCCAAATTTGATCACCTACTCAACAGTGATGGATGGTTTATGCAGAAGCGGTAGGCTCGAGGAAGCTGTTGGACTGTTCGAGGAGATGGTGTCGAAGGACCAGATATTGCCCGATGCCCTAACGTACAATGTACTTATTAGTGGCTTCTGTCGTAAAGGGAAAGTTGATCGGGCTATGAAGATAATTGAGTTCATGAAGTCTAATGGGTGTTTCCCCAATGTGTACAACTACTCGACTATAATGAATGGGCTATGTGAAGGGGGGAGGTTGCAAGAAGCAAAGGATTTGTTGGAAGAGATGAAGAGCTTGGAGATGAAAGCTGATAGAGTCATCTACACCACCTTGATTAATGCATTATGCAGAGAAGAGAGATCAAGCGAGGCGATCAATTTGTTCAATGAGATGAAAGAATCGGGATGCAAACCTGATATTGTGATATTCAATGTGTTGCTCAAGGGAATTTGCGGGGAAAGAAGATTCACTGAAGCTTTTAAAGTGCTTGAGAGCCTTTTGTCCGAGGTAGGCATTGGTCCCAACAAGGGTACCTTTAGAATCATGTTGAATGCTCTGTGCCGGGAAAGGGAGCTCAGTAAGGCAGTAGAACTCCTGGAATTGATGCTCGACCGGGGCGTCATTCCTCATTATGAGACTTCAAATGAGCTGATGTCTCTGTTGTGCGAGGATGGAATGGGCGGGGATGCGATCAGAATTTTACTCGGGCTGGTGGAGATGGGTTTTGTGCCGAGGCCTGAAGCATGGGCTGCTCTGGTTAGAGTTATCTGCAGAGAGAGGAAGCTGTTGGATACATTCGAATTGATGGAAGAGCTAATTGGAGTGGAAGACACATCAGGTTCTCCCTTCACCCTGCACAATATATGAACCCGAGTATTTGAGTTGCTGCATCTTTAGCAGAGAAGGCGCAGTTAAATCGGCTGCATATCTCCACCTCTCCTGTGGAAGCACCCCCATCCCGTATATTATTCATCATGCAATGATCTTTGTTTGTGGCATTGCGTTTGGCATAAAATGTTTCTGCAGTGAGATGATGAAGCATGCTCAGAGTGTTTCACGAGCCCAGTTTCTCTGCTCTTCCATCGATTTTGCAGATCACAAGCTTGGGCTAGCCAAGATCTACGTCGGCCAAGAGATGTCAAGGTCTGTTGGTTTGGTGTCCGCCAGCAAAATCTCAGAAATAACACACTTTACTGCGTCCATTAAACTGCCAAGATTCACCGATCGAAGAGTTTGGGGAGCAATTTTTTTCCATGTGGACAGGGCCGACACTCCCAATTATGAAATATTGCGTGTGTATTAGTAAGCACTGTGAACGAGTAATTAGTGGGCACGTACAGGAACACTGGTTTTTGAAGTAAATTAAATTTTTTATTGACCACCAAAGGGTCATAATCCAGTTGTACATAGCTAATTCTCTCTGCGTTGGGTAAGTTTCAATTCCTTGTATACAATTATATCAAAATATCTGTTAGAATTGTGCCATTTGAGCATAAGTTCTTCAAACACTTTGACCTTTTAAACTATATTAGTTTTTTGACAAATTACGCTAACATGAGTGACATGAAACTGAATTCCCTTCTTCATGCCTTTAAACGTTCCTACAAAGTTCTAAAAATCCAATTTGGATACTTCGCAAAGAGGGATTCAACATTCTGTCTACGAATCTAACTGATATTTATATCTCACTCATGAAGAGCCAGGAGGGACCCAATATGTACATGCTTGAACACCATCGCTAGAGCTTGAGAAAATACAGGCTCAGAGGCACCTAAAGAATGAACTTGGTATTAAAACATCGCTAAGAGAGACCCGGAGCCACGTTCGCAGCACAGCAACTCATGGACTACATAGGAGCTTCGAGATGACATGGCAATAAGTCCAAAAGACCTTTGCGGCAGCGTTGAAAAGGACGAGATTCTGATATATCCTGGCAGGAGAAGGAACAGAAGAACGGGATTAGGAAATCCCATTTTAATCTGTGGTGGGAGACATGTTTTGTAAATCATGGAAATTGGCATACCAAATGAAAACTAAATGTCAGGCACGTGAGACGGGAGTTCAAAGAAATCACACCCGATTGCCGTTGCTCCCCAAGATGCCACATTGAAAATGACTTGGCTCCCATCCTTTGCCCTTCGAAGCTTACCTTTCTTCTTCTTCTTAACGGAGAATGTCTTGCTAAGAGCTAAAAAGATAGAATGAAAATTGAAAACTATCAGATTCTTTCTGATGTATTTTCGACCAGTAAGATTTTAACTTCACGACTTTCTGTGGACAACTCAACTGGTCAGATAAATATAATAAAGACAGCATAAGAATGTGGGTACGAACACTAACCTTCTTGAAGCTGATTAGGAGTTAATTCCTGGCAATCAAACAGCAAAGTATCACTAAGACGGCACATAGAGAAGACAGTCAGAGCATTGACAGACCATCTATTTGGAGTTGAATGCGTATTCTTGAGACACTAACAATTATCCAAAACAAACGTGGTGCTGATCCATTAAGTGTTCGGAAGGAAAATATAGAATAGAAGATCGGCAAAAACAAAGGTCACCATTAATGCTAGCAAGTTTGGAATAGCTTTAAAGCCATCATCTTGTGGCATATGCCCCAAATGGTGCAACAGAAAAAAGGAAAAAAAGAAGCAACATTTGAAACATTTCTTTCCACATATCTCTTCTCTAAAGTATGGATCAAATGTATTCTGTAAATACCACTTCTTCCTCTAGTTTAATATTTTCCCTAAATGATCACCCATGTATTTTTTGAACAATAACCTCCCAAATGTTTTTCAAGGACTAATCTATATCTTCATCAATTTCTTGGCAAACTGCACTGTATATCAGCAAATTGAATTAGTCTCACAATATAAACAGCGTGAAACAAGAGCCCACGCTGGTAGCCCTATGCATGTTGCCGCATTGCCATAACTCAAACTGTCTCCATCCAAGCCTTTAAGACTGGATTATGCGCTAAAATGGCAATAAAATACAAAAGCTTATATAAGAAAGGTGCCTTTGTCTCTTTGAGGGATGCCAAATATGCCGCCATGAAGCACGCAATACCTTCAACTATATCTTCTTGCCTCACCAATACATAATCCTCTTGATCCAAGCCCAGATTTCCACCTTCCCAGAGATCACTATCACTGACTAGATCCCAAGAGCTGCCTTCTGCTGCCAATAAGGGATGCTAAACCAATAAGGAAGCAATATCATCTTCTTTCACTATTTGATTTTCGATACCACTTCTTTCACTATTTCGATAAAAGCAAGACAAACAGCTCCAGTACATTCCAATATTAATGCAGTTGAAAAATCTTAAAGGGACAACAAAATGCATATTATACGAGTAGGCACAATATTCAACACGTACCAGCATTATTTTGAGCACATGGCACCTGATCACTCTCTATCTTTTCAAGAATGTATGGGCATTCTTATCTAGACTTTAGAAGATTGCATAACTGCATCCACAATCAACAAAACACCTACTATTTCATGTTCCACATCATATAGAACAATGGGTAAAGACGGCCAATTATAGGTGTAACTCTCAAAGCTTGTAAATAAATTTAATTAACCTCCCATAACTCCGCTAGTATAGCTATGTATATTTGCAATTAAAAAAATGACAACTTTTTCTATAATTTTCGCCATGTGCCAGTAGACACAATACCCTGGATAGTGCATACCTAGAATTTACATGCGAATCATCATCCAGCTAACCTCTTTGACACAAACAGATATTTCCGGACGCTTCCACATCACAACTCATACTAAAGCAGAGCTCTCAAGAGGGTACCCAGGAGCAGTTAGGAGTTGTGAGGACCTAAGACTTTCTTCCAAACTTGCTTCTATCCATCCCATAAATGCTCAACCTTGCTAAACTCGGACACCTCTTCCCATCTAAGAAAACCAGCAAATACTGGCTCTTTACTTGAAACAACTAATTGTTCAGGTAAATGCTCGCCAAAATGTTAATCCTGAAGCTTGGTCTGATGAGAGATCCCAAAATCACAAGTCTACTATGAAGCTTGAGCCCCAAGAGAAATCATGCAAACAATGATTCCTGGAATAAATGAACCTAACACGTATAATTCAAACAGTTACGCCTTAACATAGCGTTCTTGGCACGTAATCTACCCACACTGAGCAATTCTCTGCAAAAACCCCTACATCATGATGAAAAAACTCTAGAGAGCGGAAGTAAACGCACCTCATAGGCTTCCCTGTCATCACGCCGAGCTACCGAGCTCTGGAGGCTGAGGCTCGAGCTACTACAGACGCCATCCTCATCTTCATCGTCATTGTCTTCGTCCAATTCCTGAGTGTGGACGAGCGATTTTACGCCCTCTGGCACTGATCCAGCACGCCCCTGCAGCGTCTTTCTCTTGACACGGACAGATCCTTTTGAATCCTCTAGATTTTCGGAAGCCGCCGGCGTGGAAGCATGGCCGGGAACCTCACCCTCCTCCATGCCGAATGACCCAGTGGGAGGGCAGAGCAACTTAGATCACGTAAAGGGCTCCATCGGCTGGTTCAAGGAGGAAAAGTTCGGGTTCGGGGTCGGATGTAAATCGGAAAATTGTTCAAGGGAAGATGACGACGGAGGAGAGGGTGGGGATCTGATCGACCAGAGCTTCCTTTGCTGCCGCTGTATCCTTTCATTGTTCTTTTTGCAGGCTGAAAAAACCGTCCAACCCACTCACCCATGGCCGCAGCAACAATTGTTTCATTTTCCCCAAGTATAATTTATTCAATTTATACTTTTACCCCCTAAACTTTTGGACTTTGAAAATCACCCCTCAACCAAAAAGGAATGTATTTCCCTCCAACAATTCAAATTGGGGAGCCCATGATCTTACTATTTGTATTCATATTTTTCTTACTTTATTTTTAATTTTTTACATCTTTTTTTTTATTTTAGATTGTTTTGAAAGGTTTTACCGTGTCATTAAATAAATGACACGTCGTTATCAGATAGAGGAGCCACGTCAATGAAAATTAATGGTGTTAGTAAAAAAATTGACGTCTTTATATTCAAGTGATTAAAACACTATACTATTAGATAATGAAATGAAAAAAATTTGTTCCAACATAAAACTTGATCGTTCAAAGAGGAAACCTTATAAGCGGATAAGTAAATTATTATATAAAACTTATTACAGTCTTACTGAGTAATTCAGTTGTTGGATTGTATTAAAAGAATCGAATTTAGAATATTTTAACTTAAGATCGAGAATAACATCGACTAACCTGAACCCATTCTTTAGCCGGTAGGTCTCTTACACCACTGACACTTGGGGGGTTCACATCTAAAAATGAACACGCGAGCATGTGCTGTGATGTCCCAAAATAACCTCTGCAACACGAACACGCAAACCCCACGCTTCAGACACCATAAAGAAGACACATCATCTGAATTGGCAAACGGCCATTTCTCTCTTACGCCCGCCATTAAATCTGTCCCCTCCCTCTTCTCTTACAACAACTACTCCTAGTCAGACCTTCCCTACCTCGTTCGTATCCATTCTCCAATTTCCAACCCATAAAAGAAGAGAGGGGAAATTGGAAAATTGGAGGGCAGGAGAATACTAGAACTCTCTCTAGTCAGCCTATTACTCTCCCTCCCGACCCTCGAGTGGCTTGATAGTCCGGTTGGTTCTAGACTCATCCGCCCCCAAACCGGTAACCACTCTTCAACCCCGTGATCGACCGGCAAATCTGATCGATTAAGTTTGTCTTTTTCCCTATCTCCTGCAAGAATTAGATCCTCCGAGCATGGCAATGGAATTTGGCCAAGGTAATTTCAACTGGAATCACGAGAAGAGGTTTAGACATCTCAGGACCGGTGGCTCCGGGTTTGGCGCTGACGGGGCCAAAGCCAGATATCTGATCATAGAACTACCTAGTTCGTGTCTCATGACAGTTCTAGTCCTTTCTATGCTATTGGCATGTGCCATTGTCTTATTTCCTAGGCTGTGTTTGGTTCTTGATGGACCCATGTTGTCTCATAGCGCCGTTCTTCACGATGCTATCGACCCGGAAATCGTGCCACTGCTTTTCAACGACCTGGCAAAAGAAGGCCTGCTGAGAACAGTGCACAAGGCATTGTTCCTGATTGACAGCGATGACGTGGCGGTGGCAGGGCTGAGTTCGTCTGTTCTGTGCGATATTGAGATTGATTTGATCCACGTGACAGACTTGGAACATCGAAGTTCAATCCAAGAAGAGAGTTTCGATCTTATCTTCACGCACGGATACGAAGCTGCATCGGCATTCATTGACAGAGCCCTAAAGATGGATGGCGTTCTCGTCATCCAACTTAGCCAGGACCCATTTCAAATGTTCAAGGTGCCGACCAATTATAGGATCTTATACTTCAGGAAGTTCGAATACCCTGTCATAGCCATGAAGAGGCAGGGGGGCGAGCAGCATGGCAGTGACGCCTCGGTCGGACGGAGGAGGCTGATGGGAATGGCATCGGAGGAGGAGGAGAAGAAGGCTGCACTGAGGAACCTCGAGGACGTGCTGCTTGAGCCGCCGAGGTCAGCGTCCAGGAGGTCGAGCAGGTACCTGAAGAAGACCAGGTACCTGCCCGACCTAATGGGGGACAGGCTGGCCCTGGAGAAGTACCCTCGGCGAGTCTTCATTGAAGTCGGGTCCAGCGGAAGCGGTAGCACCGAGTGGTTTGCGAGGAACTACCCGACGAGGAACCTGGACTTTGAGATGTACACGATAGAGATGATAAAGGATGAGGACGAGATCCGGGAGCGGCCGGAAGTGGCAGGGAACAAGGGCCAGGGCCATGCAGAGGCCCAGGACCGTGGCGGGATGTCGGAGTGGCTGGTGGCCAACGTGAAGGAGGTGGAGTACGTGGTGATGAAGGCGAATGCGGAGGTGGTGGAGGAAATTGTGGCAGGTAAAGCGACAAGGCTTGTGGATGAGCTTTTTTTGGAGTGCGGGCCAAGGAGCAGGAGGGCTTACTGGGAGTGCCTGGCCCTGTACGGAAGGCTTAGGGACGAGGGCGTGGCTGTCCACCAGTGGTGGGGTTGACGGAATATTCTCTTTTTTTTCGGTGGGGAATATTCCTTTTCATTACCAAGAGCTAGACAGGGTCGATCCAAAACGGTGCGTTTTTTTTGTCTTGCAACGTAACAAGACTGGGTGGAATCTCACATTGTACATAAGAAAACTGTTCAAGTTATAGCAGCCATTCATTTGACATAACCACATGTTCTTCCATGTCCATTACACTGTCCCGGTTCGAACAAGGATTAGCAGGGATTTTGATGCTCGAACAAGTGGGCCCAGGATCCACGTTTGACAGATGTTGTTGGATCATATCAACTTGACTCGAACATGAATTAATCAGATCTCGTTAGATGTGTGGTGCTAGGTGTTATCACACCAAAAGAAAAAAACATTACATCGACGTCCTTACACTGCCCTGCACAAAACATTAATCAGATGTTGTCTGTATCCGAGTCCTCCTCTTTGATTGGGTTCTGACAGCTCCCCCGCAGCCCCGATCGGTCGCCACAAGGCATTGTAACTGCTGGAGACTATATGTGTGGTGGAGAGATTAGGAGATTAAGGATTGTCCATTTGGGTGCATGTGCTTTGGGCTTTGGATAAATGCTTCTAGTGTTGGATCTTGGATTCTCGAGCCTGGTCGTCCTTGTCGTGTGTTCGGTGTTGCCGTTGATTAGCCTGGTCCTCCGGAGCAAATGGCGGGGAAGTGCAGCCAGGAAGGAGGAGATCCGGCGGCTCATGATACTTGCCTCGCAGGAAACTGCGAGAGCCGAGCTTGAAGCCTCGGCTGGGTATAGCTATAATTATGGTTATGCCCATGCTGATGGTTATGGTGATGGATATGGAGCTATCACGGCTGCGCAGAGCAATCACTGTGCCGTTTGTTATTCCCCAACCACTATCGATTTTTGTTTCTCTTCGAGTTCTTCTGCCCGAAGCTATGTTGAATATTTGTATATGAAGATAAAGGCTATCTGACTGTCGAAAGTTTGGGATTCTGTCAAGGTGTTGGGTGGAAAATGATCACGAGATGTAGTCAACACTGGGGCTAGTTTTGGGGTTATGCTGATGCATGGTGAAGTAAAGGAAAGATTTTTACGTTAATCTTTTTCACCTGTGGGCCGCAATTCTTTAGTATCAAAAGATTATCTGATGTCTCAGCTAATGTTACATTGGTGAAAAGAATGAAGATTTTCATGTTAATCTGGCCTTTGGTTTGGAGTTATCAGCAGAATTTGCTCCAAATTCCATCCGTAGTGAGATGTCATTGACTAATCTGATTCTAGCGATATTAAAGCTTCAGCATGGATTGCTCTCATGCAATTAACTTAAACGTTGATAGTTAATTGATTAAGACATGGATGTCCAGAGGCCATTCTATTGTCTGATTGATTTCATGTAAATTTCCAGTCTTTTCCTGATGTTATTTGTGTTTCTTAAAGACGGATGTTGGTCTGAGAGAGCTTGGTGTGATGTTACTCGCCTTTGTAGCAAGTTACTATGCAAAATACAGCAGTCGGTCTAACAATCTGAAGAAAGATTATAAAGTTCAATTTGATTGGCATTTTATTCTAGATGACACTTTGTTAGTTAGCATCCAGTTTCTCATTTTCGTGTCTTTTTTACTGTAAAACATTTTATGAAGATCGGCTTCACATTGTCTCAATCCATCCACAGTGTAGAAAAGCTCAAGGATAAGTTCCTGTCAAAAGACTCATTTTGGTAACGTGATGGCCAGAATAGAAGGTTCTGAGGTATCAGAGCTATTCGACTATTCGATATGGATTGTCGGAAGCTGGAACCATCAACCAAGATATTGAAAAATTGAGATATCGAAGATGTCTGGAAATTTATTTAAAGAATAGATCACTGTTATACTGAAATCAACAAGGGAACATAGATAATAGAAAGGACAGCAAATCTCGCACAGAGGTTGGTGTAACACCAATCACAATCACACTACAGAAGATAAATAGCTGAAGAATCCTAGGATCCCTCATATTCTACTGTATTCAATACCAGTGAAGACTACATACTTCACTCATCGACCACACATGACTCAAGGACTAGTTCAGTGAAGAGGAGGGACAGGAATGTCCTTTGGAAGTTCCGGGAAAGTGGGCAGCTCCGGCTTTGGCAGTTCTGGCAGCTCTGGCTTCGGTATGGATGGAAGCTCAGGTTTTGGCAGAGATGGGAGTTCAGGTTTAGGCAGGGATGGGATTTCAGGCTTTGGCAGCGAAGGGATTTCAGGTTTGGGCAGGGCCGGGATAGAGGGCAACTCAGGCTTTGGCAATTCAGGGATCTTGGGCAGCTCGGTGTCGAGGAGATGACGAGCACCGAACACCCCATTTCCGCTGATGAACGCCAAAACAATGAGCATGAGTGGAATGAGGACCGGTTTTGGATGACAAGCCATGGCAAGTCGAGTTTTTGTGTCTCTCTTCGAGAATGTGCAGAGAAGGTTGAGGACTTGAGATTGAACTGATGATTTGATGTGATCTTACCGTGGCTTTTTATAGGGAGGAAGTGGGATGATCTGGTGAGGGATGCTGCAACAAGGAACTGAAACAGAGCAGAAGTTAAGGTTGTTGGGAAGAACTGTGTTTTGTTAGTTCAACTGTTTACCCATACAAAATCAGGCTGTCGGTGGCCTTGCTATGGCAATGGAAGCAATCATACAACAGCCAAAGTCAATAGAAGCTCATCTGCTCGATCCAAAATCCTTCCTGAAGTACAGAAACCGTCAAAATGCAGATGAGGCTGTTTTGCCTATCATAGCAAGCAGTATATTTTGTTTGATGACCTGTCTCTGCAGATCAACAACCTATAGAATATAATTAGAAAAGAGTTGAACTGTAAGAAAGATGACGAATTGAACTGTAAGAAAGATGTCGATTCGTAGTTTTACCAATAATTGAATCAAAATTTCTAACTACAGTTTCTACCACATCATATAATATCGACAAAGGAATTGGCTCAAGTAACATGTTCGAGTTACTGATTATTTGGACTGCTGCTGACATGCCATAAGCTATGGTATTGCAAGACGTGTGAAGATTATGGTACATTTGAACTGAAATAGATACAACAACATGCACTAATGCCTTGAATGAAATGGACACGCACACAGTACATTAGTCCTTTATTCAACATATCCATAGGCATAAATTCTTGTTAAATTCTATGAGAAAACCTTTCGTTTGCAGCATTTCAGGTGATCATTACAATTGATACAGTCGACTTTGCTTTGGTTTCTTTACAAGGATTTACATTTTTCACTTTGGTTGGCTTGACTGTCTATGGTCATTCTTGAAAGGTAAAAGAGTCATCAGCCCCAGAAAGTGTGATCTCTAACGGAAAGCCGGTGCCCTTCGCCCAGAGTCTGTCCCTCTAGATGAAGGGTCCACTTATTGAAAGTACAGTGAATGAAATCATAGTAGCCCCCGTGTAGCGCGAGTTCTTCTTTTCCTACTCTCTCCTCGATCCATGGGTACGTAAGCAAGTTCTTCAGTGACTCGTTAACCGATTCCTGCAAGTAACGCCGAGATCAAAAGAAGCTTCAACGTTATATATCCATTATTTTCACTCAACTACAGAAGTAAAGGAATTATCAGGTTTATCAACATAAATCTGCTGCCGAACGAGACCTTCTCACAGTGTTTGCACTGCTGGTAAAAGTCGAGATGAGCTGCAGATGATTTTGTTCGCAACTTTGCAGCTTTCCCGTTAACTATCCACTTATCAGTGTAACTCCTGACAAAGAGAGAATGGCATAATTTCACCAGTTAAACACAAACTGTTGGACCAAAAAAATGAGAATATGCTAAGATACCTTGATTCAGTATCGTCCATGCTCATGAGGGCTTCAATTCCGGCGCAGTTGCTGTGACCGATAACAAGTATATTCTTCACCTACAAAGGACCAAAAAGACACAGGCAAGAATGGAATATGAAGCACCAAATTGTAAAACTTGGAAGTTGGACTGAGAGATCTTATCAAAAGGCTCGAAAGATGCTGGAGAACTTTTCGGATATTTCAGAGCCTACAAGGCAACCAGGTCAAGTCACATAAAAAGTTCCGCAGGTCCTTATGTTTAGTTTATTCAACCGGAAAACCCAAATAGATAAATGGACAGATGCTCATATGAATGTATGCACTTACTTCAAGAGATTTTACAGCAAACTCGAGGGCAGCACTAGTTTCTGATGGTCCAAACTGGGAAGGTAATCCGAATCAATTGAGCAATTTTGGACACGAACTGATATATTGGATAATCAGATCAGACATTTGTTGATTGCAGAGAAAGATAAAGACCAACCTCGCTTTGGGGAACAAGATTTGCGACATTCCGTACTGTTAAGGCTTCGCCAGGTTCAAATCCAAGGATGTTTGAGGGACAGACCCGAGAGTCAGCACAAGCAACCACCATAAACTGTCCAATAACTTTTTAGCTTGAAGTACTATACTTCAGTGAAGATTCTGTTTATAATTGACATTGACTGTAATATTTTAAAACTAGGAAGTTTCTCCCGATCACCTTTGGTGACTGAATCTTCGCGAGAGTCTGATAATGCTCTGCTTCTTTCCTGTTCAAATGTGGACGTTACCTCACAGACAAGGAGAAGAAGTAGAATTTTGTATTGGAAGGGCGCACAGTTTGTAATTTGGAACGTGGCAGCAGCTCCTTACAAGAACTTGTTCTTCTTAAAACTCAGAAACCTCTGTTTGATCTCATCGAACAATTCCTCATTGTTGCGACCACCTTTGTCCACATTTTCCACATCACTTGTCTTCCTATCTTCATGTTTAGCCGTGGAAAATTTCCGAGAACTTTTACGGGAAAAGATAGAGAAAATGTCTCCTTTAGTTAGACAAGCATATTACTTAATGGAACTCAACTATCAAGGAAGAAAAGGTTATTACTTTCCGCAATGCACTGGAGTCACTCCTTTCTCCCGAAATCTCTCCTCCTTCCTCTGTGAAGTCGAATTCGGCAGAGACCGTGAATGACTGAAGTTAAACATAGTCCTTTAACACACAGAAGTCAAAAGCTCACCTTTTTTTCATCTTCAGACCGGCTCCAGCCTAACCCAGTGAAAGAACCTGAAGCGCAGCGCTGAAGAGCACCCCCAAGAGCAGGAGACCTCGAACTTCTTCTTGCTACTGTTCGAAGTTCTGCAGCGGCAGAAGAAGCAACCGAACGAGCTCGGGAACCTGAAACAGGTCGAATCAAAATCAATGGCTTGAATCTTCTCGGTCATTAGGGGAGATGAAAATGAAAGAAACTGGACAGCGTATATGGCATACCAATTCTCCAAGCCATTCTACTTCCACCTCCTCCGACACTGATAAGGAGGTTTGCTAAAGTCCGGAGGTGTTACCGAAAGGTGGGAATCCCGTGTTAGTTTCATCCTTTTAGGTCGGTCCACAGGATCCGGAAGCTACAGCAAAAAGACATGGCGTTCTTATCCAACGGGATGGGACAGTTCCATGATAAATCCAACTTCGTGGGAAGGGAAGATGTCGTTGCCAGCCATTTTAGATTCCTTTCAATAATAGAACAGTAATAGCGCTATTTTCATTTAGGTCCTCCATGTTTTGTCTCTTCTTCATTCCAGACCTTTTTATTTCCAATTGAAAGATACAGACCTGAAAGAGTCGTCATAAGCCAGCCTCAAAGGCAGTGAGATTCTTCGACGAGATTAACATCTCCTAAAGAGCCCCTTTCCAGAAATAGCACAAGTGATTGCCTGATTGGACTGTCTATCAGTTACCTGTTAAGTGGAGAGTGACTTGATAAAGTGCAAACGAGCCAGCTTATCTTACACGCGAATTGGTCAACAATTAAGAATCAAAAGTTTCCAAGTGTTCGAGGATGGATCAAATCAAATGTATTATTTCTTGTGTCAATGCTCAAGCAGGACTGGATTCTCTACCTCTCGGTTCCCACCGCATTCAACCTGCAGGTAAGATAAAAGTGATCAACTTGATAATCCAAGACGAGCCCTTTATGAACCAAAACAGTGGCAGACCACAGAGCACAATGAAGCTAACTACCAATGGAGCTAATTTTCTGAACAGCAAGAACCACCAGAGAAACACACGGCCCCAACGCTGCATACAACTGCAAATGCTTAACTGACAAAATCTAAGACTCCTACCCACCTACCATCCCATTCTCCCTTGGCTCCAAAAAAAACGAAACCACATTCAGATTCAAGTTTTTCCTTACTTTCAATACCGGTTCAATTCAAGGCATCGCATTCAATTTCGAAACTACATACGCAAGCAGGAGAGAATAGTTAATGAAGCTAATTCCTTGATGATAAATAAGATTAAAAAAGACGAGGAATCGGAGGAGGACAACAAAAGCATCCATCTGCAGACAACCATCACCACTATCGCTGTTACGAATGGTCGAGATAGATCAATTTTGCATTTTGCCGCGCTGTAGGTCATTACAGCTCGACTTATGGCTTCAGGAATCGCCATGGCTGAAACTGGAACCTGGCAGGACACTTCTTCAACTCCTGCTTTCGGCTTCCAAGGGCTGAACCCTATCAACGAAGCATATTTCCTTGGATGGCGAGGATCTGCTCGGAATCCTCGAGGAAAGGCTCCGTCTCCTTGGCCAAGAGGGCGAATTCCCTGGAGCCTTTGAGATCGCGGTTGAGGAGGAGGCTCTAGGCGACTCCGAAGACAACTTCGAGAACTTGTGCGGCGCTGAGCTTAGTGATTCAGAGAACAATATCAATTCCCAGCAGAATCCGGAGCTGGGGCCTAACAAGATTGGGCCCTCGAGCCTCCAAGCAATTCATTACTGGACTCATGAGTTGTGTACCCAACAATGCCTTGTCGGCCGGATCTATTAAGGGTAAAATTATCTCATTATGAGATATGAATTCGAGATTTTATTTAAGAAAAAGATGTTACATATTATCTCAATCAATTCACTTTAATTTGTATTGTAATATTTGTTAAAGCAAGGAGTCTCGAGTCAATCATTGTTTCTCGAGCCGTGAAGTCAGGATGTTCAAGTCGATCCATCCACGATCTCTGACACGGGAACAAATTCGACACCTATGGGTCAATGTACAGTTATTTTCGAAAATAATTCGTCAAATACGGTTTTCTTGAAAATATTTACCAAACTACCGTTTTTTAACCGCATCTTCAAGATGCGGTTTCGGTCAGTTTTTTTTTTTGATTTTATGCAAAACCGCATCTTGAAGATGCGGTTTCGGTCCTTTTTTTTATTATTTTGTGCAAAACCGCATCTTGAAGATGCAGTTTTGCAGCTTTTTTTTTTTATGTTATGCAAAACCGCATCTTGAAGATGCGGTTTTGGTCTGGTCAGTTTTTTTAGGCAACCGTCAGTTTTTTTTTTGATTTGATACAAAACCGCCTCTTCAAGATGCAGTTTCCATGGTAAACCCCATCTAGAAACCGTCCCTCTCCTATACCACATTAGATCGGGCACTACTCGCTACTATAGCTGCTCGTTTTTTTTTTTAATTTTTTTACTCAATTATTAAGTTTTGTTCCAACATGGATCAACTAGTGGTTGAAACTTTTTTTACTCAATTATTAAGTTTTGTTCCAACATGGATCAACTAGTGCTTGAACAGATATCAACCAACAGCTATAGTAGTGAGCAGTGCCCGATCTAATGTGGTACAGGAGAGGGACGGTTTCTAGATGGGGTTTTACCATGGAAACCGCATCTTGAAGAGGCCGTTTTGTATCAAATAAAAAAAAAAACTGACGGTTGCCTGAAAAAAAATTGACCAGACCAAAACCGCATCTTCAAGATGCGGTTTTGCATAACATAAAAAAAAAGTTGCAAAACCGCATCTTCAAGATGTGGTTTTGTATAAAATAAAAAAAAAACTGACCGAAACCGCATCTTGAAGATGCGGTTTTGCATAAAATCAAAAAAAAAAAACTGACCGAAACAGCATCTTAAAGATGCGGTTCATTAACTAAAACCGCATTTTGAAAATGCGGTTAAAAAACGGTAGTTTGGTAAATATTTTCAAGGAAACCGTATTTGACGAATTATTTTCGAAAATAACTGTATATTGACCCATTTCTCACAAATTCGAGGTCGGAAGATGTTCACGTATAGCGCGCACAATTACTGAATATTCATTTATTTGAAAAATGCCGGTAATGTAATTAGGAGAATGAGAATTGGATTCATGATATAGGAATCTTTTTTTTTTTTTTTAATTTGTGTAAGATACAGGAATAATCTATCTATCTATCAAGACAATAAATCAATAACAATAAAAACGTGCCTCTCAATGACCTATCGGCAATAATTCGTTAGAATAAAAAATACAGTTAATTTAAGAAAGCTTTCGTGAAATTTCTAAAGACAAGTGACAACCTTGTTGAAATAGTTCGGTACCTTTTTCTTCTCTTATTAAAAAATTCATATATTTAAATATTGTGAATGAAATACTTACGTTAAAAGAGTCTTACTTTTTAGATGATCGATTAGATTCAAATCTGAACCAATTTGGATTGCTGATGAATTTAAGGTGATTCCTGGCAACGAAAGCAGAAGGAGATAAAGAGGCGGAAGGAGATCGTCCTGGAAAATTGTTTCACCACCACGCTCCGAGAAAGGAAAACCACTTCTCCAGCAACTTCTTTTCATAACTGACCGAATGCTTGTCTACTGTTACGGATGGCAATCTGACCCGGCCCAAGGAACCCGGCCCGACCCACCACGCTTTGGGACGGCCTGGGTCTGGCTGCCAGCCCGTCCCCTATTTATATATTACTATACTACATAATTATATGTTTTAAAATTAATCTACTTGATTTATAAATATTTTGATATCAATAAATTTAATAATAATTACTTTATTTTATCAAAATCATGTAAACTTTTAATTTTTAAAAATGCATTTAATTACACTATCATATATATGTAAAATTTTATCACATTTCAAATTATATTTTACATATCAATAAATAATTTTCTAACTCGCGCCCCGACCCGTGAGGGTGTGGGACGGGTCCGGAGATCCAAATACCGAGCACGCCCTAGCCATTGCCATCCCTATCTACCATTCAAAGGCGCAGGTGCTTATTTAATCGGTTGATTTAAAGGACCATGTCTTATCTCCACGATCGTTCGAATTTTTTACGGTGGGATTTGCACCGCTGAACGTCGATACAACATCCGTAAAAAGACTATACTAAATTTAATATCGTTGCACGAGTAACATCGCATGTCACGTAACGACACTATTACACGCTATTACACGCGGGCTTTCTCTACGCGTGGGCCTCCTGTGTTGACCGAGCTGACACCGTGCGTACAATGACAACAACTAATAAGGGTTGAAGGTATCGCACTTAGAAATGTGACACAATATAATTGGTACTATTATCGATTTAAAATTAAAAGTTATTAATTTAATTCTTATCCATGAAATTTCATATATATTTTTTATTCTTTCTTCTTTTTATCTATTTTTTAAACTTATGTATCAGTTAATAAGTGTTTGATACTGTAATAATAATTACCACATTCTCATTTCTCCAATAATATTAACAAATTTTAAATATAATTTAATTATTATATATTAAATAATTACTGATCCGGTGGGTAGCTCTAGCTGGGTACGCCGCAGCCTGTGAAGTTTTTGGCGGCAGGCATGGCAAGGGCCTCTCTCCTCGCTGGATTTAAATTTGTACGGAGAAAGGTCGTCCACATGTTTTAAGAACTCCCATTATCCCTCCCTTCTTTAGGAGAACTGAAACTCCGTACGGTTATCAGGTTAAAGTGGGATAATATTTTATTTTCGATTGTTTGAGTAAAAAAAATATTAACTATTTAAGAATTTTTTAATAAATTATAAATTTCTTTTTTACTTAAAAAAATATAAATTATTTAAGAATTTTTTAATCTACTATGAACCATTTTTTATCAAGAAAAAAATTATGAACTATTCAATAATTTATTAATCTACAATGCAATTAATTTATCTGTTAATTACTGATATATGTTGTTAATTTTACTAATTATATAAACGGAGTCTGACATGGCATCATAGTGACATCCATCTGGTTAAAAAATTATAAATTATTATCGAATTCTCTATTTTATCATAAGGATGAACGTGCAAATAAATGTTCTATATTTTTATGACCAAATAGATGTCACGTGCGATACCACATCAGATTTTATTTGCACAACCAGTAAAATTAACAGTACAAATCAGTAATTAATGGTCAAATTAATAAGGTAATAGATTAGAAAAAATAGAGCATAGTTCATGATTTCCTAAGAAAAATAGTTCGCAGCATATTGAGAGATTTTTGAATAATTTATGATTTCCTAAAAAAAATATTTCATAATAAATTATAAAATTCTTGAATAATTCGTATATTCTTAACAAATAACCCTTTTCTTTATAATTAATCATATGTATTTTTGAAAAAAAATGTTTTAACTAATTCTATCCCAGGAATAATATAATTATTAGATACTAATTAAATTATTCTAATTAATAATAACGACAATAATATTTAAACGATTAACACTTTTTTCATTTATGTAAATTTAATTAATTTTTTCTCTGTCTTAATTTTTTTTTTTACGATACATAAAACATACGTTGAGTGACCCATTCCAAGAATGTTACCCGTCATGAATAAAATATACTTTTTTTTTCATGCATCCTCCACGTCCACGACGGCTTTTATTTATCGGTATGGCGTGATTATCATCAGTGATATTGAGATTAGAAAATACGATATTAAAATGACATCGCAAGTGATTTTACATTCTCAATATTTTCTAGGTCTGATTCAAATATTATTTTAAATTTATAATTCTTTATTTTATTTTTTATGCTTTTTATAAATAGACGAGCCTTCACAAATAACTCTTATGGTCTTGACATATGACCAACCATTTTATTTTTCTCAACATCTCAGTTTCGCTCTTATTATAATTTAATTTTTTTTACAGTAATTGAACGATTAAATCAGTTTACAAACTAGACTTTCGCTAAAGCTATCAAAATAAATTTGAAATTAGACATGGCAAACTGTATCGTGTCCTATTTAAACCTGTTGTGTCTAAACGTATTTTGATTAGAAATCTCGATGATCACGACATAACACATTTATTTTTCGTGTGTAAACATTCATGTTTAAACCGGATTGACCTATTTCATGTGAAATATTGGCAATATATAATTATGCTATAGTAATATATGATATGATTGTCAAAATAATAATATTTATTGATAATTAATATAATAAATAAGTAAGATTAATCAATTATTGATCATGTAATATAATTTTTAACAATAATGATACATGTGATTCATGTAATATTTTATATATCACAAAATTTATATATATATAAATATATTAAATGACTCAATATATATAGAAATAGTGAATACATTTAATAAACGTATTTAAACATGTCGTGTTATATAAGTTTAAACTCAGTTAAACACGTTCATTTATCGTATCCATACATGTTCGTATCTAAAAGGACGCGCGTCCAAATAGATTTAATCTAAATCAGCATAACTCTCTATAGTATAAAAAATTACTAGAATTGGTCCCAGTAGCTCCAGGCCTTTGAAAATTGAGATAACAGCACGTACGGCATAACACAATATGTATATATACATATGTATATTTATATGGAGGGACTACGTTGGTGGAAGCTTATAATTACGTGAATATATAGCAATTGAAAAAAAAAAAAGGAGCCCATAAATATCCTTGGGTTTATTGATCGACAGCCACGTAAATTCCTAATTCCTCGGTTAGGTGTTGGTGAATTCAGTCACGTGACGTATTCAATTGCTAAGGACACCCAACCCCAACAGCAGCAAAGCATCACCCGCCCAGATATTTCCTTTTCTATAGTCCAATCACGAAAATGTTTAATGAATTTTAATTAACTCATGTCTTTAGTCGAATTGTCTCACCAAATAACACAAAGAGTATTTTTTTTTTTGTCTCCAGCCACGGTATCCAAGCAGGCCCCACCAGCGGTGAGATGACATCTTTCAGCCAACCATACTTGACTAATCCGTTGGTCGCCCCGGGTCGCACACCTGGTAATGGCGGGTGAGGCTCCCAAGGGGGTGGCTGCGTACGTGAGGTCTCGAACTTGAGACCTCCTTAAGCGGCACCGAGCTGCTTACCACTCGGCCCAACCCCTCTTGGTACACAAAGAGTATTCAGACTTATAATTTATAAAAATTTTAAGTTCGATTCTTATTATAAAGAATACATGCTCCTTTATTTTTTTCTTTATACTAAAATAAAAAGTGTTTTTTATTATAAAAAAATAAAATTCTACCATTTATAAATTTTCTCATTTCATGACAATTACTCTATGTGCAATTTCATAACAAGTGCAATAATAACAAGTTTATTATACAAATCTCTCTAAATTTTAACCTGCATAAACTTTACAATTTTGATATTCAACTTATACATGTTAAAATTTAAATGGTAATTGACGATATAAACTCGTTACATGATACACTGTTGAAAATATTTACCGGGGAGGAAGGGGGAGAGAGCCCTTGTCTGGTCTAGCATAAAAGGTAAGAGGATGACCGATGACTTTTCCTTTATTGATCAAGCAAGTTTCCCTCTTTCCCCCTATTTCTCTTCCTCATCCGTGGCACACATACATCTTTGATTTAATCCGTCCTTTATCCAGAGATCCAAGAAGCTCACAAGGTAGAGAGAGAGAGAGAGAGAGAGAAGGGTCTTTGATCATGCTCATATTTTGCCTGAAATCGACCTACTTTTGTGGGTGATCTTCCCCTTTCTGGGTTTAGATCCCTCCAACTGCTGGTGGATCTGAACATATTTACATACCTGATCAAGAGGTCCTACTTTTCTAGGGTTTCTGTTTGCCCATTTTCAGAAAGCCCTTCACTTTCCATTTCTGTGACATGTTCTATGTTTCCTTCTTTCATGTTTTTTTTTCCTTGTCGGGCAGTTATCAGTGTTATGTGGTTTTTGAACCTTAGGGCTTTGACCGATGGCGAGGGAGAAGATCAAGATAAGGAAGATCGACAATGTGACGGCGAGGCAGGTGACTTTCTCGAAGCGGAGAAGAGGGCTGTTCAAGAAAGCGAGCGAGCTCTCCGTCCTGTGCGATGCCGAGATCGCCATCATCATCTTCTCGGCCACCGGCAAGCTCTTCGAGTTCTCCAACTCCAGGTACTTAAAACAGCTGTTAAGCTGTTTATTACCAGTAAGTTCTTATATGCCTGCATACTGCGTTGATTATGTGCGATGACCAGCCGGACCGACCGACATCGATCAACAGGCTATTAGAAGAGAGGCTCATGAAATTAAACTTGCTCCCTAGAAAGCAAAGTGAGAGAGACGACGAGGATGCTGTGTATAAGCAGTTCATACGTACAACTTGAGATTAAGTGACAAATCAAATTAAGACACTGCTACTTTATGTTATATTTGAGAAGTTCGTCTATGATTATATTCCAGTACGATACGAGAAAAAATCAATTAAATTATGACCGGGTAAATAGATATTAATTAACAGAGCCCTTTTTATAATTATTATTGATTAGAGTAATTTTATTGATATATTCTTAATTGTACAGTATTGTGAAACAAAATTATGTAAGACTTTCTAAGTAGATAGGGAATTATGGTGGGAAAATAAAATAAAGGGCTAGAGATAATAAGAAGTAAACGGTGATCGTGAAATCCAAACCACATGGGAGAATTATTCTCTAATGTAAATTCAAAATAATGCATAAGATAATTCGTTTATTTATTATCTTAAGAAAGTAGCTAAATAAAAAAATAATTGATAATCTTAGGCATGTAAATTACATTCCAATAAAATATTACCAAATTTTAAAAATATCAACCAGCCGTACTCAAAGATTTCGTTTCTTAATACATCAAAATATTATAATATGGGGAGAAGAAATCAATAATTTTTGTAAATTCATCGCTCGTAATGATTTCAATTCCTCCTTCTAGCTAGTTCTTTTGCTGTGCCCGGAAAACACAGGACCACAGGCTATAGCTAGAATTACCATAATTAATCACCTATCTTTCTTTTACAACAGTTATCTCGGTTAGTCATTTAATAATGTTACGTTCCGTCGGTCAGAATCGAATCCTTTCCCAAGTTGCAACACCGATGTTAATGTTCCTCCATTGCCCCCAGCGCAAGGCCAGTCTCTGAAACGGATCTATGGAGGAGATGGCAGCTTAGAGGTTCACGTCTTTATATCATCATTGCAGTTTCGAGTTAGAGGCACTGAAACAGGTCTCAACATACGCCTCACCGGGTTTTAAGAAAGAAAGTGATCCAACGAAAGTGGATATATCCATCTCTGGCTAGGGTTTTTGCAGTTTGGTAGATAAGCAAAGTGTTCTGTGTCAAAGTGACCAGTGGGATAATCAAGAGGAAACAAATTAGAACTCTCCTTCAGGCCGATCTAGCAGAGGAAAAGACATCAAATACAGTTCAAATTTTGGTATATGTACATCTTGAGCTATGGCTTTTCGGGTGAAATACGGGGCTGATGCCCTAATCTATCTGTCTGCATTCTTTATTTACCAGAGAGTACCGGATTCAAACTTATCGTTATGTGATTTCGGGATGTTATCTGCAGCATGACAGATACGCTCGAAAGGTATCGGATCCAACACTACAATATCGAGCATATGGATGCACCATCACTCGAGCTGCAGGTACTTTTCTTGTCCATCGATCAACATTTGCACTTATTATTTTTTAAAATTTCGTATCAAAGTGATAAAGGAAACGAATGCATATCCATGCAATATAAAATGTAGCAAATCTTTTTATGCTGATCTTCCTTCTTTTTGCATGTAGCTGGAGAACGGCAAGAACATCAGATTAAGCAAGGAACTCGCAGAGAAGACCCACCAACTAAGGTATTCGCATCCATGGCTCCATCTTAATTTTCTCATTGGTCACTTCATACGACGGATACTTCAACCGAACCAGTGCAGTCACATATGATACTATATTATCGGTCTGCTTTCCTTCATCTTGACATATTTATTATGTACATTTTTTCGACTTTAGGCTGAGATTTTCTCGTAACTGCATTTTCCTTCATGTGCAAGCAGCAGTCTTACATTCTATCTCGATGTCGTTAATTATCTCGCATGCGTGGATGCATAACTCACGAGTCCGTAGCTGAATGAGGGCTCGACTCGAGATTTGGTTGGTCTGCATGTAGAGGATTAATTATTTTTGCCACATACCTAAAGCATTATTTGGGTTTAAATTTCCGAATCTCGACAGGCAGGTAAGGGGTGAGGGTCTGCAAGGGATGAACATGGATGAACTGGACAAGCTCGAGAAAATGCTCGAAACCAGCATTGCCCGAGTGCTCAAGACTAAGGTAATGTACACCGTTAATCTACCTGTTAATGTAATATTCTCACTGTCTAATATAAACATGTTTATTGTAATTTTTTTGGTATTTACTCTTCATTTCCTTTCATTTTTAGGAGGAAAGGATCATGAAGGAGGTTGCCGAGCTAGAGAAAAAGGCTTGCCATCCTTAATTCCTATCTGCTTTAATTTTTCTTTAATTTCTTTTTCTTTAAGAGCCCAAAAATATTATTTTCTGCAATATTTACTTGACATTGCTGAAGCAATGAATTGTATTATCTATATTAATTTTCACTTTTACCGTTCACCCCATCCTTTTTTCTTTTCATCTGTGCCTTTCGGGAGATTGCAGGGAGCCGAGTTGATTGAAGAAAACAAAGCGCTAAAGCACCGAGTAAGACATCATATGATTTA
This sequence comes from Lagerstroemia speciosa, assembly GCA_037672795.1. Taxonomy (NCBI): domain Eukaryota; kingdom Viridiplantae; phylum Streptophyta; class Magnoliopsida; order Myrtales; family Lythraceae; genus Lagerstroemia; species Lagerstroemia speciosa. The sequence continues at coordinate 9,085,071 of CM075289.1, read as the reverse complement.
TTTCATCTTAGAGCCAAGCGTACGACAATTTCACGAATAAAGAACAAAGCATGAAATGATACATAAGAAGTTTCGTGCTTTTCTCAGACTTGGGGAATGACTGCACCGGCGCCCTCTCAATCCGAACATGTTTCGGAATTCTGTTGCTGTAGCCCGAAGGGCATGAATTATGTTATTCATCATCTGTACAGATGACCGCTGAGTTAATATGTGAATGCGTTTGTTTGTTTTTCGCTGCAGGTAGAGCTGTGTTCAAAGGGAAAACGGCTCGTTCTTGTGGAATCGGATAATCCGGTTGTTCCAGAGGAGGGAGTGCTGTCGTCGGCCGAGTCTGCCACCAATGTCTGCAGCTGCAGCTCCGGCCCACCACCAGACGACGAAGGCTCCGATATCTCTCTCAAATTAGGGTACGTGGCCTCATCTAAAATCATGAAGAAACGATGTCGATAGTGATCGAGGAAAAACTGGACGGCAATTAATAATTGACGTATCGATCGTGTTTGCAGGCTTCCGTTATGAAACGCGAACTTCACCGGATCCGTCACCGGTGATGCTTTTATGAGCTAATGGATTGCTGTCTTCGACAAAACAAGACAGCCTTGTCTTGCAAAAGCTTCATGTGAAGAAAGCTAATATGACAGAAAAAAGTTTTTCGCCTTGCAATCAAACAAGGTTTGCCTGGTTTTCGATCACTCTTTAGAGTAACCAACCGGTATCGAGTTTGGCAAAAACCGTTTCTTTTCCTGAGGCAAAATCAGAAGATGCTGTGCTGATCCTGGCTATCAACACTTAGTAATATTATGAACAATTTGGTAAGTTGCAATGACGAGGGAATGGAATATGATAACATTCAAACTGCTGTTTCACATAATAGGATTATCTTTCCAATTCACCATCCCGAAAAGTCATTGTGGAAATAAGTGCTAAGTTGCTGGAAGAGTATGACTATCACTCTCCAACCTCCAAATAACTATGCAACAGAGACTCAACAGCCACTTCCATTGATGAGTTGTTAGGTCTTCCGAAAAGGGACTATGACCAATACTGTCCTCTCGGGATCATACACTCCTCTCTCTGCTAAAACTAAATGCGTCTGAAATTACCGGAGGAAGTGTCAGATCTTCTGGATGTTGAGTTTTGTGACCCAGTAGTCCATCTGGTTAGCTACGCAGGCTGATCCCATGAACCCATCTGAAGAGAACTTGTTGATCGAGTTTTCAACTCCGAGAAACTCATAGACATCCTCCTCAAATGCCAAGCTTATGCTCTTGAGCTGGCAGTTCTTGGATATGCACAGTGCCACGGTTTTCCCAACTATGTCGTGAGATGTCCTAAAAGGTATGCCCTGTAAAAGGGAAAAAAGAAACCCGTAATAGGGATCCTATCATCGGAGCTGTCATACATATTTACTAGGAATTTGCTTTAAGATGAGCCATAAAACTGATGTTGAGGTTAAATAGCATGTATCTGTTACTAAATATTATAAGAACAGCATATATGTCAGTCAGGTAATAAGTTAATCAAAATCTAGGATATTGCAAGTACTAGGCCCAAAATATATGACTAACCTTTTTAACTAGATAATCAGCGAGTGTTGTGGCATCAAGATGCCCGGCAGGCAAAGCCTTCAGAATTCTCTTGGAATTGAAACTGATTCTGAGCGAACTCTGCTGAAACTTCAAGCATCCCAATCAGAGTCTTCATGCTGTTGAAGACGGGCTCCTTATCTTCCTATAGCTCATGAAAACAGATTCTTTTCAGAGGTGCTATCATCTTTAGGGAGAAAAAATTGTTCATGTCCCAGTACTTACAGTGGAAAAGAGGAAAAATAGAGTGGGCAAAAGAAACATTTTCAACCAAGGATGCATATTAACAATCCTTCCTGCTTACAATACGTGGTGATCATACACAACATTCAATAGAAATGATTTACTGTTCTAGCAAAGGGGCTAAAATATGAAAGGTGGTCAAAAGTGGCAAATGCAAGAATGAACATCACAAAGGAGAAGACGCTTCTAATATGTGTGTGCGTGTGTTTTATCACCATCAAACCTTGCTGATATCACCGCCTATTCACCCCCTACCAACACAGTAGGATGCTTTTCATTCAAGAGGAAGATTCTTATCTGCCTGGAGATCCCGACTATATGCAAAAGGCAGCCCCTTGCACAAAGAGAGAAGACTCATTAGGTCTCCCACGACTCTAACAGACTTTTCTCGGACAAGTTCCATGGGGTCCGGGTTCTTCTTTTGGGGCATTATGCTACTCCCAGTTGAAACAGAGTCGCGTGGGGTAATAAAGCCAAACTCCTCCGATGCCCGCATAACCTAGTCTTCCGTGAAAGACAGGCGGCCCTCATGGAATTGGCTGCAAGAAGTTCAATGACAAAGTCTCGATCTGACACTGCATCAATGCTGATCAAAGAGATGGAAGTGCCCATAAGCTAAAGTCATTAGACAAGCAGAAAACATCTGTCAACTATATGCTGATCATGTATGTGAAATAACTATAATTTTGACCCACCAATAAAAAACAGATTGGGAGAGATTAAGTTTCTGCTGGAAAGTTTAGAAATGTATACTTCACTAATTAAAGGGTTCCAAAATATTCACCCATTCCCATGTGGATAGACATTGCCTCCTCCTGATCTTCATTGTAATTCCAGATAATGTCTACCTTATATCTCTATAAATAGAATTCTTTGTCATCAACATATCAACTGTCTCTGCATGACACTTGCCAACACTGGACAGAACATTGCAATATAACGGTTTGACACAAATGGTAGAAATAAGAAATTCACAAATTTCAGTTCTTAATACAGTCGAAAAACTTCACTTGATAATGACGTTTGACAATTTGTCCTCTTGTATAAAAAGGTCAAAAAGAACAATCCAGTGACTCTTTATTTAGCATAAGCATTTACTTTCCAGGAAGAAGAAAGAAACAACATGTGCATATAGAATCACATAGATCAAATCTGTTTCTCATAGGTGCTGCAAATCCTAAAGCATCAGAAGTCATGAACCGGTCAATTGGAAGGCCGGTGCCGGCTAATGCACGAGCCCCAAGAGGGGAGAAATTTAGACTAACTCTGCAGGCTAGGAGACGACCAATGTCACGCTCAAGCTGCAAATGAAATTAATTTCTAGAAATAAAATTTCAGGAGGTCGCACAAAATATGAGCACACAAGCAATATAAAGCTAAAAGAACAAGACTTAATTTCCTGAGCAAACAAGAAACACTATAATTAAATATATCGTGGAATGCCAAGTTTCAGATGTTCTAAAGAAAATAATACGATTGCTTGGGACTGTTGGCAGTAACTCTTACATCCACATTCCAATACACAAACCAAGTTGATGAAATGCCGACAAATATGTCAAGACGTATAATATTCCAGTAAATTTGAAGTACAGACAAATTGCTGCAAACCTGCTCAACGTATGATAAGAGATAGTGCTGCAACAGAACAGGTTGCGCCCTCTGTACATGTGTCTATCCTGGAATAATAAGCCCCTCATTCTTCAAACCCAAAGTCACAAGCGCCACTGGGAGGCTCTTGATAGATTCAACTGTATTATCCATAGCATCACGACACCATAACCGGAAATCTGTCTGAACCTGATCATTTCGGCTGCGTGCGGCATGGAGTTTCTTCGCAGGCTCGCCACTCATGTCAGTGAGAGGGGCCTCTATGTTCATGTGGACATCTTCCCGGTCAGTCCACACAAACTCCCCATTCTCAACGAGTCTCTCGATCTCATCAAGTCCTTTCAGGATACTGTCCCTATCACTATTACTGATGAGTCCCTAGAAAACAAAGCCAGTAATTTCATTACTTATGGGCATTGTAAGAACATATAATGGATGGTTAAATTCAACTTCTAATACCAAGAGAACATTCAAAAATGCATCCTTTTTCCCCAAAAGCTTCCAGAGGTTTCGAGCATGGGGAGTTCCCATACTTGCATGTTTACTGGAGCTGATCAAACCCTACTCTCTCGCAGATTTAATGCCATTCAATGAAGATTCAGAGATTGGTGGGAAGAGAGAAGGGAGATCTGCTGAGCAAGCATGGTGGCGTGGGTCCTGCTCCTTATGATGTCGTGCTTGTATAGCGTCTTGTCATAGGAGATGGACTCCGTGAACCTCTCCACCACGTCGGTCACGCTCTCCTGGAACCCCCCGCTCCAGAGCTTCACCTCATTCTCCGCTGGGGTTTTTGCCGCGGTGATGGAGGAGGCCGAGGCAGACTTGGAGCACCTGCAATGCAAGTGGCAAGGCCCGGTCATCCTCCTTGGAAGTAGCGCAGGAAGCGAGTGAGAGGCCGAAGAGGATGAGAGGAGGTTAGAGGAAGACAGAAGAGAAGCTGCGGACTCCATTGGACCGGCGGCTCGTGCTCTGCAGCCAGCAAGCACTAGAGAGGGAGGCGGACTCTTAGAATCCAGAGGAACTTTGTTTCTGCACCCTAATGTTTGATGTTAGTCTATTATGTGCCCTGAATTTTCACTTTATTCAATTTTTCTCCACAGGGTTTTCAAATTCCCATTCCCCTCTCCCCCTAGTTTGCCTTTCCGTCCCTTTAGAAGGTATGTCCATCACCATCGTAGTCCTAATTTGGTCAAAGTTATGACCACAATCGACTTGAAGTTACTTCACATAATTTGGCACTTTTTTCTCTAAGTATGGTTTCTAGTCCGAGGATTAAAAATACAGAAAATTCATGATTTAGAGAAGTCCACTATTTAATGAGTTATCTTAATTCAGACCTACATTTGTATGATACATACTAAAAAAATTTTGCTCAGAGGAAAAGTATTGTCTTGAAAATACACATTGATAAAACAAGTGTCAATGAGTTTATAGATATTCAAGGCAGAGAGCAAAATGGGACGAAAAACTGACTGCAGGGACCATTTTGCAACATTTTAAACTTCACGGTGCCCCGCAGATCCATAATCATCACAACCTTTGATGTTATTGTCATCCATTCATAGCACGAACTAGTAAAAACCGGTGACCCAGAAATTTGCGTAGACTCGCAGATTATTGGGTTTGGCATGTGTACTGTGTGCATCCTCCAGCAATTGTACAAGCTGGTGATTACTGATATCCGGTATCCCGTGTGTATAGCCTGGATGGTACCTGGCTCTCCTGAATTGTCATGTCATAAGCCCGGGGATGATCAGTAAGTCGCTTGAAATGGGGGAAGTAATTTACTCGATAATTAACAACAGCTTTCATCAATCGTCGTCTTGCTTTACAGTTGCCAAGTACCAAACAAGTACAAGGATTTTAAATAGAACAAAATTAACAAAGCAAATGATGCGACTTGCCCAACTAACCTTGAAGAGACATCTCCTACCAGCCCAGTTGAGTTGAGTCCTCGGCAAGCTTCCTAAGCTGGTTTCTTTCTTATGATATCTCCTCAACTGCAGGTGTAGTCTCAACTACCATTGGTTCCAAAGACACTGCTGTTCTGTCATGATCGAGATGCTTGCGCTCTTTAGCCTCCTCCGCATTTACTTGCTCCATGGGCCCTGCATGTGTTTGTGGAGCAGTGCCCTTTTCAACTTGCTGACTCGTTAGACTATCTAAAACACGGGCACCATCCTCTTGGGACTGCTCTTTCGGCACAGTACCAGGCTCAGGGACCTCCCTTTCTTCACTGCATTTAGCCTCTTTCTCGGGAGGAGGTCTAGTGGACTCAACAAGGCTAGCATCAACTTGCTGAGTAGCAATGGTTGGACTGCTGCGAACTGTATTGGAGGTTGGTTTTACCGAACCAGTGTGTGTACCATTAGAAGTTGTAGCAGCTTGGCTTGAACGTGCTGGATTTGAAAGCCCAGACCTGATATGATGAATGTTAGGAAAAGCCCCTGAAATGGCAGAACCTCCAGAAATGGTGTGTTTAGTTACAGATCCACCGCCTGAAGGAATTATATGGACGGCTTTCTTCGCCTGGGCAGCCATCATAAGTGATGCAGCATCTGATGGGGTGGCAATTCGACCTCCTGCAGCCATTGCAGCGGCTTTTATTCCCAAAGAGTCGAGGTCAGTATCAGGCTTTGGCGGTGATCTTTTGATGGATATAACAGATTTCACTGTTATGTTGGGCTCCACCTCTATAGATGGTTTGGGCAGCACCAATGCTGGTTGAGACTGATTTTGAGCTTGCTTGTTACCAATGCCTGAAGATTAAACAACATTAAAGAGCATCAAAAGTTATAAAGCGCTCCAATGCAAAAAATGAACTTGGTAGAGTTGCTACTACAATGTGTGATACATCATCCTCGAAAGTTTTCAAAAATATGAAGACTTTTTTTGGGGGGGTGGGGGGTGGTGGGGGTTGGTTGGGTTGGGATTAATGGCAAGATCAACATTTTCTGTTAATTTGAACAAAAGAACTAAATGAAAGAAGGAACTGCTTTATCTAAACGAGTTGCCAGATGATTATTTTACCCATGCAATATGTTTCAAGCTTAACCCTTCCAACAAATACCAAGTCTAGAAGAGACCTTTAAACTCTCCTATCAGGCTGTTATTTGTCAAATATTCATGAAGAGATTAAAAAAAATTGAGGCCATCCTAAAAGCAAACATTTTTTGGGATCAATAAAATCTCAGGAGAGTGACCCATATATCACAGTTTAATCAAAGACTAATTTTGAAAGAGACCTTTAAACTTTCTCCTAGGTTGTTTCCTAACTCTTCAAGAAGAGAGCCAAAAAAAGTACAAATAATTTTTTGGGATCAATAAAAGACCAGAAGAAAGTGGCCCATAAATCACAGTTTAATCAAGACTAGTCACAAAGCTATGAACGGACAACTCAAGAACCTGAAGATGGATTTTTCAATGGCATGTCAAGGGCTAGAGACATCGCATGATGGGCTGCTAACCGGGCCTCAGAAAGTTGGGCACTAGTCAAAGTTCCTCCTCCCACGTTCAAGTTTTTCTCTCTCTTCCTGATAATGCCCCACCTCTGCATTTACCAAAATAATTAGAAATTTAGCATAATATAAAGGAGACAAAACCAGCAGATAAGAAAATGACTGGGTTTGGGGTGGGGGTGGGGGAGGGGGGGACTAGGGATTAACACGTTCTTGCACGAGCAAACCTCAGAGGCAGCAAAAGCTGACTTTTGAAATGGCAAACAAAACAATCCAAAAAGGAAACGAATAAGGAGAAAAGGATTTTTCTTAACCATAAGCTGAGAACAATTAATTTTTGCACTTAATGCTTATCCAGCACTTAGCCTGGACAGCTGGTGTGCATTGCAACTTGCTGAGTTCCGTTGCCGGGATTTGAACCCGGGAAAACTGGGTGAAACCCAGACATCCTAACCAAACTAGATGACAACGGAATCCCACATTACAGCAGTTATGGCGTGGATCGACAGTGCATCTGAAGAAATCTAAATGAGCTCAGAAAATAGCTGCTTGAAAATTTCTATGCATAAACGTAACTCTGTAGACTATCTTCAGAGAAGAAAAGAAACCAACAGCTTCAAGGAAAAAAAAATAAAAATAAAATAAAAAATAAGGAACAATAGCCCTAGAAGTTATTTAAAGATTATACTTCATCTGCTAATAGTTGTAGTTGTTTCTGATCCCCTCAATCATTTCCAGATAAGAGTGGTCTATTAGAAGTGAGCTTCGTTAAACATCTGATCATCTCTTTTGTCTATATAAATACCTTCAGTTCGATCATTAATAGGACCAACAGCAATTTTGAAGCCCATACCATGTAGAGTAGATGACAGTATAATAAGAACCTGAGATAACTGAGAAGCAGTTCTTTCTCCCTTGAAATCTTCCTTTGATATGTTTGCCCAGTTTCCTTCACCACATTTCTGTACAGCAGCAATTAGTTCCAGATCCTCAGCCTTGGACCATAGTTTTCTCTTCTTTTTCTGAGGCAAATTTCCATCCACTCCTCCAGCAGATGGCACTGTAGGCAATGTTTGTTTTTGAACAGAAACCGGGACTGTAATGTTTGTGCCAGAAGGTGCTAATAAACTTTCTGAGCGTCCTTTTGATGATTGAACATTTGGAACATTTATATTCAAAGGAGCATCAACAGTCACATTATTTGCAATAGCTAATTCACTTGGTAAACCAGAGGTAATTAGTACCTGAACAACACAATATTTTAAACAGCAATAAGCCACCTGAAAGGGGGAAAGGGGAGGAAAGATGGAGTTTTTGCAAACACTTTAGCAATCTAAATCTGAAAGATAGTGGAAATATCAAATCATTATGCACATATTCTGCAAGCAAGTTATTGCATGGAGGATGGACATCCAAAGTAAGTGACACTATCGGTTGGTCATTATTAATTTGAAAGTATGAAGCGTCAAGATTAGCCCAGAAATTAATCCCTTTGCACACATGTCAGGATGCTAAAGAATCATTGATTATGGAGAAAATTGTATGGTTCAAATTATGGATTACAGAGAATCTACCTGCAATATGGTATTTGAAGTGCCGCTTTACACTTACCAGCAGCTCATCGATTCATAAACAAGTTTGTTTCTCTTTCAGAATGTCAAAAGGATGTGGAAAACCAGCTAAACTCGATTTCATGTATTCATCTACAAACTTTGAACAAACTATAACGGACAATAGATGGACCCAAAAGAAGGCTGAGACATAAAGTACCTTGACGCAAGCAACAGCCTCAGCTGAAGATTCAAGATTGACAGTAGGACTAGCTTCCAGTTCGAACTCTAGGTCACTATCATCATCCTGCAAAAAATTAATATCTGTTTTAATGGACTGAAGACACTATTGGAAATGCTTCTACATACTCAACACGTGAAGCATATCAGCATAGCACAATAAAACTGCTAAAAAATGGGTGCCAAAGCACATTCATGTAGCTACCGGATAATAAGAGGCAGAATGGAGAAGAGGAGTTTGAACGTTTTGATTTCACAATTGAGCCTACTACAAACTGATGATGTAGAAGACATGATGAATCAGAAGAATAACAGTTACATCTTAAAATCATCCCATAATTCACACAGCATATAACTGCAATTTAAGTATGTGCTTGTGAACATTGTGCCAATCAGTTCTTGTCAGCTAATATGTTTTCGCCCTTTAAATGTACCCATTAAAGCATACCCAAAAGCATCACATTAAATAGGTGCTTTCCCTAAAAATTCTTGGGATAATCTACTTCTCGCCACGACATCAAGCACTAGTCTTGGTTCAAATTCCTCCATTAACCCAATCCCTATTTTTGCTGTTTCTACGTATGGACCGTCAAGAAGCCCACATTAAGGGCTCATATAACCTACTAAGAGTGCTGATTGTATAATGCATCATTTGTCTCATCTCAAACTGCCCACGGGGAAAAGTTGCTTCACATGGTGACCAAACATGAACGAAACATATAAATATCAACGCAGATTCCAAAAACTTGAAAGCATTGGAACTCACGAGAGGCTCAGCCTCGTCTTCCAATCTGTCAAGCAGGGTGTCGCGGTAAGCCAGGTGGCGCCACAGCATCTGATACTCCCTTGCATTAGAGATTCCGGTCGAAGTCTTCTTCACCAGACCATGCCAATCGATCCTTGCTCCCGGGAAATTGGCCACTTCCTGTAACAGCGTCAGCACCGTGGTGGGCGAATACCTGGAAAAAAAAATCCAAAAAATCCAAAATCTATAAACACATGCCACAGTCGCAGCAGTAAGTAGGAAATCGCCGCTGCAATGGAACTTGCGGGGAGGAACGAGACCTCTGAAGGAGCGTCGACATGTCCTCTTCACTGATGGAGCCTTTGCTATTCAGCTGCTGCTTCGCTTTGAAATCAGTCATTCTCGCTAGCAGCACCGAAGTCTCACACCGCAGTGGTGGAGGAGGAGAAGGATGGTGAGGAGAGTTTCAGAGACAATCGCGACAGATTCGAATCGCAGAGTCTGAGAATCAGAGAGAGACGTTGAGTTGAAGACCGTGAGCACACGCGCCACCGTGAGAGAGACAGAGAGGGGACAGCTCGGTTTCGGATACGGGAGAGATTCTTATACGAACGGAATTTGCGTAACAATTTTTTTCTTTTCTATTTATTAGTAATATTTATTTTAAAAAATAGTTTAACAATTTTAATTAGCATAATAAATAATAATTAATCAAGTTTAACGGCGGGTGGGTAGCTTGTTTTCCTCAATTATTCGGGGATTTCAATTATGCCCTCGAAGTACTCCACATTCTCAATTTGGTCCTCATCATTCTAGAAGCCAAAATATTAATTCTAAAATTATAGTAATTTTTTTGGATTAAAACAGAAAGATGTAATAATGTTATATTTGGTAGGTATTGAATTGCTCGTAAAATTTGGTAAGTATTAGTGAAATAGTTGTAAAGTATATTATAATTAAAAAATTTACGTTACTTGAATATAAAAATTTTATTAAAAATATAATTAATGTAATTTGATAATATAGTAAATTTTACAGTCAAATAGTATAACTCACGATGTCGCAGCAATCCAAACGCCACCCTGATACAAACTAATGGCATGGAAAGAGAGAACGGGAATAGAGACGAAATGAATTTTTTTAAGAAGATCTGAAAATTGATTCCGCGTGTACCATATTATTGATTGAGATGGTAGGACGTACCTTTCGGTTAAGTAAGATATTGGATTCAAATCTAGTAAATTGAGATGATTTACTTTGCGAGAGTTTTACGCATCAGTGAACTCTCCCGACTCAACCCGATTAGTCGAACCTGTTAGGCTTCTGCACGCCAGTAGTTTAAATCGGAAAAGAAAAGTATTTGCCAGAGTAAACAAAGGTGGACCATACTAGCCCTGAAAAGCGTGGCTCAGAATTAAATATGAAAGTGCAAGTAGAAGAAAGGGACTTGAAGTCGAAGGCGATCGAAAGTCAGCTCCATATTACAGGGGAAAAAAGCACGATCTTATAGTCGATTATTATTAAACTTTGTCAGTACTGAGTGGTGATTTTCGAAGTGTACTTTCTTTTCAAAGCCGCGAAACATGCACCGACGTTTTAATGTATAGCACAAGAATACAGAAAACCATCTATTCGGTGCTCGGGGAGAGCTCCCGATTCATCTCGAGCTTGAGCGCTTCGTCTCCGGGCAAGGTCACCGTGACAACCCTTCCATCCCCTTCCTTTCCCTCGCCATTCCCCGGCCGTGGAAGAATCGAGACCACACCTTCATCCCCAACCCCATGGATCGTATAATTCGCATGAATTGCCTTTTGGCCCTTCAACTCCAACCCATGCACATTTACCTCCTCCAAGTTCACGAATGTCAAGTTTGCCCCGTATAGTATGTAATCCGATCTCCCATCATCCTTACCAACCATCTCTTCGATCCCGCGAGTCTCGTCTGCCGTGTGATCTTCCATCCACGCAACAAGCTCAGACATGCTGGCTGCGGACACCGAGGCAGCCTCGACCGTGCCCACGGTCATGCGATTCCCAAGAAGGCACCGGTCCGTTTCACCTCGGTGATTGCCGGTGCAGATGTTGACAATTCTCGGCCAGCCCTCGCCACGGATCTTGGAGATGGATTTCCATAATACTGCCGACAGAACGTGGAAAGTGGAGGACTTTCCGTGTGGTCTCATAAGGCGGCTGAGCTGGTCTCTGGTGACCAGAAGAGAACGCGTTCTCATTTTCCGGTTGCTGGTAGTTATCCAGCGGTCTCCGGCCAGGTTGACCCGTCTGAGAGATGAGACCTTCCCGGGTTCGGTACCGGGTGACCTGGGCACCTCTGCGGGCACAGGGCTCGCCATGTGCAGGGACCTGGGCGGCTCGTGACCAGCCATGACGTGGCCCCACTGGTTGAGGAAGGTTGAAGCGGAGAATGCGTCTCCGAGGACATGGGCCCAGCTCAGTCCCACTGACATCCCTCCGCACTTGAACCAAGTGAACTGTAAAAAAGGAACACAAAATCAACATCAAAGAAATTGCACTATCTAGGGAGGGAAAAATAATTACGAGGTATTAATTTTTAAAAAAATTTAAATTATTAATTACAATATTAAATGAAAGGTTATTTATCCATAAAAACTATCTAAGAATTCTCTAATTTTTCACACACTATTTTTGTCCATAAAATCACGAACTATGCTATGTTTTCCCTAATTTATCACATCGTTAATTTTGACCGTTAATTGCTAATCTCTAGTATTATGCGTGCCTTCTATCTTATCATAAAAATAGGGAACATATGTTTACACATCTGTTTACACGTCTATCTTCATGACAAAATAGAAAATTCAACAATAATTCGCATTTTTTATGACTAGATGGATACCACGTCAGACTCCGTTTGCACAATTAGTAAAATTAATTGTATACGTTAGCAGTTAACAAACAAATTAATAATGTAGTAGATTAGGGAATTTTGGAATAATTCGTAATTTTGTGAGTAAAAAATAGTTCGTAGTAGATTAAGAAATTTATATATAGTTTGTGATTTTCTATAAAAAAAAGTTTGTGATAGATTAAAGAATTTTTAATCAGTTCATACTTTTTTTAAGTAAATAAGTCTAAATTAAATTATCAAACAGTTCAATAATTGGACCATGAAAGCTTCCTCAAAATAATCATCATGATGCTTGATAAAAAGCAAAATACCTTTCTGATCATTCTGACAATTTCCCCAAGAAAATCCATTTTTGTGGTCGGAGCAGTACTTTGTATAAAAAATTTAATAACTCTTAATTAATCTAAATTCATTTATGGTCAATGTATTGATGATAAAAATAATTTAAATTATGAATTTTTAAATAAAATTTAAATCTGAGATTTTATTTAAGATAAAAAAGATGATAATAAAATAATGAAATTTTTTTGGAAAGTTCCACAAAATGAAAATAATATTCTTATGCTTAGGTAAGAATTAATAAGGAGATATTGATTTATTTTATTTTACAATTTCATATGATGACGGACCGACCAGTGACCAATGATTTGATCTAATTGGCGGTGCCATAAATGCATGCCCACTGAGGAGTCAGAAGTTTTCTTATTTCAAACCAGTCAGGTACCCACCCACCCAGAGATGGAATGCAGGATGAATTAACACTTATTTATTAATAATAAAAATAAGCAATTAAAATTAATTTAATTTTCCAGAGAGTCTTACTGAAATTTATGCATTTTCACCTTATCAAATTCTAATGTACTATTACTTATTCATAATTCATGACTTGCAACTAAAAATATATAAATATTATCACAATATATCTATAAAAAAATTGTCTTAAATAATATTGATATTACTTGTTTAATGAGTCTTAAATGATCCATTATTCTAAATTAACAAATTAATTAAATATATTTGTTATTTAAACTTAATTGAATATTATATAGGTAAACATGCATGCTCTACGTGTTAATGTTCTTTTCATGCGTGAATCGTAATCATAAAGGTTCTTCGTATGGCACCGATCGAACGAGTTAAGTCGATATGTCACGACCACAGAACCCGAAGTTTATAAGTATGTTTTTTTCGATATATATTTAGAGGATTTTTTGGCATGGATTATTTATAATTAATTAATTACCTGAATGAAGACCAGAGGAGTGAAGCCGAGGTCAGGGCCGAGGACATGATCGTAGACCAGAACCTTGTCATCAATCTCGGCGTGACCCTCCATGCCCAGCCACTCGTCGACGGTCTTCTCCGACCTAGCCTCCACGATCCTCACCCCGCTGTCGTTGCACTTCACGAACGGCCGCCCTCCCCCGGCCTCCCCGTCGTCCTCCGCCCTCCTGATCCGGCCGGCGAGCGGGTAGTACAGCTCCAGGCACCGGAAGATCGGTTCCTTGAGGGTGTTGATTCCGAGCGGGCAGTCCGTGCCACGGAAGAAGTAGACGCCTCGGAGGTAGTGGAGCTTCACGGCGAGGTCCATGCCGGTGAGCGCGTGGACTTGGTTGTCTCCGGTCATCTTTGCGGGGACTACAGAGGACAGCTTCAGGTCGTGGACCAGTGAGCTTGTTTGCTGGGTGGCTTGGGACATTTCCGCTACCATGGCTGACTCCCCCACAGAGAGAGAGAGAAAGAGAGAGAGAGACACCCCTGTTGGATTGAAATGTTGTCGATAATTTCGTCTAGAAGCACTGAGTTCTATTTAAAGTGGAAAATCATTGCAAGAAATTATCGAAGATTGTATGGAACTCAAGCTTGAGCAAGTTCGAGTGCCGAATAAAAATGTGCTACTCGAGTGTTTAGCTTTTTCTCAATTGATAATAGAAAGTAATTTGGGTTAGACTCTTGGTTCTTATCACTGGAATTTCATATACTTTCTATTTTCGCGTGTCTTCTTTCGATGTACAGAGTAGACAATACACGTGGGCCTATGAGGAGATGGAACAAAATGGGAAATAAGAGAGCGTGAAGAGTTCTACTGATAAGAATTCGAACTCAGAATCTTTTGATCATAGGTCGAGAACGGCACCACTGTACCAAACCTGATTCATGGATCCTCGGGGTCTCAACGAAAAAGAAAGAAATGTGGAAGTAAATGGTTGCAACTTGTTGGAGTCTTTATGGAACGGGCCGTGGATGATCTGGTGGACAGATACAGCTAAGTTTGCTTGCTTGCCTGCTTAGATTCTTGCGGCTTCTCACGTGGGAGCCGTGGTATCTTTACGATGCCAAAATTATCCGATAAATCCATGCAATTTTCGGCACGAAATCTATACCAATCACCTTCCCACGTGATACATAGGGGGGCAAAAATTTTAGATGGTCCCACTTAACAATGACATTTTTTGAAGAAGAGCTGATTAAATTATTTTAACCTGTATTAATTGCAGTATCTGTTTGGATAATTAATAATAATTTATTTATTTATCATATTTTAATTGATATTTTCTCACTTCACATAACGAGTTAGTATCACGTAAGAATTTCTTGACATACAAAGATAATTAGCCGGTTCTCTGGCTCGATACCCTCCTGCAGAACTTTTAGCCGCCAGAAGGTTTATACTTAGACAGACACGTCGTCAGGAATAAGGGTTGTGGGAATACCCCAAGAAGGCAAACATATGATTTGGCTAACTTTGCATGGAATCCTAACCATCGACAAAGCTGACAGTTAAGATTCTATATTAGACCCGGAACAATGATTTAGTGATTCAAAATTTACTCTCATGTATTTTTGAAAACGTCGAGATTTTGTGTTTGAGGCTCTCAAAATCAGTACAAGGGGTGATTTCTTTACCAAAGAAACGATCAATCATTCAAGGCATATCGTTTGACTGCACATCTCTAGAATACACTACAATGACACTTGGCCTTTAACTAAGATGTCGCAGTTCGGACGTTTCATGCCCCTTCATTTACCTCTTCCTCGTGTCCCCTTCTGTATTCACGATATTTTTTTTATCATAATCGAAAAAAATTCTACCCAAATTCTGTCCTTGCTTTCTCGAAAATCCTCCATTAAAGCCTCCTCTCGGATACTTAAGCACAGTCGATACATCGTTGATGATCTGAAACGAAGAGTTTCTAAAATTATTTATTTTATTAGTGAGCCTCCGTATATTCCCTTTACTCTAGTATTGAAGAGAAATTCTTAAGTGTTCCAGACCTATCACGTGACACGAGAAAACACCAACGACCAATCAAAATATAAGGAATGAGTTAATTGATTCTTATCACATCACCGTGAGACGGAATCTTATACATTTTTAATCCACAATTTTCCAGTTTCGAATTTTATAAATACAAAGAATTCTACTATTGTCGTGATTCCCTCCTATTCCTTTCTACGACCGGACCTTTATTGAACGCGTCACCATCACTTAAATCAATAGCTATCACGGGACACTGGATATAACTTATTTTTGCCCATTTAGGTGGAGTTAGATATGGAGGTTGTGAAAACGATTTTTCTATTTGTTTATTTATTTATTTTTGTATAAAATATTTATTGGTTAATGATAAGGAAGCTTGGAATTGGTCCCGAATAAAATAAATATATTGGTGAGATTAATCTGCCAAATATGTGAGATTATTAATTGTAGGAGGGACCGGAAATCATGTAAAATTCATATTGCGACGAGTATATCACTTGACAGTATTTGCGTAGTGTCACAAATAAATAAAATTTAATCATTTTCAGATTTTTTTTATAAAATTCTTAGAAAACTGAAAAATAACTAAATTTTACCGATTCATGATATCGTATGAGTACCATTACGTGATGGATACTGTACTCTCTCGAAATTATGTGGATCACATTTTCTTCTTTAATATGCCAACCCTCTAACTGCCAGAACAGTTACACAACTTACCTTAATAAATGCAAGTCTTAGTGCAGAGAAAGTCTTCTTAATAAAGGGTGTACTGCAATATATACATATATATATATATATATATGTTACGGGCTTGTCCGCTCTTTCCAGTATTTGACGTGCCACGGGGAGAGTAGCGAATCTATATCAAAGAAAGTTATAACTTTTGGACTAATGAATATGTAAATGTTGTTGTTAATATGTTAAACACGAGAAATTCTGAGGTGGTCCCAACTCACCACATGACATGAGGAAATACCAATCAAAATATGACAGGCGAGTAAGTTATTGTTAATCACCAGAATAGTTGTCATAATTAACACTAATAAGAGGAATTTATTTGGTTATTCCCTATCACGTCATTGTGAGATAGGACCATTCAAGATTTTTTGGTTAAACGCATATTGACTTAGGATATGTGCCGCGCATGTTATATTTAAAGCATTTTTTTATCGAACTTTAAATATTTTAATTTTAAATCGAAAGCAATGCTACTGTATCAAACTTATTTTCCGGTCTTTTTCCGTTACGAACCTTAGGCATTGAAGGTACAGCTATTTACCTATTTATAATAATTTTCCGGACCATAATTGTCGGTCCGGTCCGGTGCGATCCGACCCTCTCCGAATCATACCATCAATTAAAAGGTCGTTGGCAGCTGCAATTTCGTATGCACGAGCATGCAGTATCTCTGGGACCTGACCGGATTGCCACTCGAGGGTCCAGTCGTCGTTTTCGACACTTATGGTTCCAGCGAGCGAATGTGGAAAACGAGCCGGAATATCGTACGTATCGCAGCGTTATCAATTAATACTCGCCATTTTTATCGTACGATTAAACCGACTACCGCGCACTATCGCTCGAAAGTTAATAACGTCGGTGTCGAGGAAAAAGGGCATGTACGTACAAGTACGTGCTGGCGAAGAGAATAATCAATATTGCCATGGTATTCTTCGAGACATCGAGTATTTTGATGATTCGCTATACGATGTCGTCGTCGAAGCTTGGGTGATCTCGTATCCTAACCATTATTATCAGCATTACTCTATGTCTATGTTCTTTTGTAAAAATAATAGAATATACATTTTTTTAATTTGCAATTTTCACTTTTTGGATTTAAATATGGATTGACGATTGAGGGCCTCCTTCCGTTTCTTACTTATTTCCTTTTTCCGAGTTTTTCACTTGCATTTGTTACCGTATATTAATTGTTCTATTGTTAAAATTACTTCTTTTTATTTCGTATTTTGTCGAGTAATACACAAAATTTTTAATTTAACGTATTAATAAACTGTAAACGTGTTTTTACAAACTTTCGTTGAAATTAATTTCTAAAAAGGAGAATAGAAATGGAGAAAAAAAGTAAGAAATGGCTCCTTAGTAAGCTCTACAAGATGAAAAAACAAAATGAAAAACACTTTATTTATTATTATTTTAAGGAAAAGGGCTCATTTTTGGTGTCACTCTTTCTTTTTCAAAAATACCGTTATGCATGTAAATTAAAATATTGTTAACCCTTAAATTGGAACGAAATGAGGGCATGATCGTAAATTTAACATATATAACTAGCCATTTCCCATCATTTTTTGTCTCTCACACTTAAAAATATCATCCTCTTCATTATCTATGTCCTTTTTTCTTTCTAATAGATTTATTTTTAATTGTCACGTTTCATTCTCACTCTTTTATCAGCAAATCGTACGTGCAAATTATGAATTCAAATTTTATTTACACAATACGCTTTTATAACTATCTAACTTAAGAGTTAAGTATATATTATTTTTACTTGAAAAAATAATTATAAATAATTACTCTGATCAATCGTGCATGGATAGTTATTTATAATAAATTTTTTAATATAACACATACCGTGTATAGCACGATTAAACCTACAATTTTCTTTCCAGTAGGCTCCACTTATTTTTTTATATGTATTAATTATATTTTTACACTCTCTTCATTTATGTATGAATTTGTAATTAATTACTTTTATTAATATAATATATACCGTGCGTAATACGGTTTCGTCTGTAGTTATATAAATGAAAACCCACGCATTGAATAATTCAAGGCTTCCACTTTTTTTTTTTTAAATAGGTCTCGGATTTCACCTGTGAATGGAAAGAATCAATTCAGAGAATTCACATAACTAATCTAATTTAAATTTAAATTAGTAAATTTATTGTTAAATTTTTTTCCCACGATGAGGACCTAACGTAAAATCTCTAATTTATGAGTCGGAGTCTTATAATACTGTGTTAATACTGCAAGGTGTCTACAGAAAACATCTTGGCCCATGGTTCCAAAGAGGAGCTGGGGGCTGAGGTGGGGTCGATGGCCCATTTGCAGTTTTTAAACAGAAAAGTAAATAAAGAAAGAGGAAGAAGAAACATGTTCAAGCAGCCAACGGTAGATGGCCTAACAAGAGGAGAAACCATTTTTCCGATCTAAGAGCTTCACGCAAAAACTCGGTTAGTAATCGTCCGATACATTATCATACAGCTCTCGCTCCGGTAATGATAATATCACTGATCAAACGACAGAAAACCAGGATTGTTGGCATTGTTTCAGACACCCATTAACGTATGAGTATGGGATTTTTTGTTCGGATGATGTGCCCTTCTCTCTTCTGGTAACTTGGTGTCCAGATTTGCTTAGCCCTCGTGGTGATAATGCACAGATGGCAATCCTCCTAGATACTGCTGTGGTCCGATCATTTTCGGTTTTAGATTCGAACCGGAACATATTATTGAACTCAACTTGTAATATTATGAACCTAACATGATTGCACATCTGATCGACGCACGGTTCGGGTTAGCTTACAGCATATCACCAAGAATCTCTTCCTTGGCCCCGGAGATCTCTACCTAGGATTCCGAGGGATTTGCTCTCTCGGCTCGTGGACTGTGACTGATAATCGAGCCATGCAGATTTCAACTCATCTTACCCTTCGAGACCACAACTGAGAAATATTGCTGCATGAAAGTCTTCCCATCTGAATCCATTCATTTCCCTTGTACAATCTTCCTTATCCCTGAAAAGAAGAGGGAGAACTCATGGAGATGCATTACTGTTAATGTGCTTCAGCCCAATGCTTCCATCAAATAGACAGACCGAGCAGAGAAAAGGTCATTTGATCGATCATGCAATCCTTCCTCTAGAGTTTGCTACATCGACAGGGAATTTCTATAGGGGTGCGTAAACTCGACTGAATAAAGTATAATCACCTTCCTTTCTATGGTCACATTAAGAGTAAAAATAATATAGAAGAATCAACAAACTCCTTCGAGAACCTGTTGCCTCAGCTACGAGATCTGAGCAATCTCTAACAAAATCTTGTGCAGAGACTGCGGTTTCGAGAAGAAGGGGCAGTGATCGCTGCCCTTGATCTTGAAGACACCGTCAGGTGGGTTTTCTCGGACTAGCTTCTCCTGGACATCGGGGGAGAGGGCTTGATCATCTAGTGTCTGTATGTAGAAGCGGCGGCAAGATCCATATTTCTCAGGGGACAGGGAGAGTTTCTCCATCACGGGTCCCAGCGGGATTGGTCTCATCGAAACCATAGCCAAGGCAACATCCTGCAATGAATAATGAAAATAAACCGATTTGCAAATAAGTGAATTTCAATGAGGAGGGTAAAAAATCGACTAGGAAAAAGCTTGTTCTGCAGCCCAAACTCGTGAGGTGTCAAGAATGGATGATGTACCTTGGCAGGGGATTGATGGAAGTATAGTCCCTTCATCTGTTGTTTCTCAAACATGAACCCTGTGGGAGCCTTCTCCTTTCCGTTTCCATGAATTAAGCACTTCGACTCCTGCATAAAATGTTCTGCAGAGCCAAGCTGCAACAAAGCATCCTATTACAAAACTATGCCGAACCAAGGCCAGATATAATTGGAATATGAGGGAAACACACTCAGATCATATGACTCCATAATGTCAACATATTGAAAGGCCCACCTCTTCGGCAAACACATCGAAAGGTCTCTGGCCATTAGATACCATGGTTGCACAAAGGAAAATTGCTTTTGCAATTTTTTCAGGATATTGCTCCATAGCATATGAAACGCATGCACCCCCAGCACTATGTCCAACCAACATGACCTGCACCACAAAGTGCAACCACATGAGCCTTGAATTTCTACAAATGAAGGAAAGAATGTGGGATCAAAACCAAACAATGGGAACATCTCCAAAAACCTTTTCATCCTCAGGAAGATTTTGAAGATAGTCTATCAACGGCTTTGAATATTCTGCCAGTGTAGTGACACGGTTGGTATCTGCTATATCGATACCCGATCCCGTCAGATCAAGGGCAGTCGGAAGCAACCCAGCTTCCTCTAGGAGAGCTATTGTCTTATACCAACACCAAGCTCCAAATCCTTCTCCATGTATCAGGACAATTTTCTTACACTTGAGGCTCTCCAGGAATTCTGATAACTGTGCAGGAGACGCAGCAAGGTAAGTGTAACTTAGAAAAGATCGAGCCTACCACAGAATAGGATGATTATCAATCAGGAAAGACAGCCAATTTGTGACATCAACATCACTAAGGAAGACAGAGCAGTAATTACAAAATATATGAAAGTGACATTAACAAGATTGAAGCGCAATTCTCGGGAAATGATAAAAGGGAGTTAAATAGGCAGAATCCATAGATGTAGAGGATAATGATTAAGGAAGGGCATATTTCTTCAGAGCATAATCTATAAGCTCCAATCATTACTGTGTATTCCCTGGACGGATATGATTGAAAGACATAATTCAAGAATCACTCTGCCAAAAGTCTTCCATTTTTGTACTTTTGCAGGCATGCTCGAAGCCTTCAAAGCAAAGGGATGGATCCAGAAAATGAAAAGGCTGAAGAAGACAACATAAAGATGCAGCACTGAGAATAAAGCAAAGGTGAATTGCTTATGGCCTCATAAAAGATTCAACTTTTGAACTCCCGAAAAAGAAATAGTAAATAATCAAAAACCAGCTTTTCGCTTTACCCGTGTAGCTTCAAAGAAATACGCTATCATGCTTATTGACAAGCAAGAAACAACAACTCCAGATCCACCACAATTCAGATCCAAATCGAAGCCACAGCTCGGTAAAATTCGAAGACTAGAGCGAGCGAGCGAGCGAGCGAGCTAGCGAGCAGGCTATTGAGAGAAAGGGACCTGCTTTCCGTTGGAGAAGGGGTCGGACAGGGGGCGGCGGCGGGAGCTGGTATTGCCGCCATTGAACCGCCGGGACATGGATCCCTCGAACCTCTGGGACTGGTGGAGCGCCATGGACAGAACCTGCCGGTGGAGGAGCTCCTCGTCGACGAGCAGCTTCCTCTGGGAGCGGTTGCCCATCCGCTTGCTCCTCGATCCACTGATCTCCTTGGACTCCTTCTTCGTCATGCAAATGAATCGATTCCCCATCTCTCTTCCTCTCTCCCCCTCCAAGAACCGGAGCTTAGCCGGACGGAATATCCACAGAGCTTCGCCGGGAAATGGAGCTTCTCGGTGGTGTAGTAGTTGCTAGTTCGTGCACAGTGACGAAGCAGACGACCTTTCTTGTAAATTTCTTCCCCTTTATTAAATAAAAAAACTCAAATCAATTAAATCGTGCGACAGCAATCAGCATTTGCTCGCTCATTAATTGCTGTGTCCCCGTCTCCTTCGTTTCCCAATTCCCGACGTTCCCTTCAGCAGCCGGCCAACTCAGCTCTCCGACATATACCGGCTCCGGAGAGGGCTTTCCGACAACCTTGGATCATCACCTGTCGTGGTCAAATGTCGATAAAACTTAGACGGGGCTTATCCATCACAGATCGTGAAAGTTATCCAATCCAAGGACGAAGAAGTAAAATTAGCGGCGAGTTTAAGGAAATCGAAGAGGAAATTCCGAAGAAATTAGGGAAGTACGTGGGCACAGCACACCGGTCCATCAGGAGAGAGAGTAAAAAAGTACATAACGTTTTATTAATGAGAATTGACCTGATATTCCTTTTTTTTTTTTAGTTTCCAACCCGGTATCCGGTACCCGAAAATTAGCCGACTAATCCGGATTCGGGGTACTGTCGGACGGTTTCCCAAGAACCCCTCCCAAGAAGGTCTGCTGCATTCACAGGGGTTCGAATCCGACTCCTCTGCGTAAGCCGCACAAGCCACTTCCCTTTTCGTTTAGATCAATTACTGTCAAGGTAGGTCTTCTTATTAATGTTGGTACATTCTAATGGATTAATTTGAGAAATTTTTCGGTGGTCACATCTCAGCACGTGATATGAGAAAATTCGATCAAATTATGATAAATAAACAAATTTGTATTGACTATCCGAGCACTTGTCATAATTATTGCTAGTGAGAATAACATAATTTTTACTTTCTGACCATGTCATTTCAAGATAGGACTATCTAAAATTTTTCGGGTCAATGTACTGACGAAATATTTCACTACACATCACTTAACTAATTTAAGTTCGAGTTAAATTGATTATAAATTATTTTTATTCATAATACTTAAATTGAAGGCTTTGTTATGACAAATCACTTCAATTGGCCGGCGTTAATTTTTAAAGGTAATCGTAGAATTTTATAAGAGAATTAATAATTAATGAAATAGAAAGTTAAGAAAATAAAGTTCGGATATCTCGTAATATTAAAAAATTAAGACATTTTTTTTTTGTTTTGCAAAAAGAATCTTATTAATAAGGAATTAGGAAAATCCGAGCAATGAATGAGCGATTATGGTCAAAAGAAAAATTCAAACATCGGTTGAGCAGGTCGAACGACATCGAGATGTTTGACCCGAAGAATATTACATGTTTTTCGATTAATTCTTTTTATAGACGTTTTCTCTCTTATTTTTTGCATGAAAAAAGTCGAATATTTCAAAAATAATTTAAATTACGCATAACTTAAGCTTTTATTTCTTTTTTTTTCCCGTCTTTTTGTTTGGAAAATCTAAGGTCAACAAATCCTGGTGACCATTTATTAGTGTTCTTCAAATTCAAACCTTCACACTCCCTCCGTCATGTCGAGGTTGAAAAACATTAATTGGTCCTCCACATCTTTTTATTTATTGCTCTATGCTTTTGAGAGCTACCTGTTAGGTCTCATACGTACGTATGAATGGACAGCTCGAAATTAATCAAGATCGAGCAATTCTATTGTGTCAGATATGACGTCGGCCTTCATCGGTACACTTGCGATCGAAATTGCAAAAAAAAAATTCGGACTCCAAATTCGCATTCTCGTACTACAACGCACGGGGTTTATCATTTCCGAGTAAAAAGGCGTTAGGTTCAAACATAAAATTATGTATAATATCCTGTCTCGTTATTTTTTTTTCCGAACAAAGTAGGTTATCGGTCTCTGAACCCGACCCGGGTACGATAATTGCATAGAGAAAAAACCGGAAATTTATCATTGCACCGAAAGTTACAAACCGGTAAAGTGTTACTTAATGCTTGCACGAGGAAAAGATGGCATTATAACTACAATGAATGCCATATGCAAGTGGCTAAGTTATTTATGTGTGGTCGTCTTTATTAATATCCATGGCATGTATGATTAAAATTATGTAATGTCTTGCATCTTCTTTTTTTTTTAATGACTGAGGTATACGAGTACCTTCCGGATCCGACTAGCGGTGGTTGCGATATCTCCTCCTTACTGGGGAGGAATGCACCACTGGTGATTTGAACGCAAGAGATCTTAAAAGATCTTTCGAAGACCCACCATCAGGGCCAGCCCTCGTGGGTGTAATATCTTGTATCAGAATGAAGAAAATATTTAATGCCATAAAAATTTTTTAAAAAAAAATTGATGGAGGGTATGATGAAATTGCATCGAGATCCCTGTGATTCTGCGATATTAATTACACGTGCATCCTCCAGCTGCTGATCCGGAAGAGATCGTAAGTGCAAGGTTGAGGTTTGCTCCGAATCCTTCTTTACTCACTCAAGTATCGGTTTCATCGGGAGGTGTCGAACACCGCACGGCAGTGTGGAGATGGAAGCCATCTCTTTCCTACCGATTTGGGTTGTGTTTCGGATAGTTTAATATGCTTTTAAGTATCGGATTGAACTTTATAAATAAAAAAATTTGACAGTTTTCGAATTATTTTTTGAGATATCTTTTTAAAATCATACGTTCTACTTAATATTTCTTTATAAAAATGAAATCGCATGTTAAACATGTAATTTTGAGATGGGATGGAGGTATTTTCGCCTGGTTCTCCTTCGATAAATGACACCCATTCTCGTATTCGCTACCCGAGCTCACTGCATCTCAATCCGAGTCGAGGATCTATCCGTGCACGTGTATGTGTATATAGCCTAGTTTCTAGAATCTTTGCGGGGGGACCAAATCCTAGGAATAGGGGACCGACTCCTACGAATTTGAACATGAGACTGTCTCATTTGTCAACGTTAAAGGTCAATCTCGTCCGTGTACTGCCCTACGTGTCACTTAAACCATTCACATGCATGCCAGGAAGATACAGTCCACGACAATTTACACCGTTCCATTTGGAGGATAGTAAGAGGAAAAGTCTTACATATAAGTATAATACGTGCTATATACCACAAGTCAACGAGTGTCTAATATACAAGCACTAGAATAGTTACCTGCAGATAATAGATTACGAAGATCATATGATAACGTGTTAAATGTCTGTATCGACTTGTGATACATATGGACACGTGGTATACATATTACGCGGAAGATTCTTCAAACACGACTTATCTACTAGCTTGTAACATCTTTCGGTCCGCTTCTATAATGTTGTATCGACTATCAATCCCATTGCCACTTCCCCTCCAGTCTTGTCACTTCACTACCCATTCCCATCCACAGAGACACGTAACAACAACAATTCCTTCTGGCTGTCTTCCAACTGCATAACATCTTTTTCCCAGTACGGTATATTGGAGAAAGGGGATTAGTTTTCCCACAGAATTATGTACATAATGGAAAACAGTTTCAGTTTTCTGTTTTCCGGGCCTCGAGAAACTGACCTAATGGTGAAAACATGGATTATTATCAGGATAAGAATCATCTTGCTTTGCTTGCACTGCCATGCAGCGGTTCCCTGTCTGCATGCTTTGCACTCACTCCACAATGATGCTCTCTGGCATTCATTCCTTACAGTAAAAAAATTAATTATGGGAAATTTGGTGGCGTTAGGTTGGATTTGATTCCCAAATAGAAAACAATTCTCTTGAAACCACCTTTGTTTAATAAAGGGCTCCTTCGAAGATTCGTTGCATTTTGGGGTCCATTCCCCTCTATTAGGTTCTGCATATCATTGCCCATCATTTCATATTCAGTGATCACTCATGCACCCAACAGAACCACCCACCAAGAGACCACCTCATCTGGATCTTATGTCATGTAGAAACATATGAAACAGGCAGCCGCGGGGACAGACCTAATCACATAAGAATCAGTTTATGAGGGCGACTTCACAGCACCCAGCCTCCCAAAGTCCGTCCTGGCAAGTAGGCAATCGAGCCATGTTACTGAACTGTATGAGAAACTACTTCAAGTTTTACCTTTAGCAACTGCACTTTTCGCGATTAAGGGCTGCAGCTCGGGTTAATCCGCGGTATGCTGAAACACACATCTTAAAGAATTGCAGAACAACAGCCTTTTGTTCTTTGAATGTGGTGCATACGTATCATGGCTTGGACCCGTTTCTGTATTTAACTTTTCAATTATATCGGAAGCACATTTGCCCGTAATGTTACGGGTGAATACCTTGGAGTGAAGAGGGAGACAGGAGGGTCTAACAACACACGAGTGTCTTCAAAGTAAACTTCTTCAAGTATCTGTGTCGCTTACAAACGATAATTGAAATGATCATTCATGGTTATAGATATATTTACTTGGCATCATCATCACTCCTCCCTTCCCTTCCACCGCCCTGTCACCTCGCATCTGTTCATCTGACCTAACACCTTCTTACTTCTGCACTTCACATTACGTCAATACTGTTCTTTTTATAGTAACAAGGGCCCTCATACGTATGTCTTGTATTACGATGTTCTGCATTGACAGGCATCATCACGGTACAATGTTTCTGTTGCGTGTGTGTCTGTCCTTCAGTTCCTATCCATGGTGGTGCTTCCTAGGCTTGTGAAATAACCGTTTTGGCCCTTAACCTCTCCAAAAAATGGCTGACTACTTCCTCCTCTGCCTTGCCATTTTCATGTTGCAATTCTTTCTCCCGGCGATCGCCTCCATGGAGGTTGAGACTGAAGCCCTGCTCGAGTTCAAGAGTCTTCTCGAGGACCCCATGAATGCCCTGGAATCATGGAAGCCAGGTCCGGGGTCTCCCTGCGGATTCCTTGGAGTCACCTGCGATTTGACAATGGGGGGTGTTCTGGGGGTATCCCTGGAGAATATGTCTCTCTCCGGACGAATCTCCCCTTCCATTTGCAAGCTCAGGAGCTTGACTTCACTCTCCCTGCCCTCGAACTTCATCACCGGAAAAGTTCCTCGCGAGCTCGCCAACTGCAGTAACCTGCGAGTCCTGAATCTGAGCAGGAATGAGATGGTTGGGAAACTGCCGGACCTATCCGGACTGCAGAATTTGCAAGTTCTCGATCTATCAGCCAATTACTTCACTGGAGAAATCCCCCGTTGGATCGGGAACTTGACAGGATTGATGTCTCTGGTTATCGGGGACAATGACTATGATGAAGGAGAAATGCCAGCAAGTCTTGGAAATTTGAAGAATCTGAAGTGGCTCTATCTTGGGCAGTCCCGTTTAAGGGGAGAGATTCCTGAGGAGATTTTTGGATTGGGCTGGCTTCAGATATTGGACTTATCGGTTAATAGGATCTCCGGCCATTTGCCGAACTCGATATCAAGGTTACGGAATCTTGCAAAGCTCGAGCTCTTTGCCAACGGGTTGACTGGAGATATCCCTCCGGGGCTCGCAAACCTCACAGTTCTGCAGGAAATCGATATATCAGCGAATAAATTTTATGGGACACTCCCAACAGAAATTGGAAATATTGAGAACTTGACGGTCTTCCAGTGTTACGAGAACAACTTCTCAGAAGAGCTCCCTCAAGGTTTCGGCAATTTGCGCTATCTGAAGGTGCTCTCTGTTTACAAGAACAGGTTTTCTGGCAATTTCCCTGCGAATCTCGGGCGGTTCTCTCCTCTAGAGAGTATCGACATATCAGAGAACAAATTTTCTGGCGAATTCCCAAGTTTCCTGTGTGAGAACAGGAAGCTGCGGTTCTTGCTTGCAGTGGAAAACAATTTCTCTGGCACTTTTCCAGTCTCTTACGCCGACTGCAAATCACTGGAGAGGCTAAGACTGACCCAGAACCGCTTGTCGGGTACTATTCCAGATGGAGTTTGGGCGCTCCCAGGTGCAAAAATGGTTGATTTCGGGAGCAATCAGTTCGTTGGCGGGATATCTTCTAGTATACGGTACTCAACTAGCTTGGAGCAGTTGGTATTGCAGAACAATCAGTTTTCCGGGAATCTGCCGGTGGAGATCTCCCAGTTAAAGAACTTGCAGAGGCTCTATTTGAACAATAACAGCTTCTCAGGCAGTATACCACCTGAGTTCGGGAATCTGGGGCAGCTCTGGTCTCTGCATTTGGAGATGAACTCAATCTCGGGGCCAATTCCCCCGGAACTCAGCTGGTGCTCAAAGTTGGTGGACATTAACCTGGCCTTGAACTCTCTGAGTGGAAAAATCCCAAGTTCGATCTCATTCATGAGTTCATTGAACTCCTTGAACGTCTCGGGAAATCAGTTGATGGGACCGATCCCGGAGAGCCTGAACAAGCTGAAGTTGAGTTCAATCGACGTGTCTGGGAACAGACTTTCAGGGGAAATTCCTGCTGATCTATTAACAATGGGTGGAGAAAAGTCATTTGCTGGAAATGAGGGACTTTGTGCGGATATAAGCTCGAAATCCATTGTAATGGATTCGCAGATCCCGATCTGCAGCACCAGGAAGTCTAGGAAAAGCCACTCACTGTTAGATAAGTTCGTGCTCTTCAGCATCATGGTATCGGCTCTATTTGCAGTTCTAGCCGGCTTATTACTCACAGCCTACTGTAATTTCAAGCTCGAAGAGGGTGTTGCCCGTGATCGAGAGAATGGTGATTTCATCAGTCAAGGGAAGAAACCTGATGACTTGATCAAATGGAAACTCACATCCTTTCACCATGTGGAAATTGATGCCGAGGACATATGCAACTTGGAGGAAGCGAACTTGATAGGGAGTGGTGGGACAGGCAAGGTTTACCGCCTCGAGTTGAAGAAAAGCTGTGGAAATCTTACAGTGGCCGTGAAGCAGCTGAGGAAGGAAGACGGGGTCAAGCTCTCACTCACGGAAATGGAGACCTTAGGGAAAATCCGGCACCGGAATATTCTCAAGCTCTACGCCTGTCTGATTAAGGGAGGTTCCAGTTTTTTGGTGTTCGAGTACTTGGCAAATGGTAATCTGTTCCGGGCACTTCACGGGCCAGTTGAGGGGAAGCTGCCTAAACTCGACTGGTACCAGAGACACTGGGTTGCACTAGGAACCGCAAGGGGAATTGCTTATCTGCACCACTACTGCTCCCCGCCAATAATCCACCGGGACATAAAGTCGACGAACATTTTGCTCGATGAGGATTATGAACCAAAGATTGCCGATTTGGCGTAGCCAAGGTCGTGGAGAAGGCAACAGAGGGTAATGAGAACTTCAGCTGTTTTGCTGGTACCCACGGTTACATAGCTCCTGGTGAGTTCCATCAACAAATTCACTTTGTGACTCATCAGCATATGAACTTTAACTTCTGAGCCCTTATTTTGCAGAGCTTGCTTACACCCTCAAGGTAACGGAGAAGAGCGATGTGTACAGTTACGGAATTGTGCTGCTGGAGCTGGTCACCGGGAAGAGGCCGATTGAGGAAGAGTTCGGGGAGGGAAAGGATATCGTCCATTGGGTTGTGACCAACCTCGACAGCCGCGAGAATATCCTCAGGTTGCTCGACAGCGAAGTGGTATCGGATTTGAACAGAGACGAGATGATCAAGGTTTTGAAAGTCGCTGTCCTTTGCACCTCCAAGCAGCCATCCCTCCGACCCACCATGATAGAAGTGGTGAAGATGCTCGACGATGCTGATGCATATTCATTTAGGTCCACTGACAACGGTTCCGACAAGAACGGGAAGCTTGCGACCTAGAGTTTTGGAGCCGCAGCGCTTGATGTTATTAGATCATCCCATACTGGGCTAAACTGCGTCTCTTCTTTGTTGCTTTGCTTGTCCACTTTACCATGACAGCAATCTGGTGCAGTCTTGCAATGTAAATACACAATATAACGCATCTGCTATACAATGTTCAGGATGAGACGCTGTAAGAAACCCCAGGAGATGGGAAGACAGTAAAACCGTCTTTCATTTTCTGACTCTCCGGATATTATGCAGGACCGAAGTTTGATCATGGCATTCGTGTATTTTGTTCTGATTTGTGCAAGGAAGAACGACTTTTTGTCTGTCGATACTGGCTTGGAAACTCTATTCCCTGAGGGAGCTCTACCAAAGCTTCATATCATACATCACCAGTCATTTGACTGGCTCCTGCATTGTTCTATTTCTCAAAAGAAGAGGAACCAACTGTGCAGAAACTGAAACTTCTCATTTGACCAGTTTGGACTTACAATTTTGGAGTCCATCAAATCTAAATTGAAACACGTAAAAACAAAAAAGATTAAAGATTGGTGTTATAAACTCTCATCGGCTTCTCATCTTCAGCCTTTGGCATTCTAAAAATGATGCTCGAGTATATTTACCATCATCGGTGTGTTCTGCTGCTTCTATGCTGCCACAGAACGGGGAATAGCTTTCTTCTGCTTGACCTGCTCTGCGAGAGCATTGTTGATTTGCTTGAAGACTTCCTCCTTGGAAGCATCTCCGTTCACCTGATTTTGTCTGTGAGACAAAAAACAGGATAATAAACTCCAGCAAGTCGAGACTATAAAATAAATGAATGTTAGGGCCTGCCCTTCGAGGATTCTTGGGACACTATTAAAGTCAATGTTCATTATATCTTTCACCCAATGGAGGTGACTCTTACACCAATATTTTCAACATCTTAATTGAATGAGACGTAGTTACATGCCTTAACTGTGATGTCCTCGTACATTGAAAGCACAGCCTCCATGTTTTGACAATGAGTGCGCAGCCGCAATTTTACCTGAAAGTGAGCAAAATTGGGCAATGAATATCTGTGTAGGTTTCAACTTTACAATCTTTTCCCCAATTTGATTTTGCTGTCTTCAAATGAAAAACAAATGACAAGTAAGAACAGGTGCACGCAAAGCTAAAGAAACACATTATCTTGGAAAACAAGTGTCCCATGCATCGGTAGAATGTCTAAGCTCATTTTCATCACCAGGTATGGTGGGTATGATCTTAAGACTTTAACATGTTTATTCTCAATACCTTTTCTGCAGTATCATCGAATCTCTGGGTCAGTTTCACAGCAATTTATTCATTCTCTGGAGGAGAATACTTCAAGTGATATATCTTCCCTGTAAAAGGGTCTAATCTTCGTCCAACAACTCTCTCCACAAGAATCGCTTCAGGAACCTACAACATCAGCAACATTCTAAAAAATTCTAAGAAAATTTTCACGTTATTTCACATTCTCACTAATTTACAGTGAATTTCCTGCGAAATGGGAATGTGTAAAATAGTCTGCTAACTGGAGAAAAACCTGAAAGCTCAAGCCTCGAAGAGTGGCAGGCTTTACTTCCTTCCAAAAGAATGAAGATATCAGGTTCGAATCCGAATTTCTTCAAAGCAATTGCTTGGGATGAGCTCCGAAGGTATCCATCCAAGAACCAGCCATTTTCTAAGGAATCAGGTTGCAATAACCGCTCCTTCACATCTACGGGTGAAGACAAAGTAAGAGGGATTGTGAAATAAAAACTTCAGCATGATTAATTATAACGTAGAGGTGAAGATACAGAGCCTAGGCCTATACCATTATGACTATTTCATTGGGAACCAATTGTCCATTCTCCATGAATTCCTTTGCCCGTCTGCCATTTTCAGTCCCAGCGGCCACCTCTGCCCTCAGAAGACTCCCAGCAGCAATGTGAACCAAACCATACTGCATATATACACCGATGACTTCTACTCAATCTGCTGATTACTCGCTGGCAATCCAAAAATGAAAATGATTCATCACGACTCGCCTAGAAAGTGAGGTCCATAATTCATGAAAGAGGAGTAGTCCGGTAAGCATTCTCCATAGACAAGCTTAAGTTTGAGCCAAGTATGGCCAGAATATGGGTGAAAACAAAAGGCTTTTTCGAAAAATGAACATGAGCAGGTGCTTCTACTAAAATCACAAGCTGTACATAGGGTATCTCATCTCAGAAAATGTAACCCTTTCATATGCTCTATGACTTTAGAACTGGTTTCACATTGTTGTAGGCCAACGATAATATTTCAAGTATCACAGCTCCAAGCATCCTAAACAAGCACCTCCATTCCCAATTGCTTAATTCCTTATTCAAGTCTCCAATACCATGATTATGTGCCAAATCAAACAATCGTCTTTTTCTCCACCGACCGGTAAAGTATATCCTCATCCTCGCATGGGGGGATCCAGAGCACAGGCTCGGCCAGAATAAAAATCGTAAGCCAGGCTTGCTAGGTAACAACGTTCATTCACTCTCCAAGACTCTACACTGAACTGTCAGATTTCTTTCCAACAAATCCTCACAGTAAAAATTTCAGAAACTCCCTTGGATTCAACTAAAAGATGAAATAACTTATACCAAAATTGAAATCGAACCAGAATCATTTCCATCAGTTAATGATCTGATCCGTTGAAAAAAATGTACAACCTTTTGAAATTATTTTTCGCTCGGGCATTATTTCAATCAGAATGAATTGGTTCCATACTCAATATAAAGAACAACATTTCAATCAGACAACCATAATGCGACAACATTGTCCAATTCAAGTCCAATACTCTTAAGAATGACAAGTCAGCTGCAATGAAGTTCGAGTAAACGGGAAGGCATTGAAATGAATTGGTCTCCACCAACTGAAATTGAGACGCTATAGCGGGGAAAAATTAAATATTGAGAAAAGAACTCGCGCCCTGTCAGTGATGAGCTCACACTGAGTGTCTTTCCCGGAAGCAGGGGCGTCAGATATCATAGCACTCAAAGGTTGGGACTTTGCCAGCGCCATGACGCGATTCGCATGGGAAGGGCTGCAGGGAGTGGAAGGAGAGGGAAGACCGACTGAGGGGGTTCTCTGGAGAAGGGGAGCGAGGTTGGAGCTTCGGTTTTGTGACGACGTGCATGTGAAGCAAGCAAGCCATTCTTTGCCCCGCCGCGAAGTGTCGGCTTCGGAGCGGTGGAGGCGGTGGCGGATGGCTGGAGTGGACCGGGAAAAGTCGCGGTGATGGGGCTTAAATTGCGGAGTGCGTAAATCGCACCAATTTATCATTTTTCCTAATTTTCCGGTTTTAAGATCAACTTCTATCATTAATAGATTGGAGAAATGGGTGAAAGTAGAGTATTTTTTGAAAATATTTCGTGAAAAGTGGTTACTTTGAAACTAATTACGGGAATATGGTTTTAAAAACGCATGTTGAAGATGCGGTTTTCTCTTAATGAACCGCATCTTCAACATGCGGTTCTTGTGTTAGTTTTTTTTTAGTTTCCGGGAAAAACCGCATCTTGAAGATGCGGTTCTTGTATTTTTTTTTCAATTCGTCAGAGAACCGCATCTTCAAGATGCGGTTCTCGTAAAATTTTTTTTAATTCCGGATAGAACCGGTTGGTCAATTCCGCAGAGAACCGCATCTTGAAGATGCGGTTCTCTTAAATTGAAAAAAAAATTACATAAGAACCGCATCTTCAAGATGCGGTTTTGCCCGGAAACTAAAAAAAATGACACAAGAACCGCATGTTGAAGATGCGGTTCATTAAGAGAAAACCGCATCTTCAACATGCGTTTTTAAAGCTCTATTCTCGTAATTAGTTTCAAAGTAACCACTTTTCACGAAATATTTTCAAAAAATACTCTACTTTCACCCATTTCTCTAATAGATTGATTTTGTCTTTATGCCAGGCGCATTAAATTTGCTACGTAAATTTCGCTCAATAAATACTCAGATATTTCAACCCTATTCGGTGTAATTCAATTTCAGTCAACTCCAGGATCGACCCAGAAATCTCAGCCTCAAATTCAACAGAGAGTTGATGGATTGATTTATTTATGAATTAGAGTAATTCAATAACATCTTAGATAAAATTTGTCAATCATATATAGAATTTTATAGATTTTCCTAGACGAACAACCAATACTCCTAGATCCATCCATGATCAACTCGCAATCAAAGTGATAAAAAAAAACATTTAAACAAGTTTTTCCTGATTTTCTCACTGAAAAAAATCCATATTTTCTTCCTTCATGAAAGGTTGAGATTTATTAAATACACATAACTATGAGTTGGTTAAAATGTTACAGCATGTCTTCTGCCATAATCTTGGGTTTGTGCCTTATAAATTGAAAGAATTCATATTGAACATGTTGAAAAATAATTCGGATCCCAATTAGTTAGGATCCACTGTATTTCATGATACTAAATAGCACGTATGGAAAAGAAATCATCAAATACGAAAATGCTGAAAAATGAACAAGTATTTTGAATCTGCGCTGACTTATTACTGCAGATTTTGTGGGAGATGGATGGTTGAAACTGATGCATGAACAAAATGATAATTTAAAATTGGAGAAAATAAGATTAGAGAGACTCGGAGAGATGATTAGGCAGTTAACAAGCAGAAGTTTTGCCCTCCTTTTAGGGGGTTTGCCAAAAAATGCAGAGTCCATTTCTCTCAAGCAAAGGAGTCGGGCTCTGATCGATCGCTCCGTGCCAAACACGGGAGGAATGAATCGCACCACAAGTACAAGCCTGTTTCCGGGGTACGTTTTCGATGAACCGAACCAAGCGTCCCCGGAACCAACCTCATGCTTTTGGCTCTTGGCAGCACTTGCCAGCCATTTATTTATGTGTTAAGTGCGTACCAACTCATGAAACTGGTGGCGACTAAGCGAAGAGATGATTTTAGATTAGATCAGTTCAAAGTGGAGAAAAGGGCGATGCTTTGTCTCCAGTTCAAGAAAAGGCAGATGAGTATCTGCAAATCATTTCTCCGCGGGCGTTAAATGAAAACGACAGGCACTTGTGTTTTACATTTAAGGAGCCAGAAGAACACTCCAACCTCAACCTCAAACCTCGTCGGTGTTGGTTTGCAGATGAGCAAATAGAAGTCTCTATGAATATGTCAATGATCGGAGTGCGCCTCCAGATCGAAGATCGTCATGTATACATTCCCCCCTCCACCGAGAAAATTAGGTTTTTCGGTTTTCTTGTTGACTGATTTGGAGGAGATTGATTGTGTTTGTGTGTGAAGGTGGTGATGGACAACGGGCTAGTTCAAGTGACGCTGTCGAACCCGGAAGGCATCGTCACCGGCGTAAGCTACAATGGCATTGACAACCTGCTTGAAGTTCTCAACGACGAGTCCAATAGAGGGTGAAAACTTTTTCGACCGATTCCCTGTGTTTTAAGCCTGTGATCGGTGAATTTACGACCAGACTTCCGATCGCCGGAGATACTTCATGAACTTGTGGGGGTTCTGCAGGTACTGGGACCTTGTATGGAATGCGCAGCCAAGTTCCACGGGGGTATTTGACGTGTACGTTTGGCCATTTTCTATTGTTGGAAATCGACTAGAACGAAGTTGTAATTGGCTTGCTGGCGAACAAAATTTCCGACAGATTCTCTTCGGAATGTTTTTGGAGTGTATGCCGTGAATTCTTTTGTTTTTCAACTCTGAAAATTAATCCATAATCTTGCAGGATCAAGGGAACAAGCTTCGAAGTTATCGTGGAAAGTGAAGACCAAGTAGAGATATCGTTCAGAAGGACTTGGGAGAGCTCTCAGGAGGGCAAGGCAGTCCCACTCAACATAGACAAGAGGTCTCGTTTCGGTCTCTCTTATTATTGAAAAAAATAATATAAACATTTTATCTTATTACAATTTTATGTGTCATTACTGTTCTTTGTGAGAAAATTTTGTAATTTTTGTATATGAGCCTTCTTGAAGGAATATTCGTTCAATCGAATCAGAGAAAGACCCTAAAAAACTTCATTTTCCTATAAAATGGGCACAACATTTTTTGAAATTGTAATCAGATAAGTAAATAGAACGAAAATTTAAGATAATAACATCATTTTATTTCATTCCATTTTTACGTGTAGCTAAGAAATATATTTTACTAATCTTGTGTCGGATCAAAAATTAAGGTTTGTAATGCTTAGAGGCTCTTCGGGCTTCTACTCGTATGCCATTTACGAGCATTTGAAGGATTGGCCTGCTTTCAGCCTCGGCGAGACCAGGATTGCTTTCAAGCTTCGGAAAGACGAGTAATAAATTAATTTTTAATCGATTTGTCTGATCATTTAATTTCATTTTGATGCTGTTCCTTAAAAATTAATTCCATTTCCAATACCAAGAGGGGTTGGGCCGAGTGGTAAGCAGCTCGGTGCCGCTTAAGGATGTCTCAAGTTCGAGACCTCACGTACGCAGACACCCCTCTTGGGAGCCTCACCCGCCATTGCCAGGCGTGCGACCCAGGGCGACCAACGGATTAGTCAAGTATGGTTGGCTGAAAGATGTCATCTCACCGCTTGGATATCGTGGCTGGCGACCAAAAAAAAAAAAATTCCATTTCCAATAACTCCTTTTTGGAAATGGAGCAGGTTCCATTACATGGCCATGGCGGACAACAGGCAGAGGTACATGCCCTTGCCGGAGGACCGGTCTCCCCCGAGAGGCCAGCAGCTCGCCTACCCGGAAGCCGTCCTCCTCGTCAACCCGATCGAGCCCTCTCTTCAGGGAGAGGTACGTGCCATTTCTCTACCCCATAAAATACCGACAGATTGTGAGATAGTATCCGTCAGATGACTCGTAACCGTGCCATGTGCCTTGACTTCAGGTGGATGACAAGTATCAGTATTCGTGCGATAACAAGGACAGCCAGGTCCATGGATGGATATGTACTGAGGATTCGCCGGTAGGGTTCTGGATGATCACCCCGAGCAATGAGTTCAGGACCGGTGGACCGGTCAAGCAGAACCTGACTTCTCACGTGGGTCCGACGACTCTGGCGGTGAGTGATCACTGACTACTCGGGCGACTCTCAGCACAGGACCGAACCGGACTCGGACTGAGCCAATCTCGGGCATTTTTACATTTTACATGTTATTTGTTAGGTGTTTGTGAGTGCACATTATACGGGAGAAGATCTGGTTCCTAAATTCGAAGCCGGGGAGGAATGGAAGAAAGTGTTCGGGCCAGTCTTTGTCTATTGCAACTCGGCCTTCAATGGCGACGACGACCCCATTCCTCGTCTCTGGGAAGATGCCAAAATCCAGGTTAAATTATACATGCTAAGTTATTAAAATAGAGCTTTGAAAAAAATCCAAATTTATATTATAAATGATTATATAATAAACGGGAAAATTTGAGGCTTTACTTTTTAATCGAAAAAAATACGTGTTAAAATTAATGAAAAATTGGAAAATGTAATTAAATCAGGCAAAGTCCGAAGCCGGGAGCTGGCCGTACAGTTTCGTAGCTTCTGAGGATTTCCCGGCATCGGATCGAAGGGGTAATGTCAGCGGCAGATTACTAGTTCGAGACCCGTGAGACTTCTCCAATCCCGACTCTTCTCAACTATCTTTCTTATCTTCCTTTTTTTTCCTTCCTTAATTTTTACAAAAAATAATTTATTTATATTTCCGTTGGCTCATCGTGTTCGTAATTAGAATCCAAAGTTACAGCATTTGGCACGATGTGTGTTGGCTCCGTAGGTACATCAGCGACGACTACATACCGGCGAAGGATGCCTACGTCGGATTGGCTCCGCCCGGCGATGTCGGGTCCTGGCAGAGAGAATGCAAGGTTACAATTATTACTATAAGACCCCCTTTGGTGGGACAGAATGTAATGGAATTACAGTCGTCATTCCGACCTCCATTCTATTTCTTCTGTTTGATTGTGCAAAGATGAAACAAAATGACCATTTCGATGGAATAACCATTCACCCAATTTCTTCAAATTTCATTCCATCCCATGAAGGAAGAAATGAAATATATTCTCATTTGATGAATAATGTGATAAAAATAATAAGTATTATGTCTTTATTAATTGACAATCCATTAAATTTTTAAATATAAAAATAAAAAATAAAATAATCTCTAGACTCTTATTCCTCAGGGCTATCAGTTTTGGAGTAGAGCAGACGAAGAAGGCTACTTTTGGATCGGAAATGTACGAGAGGGAGAACACAATCTCTACGCATGGGTGCCCGGGTTCGTCGGAGACTACAAATACGACGTCGTCGTCCCGATCACACCGGGTAAAAGATTTCTTTACATACCAAACATCTTTAACATTTCGAGCTTTCTCCATTTCATCAACTTCTTGTCGGCATTAGCACTTGACACATGTAACGAGTTTTCGAGTGCGTCTCACTTTTAGGATGCGACATCGACATGGGAGAACTAGTTTTTGAGCCTCCTAGAAAGGGACCTACACTGTGGGAGATCGGAGTTCCTGACCGGTCGGCGGCTGAGTTCTACGTTCCTGATCCTAACCCGAAGTACGTCAACAGGCTGTACGTGGATCATCCCGACAAGTAAGGATCTTGTAGAAACTCGACCTACACAGTCATCTCTTATCACACGGCCGGGATCGATCTAAGCCGGTCATCGGTTGATTACCGGAACATTCTTGTATTCGACAGGTTCAGACAGTACGGATTGTGGGAAAGGTACGCGGAGTTGTATCCCGACGGGGATTTAGTTTACACCGCTGGCGTCAATGACTACGGAAAAGATTGGTTCTTTGCCCAGGTGACCAGGTGAAGAACCATTGTTACAAGTTCATTTGCTATTAAATTACACTGGGGCCCTCGATGAAGCGAAAATTTGCAGCGGCGGTTCGTTTGTTTTGAAAAATTGTGTTCTGATCCCCGGTTATCTTCTGCAGGAAGAAGGATGGTAGGTACGGGGGTACGACCTGGCAGATACGATTCACGCTCGATAACCTGAAGGCAACCGATGTCTATACGCTACGGGTAGCACTTGCATCGGCAACCCTTTCGGAGTTACAGGTACCTAGTAATAAACTCTAGATTGCATAATACCAATTTATTCATAGTACTTATCAATGAACTGAATGTGAGAATTCCAATGACGATAGTGAAATTTAAAATTTTTTAATCTCAAATTGGACCGAACTAGTTACTTGCTATTCACTATGGTGATGGCCTTTTTCCTCTGTGGGCTTGAAAAAAGGTGAGGGTGAACAACCTGAAGGGCAATCCGGTCTTTTCAAGCGGGCTGATCGGGAGAGACAACTCCATTGCCAGGCATGGGATTCACGGGCTGTATTGGCTGTTCAGCGTGGAGATACAAGGGACAAGGCTGGTCGACGGGGACAACATCGTCTTTTTGACACAGCCAAGGAGCACCAGTCCCTTTCAGGGAATTATGTACGACTATATCAGGCTTGAAGGTCCCCCTTCATCCTCCTCGACTCCATCAAGGGAACCCTAAATTGAAGCATCATTCATTCATGATATATCCCGATTTCCATAAACTCGTTTTCAAGCTACATCATGTTCAGTCATAGTTGTCACCGCCCTAAATTTCGATCTCATAAGTTTGGTAGGTTCGGGTCGTCGTTGATCGTCAATAACAGCATAAGGTAGAGCACAAGACTGTCACCGCACAATAGTAGCATTTGTCAGCAAAGATGATCTTTCGGATCCATGGAGGTAGTTACATGTACTCGTGCCCTTTTTAAGAAATTCGGACGATGGATTCAATCATCAGTGTTCGTTCGAGGGGTTGTTCTTGAACTTCTGTTGATTTCTTGGGGGCAAAGTGAGCGATGGATGTATCGTAGATTCTTATACAACTTAATTAGTTATTTCATGTTCATCACTTTCAGACATATACTTCAGCGATGAATGCTTACCCATGTTATTCAGTTGATCATTCCATTCCGTGAACCGTGAATAAGCACAAAGCTTTAGCGTGATGCTTGTGCTCGACTCGAGTCTTTGAAATTAGGTCTCTCGTTTCTCGACTTACCGAGTATTTAACAGGAATCGCTTTAGTACGATTTTATGATAACAATCCTAAATGAGATAATGCATATATCTTGGAGTCAATCTGCCTCGGATAAAGCTCGTATAGGCAGACTGGATCGGTTTCTGCATTGGGATTTCAAGTTTAAGTCAAGTTGGAATCTCATGGCATGAGCTCAACACCGGGGACAGCCCTACCAAATCACAATTTGCGTTAGGAGACTCTCCGTAGTTTGTTCATTCTTTCACATAATAACCATTCGTTTACTTCAATTTTTTTGGGTGTAACTTGTGGGAGTCATTTTGGTTTTTCACCATATTAAGGTACTTCTTATTCTTGTCCTCGCTATTATGAGCATCAACCTTTTTGTTTCTCGATACGCTTAAGGATAAGAGGAAGAAGACGAAGTAATTAAGTGATACGAGAACTAATTTTAATTAGAGTCGAATTCGTAACATCTTATTTTAGATTAAAGATAATATCATTGTACCGAATCATCTTTCTCTTATAAATATCAACTCTCGACTCCTAAGCTTTGATCTCTCTAAATTGCTTAAGCCACCATCCTTGTCTGCTTATTGTTCATGTCAATTTAACAGTCCTTGAACAGTGTCTGCTCTTGGTCCTTTCTGCATCTATCATGTGAAATATGAAAGGTGGCGTAATATACCATAACAACAAAGTCCCGGCAGTAATATAATCGAATCCGTAACGATTTGTTGAGGAATTCTTGATTTACGAACATATCCCAAATAAAGACTTTCTCGAGATAATAAATTGTATCTTCTGTTAATTACGCAGTTTCCTTCATGCTAATTACAGGGTGTGGTTAGGTCCAAAATATAAGGAAAGGACACCCTAAAAGGGGTCACTTTGCGCCCATGAAAAGATTACTGTTCTTGTAAGGCTGTGTTTATGAAGTCACCAAAACCGTTGGGTACGACTTGTCACTGCGTGGAGAAAAAACTTCAAAGGAATCTCCGGAAAAAGGGGGGAAAAGGATCATTTGCTTCTTTTGTACTTCAAGTAATATACTATTAAGAAATACATATATGTGTGTGTGTGTAAGTATGCATTTATAAACATAGATATTAATGGCATATTCTGCACTTATGGAGTCATCACAAGGCTCTCTGCATGCTAAGATGGAAGGTGGTGCAAAGGGAGGTCGCGTCTGTTGCAGTATCGGCCTCTCCGATGAGTCGTCCAACCGGGTTCGGTTGCATGTCCGGAATAAACACGTGAGTTTCTCTTCTTTGATTCGTGGGTTCGGTTTCAACATGTGCAGATTCTCATGTTTATCTCATTGTGTTTGCCTGACACGATCGACGGTGTGAAAGAAACCGTGGATATCTGATATGAGAGTTCTGACATGTTGAGCATGAACTTTGGACAAGGTGGTCATGGACAACGGCTTTCTTCAAGTGACGATATCGAAACCTCAGGGAACGGTCAGCGAAGTCCGGTACAATGGCATCAGTAACCTGCTCGAGTCTCGCAACGATGAAGGCAACCGAGGGTAACTCGTCGAGGTTTCCACTCCGAATGTGAATCATAACATCATAGTTGATTGACTAATGTTCTCCTAATTTCGGATACTGGATCGAGTCCATTGATCCATGTTATCAGATGGCCATTCGAGCTGCACCCATCTGAGCTTGGTTTACAGCGAACCCGACCTCGTCTGTTGGAACTAAGATCCATGGATTTGTATACTACAGAAATTGGAATAAGCAAATTTTAACTTTTGGTTTGACTCCTAAAGGAATGATAATGTTTAGCATTAAGTTTAACATAGTACTTTACCCAGCAGAATCGATCAATTTAAATTACTCGGACTAGTGATTAATTTTGTAGGTACTGGGATCTCGTATGGAGTTTAGCCGGGAGTACAGGAACAACCGGTTTTGATGATCGGTATGCTCCACACACCTATGTGGCAATTTTATCTTCTAGACTTGTAAATGTTCTTTTCTTTCGTCTGATATCATTCTTATAATCCGTGGTTCGGACAGGATTAAAGGAACCGAGTTTAACATCATAGTGGAAAATGAAGAACAGGCAGAGATATCATTCACAAGAACCTACGACACGTCTCAGGAAGGCAAGATGGTCTCACTAAACATAGACATTAGGTTCGTACGTATGCACATCCTGCATTATTTAGCATATCCACGCACACGGTGATTGATCCCAAGGTTTATGATCAGTTTTCTGCTGTTCCCGACTGATGATAAATTTGTAGAGCTTTGCATAATCTTGTCTGGATCGTGTTCCAGGTTTGTAATGCTGCGAAATTGCTCGGGCTTCTACTCGTACGGGATCTATGAGCACTTGAAGGAGTGGCCCGCCTTCAACCTCCCACAGACAAGGATCGTGTTCAAGCTGAAGAAAGACAAGTACCTATGTTTATGCACCCGACACAATTCGATAAATATTCGTTCCAGGAATAGAAAAGGAAGTAATTAACATGGGCAAGTTTACCCAGGAAAAGAAAAAAAAAAAAAAAAAGAGCGTCGTCTTAATTCAGCTGAGAAACTTGAAGTATTATGATGTTTGAAAAATTCCATAATTTTGGTGGACTTGTGCTGGCCGGTAGGTTTCATTACATGGCAGTGGCAGACAACAGGCAGAGGTACATGCCACTGCCGGACGACCGGTTGCCTGATCGAGGAGAGCCCCTGGCCTTTCCGGAAGCAGTCCGCCTTGTCAATCCGGTTGAGCCAGAGTTCAAAGGCGAGGTAATAATATGACCTGTCGAGTCGGATAATCCAATCTCTTGATCGCTTTATAAAGTAAATTTCGGGTTTTGACCGATCCAACTTGCAGGTGGATGACAAGTACCAGTACTCGTGCGAGAACAAGGACCTCCAAGTGCACGGGTGGATATGCTTTGACCCACTGGTCGGATTCTGGCAGATCACGCCGAGCAACGAGTTCCGCTCAGGTGGGCTTCTTAAACAGAACCTCACGTCCCATGTCGGCCCCATAACACTTGCAGTAAGCAACCCAAACTATTAGCAAAACAAAAACTGATTGTTTCCACCAGTGGCCAAGAGACTATGGTGCAATGGAATTGATCTGATTAAGTCCAGATGTTTCTGAGTGCACACTATGGAGGAGAAGACTTGGTGCTGAAGCTAAGTCCGGGTGAGCCGTGGAAGAAAGTGTTTGGTCCTGTCTTCTTCTACCTCAATTGTCTTCCCAGTGGAGATGACCCACTTAAGCTATGGGAAGATGCCAAACAACAGGTCCTTTTTCTTCCCCTTGCATTGACAGTAGTAGTACCCTTTCTATTCTTTTCACCTTGTCGGCTTAGATCGAGTGAAGTATCTATTCTTCTGAGCCTGGTGGTTGCAGATGGCCGCCGAGGTGCAGAACTGGCCATATAACTTCCCAGCTTCAGAGGACTTCGAGCCGATGGACTCAAGAGGCCTCATTAACGGCCGACTGCTGGTCAAGGACAGGTACTTTTCCTCCTCGGTCGACAACTCTGTATGTCTAGTAAGATCTTGGAAAATTGTTTATCACCAGTCGCTTTGGAAACATTGACGTAGGT
The DNA here is from genome assembly GCA_037672795.1 of Lagerstroemia speciosa. Taxonomy (NCBI): domain Eukaryota; kingdom Viridiplantae; phylum Streptophyta; class Magnoliopsida; order Myrtales; family Lythraceae; genus Lagerstroemia; species Lagerstroemia speciosa. The sequence continues at coordinate 9,042,020 of CM075289.1, read as the reverse complement.
TCGTCGGTGAGCAATTAGTTCCGGCAAAAGGTGCATACGTTGGCTTGGCTTCTCTGGGAGAGGCTGGGTCGTGGCAGACGGAATGCAAGGTGAACTCTTTCGACAGTCGAGTGTTCAGTCCTCATATTATTCTGAATCGGATGGCGATGAACATTGGTACTTTTGTTGATCTGTAGGGTTATCAGTTCTGGACTCAGGCGGACTCCGGGGGCTACTTCTGCATCGGCAATGTCCGCACCGGTGACTATAATATCAACGCCTGGGTTCCCGGCTACATCGGTGATTACAAGTACGATTCCGCTGTAACGATCACTTCAGGTCACGGTCTTGGTCCCCTTCTCTCACATTCCGATTTGAAGTTGGCTCTTCAATGGAAAATCTCCGCCAGCTCCGTTTAATAGTTTAGGATGATACACGAACATCTTTGAAGGATATTGCACACCATTGATCTGGATTTCTGAAACTCTATAATCAGGTTGCCAAGTTGATGTGGGTGATGTCGTATTCGAGCCGATACGTGAAGGGCCTACACTGTGGGAGATCGGTATCCCGGACCGGTCGGCGGCAGAATTCTACATTCCGGATCCGGATCCTAAGTACATTAACAGACTATATGTCAACCATCCTGACAAGTAAATCGAACTCCTTTTCGTCTCCAATTCAGGCTCGGGCTCGGGCTCAATTCATTAATGTGGCTATGGCTTTCTATGAATCGACAGGTTCAGGCAGTATGGTTTGTGGGAGAGATACGCGGAACTGTATCCCAACCACGACTTGGTTTACACAATCGGCGCCAGTGACTATACCAAAGATTGGTTCTATGCTCAAGTAAATAGGTACATACGATATCCCTTTCTTTGCTCACAATGTTTACTATGAAATAATGGAGAAATGACAGCCTTCTCTTCAACATTACACATTGAAATGCAGGAAAGTCGATGATGAGAGCGCGTATAAAGGGACAACATGGCAAATAAAATTCAAACTCGAAGATGTAATCCCGAGCGGGGCCTATACGCTTCGATTGGCACTGGCCTCGGTGAATGTCGCCCAGCTGGAAGTATGAAGACCCGAATGACTGGACTACCTATCGAGCTATCATCAATATACTGTAATAGAATGTCAAAAAACGCAGATATCTGCCTAATCACTTTCATTTTATGTACATTCAGGTAAGGGTCAATGCAATGGAGGACAGTCCAGCACTGTTCTCTACTGGGGTGATCGGGCATGACAATGCGATTGCGAGACATGGGATCCATGGACTCTACCGGCTTTTCAGCGTCCAAGTGCCGGGGAACCTGCTCGTCCCTGGGGACAACTCAGTTTTCCTGTCCCAGACAATGGCTACAGGTCCTTTACAGGGTATCATGTACGATTACATTCGACTCGAAGGTCCTTCTCCTCTTCCAGCTAAAAGGAAGAATTGATTGTACTTGGAAAAGCTCATTATAGTAATAGTATTTGTATCAATATAGATGAAAATCGAAGCTGGTCTGGGAAATATACAATTCTGGTCTATTCAGGATGAACTCTCGTGCATATTTACGAATTTCGTGTGATATGAACAGCAAGAAAGTGCAGACATATTTCTGTAGACATTTCCAGGCTCCCTGCTTATGAGGGATGATCAAAAATGAAATTGAGATTCAGGGTGAGAAGTCAATAAGCAGTACCATCTTGGAGAGAACACCGCGATAGGGCTTTATCCGGATGCTAAGCAGTTTTGTCGAGTTTCTTCTTGGCATCCTCAGCCGCATCGGCAGCATCCACCTGCATCTTGTACGTTATCACGTCGGCTTCCGTCGCTTCCTTCTCGTTTCTCGCAGTCATCTTCTTGGCCTGTTTGCATTTGCATCAAATTCTCACAAAATATTTTTCTAAAAGGTTCGTAACACAATTTGAATTCTGCGGTTCAGTTTGCTTTTTCCCCATCTTTGTTTCCCTAACATCCGAAAATCCAATGGACATCATGGACACTGATGTAGACAGGGAGATCCGACATCTGACCCCACTTCCCACCATTCCGACTAGCAATACATTCAACCAATTCGACTGAATTCGACTCGCACCAACACCTATCAAAGGAATTGTCATACCGGCCTTTTTCATGTACTCTCATGCTTCTCCTCAACTCCCTATTCCTCTCGCACTCTGACCAGGTCTCTGACATTGGAGGGTCAACCTGCTCACCGCCATTGACTCGACTTTCTTGCAGGTGACTGAAACCTCACCTGAACCTGTTAGAGCCCAAAGGGCTGAGGATCGACCCGGTGGGAACACTGGAAGATTCGGTCATGAGACACTGGCTGATTCCGTTGTGTGTGGGTTTTAGTATTTCATTACAGTTCTGTGTATGCGACACCTTTTTTAGTTAACTTGGACCTGCCCCGCTTCGACGAAAACAAGGCAACAAAATGAAATTATGTAAATTGAAAAACCTGGCCAAGGATGAGGGCTTTGACATAGCGTAAGCCCTCCTGTAGTGAAACGGTGAAAGAAGCGCAGTCCCTCTTCGCCCGAGACAGCACCGAGGAGGGGCCTTCCTGCCGCTTCATGGTGGGGGCGGTGGTGCTGGAGGTGACGGCGCGGCCACTGTCCTCGGCCGCACCAGCTGCTGGCTGCGGTGGCGACTGGCTGGCGCTTATCTCTTCCATGCAATATACCTCCAACACACCACTCCTGTTCCTCCTATGAATCAAGGAAAAATTAAGTTGCAGCCTGTGGGTTGCTTCTCACTGACTCCAGAGGGTCCCTCCTCCACGTTTCTTTGTGCTTCACACGTGGTGTCTTCAAATATAGCCACGCTTACTGTATAAATTTCGGGGTTACTGCATGATGAGCATCATCCGTGTTTACGATAAAATGTGCGTATAAAAACGACATATAAATTTATTGGCGAATGACTTATATTATGTACGGTGAATATAAATTTAAAAATATTATTTTATGTGAATTGAATTAATCGGCTAAAACTTCGCTGCCCATATGCTATAACTCTTTGAATGAGAAAGTTTATTGTTTGGTGGGAGAGAGGGAAGAGATCTAATACATAAATAGACTAAGTTGTAGAAGAAATCTTTTGAAGACAACAAGATTATAGAATTTACCGGATAGGTTAATGAGAGTAGGAGAATGTTTTGTCAAAAAGATAATATAGTTTCTTAAATTTTTTACTAATCAAATTGAATAGAGGAAATTTTTAGAGGGATAAAAAATTCTTCACTAAATATACATAAATAAAAGAAAATGGCAATTTTGAAATCAGAAATTGATATCAAATCTACCACCTTATCCAATATAGCAATAAAAGAAAAGAGGAAGAAAGGAATATAAAATAAAAAAAGTATAAAAAATCTCGTTAATAAAAATCGAACTTGAAATTTCTTAATTATTTTAAGTAGAAGACAATACTATCAGATGAAACCCTTTCCTCGAGTTGAAATTATTTTGCTCATTCAGATCAATGACCAACTAGGAAATTGTTGTTCACGTGCGTAACTAAAATTTTTAAATATAAATAATTCAGGGCTGAATGAGGAGAACCGGTTTCTCTTGGCCCGGTTGCTTCCTCGTAAAGCGACCGGACTTCTAACTGCCTGACCGAACCGAGCCGGTAACGTTCAGCCTCAGAGATGCGTCTAGGGGTATATTAGTCTTTTCGCGCCTCCGATTCGGTGGCGAGGCAGCTATATATATGCCAGGCGTTCGAACCTAGGGTATATAAGGCCCCAAATCCATCTCCCTCTCTTGTCATTACTTCCTCATCTCATCCTCAGAGAGCTCTCGCGATTGATACTCTCACTTGGAACGCGGACTCCGCTCGGCGTGGCTCGTGGTATGTGGCTTGCAATTCCTCTCAAACTTCATGCTCCAATCTTCGTCTACCTGATTGTGATGTTCGAAAATCTGAGTTGTTATCCGTGTGATGGTTTCATGTTTTGTCTTATCGATGGGTTCGCTTGGCAGATCGAAGGAGCGAGGATGGCGACGTTCGAACTTTACAGGAGGTCGACGATTGGGATGTGCTTGACGGAGACCTTGGACGAGATGGTGCAGAGTGGAACTCTCAGCCCTGAGCTCGCCATTCAAGTCCTCGTCCAGTTCGATAAGGTGCGGTTTGGCTGATAAGAAAGGCGCTTCCTCGTGCATGTACTTGGCATCTGTAGCATACTCGGTCACCTTCTCTTTTTCTACAATCACACTCGGTCACATTGAGTACGATTTGTTTCGCTGGATCGTTAGAATAGCTGATTAGAAGTGACTATTAGCGACAAAGATGTTATGACGTTCTTTGGATTGCCTATTACTTTTTCCGCAGAAATTGGGTGCAGACACAGTGTTGTGAGTAACTGTAAGAAAAGGAAAGCTGGTGTTCTCATTGACAAAGGAGTAAACTGTTAGGATCCTCAGATCAGGAGTCTTCTGACTTATGACAGTGCATGGAAAGAGGCGATTGTTTAGAGGGATGGATTATAGGTTGACGTGGAATATTAATGTTGCTGCTCGCAGATGGTTTATTTTTCTGTTTTGATGATCGTATTGTATCTGATGGCTGTTTCTCTGTGGTCAGTCCATGACTGAAGCACTGGAATCTGAGGTGAAAAGTAAGGTTTCAATAAAGGTATGATTTCTTTTTCGCTTTGTATTTTCTTTCTACAAAATTCTTTGAGTAAACCATCAAAATGGTCCTCAAAGTTTTGACGAGCCATCAATTTGGTCCTCAAAGTTTACAACCCATCAATTTGGTCCTCACTATTCACTTCCGTCCATCAGCTTGGTCCAGACGTTAAACTGTTGTGACGGAAATCCACGTGGCATCCAGTTGGCAGCTGACATGTACTAATGAGGTCAAATTTTATTCTGAAAATATTTAAAAATACTGAAAAAAAGAAAAAGACATCGTTTAGAACATTTTGGTGTCCTTTTTCATATTCTAACGGCACTATTTAGTTACCTTTTGGATTCTTTCAACCTCTTTTTCCTACTGTTGAGATGCAATACTGCTAACACATGTACTCGCAATCCTCCAAAATGGTATCGTTAGAATATGAAAGATGCACAAAAATACTCTAAACAGTGTTGTTTCTTTTTTTTTGGTATTTTTAAATATTTTCAAAATAAAATTTGACTCTATTAGTACATGTCAGCTGCCAACTCGATGCCACGTGGATTTCCGTCACAACAATTTAACGTCTGGACCAAATTGATGGACGGAAGTGAATAGTGAGGACCAAATTGATGGGTTGTAAACTTTGGGGACCAAATTGATGGCTCGTCAAAACTTTGAGGACCATTTTGATGGTTTACTCAAATTCTTTTTGTGATGGTTTAGTATTGCATTGATGGTTGCTACCTCATCTGATCATTTTTTTTGGATAAAGTCAAGGATTATTGAGGTTGATATATTGCAAGAGATTGATATTGGGGGATTATGCTGGTAGAAGTAAAGTAATTACTGTTGTAGATTGAATGCAACTAGTTGACCCTCATCTGACATATTCAACCTGTTTTTTTTTTTTTTTTTTTTAATGGACGTATGCAACCTGTTGTTTTGTGCCTATGAATGTATTTCCTGGGAGAAGAAGAAATTGCAAAGCAATTGGTACCTAATTGCATCAAACAGTCATCTATTCTATTTTTGTTATGTACTATTATATATCTATCATGACAGTAGTATAGCTGGGGCTTTAATATTGATGCATTTCTTGTTGTCCAACTGTCGGTCTATATGCTCTCTAGGAGCTTTACCATGATGATGTGATCTCTCACAAATCATTTGCTTTGAGTTTGCTCTTTTAATTTGGGGAGTTTGGAACAAATAAAATAGTTTTCAACTTATTTTATATGATAACAATATATGTTTTAGAATCTTGGCTATGCTCTGTCTATGCTGGAATGAACGAGCATTGCCAGAACTGATATATGTTGAGTTGTATGAGAATGCATATTTTCATTCTGTTATATACTCTAGTCCTTCAAAATTGTATGTCAGTTGTGTTTCTCCTGACATTTCCAGACTCATTTATCTCAATATATTCTGTTGCGTTAGTGAGAAAAGTTAGTTAAAATTTCATAAACTTAAGAATTTAATCCTGCTATGGAAACATTTTTTTGATGTGATTGTTTTCACTTTCTTTTGTAAACTTAAGCTATTAGTGGGATAAGAATGAAACTTAAGTTAGTTTTATCTTGAATTTAAACATTAGATTTTGTTAGTTGAATGGATATATTCAATGCAAGTCAGACTTTTTCTTGTGCCATCAATGCCAGTGAGATTGATAGCATATTGAAGAACTGAAAGGAAATCACTCATGGAATGGGAAGGTCGAAGATAGAGGTTTTAACATTTGTTGATTGCCTAGAGACTATTGTAGCATGTGGAGCATCTTAACTGTGTGCTTTTGCATTCAAAATGATGGAATGGATGCATCTCTTTTCTAGAATGGTCCGTGCATAGTATTGCTCGGGGAGAATAAACTCTTCGTCATGAGAGAGAGAGAGAGAGAGAGTCACCCGTGGATAGGTTGTAGAAATATACCATTTTTTAAAAGTTAAGATTTATATTTGTTGACACTTTAAAGTATTGTACTATTTATTGTAATTTTGTGGTAAAGGGGATATCACATTAGTCGCTGCATTTGGTAAAATTTGGTGTGGTATCTTTTGATTGAAATTTCTGCATGCCTCGTATTACCTCTGTCAGCAAATGTGTTAAACACGTTCAGGCTTGAATTCATTGTTCTCGCATTTACAGTTGACTGGACCATAGCATCACTCAATGTCCAATATATACCCTGATTTCTGGTTTAGTCTGCTGCATTTATGCTTTAGTTTTATTGTAGTCTACCTGGGAGTAACCATAACAAATTCCACATTCCCCCTACCACCCTCCAATGATTGCAAAGTAAATCCTTTTGATCTGTATATTTTCTGCAGGGACATCTGCACACGTACAGGTTCTGCGACAACGTGTGGACCTTCATCTTGCAGAATGCAACATTCAAGTATGATGATAGGCAGGAGATTGTGGACCGTGTTAAGATTGTTGCCTGCGACTCAAAGCTACTCACCCAGTAAGAGCGGTCCATGTTGGTGGCATCTTGTCTGCTCAAATGGTTTGAAATCTTCGTGAACTGTCTCAGGAATTGGTGATCTTGTTGAACATAAGATGTGAGGACATCAAATCTTGACCTTGTACTGTTTTAAGTGAATGATAGATATTGTATGTACCTCTGCAGTCGCCTCAACATTACATCCAATCATGAAACTCATAAAGTGGGTCGCCAATATATTTCCAGCACCTCTTCTCGGACACTGATTCTGCTGGATGTCCCTATTATCATATTTAGAGGTGAACCTTCTCATCTTGTCTGGCCGAATCTGCTCCTTGCCTCATGTTATTCTTGCACCGGATTAACGGAAGTGCTGCATTTAGTATTGCTGGAAACAACTAAATTGTGGTTGGGGTATTTTATGGTGTCTTGTTCTGTTCATGCATTTTGTTCCGTCAGATGGATTCTCATAAAGCATAGGTGCACGTAACCGGACGGGGAATGGTTTTGGTAAAATTACATCTTTCAGGGTCCTGAGCTGACCGGCACAAACATCATAAGCATTTTGGGGACGGTTGCTTTGCGCTGGGATGGCGGCAGCAGCAGAGCTGTCGGTGCTGACTACTGAAGGAATCTGCTGCCATCGCATCAGATCGCTAGGTGTATCACAGCAATATTGAAAGAGTACATGCACCATCCCCGATCTGCCCTCGCAAATAGGTGGTTAGATAATCCCATTTTCAGCCAGAAAAAGGAAAAGAAAAGACTAAAGTTGACAATTTGGGGATCTGATGGTTGGATATTCCCATTTTCAGCCAGTAAAAAAGGATAAGTAAAGACTAAAGTTGACATTTCGGGATCTATAAAAAAAATTGTAATCAGCATCTCTAGATGAAAATTTGTATAGATCTATTAATAGAAATGTGGATTCAGTTAATTGGTCAAATTTATCTTCTTGATTTTTTAACCATCGAGCATAAGTTTTGTGCAATAATATCTTTGAATTGACTAGATACTTGGAGCTGCACCAAATTTATAACATCTCGTGAGAACTTAATGTCGTGCCAAAATGAATAAATTAGATTTCATATATTTGACAATTCATTTATAACGAAACCAGTGCAAAAATTGCACATTCTTCTACACTATCTTAGCCAGAAGGCCGAGGGAGGTATCAAAACATTCTGAATTGATACGTGGATTGGCGTCGACCGGGAAGTGAACCAAGAACTCTCCAATTCTAGCCGTGGAAGTCTTATTTACATCGTAGTCGGAAAGACATGCTCCTCGCGACGCGTCCCCCATCGGTCCGCCTCGCCACTTTTGTCGCCTGCCAACAATGAAAAACAAATAAATAAAAATAAAAAAATTATTTTCCTAAAAAGAAAAAGGAAAAAGAAAAATCAATCAGCAGTCAGCGCTCCCCTTCTCTCTCTCTCTCTCTCTCTGTCTCTCACATCGCCGGGAGGACAATGCGGATCGGTTCCTGTCTCTATCCGTGTACGTATAGCAGGGCATAAACCCCCTAGTGGTCTACCTCTCTTCGTTTCCTCTCCGATCTCCTCGTCGTTGACAGGAACCGGTTGCCTCCTGAACATCATCCCTCCTCTCAATCTTAGGGTTCCCTTCCCACTTAACTTAAAATGAGTCCACGTTCACGGGCTTCCCCCGCCTTCACCGAATTGCAGGTTCCATGACTTGATCGAGCCCCTCCGATCTCTTCAGGTGATCCATCGGCCCTTCCACCTGGAATGGCGGCCTCGTCGCCTGCTAAGTTCCTATTCGGGTTCCTCCTAGTCTCAATCGTGCTCTGGCTCCTCTTCATGTACGTCTCTGTTGCCCTGTTGCTTCCATAATTCAGTTGGTCTCTCCTCGTCAACGCGTGTGAATTGATCGATGTTCATCGTGTTGATAATGTGTTTTCAACTTTAGCTGTTACTGTTAGAGCAGTTTCTTGACCCTTCGGATTTAGAGGGCTGTGCAGCGCGTTCTTAAATGGCGTTATAAAAATTTTGTAATCTTGCAGTGAAAACTATTTTCTTTTTTTGGTGTACATAGGAGGCATACAGTCTTAGAAATGGCAGAAGGAAGAGGGAATAAAAGGGCGCGGGAAGTCCTAGGTGATAGGGTGAGAGTAATATTTATTCAAAATAGAGCTTGTTATGTGGATATCTAATGTTGTAGAAGTCGGTGAGATATTCCCTGCATTGACCCTTTTTGCCATTTTTTTCGGAATGGTATTACTATGGGATGCCTGAGTCTAGGTGGAGGCATTGTCCATTGATTCTAGAGGTGGGCTATAATCTGTCTTGTCCCACATGGTTTTGAAGTAGATGCACCGTACATGTAAATAGCTGTTTTGGATTCCTGGACAGTTCTATATTAGCAGTTAAGTGCGCACTTCTAAAACCCTGGAGAAAAAGGAAATACCATTGTCCAATTTGCAAAAGACAGGGAGGCATATCTTAGTAGAGGCTGGGAAGGATGGAGTGACAAGTCAGTGGGAAAGAGGTCTTGCATTGCAACCGTCTCATAATGATTCTGTGGGGCCTTTTAGTTTCTTCGATGAACGTCTTGGTCCAGAGACTTCACTACAAGAAAGTTTTTGCAGATTGCAGTCTTCCAATTAACTCAAGATATTCAGACAGGATGTAATTTCTCCTTCCCTAATGTTTGTCACTATTTCTACTCTTTTCCTGTATCTTCAGATTTGCCTCAAGATTAGTAGCTTGGATTCTGAGCCGGGTAGTTGGAGCTTCTGTTGCTTTTCGGGTTGGTGGATGGAAATGTTTAAGGGATATTATGGTTAAGTTTAAAAAGGTTAGTCATCCCCTTCTCACCTCATTTAACTAATTATTCATTTTGCATTTTCTATTTTAGAGGCCAAATCATTTCAGGAGGTGCATGGACATTTTCTATGAATCTGGCTATCCTGAACGTAACCCCCTGCAAATCTAGAAAAGGAAGATGTTCCTTTCCCTTTTGTCCAATAATTTCAGATTTGCTGGGTTATTCCTTTCTCTTTCTTGATGACAGCTGGAATCATTTGACTGTAGTTATTTAACAAGTGATTATGTGCATTTGTCTTTGATTTTTCAGGGTCCCATTGAGTCTGTATCTGTTGGTGAGATTAAAGTTAGTTTGAGGCAATCCCTGGTCAAACTTGGGGCTGGTTTTCTCTCAAGGGATCCTAAGCTACAAGTTTTGATATGTGACTTGGAGATTGTGATGAGATCTTCCAGTACAAATAAACAGAAAACCAAAATAAGCAAGAGATCCCGGGGCAGTTCAGGCCGCGGAAAGTGGATGGTCGTAGCAAACGTTGCTAGGTTTTTGTCTGTATCCATAACTGAATTGGCTGTGAAGGTAAAGTCTTACTACTGAGTATTTACATGGTTAAAATATCTTTAACCTTTCCTCTTATTTTAGTTGGTCGGGGTTACAACCTATATTGCTGTCTTTTTATCGAGAAAAATGCAGCTTTATGCTTTAAAAGAACTGTAGTTACTTTTCCTTTAGTGATCGTTACACATATGTTTTCGGTGACCGGTGCCTTATTGCTTCTTCTTTCTTTTGCCTTATTCTTTGAGTAGATGATACTTACTTTTCTAAAGGATATTGCAGACGCCCAAGGCTATTGTGGAAGTTAAGGAGCTGACAGTGGACATATCTAAAGAGGGTGGTTCTAAGCCTAATTTGTTTGTTAAACTACAAATACTACCAATTATTGTTTATCTGAGTGAACCAAGACCAAGTTGTGATCAGTCATCCAGCTTTGATAGTGAAGGATGCCTTTTTTCTAGCCAGACATCATCTGCCTTATCGGAAAGGTCCTCTGCTCCTTTTAGCTGCGAGGACTTGCTTCTCTCTTGTGAATTTGGACATGATAGGTAGTTGATTTTTTTATATCATATTCAATTTCCTGTATTTGACCTCGTGTAATTGTTAATATTGGACAGATCAATGCGCCTGTCATTGTGGTGATAGAAATTATGTGTTTCTCAATTTTTATTTTGGTGAAGAGTGCTGCTTTCATATGTGCTACTTGGCACATCTTGGGCTTCACGTGAAACTTATTTTACGATGAGTTTCTTGGTCATAAGCTTGTTTTAATGCGTATTTTATTAATTATTCTGGATGTAGGGAAGCAGGTATATGCATCAAGAATGTAGATATCCAGAGCGGAGAGGTCATAGTGAACCTAAATGAGACAATTTTGTCAAAAAGCAAAAGCTCACCCGCTGTTTCTTCTCAGGAGGATCCAGTTTCGACTCTTGATTCCATGGCTGCTAAAAAGCCGAACAAAAAACAAGCAGCCCTTGCTGCTCTTACCAAGAAAGCTCCCATGATTCCTGAGCAGGTCAGCCTCCTTTTGTCCTATATGAATGGCATTAAGTTCTCAATCTTCTTGCTTTCACTGCATGTTGTTTCTGTGATTCTTAGACCCTTTTCACGTTTGTGAGGAAAAATTGGAATTATACCTTCATCATTTGCCCTAGTGTTTACACAAACTGTATTTTCTTGAAAACAATATGATGGTCTTGTTCATTTGAATTCCTCTAAAACTTTGGTATATGTGGGGATTATATCAGTGCATACATCTAACATTGAAGCTGCAGTTTCTCTTTATCATTGCTTCTTTCTGATGCATAATGACATGTGCCACATACCACATTTTCCTTTTCAAGAAAAAAATGTCACATAGCACATTTTCATATGCCTGCTTATTGTTTTTAATTTGTTTTTCTGAGAGAGTTGATCCTCCACTTGGCAGGCCTCCTTCAATTTACCCAAGCTGGATGTGAAGTTTGTCCATCGAGAGCATAATCTCTCCCTTGAGAACATAATAATGGGAATTCAGTTGAGATCCATGAAATCACAATCCACTGAAGATGTGGGGGAGAGCACACGCCTTGACATCCAGATGGATTTTAGTGAGATTCATGTATGAAAATAAAAAATATCATTCTTTCTATTTGGATAACATGCTTTCAACTTTCCTTTCATCCCGTTTGATGTTTCAGCTTCTCAGAGAATCTAGCACTTCCGTTCTGGAGATTCTGAAGGTCAATGTTCTCTCTTTACTGTACCTTCCTGTAGAGGTGAGTTGCAATTACTTGTCTGCAATTTCTTTAAATCATTTTATGTAGTAGTTTCAATGTGTCAGGTATAATTCAGTAGCCTGGGAACTTCCAATGGAAATACCATTATTGCTGTGATTTGTGGAATAACTTTTGTTAGTGAGAGGCATGGACAGCAAAGCATTTATTTTATTTAAGGGTATCGGAGTCAGTCATTCAAGCAAGATTCCACATACATATTTAAGAGAACATGATGTTTTTTGACTAAGGTTCTGCACGACCTTTTGTACATGGACCTAATATTTAATTTCTTGCACCAACTTGGTGCTCAATAATATAAATATTTTTAACACTCAAAAAAAGATTCCACAAACATAATTTTGGGAAGCAGAAGCATATAGCACATTTTTAGAGGACTCACTTCCATCTCATGTCACCCCAATGATATATATGCATCTATATGTATTTTAATATTTTGTGATCTTTTTTATATGGATTTGCACTACTGTCAGTTCTTTTATTAACATAGTACAATTGAATCTTTGGCCAATCTGTGAAATGAAAAGATCTCAGTGGCATCTCAGAAGAGGAAATTTTGGAAGCCACATACCATGGAGAGGGTATTACTATTGGGTGAACCAGGATCCAGAAATTTCATTTCTCTAGCATATCTCTCTTGCGAAGCTCAAATGACAGCTGAATTTTGTATGTGATCCCTCTTTTTAATTTCTTCTTGTAATACCTTTCTTTTCCAGCCTACTTCACCTGTAAGAGCTGAAGTTGATATTAAGCTGGGAGGTACGCAATGCAATGTTTTGATGGGTAGATTAAAGCCTCTGTTGGATATCCAGTCCTCAAAAAAGAAGAAAATGGTGCTTCAAGAGGGGAGTGCTGGAGCAGAAAAGTCATTATCATTGGAGCCTAAATTCATTATGTGGACCTGTACTGTCTCAGCTCCTGAGATGACTGCTGTGCTTTACAGCATCACCAATGTGCCACTTTATCATGTGAGCTATCTACAGCAACTTTCAATATATTATTATAAAAGCTGTAGATAAATTCTTTAGGAGTAAATATTCAGTGTATAATATAAAACGAGTTCGTTGTGTAAAGTTCTCTTATATTTTGACATGTGTAAAGTTTTCACAGTTTTCGAGAGTCAACTTTACATGTGTCAAATCTGAACGACGATTTACACAATGAACTCGTTATGTGTTACACATTGAATATTTCATTCTTTAGGCAACGAATTGTTTGCTGATTTTGATTGCCCTATTTAATCTGCATTCTGGGCCATGGATTTTGACATATGATGTTTTGGCAAATTAGTTTAATGAGACGTTCTTGTTGAGCATTTTACTTCCAATGCTTTAGGTTTTGTGAATTTGACTGCCATTATTTTCCATGTGACTAAGTCTGACGGCGCTATGGTACTTCTGGTTGATGAGATCATAACCATTGATTATATAGCAATGAGTATGATGAACTAATTTATCAAATTATAGAAAGTGGTTAATTGATGAGGTCCTTTTTTCCTTTCATATGTTAGTGAAATCTACATAACATTATTCCATTAGCTAGGACCTGGAAGGAGAGTAATAGACTGGCATTCAAGGGAGTTGAATCACAATATCTCAAATTTATGGAGAGATGGATATGAGATGTACATTTTGGTATTACCATCTAGTAGTCATGAGTGATTTGTGTTTATGGTCATGCTTTTGTATAGCTTCAGCCTCCCTTTTGTATGTGTCTTTATGTACCTCTTGATGCGTGTTTTATGAAATTTCTTTAGTGAATTCTCAGAAAAGAATTCTGGTAGCTTGGACAGTTTTTTTTTTTTTTTTTTTGAGTGTTAAATAAATATTTAATTACTGAGCACCAAGTAGATACAAGAAATTACATAAAAGGTCCATACACAAAAAGACATTCAGAACCTCAGTCAAAAAACATCATGCTCTGTAGACCACATTCCCCCACTCTATGCACCTGTGTGTACCAAAAGAATAACTCCTTTACCCATCTAACTACTACAAGCCTATCATTAGTTTCTATCCTTCAAAAGTCCTCATATTCCTCTCCTTCTAAATAAACCAAAAATAGAAAATGGGATTAGGCTAACAAATGCCTTCTCTCTCTAAAATTCTTATCCCTTCCCAAGCGTATAGTTCCTTCTTTATCGTGCTTGCCTGCACCCAGCTCATTCCCATTCGCCTATACGCCACCTCCCACAGCCCCCGAGTCCATCGACAATGCAAAAGCAAATGGTTAATGGATTCTTCCTCTCCTTTGCAAAGGAAGCATCGATTAACCATGTCGTAAGAACTTTGTCCAACACTGCTTCTCACACAAAAAATTTGACTTTAGATGGTGCGTTTTTGCCACACTTGCCTCCATGGAAAGTCCATAACGTCACCCCTTAGGAGGAGTATGTCGTAGTAGGATCTTACAGCAAACTTCCCTGACTTATCCCCTCTCCATCTCAATCTATCTTCCCCTCCTGGAGGTGTGATACTGTACAATAGATCGTAGAACTCAACGAAGGACTCGAGCTCCCAATCTTGGGCGTGTTTGTTAAAGTGAATCTCCCATACTCCTCCATTCTCCCCCTTGCGTCCACACTTCTCCCACCACTACTTGCTTATTTCTCACTGCATTATAGACCTTTGGGAACCTTTCCTTGAGTTCCTCCACCCCATACCAAATGTCTTCCCAAAAGGATTCTCGGGTTCCCTCCTCCCAACGAAATGTTCGTGTATGTCCGAAACTTTGGCCATCCTTTCACGATGTTCTTCCATGTACTCCAACCGATTGCACCTCTTGCTGGTCTTGTTATCCATTCGGAGTTGTGGACCCCATATTTGTCCTCCACCACATTTCTCCATAGTTGATCATGGTCCGTATTGAATCTCCACAACCACTTCCCTGACAGAGCTTCATTGAAGTGTATTAGGGACTTCAACCCTAAGCCTTCTACCTCCTTCGATTGTTTCACTATCTCCCACTTCACCAAGTGATATCTCCTTACTGATTCCGAATCTCGCCACAGAAATCTGGCTTGGATGGACTCCAACTTCATTGTAACGCTCTTGGGAATTGGAAATAGAGACATATAATATACAGGAAGATTTGACAGTGTCGATTTGAGTAAGGTCAATCTTCTTCCCTTTGACAAGTAAGACCTTTTTCATCTTGTCAATTTCCTTTCAAATCTTTCTATCACCGAGTGCCAAATCTCCCTTGCTTTAACAAGTGTCCCAAGGGGCAATCCCAAATAAGTTATCGGGAGAGACCCTAACTCACTCCCTATTGCCATTGCCAGCTCATGATCATTGTCTCACCTCCTCACCGGTACCAATTTACTCTTCCTCAAATTGATTCGCAGTCCTGATGCCACCTCAAAACAGTCTAGCATGCAGCGGATATGCGCTAAATGGCAAACGTTCTTCTCGCAAAATAGCAATGTGTCATCTGCGAATAATAGATGGATAATTCTCATAGAAGACTCTGTTCGTCCCACCTTCAGGCCACTAATCAGATTGGCTCCAGAGGGCTTCTCTAAGAAATTGGTGAGAAGCTCCATCATGAGTATGAATAAGAATGGAGACAACGGGTCTCCTTGTCTCAATCTCTAGGATGAGCTAAAGAAATTGAATGTCGCTCCATTGATCAATATTGAAAATGAAGTAGTGGAAATGCACCAATGAATCCATCCTCTCCATCTGTCACCGAATCCCATTTTCTCAAGTCTCTCCGTTAAGCATTCCCAAGGTACATGATCATATGCCTTTTCCATGTCTAACTTGCATATGGCTCCCGTTCCTCCCTCTCTTGCACAAGATTCCACCACTTCATTTGCGATCAGTGTTGCGTCGAATCTCTGTCTACCTTCCACAAAAGCATGCTACGAGTTGCTTACTAGGGAAGGTAATACAGATTTGAGGTGCTTCGCTAGCACCTTTGAAACTATATTGTATGTGGCACTAACCAAGCTTATGCGTCTGAAATCCGTGATGTTTTCCGCTCCCTTCGTCTTTAGTATTAAGTAGATGAAAGTGGAGTTTATGCTTCTCATGAACTTGCTTGAGGTGTAAAACTCGTCAAATAGTGCCATTACTTCATCCTCTGACAATTCCCAGTTCTCTTTAAAGAAAGAAATGGTGAACCTATTGGGTCCTGGGGCCTTATCTCTCCATCACTGTCCATAACCGCCTTCTTCATTTCCTCATGTGAAAACGGACTCTCCAGCCACCTTGCCTTCGCAATTTCCAAATGTTTAAAGTCCACCCTCTCTAGCCTTCTTCGATGCCCTCTCATTTGAGTATAAAGTGTGTTGTAAAAGTTGGAAATTCTCCTCTTCATGTCCCCCTGATCCATGCTTGTGTCCCCATCAATTATTATCTTTCGCAAGTAATTAAAGCTCCAATGCACACAAGCGGATCTATGGAAAAAAAAGTCGTATTTCTGCTCTCCCTCCCTAAGCCAAAGCTCCTGGGACCTCTGCCTCCAAGCTATCTCCTCCCATTTACACACCTCGGCTAGTTGGTTTTTAATGTGTGCCCTCCTCAATCTTCCCTCATCCTCGATGCCTCTCTCCTCCTCCAGCCTGTCCAACTCCTTTAGTTCATCCAATAGCATCATTTTTTGTCTCATAAGATCTGTCGCTGAGGCTTTCTTCCATTCTTTTAGCTTGTCCTTTAGCAATCTAAGCTTCCTCGCAAACCTAAAGCTTGCGTGTCCTTGTATCATAAAAGAGTCCCACCATTCTTTGGTTTGTCCTGCAAAACCTTCCTTCCTTAGCCACCAATTTTCGAATCGAAATTGTGTAGGCCCCCATATAATGTCATCCACCTGTAGTGAGATTGGGTGGCGGTTTGACAGAACTCTTGGCAATAGTTTTTGGGATATGTCAGGCACCAACGCCTCCCATTCTGGTGATGCAAGGAAACGATCTAACTTGGAGAAAGAGGCCTCTTCCCTGTTATTGGTCCAAGTATAACGACCCTCGATCAAAGGCAAATCCACCAGCGGTAACTCAGATACCAACTCCCTAAACTCCCTCATACATCTTGATCAGGTAGCTTGGATAGTTGTCAACTTTTTCTATATGTTCATGTTTATGTTTCTAATGCATAAAGCATCCTTCATTTACTTCCCCATAATTGCCATATTACATAGATACATAGATTTCCTGATATAGAAGTATTTCAATTTTAATTCTTTTCACAGGGCTGCTCGCAATCTTCACACGTTTTTGCAAATAATGTCTCAAATAATGGAATTGCAGTGCACATGGAATTGGGAGAGTTAAATCTTTACGTGGAAGATGAGTATCAAGAATGCTTAAAAGAAAATCTTTTTGGTGTTGAAGCAAATTCCGGTGCCCTACTGCATGTAGCTAAGGTTAGTCTTGACTGGGGTAAAAAGGAGGTAGAAGCAACCGGAGGGGATGAATCTAGATCTAAATTGGCTCTCTCTGTCGATGTGACTGGTATGGGTGTTTCTTTCACTTTCAAACGTGTTGAAGCACTGGTATCCACCATCCTATCCTTTAAAGCACTCCTCAAAAGTCTGGCAGCGTCTAAAAGGAAATCAACGCAGGGCCGTGGTACCCACCAACCCTCGTCTGGAAAAGGGACTCGACTCATAAAGTTCAACCTTGAAAGGTGTTTTGTGAGTTTCTGTGGTGAGGCAGGATTGGAAAATTCAACTATTGCAGACCCTAAGCGTGTGAATTATGGGTCACAGGGCGGTCAAACTATATATAATGAATGTCCTGATGGCACTCCACGAACAGCTACTATAATGTCCGCTATTGAAGATGGCAAGAGTTTGAATTACTCTGTTTCTCTTGATGTCGTCCATTTTAGTGTGTGCATAAACAAGGACAAGCAGTCAACTCAGATGGGGCTAGAAAGAGCCAGAACAGTTTATGAAGAACTTTTAGAGGATAATAAGTCGTCTTGTGCAAAAGTGACATTGTTTGACATGCAGAATGCAAAGTTCGTACAGCGCGCAGGTGGCCATAAAGACATCTCTGTTTGCTCTCTTTTTAGTGCCACTGATATTGCAGTTATGTGGGAGCCTGATGTACACTTAGCTCTACTTGAACTTGTTCTGCGTGTGAAATTGCTTGTGCAAAAACAAAGGCTTCAGCAACCAGAAGATGTCTCCGGTGTGAGTAATGTCGACAAAAGCAAAGAAGTGGTCAAGGACTCTGGGCATGGTGCAAAAAACAAGAAGAAGGAATCAATATTTGCTGTAGATATTGAAATGCTGACAATATCTGCTGAGGTTGGAGATGGGGTAGAGGCACTGGCTCAGTTTCACTCTATTTTCTCTGAAAATGCCCGCATAGGAGTGCTTTTCGAGGGGCTTATTCTTAGTTTTAATGGAGCTAGAATTTTCAGAAGTAGTCGCATGCAAGTTTCTCGTATACCTAGTGTCTCAGTTAGTTCATCTGATGCTAAGTCGCCTAGAGTTACCACTTGGGACTGGGTGATCCAAGGCCTTGATATTCATATATGTATGCCATTCAGGTTAGAGTTGCGTGCCATTGATGATGCGGTCGAGGATATGTTGCGAGCTCTGAAGCTTATAATCGCTGCAAAAACCAAACTTCTGTTCCCATCCAAGATTGAGAGCTCAAAACTGAAAAAACCTAGTTCTGTAAAACTGGGATGTGTAAAGTTTTGTATAAAAAAGCTGAATGCGAGTATTGAGGAAGAGCCGATTCAAGGTTGGCTTGATGAGCGGTATAGACTGATGAAAAATGAGGCTTGTGAGTTAGCGGTCAGATTGAAGTATCTTGATGAACTGTCAAAGGGCAACTTGCATCCTAGAGGTACAGAAGGTAGTGACGGTTCACTTGAAAGAAAGCTTTCCTTTGAAGGATTGGAGATAGATACACAAAATCCTTCTTCAATTTGCAAGATTCAAGAAGAAATATACAAGCGATCATTTCGTTCATATTTTCAATCATGTCAAAACTTGAAGCTTTCTGAGGGTTCAGGGGCATGTAGGACAGGGTTTCAGGCTGGTTTCAAGTTTAGTACAAGCAGGAATTCTCTTTTTTCTGTTTCTGCAACAGAGTTGGATTTAACCCTGACTAGCATTGAGGGTGGTCATGCTGGGATGATAGAGGTCCTCAAGAAGCTTGATCCAGTGTGTGGGGAAAACAACATACCTTTTTCTCGGCTTTATGGGAGTAATATCCTCTTGCGCACGGGCTCTCTAAATGTTAAGATAAGGGATTACGCATATCCCCTTCTGTCAGCTACCTTAGGTAGATGTGAGGGACATGTCATCATGGCACAGCAGGTAACGAGCTTTACCTTTGGGTCTATTTTCCAATTCTGGTCTGATTTTCAGGAGTAAAAAATGCTTTTTTGTCATTTGCTTACATATTAACACCAGGAAATTGGTTTCTCTTGATGAGTTGAACAATACATTAGGACATCCTTTTTTTTCTTTTGTTTTCCTTTTTAATCAATGACAACAAAAATTTGACAAAGTAATTAAAACTCTAATATGTGGGACAAAGTTACTGGCTTAGTAATATATATATATATATATATGTTTTTTATATAGGTTTAATCTCTTCAATGAACTTATGTTAGCATAAAAATTGTTTTCTTGTTACTACTAAACTCACGCGCATTATCAGATTGTACACATTTCTTTGATTTCTGAATTGCAGTGAGGCTGGTGAATATCATCATGTCCTCTCCACGATCATTAATGAGCTTTTTCATTATCTATTTTGTATTCAGTGGACTTTTTTTGGGTAATTATTGATTAGAAACTCATCAATTCATAAACATAAAGTCAGAAAACTCTGTATGCAACTTTTTTAGGGTTTATTTTTTAACTTGTTCCATGTATTTACCACTGGATTTTCCCCTTTTGGTTAAAACTGGTACTATACCCACCCCGCCATCACAAAAAAAAGAAGAAAGAAAGAAAAGAAAAGGGTTTCCTGCTTATTCTGATTGTTATGGTTCTTTCATGAATTAGGCAACACCATTCCAGCCTCAGATGCAGCAAGATGTCTATGTTGGGAGATGGAGAAAGGTGCGAATGTTCCGTTCAGTCACTGGGACCACTCCACCGGTGAAAACGTACACAGATTTGCCTGTATATTTCCAAAAAGGAGAAATGTCCTATGGAGTGGGATATGAACCATCCTTTGCTGATCTGAGTTATGCTTTTACTGTGGCACTTCGTAGGGCTAATCTAAGTGTTAGGAATCCCAGTGGCTTTGTACTGCCTCCTAAGAAAGAAAAAAGTTTGCCATGGTGGGATGAAATGAGAAATTACGTGCATGGAAACATCAGCCTGTTTTTTTCAGAAACAAGGTGGTACATTCTAGCAACAACTGATCCTTATGAAAAGCTTGACAAGCTTCAAATTGTTTCCAATTATATGGAGATTCGGCAGTCAGATGGCCGTGTTTACATATCTGCAAAAGATTTTAAATTCTTCATGAGTAGCTTGGAGAGTTTAGGGAAGAATCGGACCTTGAAACTTCCTGCTAGTATGTCTTATCCCTTCCTAGAGACACCAACTTTTACTGTTGAAGTACTCATGGATTGGGAATGTGATTCTGGGACTCCACTGAACCATTACCTGTTTGCACTTCCCAATGAGGGTAAACCACGTGACAAAGTATACGATCCCTTTAGATCTACTTCACTCTCCCTCAGGTGGAACTTTTCTCTTAGACCTCCTTTTGTCCAATCTGATAAACAGTATTCGTCATCTGGAAATGGCGACATTGCTGTTGATCGAATTTTTATGGGTTCTCAGATGCCTGAAGATGTTTCTTCTGCATTGCCAACATTCAACCTTGGGGCTCATGACCTGGCATGGCTAATCAAGTTTTGGAATTTGAATTATCTCCCCCCTCACAAGTTGCGCGCTTTCTCTCGGTTTCCTCGTTTTGGAGTTCCGAGAATTCCAAGGTCGGGGAACCTATCCCTTGATAGAGTGATGACAGAGTTCATGATGAGGATTGATGCTACACCTACCTGCATAAAGCATGTTCCACTGTTTGATGATGATCCTGCGAAGGGCCTTACATTTAAAATGAGCAAAGTGAAGCATGAAATGTATTATAGCCGTGGTAAGCAAAAATTTACTTTCGAATGCAAGCGCGAACCTCTTGATCTAGTTTATCAAGGTCTTGACCTTCACATGCCCAAGGCATTCCTAGATAAAGAGGCTGAATCGCGGGGTGATATGCCAAAAATAGGTATCGCAACAGGGAAAGCTTCACATTCTGCAGTCATGGATAGAGTTTCCAGTGACAAGGGAAAGTACACTGTTAAGTGCACAGAGAAGCGTGCTGATGATGGATTTTTGTTATCATCCGATTATTTTACAATCAGAAGGCAGGCACCAAAGGCTGATCCAGCCAGGTTAATAGCATGGCAAGAGGCTGGAAGAAAGAATCCTGAAACGACTTATGTGAGGTCTGAGTTTGAAAATGGAAGTGAAAGTGATGAGCATGCACCCTCTGATCAAAGTGATGATGATGGTTACAATGTGGTAATTGCAGACAACTGTCAACGTGTATTTGTTTATGGGTTGAAGCTTTTGTGGAACATTGAGAATAGAGATGCTGTTTGGTCTTGGGTTGGTGGACTATCTAAAGCATTTGATCCGGCAAAGCCTTCTCCTTCTCGAGTTTACGCCCAAAGGAAGCTACATCAGGAAATCCCCAGAGATGACGGTGCTGAAATGCCCCAAAATGAGGTGAATAAGGCTCCTCCCTCTCAGCATCTTGAGAATTCAGGATCACTTACCCGCTTGCAAGCAGCTAAGGCAGAGAAGTCAGCATTTGCTGCTGTTGCATCCCCATCTCACCACATCAGAAAGGAGAATTCCGCATCAGCTGCCATTTCTTCCCCATCCCATGCAGTAAACATAGAAAATGTTGCATCTGCTGCCAGTGGTATGTTCCAGATTTCTGCTTGAAATGGGGTCTTTTGAGTGTCCTTGTGAATAGTTTTGTAATTTTAGAGTCGGTGGCCTCTGATATCCGATGCCTTCTGCTATTATCAATTTCTTTCTGTTTTGCTTGGAAGGCTGTTTACCATAGTACTCATGTAATGAATGCTTGCAGGAAAAAATGGAAGTACAAATGATTCTGAGGAGGGGGGAACGCGCAATTTTATGGTTAATGTTATTGAGCCTCAGTTCAATCTTCACTCTGAAGAAGCCAATGTGAGTATTGCATGTTGTGTCATGTATTGCTTTACTCCCACGTTTAAATTATTTGTGTACATCTCTTTTGTCCAATTTGCTTGCCTTTCCATTAGGCTTTCGACAAGGCATGCTTATGCTGTCAGTTTATTTATTCAGTGGAAAATTTTGATTCCATTGTGGGTTTTTATCTGAATTTCTTTTGGCACACCATGATACAGTACAAAAATTATGTAGTAAAATGACCGTGCTTGCAATTCCGATGTAAAGAGATTATTATATAAAGAGATCATTGAAAGGTCACCAAGAAGGTACATAAGGTCATATACAAAGGATCGGTGCTGTACAAAAGTTCATAAACATGCTATAAACTCAGTCATGTTCATGGAACTGTGAATCTCTCTACTATACTCTTGCCTGTACAAAATTCTACATCCCTCTTCCATCTTTCCATAAAGCAGCTACTTGTGATTCCACTCCTTCAAAGACCTGCTTACTCCTCTCCTTTCAAACATTCCAGAAAATGGCTAAAGGTATCCCCTTGCTTATTTTTCTCTCATATTTGATCCACCAATCCCAGGCCATTCTCTTAGCTTCTAATATACAATTCCGGCCAAGACAAAATGAACTCCCACTGCCTCATGAGCTGCAGCCCGTAGTTTCCATGTCCGCTGGCAATGGAGAAGCATCTGGTTACTGTTTCTTCCTCAAGGAGGCAACAGTTCATCAGAATCTTCTTGCACCGTCTTAAGTTGTCAGTGATTAGACCCCACAGACTTTCAAGCAAATTAACACCCCTTTGTGGGCCAGATTTGTCTCCATGTAAATTTCTCTATGCCTTCCATTGATATGAGTCTTTGGTGGCAGGAGTTAACTGTGGAACTCCCCAATCGCCGATCAGCTCCTCTTCCACCTCATCTATCCTAACCTCCTATAGGTCTAGATTTGTACAAGTGGTCATAAAAGTTCACAAAGGATTCTGCCTCCCAATCCTTCGCTTGTTTGTTGAAATGAATTTCCCAGAAGCCACTGTCTGCTTCCTCCTTTCATACCTCCCCAACAAGCGCCTTTTTATCTCTGGCCACATTATGTATGTCCAGAAAGAAAGAGCATAAGGCCTCATCTGAACACCAAGCATCTTGCCAGAATAGCGTCTGTCGGCCGCCACCCAAAGTTATGTCGGTGTTTTTCCTAAATCTCAGTCAGCTGCTAACTACCCTTCTCCTGTAGAGTTATCCAACATGTTCTTTGTAATCCGTATTTTTCCGTATTTTTCTAGCTTTCTTTAGAGTTGATTGTTCGACATTGGATCTCCACAGCCAAGCAGCAATTCGTAAAGTGGGAGAAAGACTTTATCTATAATCCTCCTCGCTGTTTTGGTTGCTGCACTAACTTCCACTTGACCAAATGATGCCTTCTATCATTGTTATGGCCTCTAGTCTCTGTGCGGCCCCTGGCATGGGGTAAAGAGACATGTAATATTCTAGGAGATTTGGCAACTTGCCTCATAAGTATGTGACTCCCATCTTTTGGGAGATGTGTTCACTTCCATCGGGCCGGCTGTTTCAAACTTCTCTGCAGCGGGGTCTCATATCTCCTTTGCTTTGATTGTTGCCTCAAGTGGTAACCCTAAGTGTGAGATTGGATGGGCACCCACTTTACATCCTATCATCAATCCCAAATGTTGTCCTGTCTCCCCTCGTTCCATGGGAATAATTTCGCTCTTGTTTAAGTTGACATGCAGCCATAAGAAGATGACCTCAAACCACATCAAGATACATCTGAGGTATACCAGTCAAATGTCCCTCTGGCAGAAAATTATTATAGCAGTTGCAAAGAGTAAACAAGTGATCTTCATACATAACCGTTTGCGGCCATTTGTCAATCCTCTGATTAGGCCTAAATTAGATACCTAGATCAACAGTTCTCTCAACAGTTTCATAACCAAAATAAAGAAGAATGTAGATGAGGGATCGCGCCTGCCTCAATCCCCTTGAAGATCTGAAGAAACCAGAAGCACTACCATAGATCATCACTGAGAAGGAAGTGGTAGAAATGCACCAATGGATCCTCTGGCACCAGCATCCTTTAAAATCCATCTTAGCAAGGATTTCCATCAAACATCCCCAAGATGCATGGTCATACGCCTTTTCCATATCAAGCTTGCAAACTACCCTGCCTTCTTCCCTCTACAAGCAAGAATCCACAGCCTTATTTGCTATCAATGCTGCGTCAGAAGCTTGTTGGCTCTCTGCAAATAAGGCAATGTAATGATTATGCTAAAACTCTTAGTAATCATGAGTGATTTCTGTCATGCCCATGCTTTTTGTATAGTCTCAAACACCTTTTTGTATATGCCTTTAAGCATCTCCCAGTGCATGATTAATCAACTTTTCTTATTGATTGTTCAAACAAATAATTATTATGTAGAACTTGTGATTAGAAGTAATAATTTTTCCTATACTTATTGACAACTTGAAAAATGAGGGAAGATTATGATCAATATATGCTTCATGTGCAAATAGGAGGAAGAGATGGTAAATCACTTGCTAGATCATTTAGGGTGGACATGAAGACTTTGAGTTGTGGTTTTATATAACGGTAACAGATTGGATGATGGCAGGAACGGCAGATAGAGAGTTGAGAGCATGGTTTGGGATGTCTTACTTAAGAGTCAAGAAGAAGATAGTCAGGATGATGTGTCTCCATTTTTCGATATATTTTGAATGAGAGCGATAGAAGGGCTTTTGAAGGGGGAGAATTGCACGAGAGCATAGGTATAGAAAGATGGAAAAAGGGGGTGACTTTTGGCATAGATATTCTTGTAATTTTCTGTACATTATCACGTGAACCTTTTATAGTGTTTCATTAATAAAATTCTTTATTTACCATCCAAAAAGAAAAGGAATACCTTCCTCTACTAATGCTCACTTTGCACACTTAAAGTAATTTGATTTTTTTTTTTGGGATATTTTCAGCACCTTTCTGTGTCCAGCTCACTCTCTCCAATTCTCTGAGGATTTAAATATTCTACTTGTTCCAATTGAAATAGAGGCTTGGAAGAAAGTAAAAGCGAGCTGACTTTGTTCGTGACTTTTGAAATGTTTGTTTGTTGCAACTACCTGTAATTTTTTAATCCTAGTTTGATGGTTAATGTTTCCATTTCAGGGTAGATTTCTTCTTGCTGCTGTCAGTGGTCGTGTATTGGCCCGATCATTTCATTCTATTGTCCCCGTTGGGTTGGAGATGATCGAGCAAGCA
Source organism: Lagerstroemia speciosa (assembly GCA_037672795.1). Taxonomy (NCBI): domain Eukaryota; kingdom Viridiplantae; phylum Streptophyta; class Magnoliopsida; order Myrtales; family Lythraceae; genus Lagerstroemia; species Lagerstroemia speciosa. The sequence goes on along the minus strand of CM075289.1, from coordinate 9,016,417 downwards.
CTTGGATCTGAGACTCCGAATATTCGTGAATGTCAACCGGAAATGACATGGAAACGCATGGAGCTCTCTGTGATGTTGGAGCGGGTGCAAGCCCACGTTGCACCCACTGATGTGGACCCAGGAGCTGGACTTCAGTGGCTGCCTAAGATTCACAAAAACTCCGCAAAAGTGAAACGAACTGGTGCACTGCTTGAAAGAGTTTTTATGCCTTGTGATATGTACTTTCGGTATACTAGGCACAAAGGCGGGACTCCTGATTTGAAGGTAATATGTTTCTTACTAATCCTTTGGTTCTCATTTATGTGCTTATGCAAGTGTTCCTGGTTATCTAGAATTAGCTGGAGGTTCGCAATATCAAGGAGGAATAAATTTAAAAAATAAAATAAAATTGCTTCAGCACTGACTTGTTTTAAGTGCTGATTTAGTTTGTACTCACAATGAAATTTTAGAATTTTGGACATCAAAGCTTCATCAGCACCTGTTAACTTAGTCATTTTCTCACCTGATTATGCTTAGTTTTAGTTATGCATGTTGTATGGATAACTGGTTTGCATGTCTCATTAATTAAATTAGAAAAACATAACTCTTCAACAAACAGAAAGCAAAACAAATTAATATTTAATGATTGTATGTAGGCTTTATAAATTTAGCACTTCAAGTTAAAGGATGGAGTTTTTTTTGTTTTTTTTTTTTTTTTGGGGGAGTGTTAAATAAAATTTTCATTGATAACGCACCAAGAAGGTGCCCAAACATATACAAAAGGTATTAAGGCTGTACAAAAAGATTAATCAATCTCTATTCCCAATCCCTAAGAGTGTTGCGAGGAAGTTGGAATCTATCCAGGCCAGGTTTTTGTGGGAAGGCACAGAGTTTGCAAGGAGGTATCATTTGGCGAAATAGGAGGTCGTAAAATAGCCAAATGATCAAGGAGGCCTAGGGGTGAAGTCCCTAGTTCATTTAAATGAAGCTTTAGTAGGGAAGTGAGTGTGGAGATTTAATATGGAGCCGGATCAGCTATGGAGGAGGGTGGTGGTAGAAAAATATGGTATCCAAAATCTCGGATGGATTACGAAGCTAGGAAGAGGAGCAGTGGGCTAGAGCGCACGGCAGAACATTGCGAGAGGTAGCGCATGGCAGAACATTGCGAGAGATTGGGCAAAGTTTTGGACACACACAAGCATCTCTTTGGGAGGAAGATAAATGGTGTGGGGATGAGACGCGAAGGGAGAGGTCTCCAGAGGTCTATAATGAGGCAAGAGACAAGGAAGCGGTTGTGGGGGAGGTGTGGATACAAAGCGGAAATGGAATGTGGAAAATTTGATTTAGCAGACAGGCCAAAGATTGGGAGCTAGAGTCATTTGTCGAGTTTTACAATATACTGTACAAAGTAAACCTCAAGGAGGGGAAGACAAACTATGGTGGATAGGAGACAAGTATGGGAAGTTCTCTGTACGAACCTACTACAACAAACTCCTCCCAAGGAGCAAGGCTGAGGACTTTCCATGGAGGCAAGTGTGGCAAAAAAGGGTCCCACTAAAGGCTAGTTTCTTTGTATGGGAATTAGCTTGGGGTAGAGTCCTCATGACGGATAATTTGAGAAGAAGAGGGGAGGTTTTGGTTAATCGATGCTTCCTTTGCAAAGAAGAGGAAGAGTCCATTAACCGTATACTTTTGCATTGTTGATGGACTCGAAGGTTGTGGGAGATGGTGTACAAGAGAATGGGCATCAGTTGGATACAGGCAGGCACGGTAAAGGAGCAACTAAGCATCTGGAATGGGATAGGAGTTTTCCAAAGGACGAAGGCCCTTGTTAGATTAATCACCTTTTCTATTTTTTGGTTTACTTGGAAGGAAAGGAATAGGAGAGCCTTTCAAGGGATAGAGACATGGGATAGAGTAATAGTAGCTAGATGGGCGAAGGAACTATACTTTTGGCACACGGGGGTGTATAGAGAGGGGGAAGTTGGTTCTACGAACATGTTGGTTTTTGATTGACATGTTCGGCAACTTTCTGTAAATGGCTCATTTTGTAATTTCTTGCACCTACTTGATGCTTGGTAATACAATTATTTATTTAACGATAAAAAAAAAGATTAATGAATCTGACACAAAAACCAGCATGTTCAAAAATCAATTAAACCCCCCACTACACCCTTGGCTATACCAAAAATACACATCTCTCATCCATGTATCCATAAATCTAGTATGTTGTGACTCTACCCCATCAAAAGCCCTTCTATTCATCTCCTTCCACACAGCCCAAAAGATGCAAAGCAGTATCATTCTTAAAATATATGGATCCTGGAGCCATACTGAATTAAAGATCATCAAAGTTAAAATAATTTATAAGTTTGAAGGGCAAATCAATATAACATGTGAGTGGCCAAAATATATACTCTACACTAGTATATTTTCCATGATGAGAAGCCTCAAGGAAATTAGTATAGACTTAGTCACTTATTTATGGGTTAATCAATAAATGTACTGTCTACAGTAGTGGCTATTCGTATGTAATTTCATATCAAATTACTATCTGAAAATTTGAAAATATTAACCAGTCAAATTAATTGGAGTGATCTGTTCTCATGTACATTTTTCTTTAACATCATCGTTCTATTCCAATAAAAGAAACTTCAATTTCAACAAGTAATTTGAAAGTATGTAGATGTAAGGAGATCTACATCAGAAGGGAAATTACTGCATAGTTAGATTCTCTAAAAGCAAAACCCCAAGAAATATAGGAAAAATTCAACACATCAAAGGTTTGGTCATTGTGGCAAGTACTGTAATGAGATGAGAAGGGATTGAGCTAAGTGGTGATGTTCTCAAATTAAACAAAACTGGTGCCTAGCTTTTATTACATCTATTTTGAACAGACTGGTTTGTTCTTACTACTGCAGATGAAGCCCTTGAAGGAGCTCACCTTTAATTCTTGTGATATCACAGCGACAATGACATCACGCCAGTTTCAGGTTATGCTGGATGTACTGACGAACCTTCTCTTTGCACGACTCCCCAAGTGAGAATATGTGATTAATTTTTCTTTCAGTAGATTTAGTTTTTGTGCTGTTCCAGTTATATTCTTCAGTTTTATATATAGATTCTTTTTTCTTCTTCTAACCTTTTACTGTTGTGCATTACTCTTTGACATGGATTTCATCATTTCTCCTAGCCATCTGTAATCATGAATGCTTTGTTAAGTCAAGAGGATTGTTTGAATAAACTGGCAATTTGAGGGATCATCCATGAATCTTCCTTCCTTGACCCACCAGTTTTTAATAATTAAGAATCTTGAAGTGGTAGAGGTGGCTTAAGATGGCTCAGCTGTGGTTTCATCATGTCATATTATTGGCAATTTTTTGGTTGCTTATAATAGTACAATAAGTAGGATGCAATGCAGGGTGTTTTCAGTGTGTGAATTGAGTTTGCCGGTTTACACCTGAATGTTCCTTTAGATAATAATATGGCCCCTTGTTTTTTGTTTCGATAAGCATGTCCCTCATTTTTAAGTTATTTTTAAAGAATTTCACACTTTTGATGAAGAAAATTTTGAATTAGATTGGCTATCTTTTTGTTACAGTTTATTAGGTTGGATAATTTGTCAGTTGGTAATCATTCCTAAAATGACTCTGAGCAATCTGTGCAATCTGTGCAAATTAGGCCTCGAAAAAGTAGTCTGACGTACCCTATTGATGACGACGAGGATGTTGGGGAAGAGGCAGATGAGGTTGTTCCTGATGGGGAGGAAGAGGTAGAACTTGCAAAAATTGACCTTGAGAAGAAAGAGCGCGAGCAGAAATTAATTATTGATGACATAAGGAAATTGTCTCGTTACGGCGATACTTCTGCGGATCAAAATCGAGAGGAAGGAGATCTGTGGATGATAACTGGTGGAAAAGCTGCATTGGTGAGAGACCAAATTCTCAATCAATCTTAAATTTCTGAGCTCCTTCTATTCTTTGTTCTTTTTCCTTTGTGAATTTTTTAAGTAGTTCCTGGTAAGGTGTTTTGCTGCCAGAGGGGACTCTCTCTCTCTCATCTGCGCGAACACTTGTTTCTGTGAATGAATTGTCATCAACTACATTGTTCTATGCCTCCGTTCCCTACTTACACTCGACTGATGATTGTACTAATGTCACCGTGTTCTTTACTTCATAAGAAATTTTAGCATATTTTGCTCCCAAAAGCCTATGTAGACAGATAGATAAACGTGGGATGGAACTTTCCAGGTGCAACGATTGAAAAAGGAGCTTGTAAATGTACAAAAATCTAGGAAGGCAGCATCCTCTGATCTAAGGAAAGCTTTGCAGAAAGCTGCTCAGCTTCGGCTGATGGAGAAGGAGAAGAACAAAAGTCCCTCCTATGCTATGCGCATATCTTTGCAAATCAACAAAGTAGTATGGGGTATGCTCATAGATGGCAAATCATTTGCTGAGGCAGAGATAAATGACATGGTAATTACTTACCTTTAATCCTTGTTAATTGTACTTCAGTTGTTAGTGGATAAATAGCATTGATTTGCTTCTCTGACATTCCCAATTTTGGATTTGACCTTCTCTACTTACAGGGATTCCAATAGTCTGAGCTTACATTCTAATGTGACTGAAGTTGTTTATCTTGACAGATATACGACTTTGATCGGGATTACAGAGATGTTGGGGTTGCGTTGTTTACAACAAAATACTTTGTCGTTAGGAATTGCTTGCCCAAAGCAAAGTCTGACATGCTTTTGTCAGCATGGAATCCTCCACCTGAATGGGGAAAGTACGCATCTCTATTTCCTATTGCAGGCTTTTCTTTATTTCTATAGCTCTGCCTCTTTTTTAAGATGTCTTCCCTCTTTTTGTCATAGTTATGTATCGTGTTCCAACTTTCTTCTGCTGTAGCATATAATGAGTTAACCATTCAGAAAAGAATAATGGGAAATGTTTTTGATAGTCTTTGCCTGCCTTCATACGATCGGGTATCAAGATCTGGTGTTGATATCTTAATGAGAGACTCATCAAGAAAGAGGAAAAATCCTGAAGAATGAAGCATATTAGTCAGTAAAACTTGATCCATTTAAGTGAGAGAGAGAGAGAGAGAGTAAAACTTGATCCAGTTAAATTGGTTCAAGGCCTGGCTCATGATCTGGAAGAGCTGTAATTTCTTGACAAGTCCTATGTAAATTTGTCTTCTGCCATGAACTGTGAGATACGGGCTTATTTGTAGTAAAAAATGATGATCTGTGAACTTTATGCCTTTGTATCTTGAGTAGTTGATAAGCTTCATATTTTCTTTTTAACTTCAGAAAGGTCATGCTTCGTGTGGATGCAAAGCAAGGAGCTCCTAAAGATGGACATTCTCCTCTTGAACTTTTTCAGGTAAATATATCCTTTTTTATTCTTTTTTATGGAAATAAACTGCTGTTTATATGGAATATTAGAAGTGCATTTAGTACTATCATGGAACATTTACATATTGCAGGTGGAGATTTACCCGCTCAAAATCCATTTGACAGAAACAATGTATAGAATGATGTGGGAGTATTTCTTCCCAGAAGAAGAACAAGATTCTCAAAGGCGACAGGTAAGTCGGAAGTTGTATGTGCTAATTGACTCATGAAGAAGCAGCATATTTTATGAACTTATTTTTCTATTCCAAAAATATGCAGGAAGTCTGGAAGTTCTCAACAACTGCTAGCTCAAAACGTGTCAAGAAAGGATCGTCAATTCCTGAAGCTTCAGCTTCAGGTAGCCTTTCAATAAGAGAGTCGGATGCGCCTGATTCTTTACAAGTGAGTTTCCTTGTAATCTCAAAGCATTTTCAGAGGATTTGGATCCTCTGGCATAAATTAAATCTAGGCCCTGTCTGATGGCCCTGTCTGATGGCCATGTATTTTCTGAAATTCAAAACTCCGTGCCTCCAGTGCCATATCTGTTTAGGGTTTAAAAAAGATAAATTATCAGACCAGGCCTGGATTTAATCTGAACCATTAATTAACATGGCACTCTGTTATTACCTTTTACAACACAACATCCAATCTGCAAGCTATTACATTGACTGTACATTGAGAATCCTTCTTGTTTACACCTTGAAACATGATTGCAGGCATCAAAATTACCTAAATTGGTCAGTAGGGCAACACCTGAGTTGAGAAGAACATCTTCCTTTGACAGAACTTGGGAAGAGACTGTGGCAGAGTCTGTTGCAAATGAACTTGTTTTGCAGTCAATATCTTCCGGGAAGAGTGGACCACTGGGCTCTGTTGAGCAGCATGATGAATCTTCTAGAAAGAAAGAATCACGACCCAAATCTGGTCGCCCGTCTCACGAAGAGAAGAAGGTTGGGAAATCAAATGAAGAGAAAAGATCTAGACCGCGGAAATTGATGGAATTTCACAACATCAAGATTAGTCAGGTTCATTTACATATGCCGAGTGATATCATGTTGTTAGCTGTACCAAAGAGATCGAGTTGTTAATATGCAGTACTCATGTGCAATATCTTGTGTTCCCCCTGATGCAGGTGGAGTTGTTGGTAACTTATGAAGGATCAAGGTTTGTCGTGAATGATCTTAAGTTGCTTATGGACACATTCCACCGCGTGGAGTTCACTGGCACTTGGAGAAGATTATTCTCGCGGGTAAAGAAGCATATCATCTGGGGGGTCCTCAAGTCTGTCACTGGAATGCAGGTATCCAAGTGGGAATACTTTTGTTTGACCCTTCCCTTCATTTAATAGAATCATAACATCAACTAGCTAGGTTTTTTTAATGTTGTAGTCTGCCATCTTTATGTTGAGGATGGCTCTTTTAATGCAATTTTTCATATCGGTGGGCACTATACAAAGGACACAATTTCTTTACAAACAGAGTTTACCAAAAACAAAGGTCGTTTATTGTACTTTCCAAGCCTAACAGTCAACAAGAGACAAAAGCCTAATGACAAGATAATGAATTCTATTATAAGTGCCAATTTATCATTGCTGCTGATATGAAAGAAGGAAGATATAAATCTAAATGTAAAAATGATCAAAATACAGAAAGGAACTTACATCACCGATAAGTTAAAAGCCTTTTCTGGTAAAGTTCAAAATAAAAAATATTAGTCTCTTCTCTGGAAAGCGCTTCTAGCGTTACTGACACTACTGCAATGTGCCTCACATCTTACTTGAGTGTCCTGTTTTCACATTCTTTTCTCTATAGGGTAAGAAGTTTAAGGATAAAGAGCGCAGCCACAAGGAGCAGAATATGACAAGTGTCCCAGAGAGCGAGCTGATCTTAAGCGACAATGAAGGAGACCAGAATCCTCTAACATGGCCCAAGCGTCATAGCGATGTGGCAGGTGATGGCTTTGTCACCTCCATAAGAGGACTCTTCAACACACAGAGAAGGAAGGCTAAGAAGTTTGTGCTGAGGACTATGAGGGGTGAAGAGAATGACGACCGAGACTGGAGCGAGAGTGATGTTGAATATTCACCTTTTGCTCGCCAGCTCACCATCACCAAGGCTAAGCGCCTCATAAGGCGGCACACCAAGAAGTTCCGGTCCAGACAGAAAGGTTCGGTTCTCGGACTCTGGCTCAGTTTATTTTGCATAGCCAGCGGGCAATATTTTCCATTAGAAGAATATTTTACGGAGAAAATGATTGTCTGTTCTATCAGCTGGCTGGTCAAGGATCTGGAAATGACTGTTAAAGATCAAATGACAACTCAATTACTCCTTTTTGTATTGTCAGGAGCCTCGTCTTCTCAAGCGAGAGACTCTCTTCCATCATCCCCAAGGGAGACCACTCCATTCGAGACTGATTCTTCCAGCGGATCCTCACCGCCCTATGAAGAATTCCATGAATTAGTGAGAAGTAACCAACAGGATGACTGAAAAACAATCTCACGGATGCAGAGCCTGCCTTGGCATAAGGATATCACGGTTCAATGACGTAAACCTTCGGTGCAGTTGGCTTTTCCTGCTCCTTTTTACCACGAAGGCAGGTAGATCCTTGCCCTGGAAATAAACAAGGGATGAGGACATTCCCTTCGAGCCATGTCCCTACTTCTAACGGAGCGGCGCTGCATAGACCCGGTCGAAGTAGAGAGAGCCTTTCCCCCCAGTCTTTCTCCGCCCTCACATTTCTTGCCTTTTAACGATTTTATTTATTGGTTGTATATCTCCACGGGCATATTTAAGGTGTAATAGTAAATTTATACAAGCTCGTGGGATTGATTCTACCTGAGAATAGGCTGCAAAAATGTGAACTGTTCTGTATAGAAATTGGTAACTTGAAAGAGGGAGGACCTGAATAATCTGAAGTGCTTTGTTCATGTATGCTCCTGGTCGTGGAAGGATGGTCGCTGCTCGGTGAAAAGCTTGATCAATGCTAAAACCCGATATCGGGTTGGCGGAATGAGATCTCTGACGACTAGATGATCTGCACTGGAAGTCGAAGGTTTCCCTTCCCACACAAGTAATGGATGTCTTCTCATAAAATTCGTGACTGGACCCAGCACAGCGTGGAATTCCTCCTTTTGTTCTCGCTTGCAGAGGTTAATAGTACTCACGGGCTTGTTAACATAAGAGGCCAAGGCCAATTTTCTTGCCATGCCGGACATGGGCCAGGCCCAGCCCACGATGTCAGAATTTAATAGTAACTCAAAATGGCAGACAACAAACATTTGATAACAAGAGGTTGGTTTCGAATTCGTCTATTATAAACGGAAAAACTTTATGTTTGGAGTGCTTGATCTCCTTAGTGATTCGATACTCGAACTTGATTTAGCATTATGGAGGGGATGATAAGCTAATTTAATTATTATTTTTTTTAATGTTACAATCCCTTTAATCCATCCGAATCTGTCGATCTGAACAACCGTTAAGGCGCAGCAAATCTATCCGTTAATCCTCTCATGATTTTAAAACAATCCGAGTCTTTCACAACCTGAGTCCTCATGCTATTAGCTGTTCGGATAGTGGACTTGCAAATGGACTCCAAGGACACGTGTGTACGAAACTATCAAATTTCTGTAAACGTGATTAATCGGGCAGACGTGGTTGACGTGGAAGCTGACTCTCAACGCAATCTGACGTGGTACAAATCAAAGGAGGGAGACAAAATTATCTGAAAAATTGATAATTTAGTTATCCTTGTCCTCATCTGGGAAATCAATTAATTGGACGTCAACAGCCCATTAAAACCGTTAACCTTTTATCAGATCCAGCCGGTCATTTACCTAATGTTAACGTAATACATTCGTCCACTCAAAATTTATCATTTATATATTTATTTAATTAGAATTCACTATTTTACTAGGATTTTTTAAGTATTATTTTAAGAAATTTTATGATTTAGTAATTATATCTGTGTTACTACTAATTATTTGTCTAGTTCTAATTGGACGAATATAATATATTATCATTGGCACGTGGTCTAACTACAGCTGAACAAAGATAGATTTTTTATGTATACAGAGGTGACACATAAGCCTGAAAAACGTAGGAGATAAAAGGAGCACGCGAATGCGCACGAGTGAGATTGAACTCGAGACCTCTAGGTTATATGAAGGGAGTAATATAAATTGTACTAAGCTCTCTTTCTCGAACAAAGATGGATTAGATATGATGTTTCATTAATCAAATCATAGCCATTAGTTTGCCTCTGTCGACTCTCATCGATTTGTGTTTGTGTACCATATGCAGAGTGACAGAACTCCAAGAAAAGTACACAGACAGACACCCATGAATTCAAATCTCTCATGCCCGAGCCGGAGCCGGAGACGGTGACTGAGCATAGGACTTCCGGCAGTCCTCGGCGCATGAAGCAGCACTGTCAGCGCACCTCTTACCCTCGTAGCCTTCTGCAACAGGAAAACACAATGAACTACTGTCAAGTCTGGCTAGCTAGCAATGATCTCGATCTCGATCTCGAATATGGATGAAATAATGGTTAACTATATCGCACGCACCCGAATCGATAGGGGAACAGGTTGATACGAGACACCCGATCCAACAGTGTGTGAGAGCTGGCGACGAGTTCCCAGCCAGGCCTGCTCCGCCTTCGCATGATTTCATGCACGAATATATGCAGTGCAGTGGATCGGCGTTGCCAAGGCATTGGATTCCACAGAAGAACTTGCACCAGGGTATGCCGTCGACCCTCTGCAGCTGCCCGCATACGACCAGCGTGCACAGTATCAACGCCGTCATCGCCCTTGTCATCCTACCCCTGCTGCAAACCTTCACCGACTCCATGTCGATTCTAATCTATTCTAGTCTAATGTGTGTGCTGTTGTTAATGGCCACAATATATATATATATATATATATAGATATAATATCTCGTATTACATCACAATAAAAAGATAGGGATATCATAATGAGATGGTGGAAATGGTGAGATATCGTTTTCTCTTAAATAAGGTCTTTGTTCGAGTTTATGAACATAAAAAATTCACATTAATAGAATTTCACCTCGTAGTAGATCGATCAGATTCAAATCTGAATTCATCGGGCTCACTAATTTAAGGGATTGAAACTAAGACCCTCTGGATTTCTCTTTTTTTTTTTTTTTAATCATACAGATTCATAAATCTAACATGGAAACAAAGTTGGAAAATAAATGATGAAGAAATTCAAGTAAATCATTTCATAAATTTAAAATGGAACAAAAGGAAAGAAGAAAATAAGGGATGAAGAAAGTCCAGCAGGAGAAAATGAAAGTAAACATCCTCTGTACTAAAGTAAATTGGTTGAGATAATATAATGTCTCTTCCCCTTAACCAAGGCTTGAGTTCGAGTCTCGTAAATTGAGAAAATTTATTTTGAAGAGCTTTACTCCTTAACGAGCTTCCTGACTCAAACTGGATTAATCGGAGTCTATTGGATTTTTGAATATTTGTAGTTCGGATTGGAAAAAAATTTCCTCCTTTTTGATAATTTTTCCTGATTATACCATTTCATATTCAGAAGGCGGTGAGTGCTAACTAATTCATATTAAGAAAACCATTAAAAATGCGGGACCCACCCACCAACCGCTTTTCATTGGTTGCACGGAATAAATTTGGAAACAAAAAATGGAGGGAAAATTGTATTTATTAGGGCCTTTGTTTGTTATTAGAAAATTTATTGAATAAATTCAAAAATCTTCTTGGTCAAAAAAAATTCAACAAACTTGATAATTAACCAAAAAAAAGGGTTAATGTCGACGAGCCTGAATGAACCAACATTCATTTATTAGTGCACAGAGATAATTATTTATTCAATGTCTAAAATTTTATATTAAAGTATTGTAAATTAGAAAATAAATTATTATTATGAGAGTTTAATAATTTAGCGGGTAATCTGATCTGAATATGAATTGTTCGGATTCATTGAAATTACAGATACCAAAAAGTACGCACTAAAAAAATCAAGAGACTGAGAAAGGTGGCTGGGCGCAGTGGTATCGCCCTCAACTCGGATTCAGTTCTGGACAGTGGACCTCATTACGTCCCTTTATTCCCTCTTTATTTTGTCTCGTCATAGGCTTATGTGTCTTCTCCTTCTAGACAATGTTAATGTTAATGAAGAAAACTCATGGTGGGATATAGTTTTTACTGTTTAGTTGGACGATCTATCACGAACTTGATTAGTCAGAGGCCTACAGGAGTTTTTAGATATCAATAATTGTATATTTATTGTTAATAAATCCTAACAGATATTGATATATAAACCTAATAGATAGTAAACTGCAATTGAAAAAACATATAAATGGTAAAAATAAAAATAAAAAATCCGATTATAAGTGCCAATTTATCATTGCTGCTGATATGAAAGGAGGAAGATATAAATCTAAATGTAAAAATGATCAAAATACAGAAAAGGAACTTCATCACCGATAAGTTAAAAGCCTTTTCTGGTAAAGTTCACAATAAAAAAAGTTAGTCTCATCTCTGGAAAGCGCTTCTAGCGTTACTGACACTACTGCAATGTGCCTCACATCTTACTTGAGTGTCCTGCTTTCACATTCTTCTCTCTGTGGGGTAAGAAGTTTAAGGATAAAGAGCGCAGCCGCAAGGAGCAGAATATGACAAGGGTCCCAGAGAGCGAGCTGATCTTAAGCGACCACGAAGGAGACCAGAATCCTCTAACATGGCCCAAGCGCCATAGCGATGTGGCAGGTGACGGCTTTGTCACCTCCATAAGAGGACTCTTCAACACACAGAGAAGGAAGGCTAAGAAGTTTGTGCTGAGAACTATGAGGGGTGAAGAGAATGACGACCGAGACTGGAGCGAGAGCGATGTTGAATATTCACCCTTTGCTCGCCAGCTCACCATCACCAAGGCTAAGCGCCTCATAAGGCGGCACACCAAGAAGTTCCGGTCCAGACAGAGAGGTTCGGTTCTCGGACTCTGGCTCAGTTTATTTTGCATAGCCAGCGGGCAATATTTTCCATTAGAAGAATATTTTACGGAGAAAATGATTGTCTGTTCTATCAGCTGGCTGTTCAAGGATCTGCAAATGACTGTTAAAGATCAAATGACAACTCAATTACTCCTTTTTGTATTGTCAGGAGCCTCGTCTTCTCAAGCGAGAGACTCTCTTCCATCATCCCCAAGGGAGACCACTCCATTCGAGACCGATTCTTCCAGCGGATCCTCACCGCCCTACGAAGAATTCCATGAATTAGTGAGAAGTAACCAACAGGATGACTGAAAAACAATCTTACGGATGCAGAGCCTGCCTTGGCATAAGGATATCACGGTTCAATGACGTAAACCTTCGGTGCAGTCGCTTTTCCTGCTCCTTTTCACCACGAAGGCAGTTAGATCCTTGCCCTGGAAATAAACAAGGGATGAGGACATTCACTTCGAGCCATGTCCCTACTTCTAAAGGAGCGGCGCTGCATAGACCCGGTCGAAGCAGAGAGAGCCTTTCCCCCCAGTCTTTCTCCGCCCTTACATTTCTTACCTTGCAACGATTTTATTTATTGGTTGTATATCTCCATGGGCATATTTAAGGTGTAATAGTAAAATTTATACAAGCTCGTGGGATTGATTCTACCTGAGAATAGGCTGCAAAAAGGTGAACTGTTCTGTATAGAAATTGGTAACTTGAAAGAGGGAGGACCTGAATAATCTGAAGTGCTTTGTTCATGTATGCTCCTCGTCGCAGAAGGATGGTCGCTGCTCGGTGCAAAGCTCGATGAATGCTAAAACCCGATATCTGGTTGGCGGAATGAGATCTCGACCACTAGATGATCTGCACTGGAAGTCGAAGGTTTCCCTTCCCACACAAGTAATGGATGTCTTCTCATAAAATTGGTGGCTGGACCCAGCACAGCGTGGAGTTCCTCCTTTCGTTCTCGCTTGCAGAGGTTTACTAGTACTCACGGGCCTGTTAATATAACTGGCCACGCCCAATTGTCTTGCCATGCCGGGCATAGGCCAAGCCCAGCCCACGATGCCAGAATTTAATAGTAACTCAAAATGGCAGACAACAAACATTTGATGACAGGAAGTTGGTTTCAAATTAGAATCTTATAAATGAAAAAAATTTACGTTTAGAATGTTTGATGTCTTAGTGAGTCGATACTTGAATTAGTATTATGGAAGGGATAATAAGTTAATTTAACTATTTTATATTTTCTTAATGTTACAATCCCTTTTTCGTAAAAGAAATTCATCCGAATCTCTCAATCTGAACAACCGTTAAGGCACAACAAATCCATCCGTTAATCCTCTCATGATTTTAAAACAATCCGAGTCTCTCACAACCTGAATCCTCATGCTATTAGCTGTTATTACTAATTGCTTTTCTAGGTCTAATTGGACAGATATAATATATTATCATTGACACGTGATCTAACTACTGCAGAGCGAAGATAGATTTTTTTATGTGTACAGAGGTGACACAAAAGCCTAGAAACGGTATGAGATAAAAGGAGCACGAGAATATTCACGAGTGAGATTGACCTCAGGACCTCTAGGTTACATGAAAGGAGTAATACAAACTGTACTAAGCCCTCTTTCTCGAACAAAGATGGATTAGATATGATGTTTCATTAATCAAATCATCGCCATTAGTTTGCCTCCGTCGACTCCCGTCGATTTGTGTTTGTGTACATATGCAGAGTGACAGAACTCCAAGAACAGTACACAGACACACACCCATGAATTCAAATCTCTCATGCCCGAGCCGGAGCCGGAGCCGGAGGCGTTGACTGAGCATAGGATTTCCGGCAGTCCTCGGCGCATGAATTAGCAGCACTGTCAGCGCACCTCTTACCCTCGTAGCCTTCTGCAACAGGAAAACACAATGAACTACAGTCAAGTCTGGCTAGCTAGCAGTGACCTCGATCTTGATCTCGAATATGGATGAAATAATGCTTAACTATATATCGCACGCACCCGAGTCGATACGGGAACAGGTTGATATGAGACACCCAATCCAACAGTTTGTGAGAGCCGGCGACGAGTTCCCGCCCACGCCTGCTCCGCCTTTGCATGATTTCATGCACGAAGATATGCAGTGCAGTGGATCGGCGCTGCCAAGGCATTGGATTCCGCAGTAGAACTTGCACCAGGGTATGCCGTCGACCCTCTGCAGCTGCCCGCATACGACCAGCGTGCACAGCATCAACGCCGTCATCGCCCTTGTCATCCTACTCCTGCTCCAAACCTTCTCCGCCTCCATGTCGATTCTAATCTATGCTAGTCTAATGTGTGTGCTGTTGCCAATGGCCGCGATATATATATATATATAATATATCGTATTACATCATAATAAAAAGATAGTGATATTATTATGAGATAGTTGAAATGGTAAGACATCGTTTTCTCTTAAATAGGGTCTTCGTTCGAGTTTATGAACATAAATAATTCATATTAATAGAGTTTCACCTCATAGTGGATCGACCAGATTTGAATCTGAATTCTTCGGACTCACTAATTTAAGGGATTGAAACTGAGATCCTTGAAATTTCTCGTTCTTTTTTTTATTATTATAATCATGCAGATTCATAAATCTAACATGGAAACAAAGTTGGAAATAAATGATGAAGAAATTCAAGTATATCTTTGCATAAACTTAAAATGGAACAAAAAGAAAGAAGAAAATAAGGGATGAAGAAAGTTCAGCAGGATAAAATGAAAGTAAACATCCTTCGTACCAAAGTAGATTGATTGATGTGATATGACGACTTTTCCTCTTAAGTAATGCTCGAGTTCGAGTCTCATAAATTGAGAAAATTTATCTTTGGAGAGCTTTACTCCTTAATGGACTTCTCAGCTCGAACTGGATTAGTCGGAGGCTATTGAACTTTTGGATACTGTCAGTTCGGACTAGAAAAAAATTTCCTCTTTCTTGATAATTTTTCCGGATTATACCACTTCCTATTCAGGCGGTGAATGCTAACTAATTCAGATTAAGAAAACGATTAAAAATGTGGGACCCACCCACCAACCGCCTTTCATTGGTTGCATGGAGTAAATTTGGAAACAAAAAATTGAGGGCAATTTGTATTTATTAGGCCTTTGTTTGTTATTAGAAAATTTATTGAATAAATTCAAAAAGCTTCTTGGTCAAAAAAAATTCAACAAACTCGATAACTAACAAAAAAAAGGGTTAATGTCAATGAGCCTGAATGAACCAACATTCATTTATTAGTGCACACGAGATAATTATTTATTCAATGTTTAAAATTTTATATTAAAGTACTGTAAATTAGAAAAAAAAAAAATTATTATTGTGAGAGTTTTATCATTTAGCGGGTAACTTGATGTGAATCTGAATTGTTCGGATTCACTGAAATTACGGATGAAAAAAAGTACGCACTAAAAAAATCAAGAGACTAAGAAAGGCGGCTGGATGCAGTGGTACCGCCCACAGCCCAAATTCAGTTCTCAACAGTGGATCTCATTACATTCTTTTATTCCCTCTTTATTTTATCGCGTTATTGGCTTATGTGTCTTCTTCTTCGAGACAATGTTAATGTTAACGAAAAAAAACTCACGCTTGGATAGTTTTTACTATTTAGTTGGACAATCTATCATGAACTTGATTAGTCAGAGGCCTACAGGAATTTTTAGATATCAATAATTATATATTTATTGTTAATAAATCCTAACAAATATTGATATATAAATCTAATAAATAGTAAACCATAATTGAAAAAATATATAAATAGTAAAAAAAATTAAAAAATCCTAACAAATAATAAACCATAATTTGACAAATATATAAGTGGTGAATTCTAATTGAATGGATATATTACGTCAGTATCACCTACGTATTATAACTGTTCTACTAATAACTTTCTCATAGAAATGACAAGGAAACTTGAGGGAAAGGTCCCGGCCCTGACGCTCCGTGTCGGTGGCCATTGAGCCAACTTCCTAAAGTTCGAGTCCAACGACCCGATCGAGTCGCAGCAAGCCCCTCAAACTTGCCTACAACGGTGAACTCCCTCTGTCGTCGGAATTGTCTGTTTCATCCTTATCTTTTGATTTCTAAGTAACGAAATAGACGGTATCACCCTCGATTCGAAATCAACGAGATATGCTTTTGATTATAATTGTGGACACTCTGTACTCTTTTAATCTCCTCTTCCTTTCCGACGTCATTTGAAAGCAGGGGAAAGGCTCCTAGCAGAACGAAGATGGATACTATAATGCTCATTGCTCAAACCAGAGTTTGTCTCTGTCTCACATCACTTCGTGTACATGTAGAGAGAGCGCGAGCTCCGGGAACAGTACACAAATACGGAGACACATAAAATATTCAAATCTCTCACGCCGGTGATGGAGCCGGAGCTCTGCCGTAAGACTTCCGGCAGTCCTCAGCACACGAAGCAGCATCCTTAACGCACCTCATACCCTCGTAGCCTTCTGCAACAGAAAAACAATGAACTACAGTGAAGTCTAGCATGATCTCGATCTCGAATATGGAATTAACTGCCTACGTACGCACCTGAATCGATGCGAGAACGGGTCAATACGAGGCACCCGACTCTGCAGTTGGTAAGAGCCGGGGACTGGCTCCCGGCCAGTGGTTTGCATGATTCCTTGCACGTTATGCAGGACTCTGGATCCGGGTCGACGATGCACACGATCGAGCAGTACATCTTGCACCAGGGTATGCCGTCATCAGTCGCCTGCCCACATACGACGAGCGTGCAGAGCATCACCCATGCCGCCATAGCCCTTGTCAAGGTTCGGCTCGAGACCTTCACCGACTCCATGTTTGATTCCGGTATGGTCCCTCCTCGCTTGACGTAGCAGTAATAGCAATAACGTGGTACATCATCATACTCAGAAAATCAGACAAAAGGGCCGTTGAGCTGTACGTTGATTCTGGTGTGGTCCCTCTTCGCTCGAAACGTTCTTCGTACAAGGTCAACGACAAGCGGGTCCCGCCAACCCCTCCTCTTTCATTGGCTGCATGGGCTTAATTTATGCCCCCCAGAAACAATTAATTAATTCAAAATTTTAGCGGGAGACGAACGATATGGGAAAATTGTATTTATCACGGCAGGCAATTTTTTTATTATAAAACTTATTGAAAAACTCTATAAATAACAAAAACAAGTTAATGGCAATGAGCTATACTTTTATTGCTGCAGACACGATAAAAAGGTCTCAAATTTTAGATATTAACAGATCAAATGTACTGATTATGTAGATCCTTGGCTGGGATGTTCGCCAGAATCAACGGAGCCCAATGGAAGGGTCCCAACTATCCAAGGCCCCTGGTCCTACCGGACCAGAAAAAGTCAATTCGAGTCTCTAGGAGCCGATGTGACTAGCCTCACCTGTGATCATGTGGACCATCGAACTTACGGTGCAAACGAGTTGAACTGTTATCGCTGGTTAGTTCAGAGATAAGGCCGGATCTTCAAGTCAACGTGCGGACTCCCGGGGACGACCAGGCTTGAAATTGTACAAGTCCACTTCCACGACATAGTTGCAAATTTCTGGCCTCTGTTAACCACATTTTCCAAACCAGGACTCCATTTGTTGGTCAAATTCCAAGGACATCTCGAGTTGTCATGCCCATTGCTAGCACCTCTACATTCCATAGACATACAGCAGACGGCTCAGTAGTACAGAGAGTGAAGGTAGCAAATCCAGGTTGCCTATCCCTGCCCGAACTTGGGTGTAGGGACATTCAATTCAGAAAATCCACATAGGTTTCTCCAAAGTAACTCGGCATCACCCATGCGGTCATAAAAGTTTTACGTACTTGGTCTTACACATTACAGCCTCAGAAGTAAATTTCCAGCATGTTTCTGAGATTTTATGACTATCAATCCAATCTACTTGAGGAATTTTGCGAGCTTGTGGGGACTGCCATCGTCAAACTTGAGGGATCCACAGACATCCCATGGCCGTGTCAATTTATCCATTATAAGAGAATCTGCAACTCAAACCTCAAAAGGAACAAAATTGTGCCGAAAATCTTTTCATCAAACAGATGAATCCCTTTTCTACAATGGTATAAGTTATAGAAAAGCCAAACGGGAAATTCTGTTGGCTTCTGGCTACAATTATCAGTATATCTCTACATGTGAAGATACATAAGAATTTTTTAGGCAGATCACATTAAGAAGAGAAGTGGAGACTGAAGAGATCTAACCTTACTGCATTCCTTAAGGCAGTGTTCAGGGCTGTACATCCTTAATTCAAAGGAAAAAAAAATTGTTCTCGATGGTCTTCATATCATGCTTCCCCCACTCAGTGCTCAGCTATTAGACCCTGATTGTCACCATTCAAGATAGGAACCATACCGCCCTGCGAGTGCATGCCAGCCCCACAGACTGAACCATTTGTCTCATTTATGCCCTATCAAGGGGTTGCAACATGTGTAATTAATGTTAGTTGATGCAGCTTCCGAGATATATGAAGATCGTGTTGACACCCTTCAAGTCAGATTACACACACATCTCCACTCCCAACATCAAATAAAACCATCATAGTATACATGCTATGATGTTTCTTTCTTGACAGAGAGGTGGCATATGTAATTTCCTGTTTCAATGGATGCTCAAACGACATAGAACATATTACTGAATAAAACCATCATACCTGCTCAGATGGGGTCAGAGAGGAGTCCAGGTTTCTCTTGGAAAGGTCCCTCAGCGTTCCCTGCAGTTTCACGAAATATATAATCTCGTTATTTGTACATCGATGGCTACTAATTGAATACCAAACAATGTGCCGAATGATCAGTACAATTATAGTACACATGCATAATATACACAGATGCTCATTTTGTTATAGATAGACATGCAACACCAAAAGAGAGTACAAACAACGTGAATTGAGATCCCCAAAGAAACTTCCAAGTGAATTCATCGCTATTAGCTGCTATCTCTTGAGATCTTAACCGTGAATGATGAGACAGGAAGAAGACAATGATCAACAATTAATTTGACAGTGGTGCCCCAATTAATTCTAGCACATAACTCAGTCGAAGAATTTTAGACGCGTACAATATATAACAGACTGGATTGCTGGCAGGGAATAGCATCTATGGAAAATCCTTTTTCTAAAAGTATAAAATTTTATTAATCTACAGACTACACCAACAAGGTGCTCCTGCTCATATACAAAAGCTAAGGCCCATACAAAAGCATCCTCGTAAATCCTTTCCTCCTTTTTCAACGTGATGTATCGAGTATTTGGGGGGGTGGGGTGTTGGGGAGCTAAGAAAACTGTCAGTTACATACAGTTCATTAAGGAACCAGGACATAAATGAGAAAATTTACCATTATCAAAACAGATAGCTGATAAAGGGAGTTTCCGCCAAAATGAACAAAGAAGATTGTGGTAATGAAATATTTAACATGTAAACTGGCACAAACAGAGGACAACATAATACCAAAATGAACGAAGATGACAAGGGTCATGAAAATTATCAGTAAGCAAACTAGCACAAATAAGATGATGGCATACAGACCCTGTTTGCCCAAAACAGCCCACAGGCATTACAAAGAGACCGAGGACCTGATGGCCCACGCCGCATCATCGGAGTACATTTGGAACTTATGCCACAGTGAGTACAACTGCTAGGGAATGAGATGCAGAGAGAAAGTTAGCATTACAACAACTAAAATATCCACAATGAACTGTAGGGGAAAAAATTATGCAAAGAAAATGTAGGATCAGAAACTCAATGTCTGAAAGCTTATAAAGAAAGAAAAAGGCCCAGATAAACACTAAGATGTTCAGCTGAAAGTTCTCATAAAGGACTGACCAAGTTTCCTGCAGGTTATCATCTTGCCCCGAATCAGTCCCAGAGCCCCAGCTGACAGCTCCATCACTCTTCTTTGATGATGTAAACTGACCCTTGTTGCGATGCATTCTGATAAAGAAAACTGATATAAGTTACGTGATAGAACGGAATTACCAATCAGCGCAGAAAATAAAAGAGCATAACATCACTCAAGACCATCCATCCATTTGGTATACCAGCACTACAAAAGATAATTTGTCCAAACTGAAGGTATCTGAGATGCAACAACACCAGATTAGCAGAAGAATATGATAAATTAGTGGAGATAGAAAGTAGATCTAGAATCTTATCATCACAATCATTTGGGAAATCACTTTTAGGCTCAATATAGAACTGCAAAGAAAGAGGATCTGCAAATAAAGGTGAAAAAAATGTAGCTGGCAAAGAAAAATACTGCTATGACTGCAATGATACATTGTCTTGCCATGTCGACCTCAGAAATCAGAATCCAGCCAAAGAATTAAGCCCAATTTAAACCTCTGGTTAGTACAATCAAAAAAACTTTAAACCTCTGGTTAGTGAAAAATGGCGCATTGAACACAAAAGCAGACACCCATAGGCTGCTGAGGAATATTATCCAGTTTCTGTTGTACATGAATTACCCGGTTTCTGCTGAACAAACAAATACCAGAAGAATTAAGATAACAAAAGATGCATAAATACCCTTTATAAGTGTGTAAACCAAAATGAAATTTCTAAAGAGTAAATAAACTATGTTCTCGTGATGCCAAAATCTCTATTTTCTATCTGATAAGAGAAGCATCCAAGCATACCAGCCTGGTATGTACAAATCACACATAATGGGCACACCGAAAACGATATCACATCAGGCAACATGTAAAGATGCAGAGAAGGTACCTATCTATTTACAGCAAGAAACATGCCAAACTAAAAGAGACTATAAACAATACGTAGGTTTGTCTTTGCCTTAACCCATATCCTTAAGGTCCATCCCTAGTACCAGCAGACTGAAATTTCCAACTCCCCTCCATCTAAACTTCCCATAACTGATGAACCTCTCCAACCTAGTTATCAACTGTTTCCTCTTGATACCACCTCCTCTCAGTCAATGACTCTTAAGGAAAAAGTAAGATTGAATTCCTTCTAAAGAGAATGTTTACCAACTATCTTTATTTTAGACAACAAAGAAATGCAGCATGATTGAAAATTTAATAGAACATAGCTGACAAAGACAAAGAATCGTTCCTTGGATTCTGAAAACGCTTATATTTTTCTCAGATACTTTCCAATATATCAAGCCACTTCAGAATGCTTATCAGTAGTCCAAAACAGATATTAATGTGCTATCTTGATCATCTCATAAAGGCATCCTTGCAATGTTCCAAGCATGAGGGTCAACATTTTATATTTGTTAACTTCATCAAGACCATCTTACACAGCTACATATGATTTAGGATTACTGCTTGAAATCAACAATTTTTTTTTTCATTCTTATCAAAATTTAACTCACCCAAACCTGGCATTCTCACCAGAGCTTTAGGCATACCACTTGCTCAATTGGAAGGAAGTGCTGTTCTATGCAAGAATATTATTCTCTAGTATTCAGAGGAATTTGTCAATTTCCTAGGAAGGATCATATAAACTTTATGCGAGCAGACTAATAAAAGCGTGCAGAATCAGATCCACGAACCTCATAGCAACTTCTTGACGGACACTATATCTAACTTTCTTATCAAAACATCGTTCTTTTCTCTTTTGACGGAATCTATTCAATGAAGCGGCCCTTTGTGGTTGACTGCAACGTGTTGGAAAGTCCAGTGCAGCCTATGGGAATATGAGTCCAGCGTCATTAAAGAATAATAAACAAAAATTAAATCATCTATGAATATATGGCATCAATCAATAAAAGTATATGATCAAAATCAAATACACAAATATACCCTCTGATTATCTTGAGCTATTTCCACACCATGTAAGCCTGAAGATAATTCACATCCTCCCAGCAGCAATAACACTGCGTGAACCTACAAACAGGTAAGATCGCATTGCAACCAAAGCATTTAGCAAGTGGCACATTCTCAGGGGAAGAAAGAACAAGTTATATGTATCATTGAATGATGTCAAGACAAGATCAGGTGCCAGTATGTCCTATCTGTGCCAAGAATTGGCAAGCGGAGATATCCATTTGATTCTTATCTCATTCCGAGGAATCTGAATAAAACTAAAAAGACAGAAAGCAAAAAGTTGTCCCCTTTCAGCCACAACAAGAATATCCTTATCTGAAATTTACCAAGTTCACATTAATTTCGAATTTAATGGCAAAAGACGGCTTATTTAATTCCTAGTGAAGGAAAATTACACGCCAACGTGCTAGAAGAAGGCCTCGTGTAATATTCAGATATTCAGAGATCAGATAATGTCCATATACTTTATTCGAAAGGGTGAAATTGCTGAAAACTCGAAAAGATGGCGGCTCTTCACGCATCAGTAGATCAGATAAAACCCTAATAAGCACATTCACTAGCACAAGGAGAGGAAAGGCAGTACCTTTTTCGGAGTTACCGCATCGAACACATAAACCTGCCCTCGGAACGAAAGCGTGAGCTGACTGGAGTCCTCACCTTCGGGTATCGCCAGCTCGGAGCCCGGGCCAGTGGCGTAGACGGCTTCCGGGGGGATGCTTTCGATCACGCCGCCCATGCCGGCGCGGTCGTCCAGGGCATGGGCCTCATAGCCCATGTGGGGATGCTCGACGGAGTCCTCTGCTCCGGCGGCGGCGGAAGACAAGCCGTCTATATCGTCTTCGTCGGCGGAGCCCCGGCGAACGATCTGCTGCTTGGGCAGGTTCATGTGGTGGGCAGGAGCGTACACTGGGAAGAATCGGATTGGGGCAAAGATGGAGTGCGAAGCATCACAAACCGGGAGACAACGAAGTGAGACGGCAAGTAGAAACCCTAAGCCGATTGATTTTGAAGGAGGGTGACCGAATTGGGGTTTGTTTGCTACTGACGCCACGGAGAGTGGCTTCCGCCACTGAAAGGAGGGGGGCGGAGGAAAGATTAGAGAGAGAGAGAGAGATGGTGTGAGAGGGATGGCGTAGCCTTAAACGACGTCGCATAATCAGCGCGGCCCCACGCCTGGCCACCTCCTTTCTTTTGGTTTTTTTTTTAATCAGTTCAAGTAACTTATATTAACCATGTCAAATGAAGTCTCCAAGCATACAGATCATTAGTTTTGAACAAAATACCCTTTCAGCATAACACAAGTGTGCCCTACAATTTACATTCGTAGATATCCAAACAATATTCCAATCCACAAAAAGAGGTGCAATAGCTATAAGATCATCAAGGATAAACAGGAATTCTTATGGTGATTTCTATTTCTCGGTTAAGGAAAGAACGGTTTGTTATGCATTGAAAAATATAGTGATTGAGCTCTAAATGTTTGTGATTGCTAGTCTAGTTGCCAACAGGGCTGCATGGAATTCGGTGTGGCTTGATGACGAGGCCTTCACCTTCTGGCTCCAACTAGCAATCTCTCTGTCGTCCCAAAAAGCCACCCCTGCTGCACAAGCTTCTTCAGTATTCCATGCCAGATCAACAAAAATTTTCACATTGCTTAAATCATAGGTTGATGGCAGAGATTCTTGAAGTTAAATTGAGCACTAGCAGTATTTTCAATGACAAAATCTCTCATGTCCACAATTAGCTCATAATGTTTCGAAAAAGATCTATTGACTCTGTTGAGAAAATTATGCAAATTAGGCACGTCAAATGAATATATGATTTTATTTCTCAATTCCCATAATCGGTATATTAGAATAGTACCATAGATGGAGAATTTCTTCTCTTGGTCTCCAAGAGGAAAACTGGAGGACTCAGCCATAAAACCAATCAACTCTATCATATTATTAACAGGAAGATGCCATAATTTCCACTATGACTCATGCCAAGCTATTCTTGAAAAAGCACAATTGACAAATAAATGCATATGGGAGTCCGATGAACCTTTACAGGGGAACTTAAGTTATCCTTCTTGTTTGCCCTCGATAAACACTCCTTGGCAATCCTCCATAAATGGAGTTTTAGTCTTGAATGGATCTTGAGTTTCCAAAGTTTGTTCCAAAACTCTTCCTTACCCTTTGAGAATCTAGCATCCTAATTTCTAAGGTAGAAAGTTTTAACAGAATGGGTTCCTCGATTATTTGGTACCCATATGAATTCATCTTCAACTTGGTTTTGTGGTAGATAAATTTTCATTATGTTTGATGTTGATTCATCATCAAAAAGTGATTTAAGCAGCTCCAGGTTTCCAAAGTTTGGTCATTGAATCGAAAAGTTCACTAACCAACACGGTGTTGTCCACTCATACAAAAGGAGTTCTCAGAGTAGGCTTAAAGTTATTATTTCCTTGTATCCAAGAACCTAACCAACTTACATGGTGTTGTTCAAGAATCGAAAAGTTCACTAACCCCGCCTCCTCTCTAATTTATATAACAATAATATATAAAAATAATAATCGTAGATACATAATTTATATTTATATATATCTTTATTAGTTTAACCCACCGACTTACAATTATGGTCTCTTTTTATCTTTTCAATTATATCATTTCCTCTAATTTTACTCATAAACTTATTCGTAGGTCGAAATCGTCATTTCATTTGTTTAAGGCCATTTTCCCACATTTCTCCCCATCCCCCTCTCTTTTAACAGTTACATTCCTCCATGTGTGTTGCTCTTAAACCGCTCTCCCTCTTCTCAATCCCATCTCACCATTGGCATCAAATTTGAAAATTCATGATTACCTCTAGGTAATTTCCTAATCGTTATTGACTCGACTCTACAATATTTTTACTATTCTTAATTATATTCGAGAATACTTGTTGTGCTCGGTACAAGTTGGTTGCTAGTGTGTATATACACACACACAATACATTCACAGTGGCATGATGGCATTTATGAAATATACGAAGAATTGACCACATGAGTTGGTTGGGATATTAAACACTTCATCCCTTTAAAAAGTCCAAATTTGATCTTTGTGAATAGATAAATATTTATACCAATAGTGTTCTACCACGAAAAACACTGAGACCTCGTGCCAATGGTAAAACTCCTAGAATGGGTTGGGCAATTTCCTGGACAGAGATGTCTTGTCAACCCGTAAAAGAAAACCGGCCCGGCCCCGGGATGTCTTGAAATACTGCTGTCCAGCCAGACGCCCGCACGGATCTCCAATTATCAGCCCGTGACACGTGCATGCAAGTGACCCAACAAAGCAAGCCGGTGATGCAAAAGCCCAACAAGCGAAGTCACTGTCCCCGCCGAAATACGTTTGCACGTGTCATTTTACTTTAATTAAGTAATTCATTAATTATACGGAATATCTGGCCGTCGTGCGGCCGTCTTCTTCCTCTGACCGAAATTTTCCTCTTAGCAATCGAGCTTTTTACAGACTAAATCAATGGCGGTCTAAGAAGGCTGGCCTGGTAATAAGTCCAACAAGGCTGCTCTTTTCTTAGTGAAAACAGTCCCTTCAGTTTTTTTTTTCCTTAATTTTTTATCTTCTAAATTTGAATTCAATGGGCAGGTTTCCAGTCAATTCAAACCAATCTAGAAAAATAGGGACTGGTTACGTATAGTCTGACGGCTGTTAATTGCACGTTTCTTTTGGTCTCTCTCGTTTTTTTTTTTTTTGTTATTTTTGTAAATTTTCGGCATCTTCATCGCAATCTTTGATGCAAGAGGGGTGCCGGTGCCCCGCTGGCCCTTGAGATTCTTTCGAACTTTATTTAGTCGGTAAGCTATGAATAATTAGATAACTCATTAATAACCCGAGACACGTCATTTCCACGATGAACTGCACCTACTTGTCCTTGGAAAAATAATCCATAAGGGTTCTGGTATTTTATAAATTCGGTCAACTTCATGTGACGAACTATGATAGGAACCTGCACACACATATATATAACATATTACAGACGAGATCCCGAAGGAAAGAAAGAAGGAAGTTGCAGATAAGGCGTGAAGCTTCACGCATGGTATAACACGGTGATATCCGGTTATCCATTATATAATTTCGGGTTTTCGTGTTCAACAGTAGGTATAACAAATAAATGCACTTGGCCTGTCAAAGCAGCATCACTAGAGATTGAATATAGTTTAAGAAGTCGGTATCTGTTAAACGAATATCCTTTTAACATATTTGTGTAAAGAGGATTCTAACATATTATATACCATTTCAATCTCATCAAATTATACAGGAGTCTGAAGTCTAGACCACCGCCATAAGCGGTAAGTCTTGTGTTTTTATATATATATATAAGCATGAATTATGTATGTGTAGCTAGGATGGGTGTGGAAGGGAGGAAAGAGCTTGGGAGAAGGAAGATGCACATAGTGATGGTTCCATGGCTGGCAATGGGACATATAATCCCATTCCACCACCTCTCCATCTCCTTGGCCAGGAGAGGCCACCGCGTCTCCTTCCTCTCCACCCCGAGAAACCTCCGCCGGCTCCCCCCCACCCCTGAAACCCTAGCCCACCTTGTCACCCTCGTCCCCCTTCCTCTCCACCACCCTCCTGACAGCCCCTTGCCTCCCCATGCCGAGTCCTCCCTCGACATCTCCTACCCCAAGCACCAGCTCCTCAAGCACGCTTTCGACTCCATCGAGCCTGCCATCGCCTCTTTTCTTGCTGCCTCTTCCCCACCTCCAGACTGGATAATCTCCGACTTCGCCACCCACTGGCTTCCTGCACTGGGCCGGCAGCTCGGGATCCGCTCTGCCTACTTCTGCCTCTTCTACGCTGCGCTTGTTGCCTTCTTCGGCCCGCCCTCAGCCCTCCTCGACGGCGGTGACTTGGACGGGTTCACCATCGAGGACTTCACCGCTACACCACCCTGGGTTCCTTTTCAGTCCGACATCAAGTTCCGGCCACATGAGCTGGCAAAGTATGTCCAGCGATCAGACGAGTACCGGTCAGTGACTTATCCAGACACGGTGCGCTTTGGGGTCATCCTGAGGGACGTGGACTTCATGGCCATAAGGACCTCCCCAGATTTCGAACCTGAGTGGTTGGATCTCCTTGGCAAGATATATCAGAAACCGATCGTACCTGTCGGTTTTTTGCCTCCGGCACTGGCGGAATATGATGCGAAGGATGAGGAACGATGGATTTCCATGAGAGAGTGGCTTGACAAACAGGCACCGAGCTCGATGGTCTACGTTGCACTCGGGTCTGAGGTAGAGCTAGATTTGATAGAAGTTCGGGAATTGGCACTAGGGTTGGAGAAAACCGGGCTACCGTTCTTCTGGGTGCTAAGGGACCCGCCGGAGTCGACCCGAAGTGCACGGGAGATGCTGCCAGATGGGTTCGAGGAGAGGGTTGCCGGACGGGGAATGGTTTGCTCGGAATGGGCCCCGCAAGTGAGGATACTGAGCCATGGTTCGGTCAGAGGTTTCCTGACCCATTGTGGGTGCAACTCCGTGGTAGAGGGGCTGATGTTCGGACGAGTCCTGATCATGCTGCCGATGATAAACGACCAGGGTCTCAACGCGAGGATGGTGCATAGTAAGAAGCTTGGGGTCGAAGTGGAGAGGAACGAGGGAGACGGGTCTTTCACAGCCGACTCGGTGGCCGAGGCAGTGACTGTAGCGATGGTGGGCAAGGCCGGCGAACCCTTCAGGGCCTCTGCGAGGGAGGCGATGGGCTTGTTTGGTAACAGGGAGAGGAATGACAGTTACGTAGATGAATTCGTTAGTTACCTGGAAGAGCATAGAAAGGGTAGAGAAGAATAGGCAGAGCATTAACTTTGTACCATTGGTTTACACTCGATTAGAGCTTGATTTTCTTTCAATAATAAGACAGTAGAAGGAAGACTTCCGAATAGTTCGGAACAACCCATACGAGTAAATTCAATAATAGGACAAGCGACACAGACATGTTTTGTCCGGTTGTTTCAACATTATCAACCGAGACTTATTTGTCTAAACAAGGAAGATGGATTCCATGATTGGAGAGATCTCATGGGAAGATAACCTAGACAGATGTCTCTCTAGAAAATCAGAAAGCTGAGGTGCTTTTCGCGTTGCTTAATAGCTGCATTATTACAAGTTAAAAGAGAGCAGTTTTGTTGTACAAAAACACAGCAAAGCTAGGTAACATATTCAGAATATAATGTAAACGAATATAGAAACCTCAATTTTGAAGAAGACGACTCCTATTCTCATCCGGTAGAGCAATAATAGCGAACCATCTGACCAGAAGGGTCGAAATCTGTACACCGGGCAACAGTTGGAAGAAAGGTATGTAACCTGTTTGTTGCAATGCCTTTCTTCTCTGGATAGATTGAGGCAGGAAAAAAGGGCCATAGCAGGATGCATTTCCAATGGAAAGAATCCTGCAGTTAGGAGAACAGAATTGGTGACTAGTGCCAAGGTCAAGCAAGATTGCCTGAGGTGACTGACTATCAAACATCCAATATGGGAGTCCATACACGAACCTACGACGAATCACAAAAGTATTGTTTTAGTTTTAGCTAAACAACTGGAGGAGATAAGGTTAAATCTTGATTTTGCATCAGATATCAATTAAACGAATAGAGGCAATAATACTACATGGCTTAAGCATAAAAGCAGATGAGCAGTTATCTGCAGTGACCATCATACCCTCAAAGCAATGGCATTGGCATCAAATGTGAACATCAACCCATTTGCAGATATATCCAGTCCCCAAAGATTTTGACTTTGAGTTACGCGGAATGCTGGTTTTGCGAAGCTGTGGATTCTCGATTGAGTAAACAAGAAGGCTCCCATCCTTGGCTCCCGCTAAGAAGCACTCTTCTGGTGTCACTAATAAAAAAGTTATAATCTTCCCTACTCCATTGTATCTCTGAACAACTTCGAGCGAGTTCATAGACCTCACAACTATCTGACCCTGGTCCCCACCACAGACCAAGAAATCCCCACAACTGCCCAGCTCGACACAGTTTAGCCTCCCATTGGACTCACAAGAAGAAAGGTGCTTTCCGTTGATTGAGTAAAGGTTCAGACTGAGATCTTCATCAGCATAAATGACTATTCTCCTGTGACGAGATGCAACAAGCTTAAATAATGGGCTTCCTGAAGGATGTCTGAAGGACCTTACATACCTACCCTCTCGTAGGGTGTGAAAGATGCAAGTTCCATCCTTGGACCCGCTTATGACTATATCGAGCTCCACGCTAATGTATAGGCAGGTTATTATGTCATCATGCCCACAGAGTATGTGGAATGCAGTTTTAGAGACCACATAATCTCTACAGTGGGAGTCCGCTCTGCAAGCTGTGGACTCTCTTTTCAGCGACTCGGACACGGAGGACTTCCCATACCATGACTGTGGTGTCATAGCTTCCAGCAGCGAGGATGCTTCCGTCTGAAGTCACTGGTGCAAAAAAGAGCTCAGCCATGAGGAAAAAAATGAAAGAATGGTATAGAGACTACAAGAACCTCATATCAGGTGGTTACAAGTTCCACCGTCATTTTAAAGAAGAGACTCATTTTTGTCTTAAAGTTTCAGAGTCAAATCACGGTTCTCCAGCTTTTAACATATGATATCTAAATATGTTAAGCTGGTAAATAATCTTAGTACTGCAGTCCCTTTCAAAGAGTAACCAGCATCTCAAAACGAGAGGAAAAATGCTCATAGAATACCTGCAACATAGATAACCACATCCTTACGTTGTCTGATGCTCTGCAGCATCCTTCCATCATTCAATGATATCACTTGAAAACTGTTCTCCCAATTACCGCATGAGATTAGAAAATTCTCAGTAGGCATTTGAATCGTCACAAGGTACTGTCCTCCAGATTCAGAATTTCCAGCCAGAGGACTACCAATTTTGCATGGAGAAAGAACATCTGAACCGATTCCAAAGAAAGTATCCTGAAAAGAAAAGCAATTCCTACCTGACCATGGAAATTCGCAGGTGCAAACTTGATAAATTGAAGCAGTTTTATAGGCTAACCTTGGAACCAGAGAAGGTGAAATTGCCGCCAGATTGTAACTGCATCGTCAACCACATTTTGACAGACAAGGTCAGCCCCTGGCTAACGAGAACAATGTTGGAATCCACAAGACCAACATATAATAGAGCTGAGGGCGGATTATTAGCAATAGACACAATGGAAGTCAATTTTATAGAACTTGTGCAAAGTATAGAGGATGAGCAATGGGAAATGGCGGCCCTCTTCGTGGGTGTCTCTTGAGAAAATTCTGAATCAGTGTCTGGCCAAAATTCGCAATCTGGTCCTCAATTGCTGATCTCTGCAAATCATCTTCCATAGTGTCATCATCAAACTTGAGGGCTGACTATCAACCCATTCTAGTTGAGGACTTTTGCGAGCTTGTGGGGATAGTCATCATCAAACTTGAGGGATTCCCAGACATCCCATGGCCGTCTCAACTTATTCATTATAAGAGACAAATCTGCAACTCAAACCTCAACAGGAACAAAATTGTGCCGAAAATCTTTTCAGCTAACAGATGAATCCTCCATTTTTCTTTTACCATGGTAGAAGTTATACAAAAGCCAAATAGGAAATTCTGGCTTCTGGCTACAATTATCAGTATGAGTATCTCTACATGTGAAGATACATAAGAATTTCTGAGGCCAACCACAATAAGAAGAGAAGTGGAGACCGAGGAGATCTAACCTTACTGCATTCCTTAAGGCAGTGTTCAAGGCTGTGCACCCTTAATTTAAACAAAAATTTGTTCTCAATAGTCTTCATACCATGCTTCTCTCACTCAGTGCTCAGCTATTAGACCCTGATTGTCACCATTCAAGATAGGAACCGTATTGCCATGCGAGTGTTTGGCGCCTCTGAAGGGGTTACAACATGTGTGATTAATGTTAGTTGATGCAGTACCCAAGATATATAGATCGTGTTGACACCCTTCAAGTCAGATTACATACACATCTCCTCGCCCAACATAGAACAAAAAACTGTGTGTTTGTGCAAATGAATAGCACGAAGAGGGAATGAAGTTTCTTTTTTGACAGAGGTGGCATATGTAATTTCCCATTTCAATGAATACTCAAACGGCATATGCCATCCTACCGAATAAAACCAGCATCCCTGCTCAGATTGGGTCAGAGAGGAGACCTGGTTTCTCTTGGAAAGGTCCATCAGCGTTCCCTGCTTCACGAAATATGTAATCTTGTTATTCTTACATCAATGGCCACTAATTAAATGCCAACCTATGTGCAGAATAATCAGTATAGTTACATGCATAATATACAAATGCTCATTTTCTTATAGATAGACATGCAACACCAAAAAAGAGAGTCCAAACAACGTAAATTGAGATCCCCCCAAAAGAATTCTACGAGTGGAATCCAAAGTGAGTTCATCACTATTAGCTGGCTATATCTTGAGATCTTAACCATGAATGACGAGACAGGAAGAAGACAATGATCAACAATTAATTTGACTGTGTCTCCCCAACTGATTCTAGCACATGGCTCAGTCTAGGAATTTGAGAACTTCTGCTTCCACATACAATATACAGCAGACTAGATTGCTGGCAGGGAATAGCATCCTCGGAAATCCATTTTCCAAAGTAAATAATTTTGTTAATCTACAGACTACACCAATAAGCATCCTCGGGAACCCTGCTCGAATACAAAAGCTAAGGTCTATACAAAAGCATCCTCGAGAAACCTTTCCTCCTTTTCCAATATGATGTATCAAGTACTTGGGGGAAAGAGAGAGAGAGAGAGATCTATCAGGTAGAATGTTTTAGATGTTAAGAAAACCGTCAGTTACATACAGTTCATTAAGGAACCGTGCATAAATGAGAAAATTTACCATTATCAAAACAGATAGCTGGTAAAGGGAGTTTCCGCCAAAATGAACAAAGACGATTGTGGTAACGAAATATTTCATGTAAACTGGCACAAATGGAGGACAACATACTACCAAATGAACAGAGACAACAATGGTAATGAAAATTATCAGTAAGTAAACTACCACAAATAAGAGGATGGCACACTGACCCTGTTTGCCCAGAACAGCCCACAGGCATTACAAAGAGACCGAGGACCTGATGGCCCACGCCGCATCATCGGAGTACATTTGGAACTTATGCCACACTGAGTACAACTGCCAGGGCATGAGATGCAGAGAGAAAGTTAGCATTACAACAACTAAAATATCCACCATGAACTATAGGGGAAAAATAATGCAAAGCAAATGTAGGATCAGAAACTCAATGTCTGAAAGCTTATAAAGAAAGAGCCCCAGATAAACACTAATATGTTCAGGTGAAAGTCCTCATAAAGGACTGACCAAGTTTCTTGCACGTTATCATCTTGCCCCGAATCAGTCCCAGAGCCCCAGCTGATAGCTCCATCAGTCTTCTTAGATGATGTAAACTGACCCTTGTTGCGATGCATTCTGACAAAGGAAACTGATATAGGTTAAGTGATAGAACGAATTACCAATCAGTGCAGAAAATAAAAGAGCAACATCACTCAAGACCTTCCATCCATTCAGTATACCAGCAATACAAAAGATAATTTGTCCAAATAGAAGGTATCTCAGATAAAACAACACCAGATTAGCAGAAGCATATGATAAATTAGTGGAGATAGAAAGTAATTCTAGAATCTTTTTCTCACAATCATTTGGGAAATCATTTTTAGGCTCAATATAGAACTGCAAAGAGAGAGGATCTGCAAATAAAGGTGAAAAAAAAGTAGCTGGCAAAAAAAAAAACTGCTATGTCTAGAAAGATACATTGTGTTGCCATGTCGATCTCAGAAATCAAAATCCAGCCAAAGAATGGAGCTCTATTTAAGCCTATGGTTAGTGAAAAATGTAAGCACTGAACACAAAAGCAGACACCCATAGGTTGCCCGAGGAGTACTACCCAGTTTCTATTGTACATGAATTATCCAGTAACAAACTCCAGAAGAATCAAGATAACAAAAGATGCATAAATGTCTTTTACAAGTGTGTAAACCAAAATGAAATATCTAAAGAGCAAATAAACTATGTTCTCGTGATCCCAAAATCTCTGTTTTCTATCTGATAAGAGAAGCATCCGGGCAGACTATCTATGTACAAATCACACAAAATGGGCACACCGAAAATGTATATCACATCAGGCAACATTTAAAGATGCAGAGAAGGTGCCTACATATCTACAGCAAGAAACATGCCAAAGAGAGACTGTAAACAATAGGTAGGTTTGTCTTTGCCTTAACCCATATACTTAAGGTCCATCCCTAGTCCCAGCAGACTAAAAATTCCAACTTCCCTCCATCTGAACTTCTCATAATTGATGGAGCTCTCCAACCTAGTTATCAACTGTTTCCTCTTGATACCACATCCTCTCAGTCACTGATTCTTAAGGGAAAACTAAGCTTGAATTCCCTCTGAAGAGAATATTTACCAACTGTCTTTTTTTTAGGCAACAAAGAAATGCAGCATGATTGAAAATTTAAAAGAACTTATTTGACAAAGACAAAGAATCGTTGGATTCTGAAAAGGCTTATATTTTTCTGAGATACTTTTCAATATCTCAAGCCACTTCAGAATGCTTATCAGTAGTCCAAACAGATTATTGAGTAATCTGGATCATCTCATAATGGCATCCTTGCAATGTTCCAAGCAGGAGAGTCAACATTTTACATTTGTTAACTTCATCGAGATCATCTTACACAGCTACATTTTTTTTTAATGTTAACTAGATGACATATTACTGAGCACCAAGTAGGTGCAGAAATTTACAAAAAGTGGGTCATGTACAAAAGGTCGCAGGAACATCAGTCATCATGTTCGCTAGACCATATTCCCCCACTCTATACACCCAGTGTACCAAAAGTGTAACTCCTTTGCCCATCTGTCAACTACTAGGCTATCCCTTGTTTCAATCCCTTCAAAAGCTCTCCGGTTTCTTTCCTTCCAAATAAACCAAAAAGGAATCAAACTAACAAATGCTTTCCTTCTCTCGAGAACTCTTATCCCTTCCCAAGCATTTAGTTCCTACTTCACTGTGCCTGCCTGTACCCAGCTAATGCACATGATCCTATACACCACTTCCCACAGCCTTCGGGTCCATCAGCAATGCAAAAGCAAATGGTTAATGGATTCTTCCTCTCCTTTGCAAAGGAAGCATCGATTAACCATAATCTTCCCTCTTTTCTTCAAATTATCTATCGTAAGAACTCTTCCTCAAACGGCTTCCCATACAAAAAACCTGACTTTGGGTGGAACACCTTTTTGCCACACTTGCCTCCATTGAAAGTCCACTACACCTTCTCTCGGGAGGAGCTTGTTGTAATAGGACCTTGCAGAAAACTTTCCTAACTTATCCCCTCTCTACCCCAGTCTATCTTCCCCTCCTAGAGGTGTAATATTGTACAGTAGATCATAGAACTCAACGAAAGCGGATCTCCCACACTCCACCATTCTCCCCTTGCCTCCACACCTCCGCCACTACTACTTGCCTATCTCTCGCCGCATTATAAATCTCTGGGAACCTCTCTCTTAGCGCCTCTTCCCCACACCAAGTGTCTTCCCAAAAAAGTACTCGGTTCCCTTCTCCCAACAAAATGTTTGTGTATGTCTAAAACTTTGGCCATCCTTTCACAATGCCCTTCCATATACTCCAACCCACAGCTCCTCTTCCTCGTCTTGTTATCCATCCCGAGATGTGGACCCCATATTTATCAACCACCACCCTTCTCCATAGTTGATCCGCATCCGCATTAAATCTCCACAACGACTTCCCTAATAGAGCTTCATCGAAGTGTATCAAGGACTTCACTTAAGCCTCCTAACTCTTACACCACTACATATGCTCCAAAATCAACAATTAAAATTTTTTTTCATTCTTATAAATTTAATTTAACTCAACCAAACCTCGCATTCTCACCAGAGCTGTAGGCATACCACTTGACCAATTGGAAGAAAGTGCTGTTCTATGCAAGAATATTACTATCTAGTATTCAGAGAAATTTATCAATTTCCTAGGAAGGATCATATAAAATTTATGCGAGCAGACCCATAAAAGCATGCGGAATGAGATCCACGAACCTCATAGCAACTTCTTGGCGGACACTATATCTAACTTTCTTATCAAAACATCGTTCTTTTCTCTTTTGACAGAATCTATTCAATGAAGCGGCCTTTGTGGTTGACTACAATGTGTTGGAAAGTCCAGTGCAGCCTACAGGAAAATGAGTCCAACGACATTAATGAACAATAAACAAAAATTAAATCATCTACGAATATATGGCATCAATCAATGAAAGTATATGATCAAAATCAAATACATAAATATACCCTATGATTATCTTGAGCCATTTCCACACCATTTACGCCTAAAGATAATTCAAATCCTCCCAGCAGCAATAACACTGTGTGAACCTACAAACAGGTAAGATCGCATTGCAACCAAAACATTTAGCAATTGGCATATTCTGAGGGGAAAAGGAACAAGTTAAATGTATCATTGGATGATGTTAAGACAAGATGAGGTGCCCGTATGTCCTATCTGTGCCAAGAATTGGCAACCGGACAATAGCCATTTGATTCCTATCTCATTCTGAAGAATCTAAGCAAAAAACAAAAGACAGAAGGGAAAAAAGTTATCCCCTTCCGACCACAACAAGAATACGCTTATCTGAAATTGGCCAAATTCTAGACAACATTAATTTAGTATTGAATGGCAAACGGCGGTTTATTTATTTCGTAGTGAAGGTAAATTACACGCCACGGGCTAGAAGAAAGCCTCGCCGAACATTTAGAGGTCAAATAAAGACCATACACTTTATAAACGATGAATTTGCCGAAAACTCGAAGAGACAGCGGCTCTTTAGGCCATCAATAGATCACATAAAACCGTAATAAGCACATTCACTAGCACAAGGAGAGGAAAGGCAGTACCTTTTTTGGAGTTACCGCATCGAACACATAAACCTGCCCTCGGAACGAAAGCGTGAGCTGACTGCAGTCCTCACCTTCGGGTATCGCCAGCTCGGAGCCCGGGCCAGTGGCGATATTGAACCCTGACCTCAATTTTGTGCTGAGATCACAGTGTAAAATTTTGTCAAACATGCTCTCTGTTTGCCAAAAATTAGTCCCTCTAGTACCTAACAAATAATTGTTAAATGTACAGAAATAGTAAATTATCCGTAGAAAGAGAAGTAGTAAATTATTCATA
The DNA here is from genome assembly GCA_037672795.1 of Lagerstroemia speciosa. Classification (NCBI taxonomy): domain Eukaryota; kingdom Viridiplantae; phylum Streptophyta; class Magnoliopsida; order Myrtales; family Lythraceae; genus Lagerstroemia; species Lagerstroemia speciosa. The sequence goes on along the minus strand of CM075289.1, from coordinate 8,979,993 downwards.
GATAGTCAATTTGAAGTTTTAAATATATTATTCTCGATATAACATACTAAAAAAATAATCTATAATATCCTCCTCCTAAATTGTCTCATCTGGAAATGCAATTTAGGATCTTGTGTTAGCGGTTGCTCTGTCCTACTCGGACCTGCCACCTAAGGTATTTATTGTTCTTCGTAGTCACAATAATGCGATGCCTCGTACGGTGAGTGTTGCGACAGCTCTGGATGTTTTTTAGGAGCAGGTAGAATCGACGTACTCGATTGTGATGCACTTATCACACTAGGTGTATAGAAAGACATGATATCCAGCAGTTACTTCTGATGAAGATAATGGGAGCATGCTAGCTCGAGAGAGAGCGTGGCTTTACAAGCTGGTCTCGGCCCCTACCTCAAGCTCTACGTCCTCTACCTTAAGCTGCAAGAGGTGTGCCTGGCTGCTGTTGGTGTCCGGGAGGGAACATCCGGACACCTCCATGATCTCCAACAAGAGAATGCAATATCAGCAAAATTCCAAGCATCTTATAACGTGGATGACCGTGTCGGATACGTCAAAGAGAATCAACTTTAAAAAGATAACATTAGGTCATCACATTTCACTTAACCAGAGATCGCAGGTCCAACCTACGGTTGCTGGTCGATAAAAATCCCCCTGGCATAGATCTCACCTTTCCACATTCGATTGACAAACATCACACTAAGTATTATTTTTTAATTGTGTAATTTATGTAACATGTATAAATGTTTATAATTATTAAATAATGTAATCTCAATTTTTTTTGCAAATTATCTAGATGCCATATATAGACAAGATTCTTAGTCTATTGCCCCCTATTGCCTAGCTAGAAGTAATGTATGACGAGTCTGAGTACCTCTCATATGTTTATTCATCATTGAGTGGTACCATCCAGATTGGGTAATGCATCAATTCGAGAGGAATTAGCGGATCTCATCTGCTTGTGATACTTCTCAAGTATTTCATTAGATCGACCTTCGAGGGATAACAAGTGAGGACTAGATTAGGAGGCATTGGCCTCTAATCTCTATGTGGATTCAGCGAAGAAACAGTATCGTCGAGTTTCATTATGACGATACTTTACCTACGGGCGTTGATCATGACTATTACAACCGGTACCATAGAGTTATCAAATGGTACATTGGACCTACAAGAGCAATGCTTGTATTCTCTTATATAAAAATAATGAAAATGCTAAAAAATTAGCATAAAAAATGATTTATAAATAGATAATATTTTTCATACCCTTATTTCATCTCTCATACATAAGGTTTTTTATCATAGAATGTTCATCCAAAAATATATGTAAAAAATGGATAAATAATGAGAAGAATGTAAATGTACAAGTATTAAAGTTTGAGAAATATTAAAAATAAAAAAAATTGAGAATAAAGAGAAAAATAATATTTATTAAGGGTTTGAGAGTATGAAATTAATCATACTTTCCTTTAGAGAGTTGAGAGTAGAAAATTTAACCTGCTCTCTCTTAAAGAGTTGCCAGAACTCTATTTTAATATATAGTATAGATAATTACCACTAACTAATCTTTAATTTTTTTTTCTAATAATGTATTTTATTTTTTTATTCATGATAATTATAAAATAGAAAAAATAAAATAAAAAGTATGATTTGATAATCAATTATGTACACAGTGCATGTTCGCGTCCAGTATTTATATATGCAAAAGCAGTACACACACAGTGACATCACGGTATTTATCAAATATACGAAGAAGAATTGACCACGTGCGTTGGCTGAGATATTAAGGCACTCTGTGTCATTAAATAAGGTCAAAGTTCAACTCTTATGGATGAAGATGATTCACATTAGAAGAGATTCACAAATAGGAAGAACTCATACCCAACGGTGAAACTCCTACAATGGCATGCATGCCTGCAGTGCCATGATCAATCAATGTTTGTAATACGGAGAGAGAGCCGAATCATATGAGCGACAAAGCTAGCTGGTCTCGTCATGGAAAAGCCCAACAAGCCCGATAGACACCGGCCCATTCCAAAAATGGTTCGTTTGAAACTAATTATAGGAATATCGCGGTTCAATTTCTCTTTTTTTTTTTTTCCATATCCAGTAAACCGCATCTTGAAGATGCAGTTCACTTTAATTTTTTTCTTCTTAATTTTTGGAAAACACGAACTACATGTGAACATGCGGCTTTGGAGGAGTGTGTAATATACAACGAGCTCGTTTTGTAAATTTCCATAAGCTCTTTATACGTTTTACAAAATTTGAAGAATAAATTTTATAAGTATGAACACATATATGATAATTTATACAATGAATTCTTATGTATATTTACTCGAAAGCCTTCGGCTTATTAACATCTTAGTACTCAATGTATGACACATAAGAATTCGTTGTATAAATTAACATTCAGGTATCGGTACTTGTAAAATTTACTCTTAAAATTTTGTAAAAATTTTACACGTATAAATCTATACTAGATTTTTACACGTATAAAATTTTTACAAAATTTTAAGAGTAAATTTTATAAATATCAATACCTGAATATTAATTTATACAATGAATTCTTATGTATTATATATAAAGCATTTACGTGAAAGCCTTTGGCGTATCAACATCTTTAGCACTCAATGTATGATGCACATGAAAATTTATTGTATAAATCATCATTCAGATGTTAATACTTACAAAATTTACACTTAAAATTTTGTAAAATGTGTAAAGATCTTATAAGAATTTACAAAATAAGCTCGTTATATATTACATGCTAAATATTTAGTGTAACTCTCCTCATGTCAATATGCGGTTAGTGTTTTTCAAAAATTAAAAAAGTAAAGTAAATGGCACTTTTAAGATGCGGTTAAAAAAAGTATTCTTACAATTATTTTCAATCTAAGCGAAATAATTTTAAAACTAACCGTATCTTAGCTCATACTGCTCTCCCACTATTGAATGACGTTTGCACATATTTCATTTTTACTTGAATAAGTCCAAGGCTGCTCTTTTCTTAGTGAAAACTTTCCCTTGTGTGTGTGTCTATATATACATATATATATATATATGCATATGCATCTGTGTGTGTGGATGCATGTGCATGCATGTGTACCTCAGAGGATTGGCATGGTAGGCCGAGGGAGGGAAGAGCTTGGGAAAAGGAAGATGCACATAGTGATGGTTCCATGGCTGGCAATGGGACATATAATCCCTTTCCACCACCTCTCCATCTGCTTGGCCCGGAGAGGCCACCGCGTCTCCTTCCTCTCCACCCCGAGAAACCTCCGCCGGCTCCCTCCCACCCCTGAAACCCTAGCCCACCTCGTCACCCTCGTCCCCCTCCCTCTCCACCACCCTCCTCACAGCTCCTTGCCTCCCCATGCCGAGTCCTCCCTCGACATCTCCTACCCCAAGCACCAGCTCCTCAGGCACGCCTTCGACTCCGTGGAGCCCGCCCTCGCCTCCTTTCTCGCAGCCAACGCCCCACCTCCCGACTGGATAATCACCGACTTCGCCACCCACTGGCTTCCTGGACTAGGCCGGCAGCTTGGGATCCGCTCCATCTACTTAAGCCTCTTCTACGCCGCTCTCCTTGCCTTCTTCGGCCCGCCCTCAGCCCTCCTCGACGGTGATCGCTCAGGCGGTTTCACCATCGAGGACTTCACCGCAACACCACCCTGGGTTCCTTTTCAGTCAGACATCAAGTTCCGGCCGCACGAGATCGCGAAGTACGTCCAGCAATCAGAAGAATACGTGTCAGTGACTTATCCTGACACGGTGCTCTTTGGGGTCACCCTAAGGGACATCGATTTCGTGGCCATAAGGAGTTCCCCGGAGTTCGAACCCGAGTGGTTGGATCTCCTAGGCGAGATACATCAGAAACTGATCGTACCCGTCGGTTTTTGGCCTCCAGTACCGGCGGAAGATGATGTGAAGGACAAGGGCCGATGGGTTTCCATGAGAGAGTGGCTCGACAAACAGGCACCGAGCTCAGTGGTCTACGTTGCACTCGGGTCCGAGGTCGAGCTAGGCATGGTAGAAGTTCAGGAACTTGCGCTGGGCTTGGAGAAAACTGGGCTACCGTTCTTCTGGGTGCTAAGGGACCCGCCGGAGTCGACCCGAAGTGCACGGGAGATGCTGCCAGCTGGGTTCGAGGAGAGGGTCGCCGGACGGGGAATGGTTTGCACGGAATGGGCCCCGCAAGTGAGGATACTGAGCCATGGTTCGGTCGCAGGGTTCCTGACACATTGTGGGTGCAACTCCGTGGTAGAGGGGTTGATGTTCGGACGAGTCCTCATCATGCTGCCGATGGTAAACGACCAGGGTCTCAACGCGAGGATGCTGCAAAGTAAGAAGCTCGGGATCAAGGTGGAGAGGGATGAGGGGGACGGGTCGTTCACAGCCTACTCAGTGGCCGAGGCCGTGACCATAGCGATGGTGGGGGAGGCAGGCGAACCTCTTAGGGCCTCTGCAAGGGAGGCGATGGGCTTGTTTGGTAACAGGAAGAGGAATGACAGTTACGTAGATGAATTCGTTAGTTACCTGGAAGAGCATAGAAAGGGTAGAGAAGAATAGACAGAGCATTGACTTTGTACCATAGTTTTTAAAACTTGATCGGACTGGGAACCGGTCATGGCATGGATTCTTGGCTTCATAGGTCCAACCGGGATTCAATGGGTCTAATCGAGTTTTTATAAATTATAATATAAAATTAATAATAATAAGGTAGAATATCATATTTTAAAAATTAATTTATAGTGTCAAGGTTTCAACTAAATCATTGTACTACATACATACATAAGTACATATCTATTCTTATTAGATTAAAAGAGAGTTACAAAATAACTCCCCTTGAAGCTTCCACATGGACAAGCTGTGGGCTTCTCATAATCCAGTTAGAAGCTCCGCTCCTCGAGAGTGTATTATGTATAATTACTACATCGCATCATAATATTAATATAATATTACGAGTTTATAAGATTTATTTGTTTTTATACTTTTTTAATAAAACATAAAAGGGAAAAAAATTCTAAAATGAACAAAAATATGTTTATATATTAAAAGAAAGTTACAAACTCTCTTCTCGGGGCTCCACATGTGCTGTCCATATGTTGCCACCTATCCTATATTTATTTCTTCACCAGGAGTCTTGGTTTGAGCTCCGTTGTGAGTGCTTCTTCATTTTTTAAGACTCTATCCTTTAATTATCATAATTCTCTCTCTTGAAGAGAATATATAAATAAATGAATTAATTTTACAATAACTAAAATCCATCGCAATTCCAAAAATCAAGAGAGTGTTTTGAGGGTCGAATATTCTCACATCAAATCATTTCATTTTTTTATAATGGATTTCTTAGTATAATTGCCTAGACTTGAAGACAGTGAATCATTAATATCATGTTTATGTTTGAATCTTCTCAATCAATTTTTTCCCTTTTCTTTTTTACAAACGACTTCTTAATATAATTAACAAGACTTGAACATAGTAAATTATTAATATAAATATTTATGGGCAAGGGATGAATATTATTTTTATGTTCCAATTTGTAATATTTCTATATTAGTAAACAAAAAATTACAAAACATTCACTTTTTGAGTATAACTATAATATGATTTATCTTTTTAAATTAGAAATAGATTTTTTTATAAAAAAATATGTTTAATTGTGGGTTAAATACAACTATATATTTTAACATTATCATATTTTAATACAATACATTTATTTTCTTATAATATATACTATTATATTTACTGTCATAATTCGCAGCGTAGCGCGGGTTTTTTTATCTAGTATATATATATATAGAAGTTCAACACAAAAAAGTACAAATTTAAAAGTGAACTATACCAACCATTCAAATTTTAAATATACATGATATCTCCCATAATCAAATTCAAGTTAATATAACAAATAACTATTAGAGAGAAAACAATTCATTAATTGATATTCTAGTCGCTATTTTTTTATCAGTAAATAAGGAAAACTCTACAGAATGAGAAATGACTTTGTGTTAGTCACATTTACTTTTCCTTTTATCTTTCAAACTTTTTCAATTTTTTAATTGACCATTTTTTACCGGTTTTTATGGGTTCGGACAAAAACAGGTTGAACTGGCCGGCTAATAGGATTGAACCGGATTCAGCTTGAGAGTAATTAGCAGAACCGAACCGGACTGTTATCCGGGTCCCGGTTGGACCGGTCGAACCGGCCGGTCCGGTTTTAAAAAAAAATATGCTTTGTACCATTGGTTTACAATCGATTAGAGCTCGATTTCTTTCAATAATAAGACAGCGACAGGAAGATGTCTAAATAGTTTGAAATGACCCCACACGAGTAAATTCAATAAAAGGAGTGACAGACAAGCGACACGGCCGTGTTTTGTCCGGTTGTCTCAACATTGCCAACCGAGACTTTATTGTCTAAACAAGGAAGATGGATTCTATGATTGGAGAGATCTCATGGGAAGATAGCCTATACAGAGGTCTCTCTAGAAAATCAGAAAGCTGAGGAGCTTTTTGCGTTGCTTGATAGTACATTATTACAAGATAAATAGAGGACTTCTGTTGTACAAAACACAGCAAAGCTAGGCAATCTATTCAGAATATAATGTACACATAAATATAGAAGCCTCGATTTTGAAGAAGACTACTATTCTCATCTGGTAGAGCAATAATAGCGAACCATCTGACCGGAAGAGTCGAAATCTGTACACCAGGAAACAGTTTGATGAATGGTATGTTAACCTGTTTGATGCAATGCCTTTCTTCCTTGGATAGATTGAGGCAGGAAAAAGTGGCCATGGCAGCATGCATTTCCAATGCAGAGGATCCTGCAGTTAGGAGGACAGGATTGGTGACAAGTGCTGAAGTCAAGAGAAATTGCCTGGGGTGAATATCGAACATCAAATATGCGGGTCTATACACGACCTCCGATGTTTCACCAAAGTAGTCTCAGCTAACCAACTGGAGGAGATAAGGTTAAATCTTCATTTGGCATCAGATATCAATTAAACGAATAAAGGCAATAGTATTACTTGGGATGAGCATCCAGAAAACAAATAAATACAATGGATATAAGTTAATCAGCAGTGACCATACCCTTGAAGCAATCGAATGTGAGAATCAACCATTTGCAGATTTATCCCGTCCCCGAAGATTTTGACTTCGAGTTTCGCGGAATGCTGCTTTTGCGAAGCTGAGGATTCTCAATTGCGTAAACAAGAAGGCTCCCATCCTTGGTTCCAGCTAAGAAGCACTCTTCTGGTGTCACTACTAAAGAAGTTATAACCTTTCCTATCCCATTGTATCTCTGAACAACTTCAAGCGAGTTCATAGACCTCACAACTATCTGACCCTGGTCCCCACCACAGACCAAGAAATCCCCGCAACTGCTCAGCTCGACACAGTTTAGCCTCCCATTGGACTCACAAGAAGAAAGATGCTTTCCGTTAATGGAGTAAAGATTCAGACTTAGATCTTCATCAGCATAAAAGACTATTCTCCCATGACGAGACGCAACAAGCTTAGATAATGGGCTTCCTGAAGGATGTCTCAAGGACCTTACGTACCTACCCTCTTGTAGGGTGTGGAAGATACAGGTTCCATCCTTGGATCCACTTATGACTATATCGAGCTCCACGCTAATGTATAGGCAGGTTATTATGTCATCATGCCCACAGAGAATGTGAAATGGAGTTTCAGAGACCACATAATCTCTACGGTGGGAGTCGCTCTGCGAGTTGCGGACTCTCTTTTCAGGTACTCGGACACGGAGGACTTCCCATACCATGACTGTGGTGTCATAGCTTCCAGTAGCGAGGATGCTTCCGTCAGAAGTCACTGGTGCAAAAAAGAGCTCAGCCATGAGGGAAAAATGAAAGAATGGTATAGAGACTACAAGAACCTAATGGCATGTGGTTACAAGTTCCACCGTCATTGTAAAGGAGAGACTCATTTTTGTCTTAAAGTTTCAGAGTCCAATCACGGTTCTCGAGCTTTTAATAAATGATATCTAAATATGTTAAGCTGGTAAATAATCTTAATACTGCAGTCCCTTTCAAAGAGTAATTTATCCCATTACATTCCTGCAATTCAAAAGGAGAAGAAAACTGCTCATTGAATACCTGCAACACAGCTAACCACATCCTTATGTTGTCTGATGCTCTGCAGCATCCTTCCATCATTCAATGATATCACTTGGAAACTGTTCTCCCAATTACCGCATGAGATTAGAAAATTCTCAGTAGGCGTTTGCATCTTCACAAAATACTGTCCTCCAGATTCAGAATTTCCAGCCAGAGGACTACCGATTTTGCATGGAGAAAGAACATCAGAACCAATTCCAAAGAAAGGATCCTGAAAAGAAAAGCAATTCGTACCTGACCACAGATATTCGCAGGTGCAAACTTGATAAACTAAAGCAGTTTTATATGCTAACCTGTGAACCAGAGAAGGTGAAATTGCCGCCAGATTGTAACTGCGTCGTCAACCACATTTTGACAGACAAGGTCAGCCCCTGGCTCACGAGAACAATGTTGGAATCCACAAGACCAACATATAATACAGCTGATGGCGGATTATTAGCAATAGACCCAATGGAAGTCAATTTTATAGAACTTGGTGCAAAATATAGAGGATGAGCAATTGGAATTGGTGGCCCTCTTCGTGGGTGTCTCTTGCGAAAAATCTGAATCGGCGTCTGGCCAAAATTCGCAATCTGGTCTTCAATTGCTGATCTCTGTAAGTCATCTTCCATAGCGTCAAGATCAACAGCTCCCTCATAAGTCAAATAGTAGAAAACATTTGCTGCCTGTTTTTATTTTTTAGAAAATAGATAATCAGTATCTTGAGTATGATATAAGAAACTCCAAGACTCCAGTAAGAGCATTACCTCGACTGCAGGCTTCCCACGTTGTTTATAACCAAACACCAAATCAATCCAGTGATGGAGATTTGAGCTAACATACTCACTTTCAAGGGCCTCACGGTTCTTATTCACAAATTCTTCTGGTGAGCCCTGAAAAAATAATTAAGAATGATCCAATATCTGTGGAACTGACAACCCAAGATTCATATTATTTATTTTTAGGTTGAGGACCCCCAATCTCTCTTCCAAAGATGGAAGAAACAATTCATATCAAGTTGGCAGTGTTGCAACATTTACTCTGAAAAGATGACAGGTTAATCCAAGAAAAGTGTAACCTCTCACAGTGAGCAATATGTAACATTTACGAAAGGCTATTTCTTTCACAACATAATATTGAAAAATGATGTTGATTGGGAATAAAGAGAAAGCATTCATTCCGAGGAACCAGAGCACAGAGGAACTGACCTTAGACCAAGGAGGGAGACATACATCCCCAATAGGCTCACCATCCTGCTTAATGCCGAGGTGATAAGAATTTGAATTGACAAGAAACTCCGGCATATAAAAGAACTCTGGTATTAACTCCTTTACGTCACTTGTGTTTGACAGACAATTACGATAAGTACCCTCAACGCTTTGAAAGAGACGATCTGCATGATCAAACTTACCACCCTGCCAAAAAAACGATGGTGAATTAAGCACAGATTATCTAGTGAATTGAAGAAAGAAAAAAAAGTTCCATTTGTTTTTCAGGAACTATTTTCACAAAAGACAATTACAAATTCTTTTTTCCCCCTTTGCACCTCATCTCTAGCACTCCGTAACAAATAAATACCAGAGAAGAATCTTATATGATTTGGACTCCAAAAAAACATTTGTATCTCAACTATTTTAATAGCTTCGCTTTTAGGATAATTCAGAAGCTAAAATCTTATTTTAATTGGTAAATTAATTTGATACATAGGAGTTGTATTAGGCAGATGATTAAGCAGATTCATCGAGTAGGCAATACAAAGAGGATTTGCAATCCTGCTAATACCTGCAAATTACGGTGAAGACCTGTGAATGGCTCTAGTCTTAGGAGATAATATAGCACGATCCCCATGCTTGAGTAATGAGACCCATAATAGAAACTGCCAAAGAGCATAGGTAAACGGGACTAGAGAATTAGGGAAACGTTTTAGAACTTGAAGGGAAAAGAATCTCTGAATTCAATGCTTGTATTGTACCTTGGGATATCTGGATCACAGAAATTACGGAACCTATCTTCAAAAACCTGTACATGGTGAAGCCCATTTTCAATACCATCATAAAGCATATATTGCTATTGGCTCAACTGTCTACCAGTAGAATTAAACTGACCTCAAATCGTTTTGAGTCCAAAGCTCCAACAGGTTTAGACAGGTCACGAAAGGTTGCTGACTTGTTAAAATCAAGAATCTCTGACGAATAATCAGCTAAAACCCATGGGAAGACAGGATACTGTGTTATATCATTGTAAGATCTTCCTGAAAGTGTATTCAATATCATTAGATACTCAAAGTTAGTTATGTCCCTTCTCTGCCATCTTTCTCTGGCTGTTTCTGCCATTTCCAAAGCTACCCGTCTATCGACAAAAGAAATGACTCCGTTCTTGTCCTTACTACTTCCCTTGGGGAACAGAAGTTCATTCCTGGTAGCGACTATCAAAGTTCCAATCTCTTTGGCATCCTTCTGTGATGCAAAATTGAAAAAGACAGGTGCAACTGAATCACTAAAGAAGACCTCCGTTGCAGTGTACCTGAGCAGATACCGAGTCCAGTGCACAGCTTTTATCTAAAGAAAGAAAGTGAAATGATGTTAAATAAGTTAACAAGATTTAGATACAAGATAAGTTCGCTTGTTGAGATGTTTCCAACCTTATCAATATTCCATCTCCTATGTCGCTTGAGCATTTTTAATTGTTTCTGATGGAGATGTGCATTATCGTTAGTTGCCTCGGAGATATCGGATGTAGGGTCCTTCTCAGACTCCATCCCCACCTGAAGGGGCCATTTTGCGGGCTTATGCTTCAGATCAATTTTGCTAGGATCAGGACTGCTTGATGCTTGAAAATTCTTGAATACAGATGATCCACCGGTACCCTCAACTAAAAATTCACCAAAAAAATGCAAGGCTGTCTTCATTACAGCTAAGCGTCCTCCTAGTTTTCTCTTTGGAGTCACGAGCACACATGGAGCCGATATAAGAACCTACAATCATAATTCACTAGTAAGAGATGGAGCCGAAGATTCTCAAAAAGCTTAAGTGCATAATAGTGTAGCTGCTTTTACCTCACTTGTTTCTGTTTCGGGAGAGGAAGGACAATCCATTCTCTCTGGGAGAGTATCTCTATGGTTGCTGCTTTCTTTTTCTCTCCATGTATGTTGGCTATCCACGAGTTCCTCGGATGTGGACTTCTGCTCAGTTAATTCACTCTCACCATCATTCAGTTCTGAGCTCCCCTCATCAGTAATCCGATGGACACCTTTCAGTAGGAACCGCTTCATTTGCTCTGGAATATGTCCAACAGAGCCATATTTGTTCTCATTAACTGGAATTGCCAGTTCCTCTTGAGGAGCGGAGCACAGAGGATAACAAAGTTTCTCATCAAAATGGTAATTTTGCCTCAGCTTTTGTCTACGGCGCCATCGATCTTCTGTTTTGTCGAGCTTCCAATGTCTAAGAGCACTGTTTGGAAAAGGATTGGCAGACCATGGGCCTCGCTCATCAATCAAAATGCGGAACAAGTGCATCCATTTTTCCTGTTGAGAATAAGAACTTGTAACACTTTTTTGTGCAAGAATCCTAGGAAAGAAAATGTGAGATAATAATTAATTGATCAATAAAAACATGCATGCACATACAGCCACATTCTGTTGCTGCTCCTCATGAATGAGCTGGTAGGCAAACTTTCTGCTCTCATCAGAAGATACAATGGTATTCAAGCTGCTTTTTATCTCCTCTTCAAAGCTGTTACGACTATTAATCTCTGCAGAGGAAGCATCATCGACCTTAGCACTGAGCTCATGAAGTTGTCGGTTACGATCAGTTTTTAATGACTTCATATATTTTGCCTCATCAGCGACCTACACAAGCCAGAACAAATGACTAAGTTACTAGTCAAAGGAAGAAAGTAGATAACTGTAGAATGCTGCCTTCAAATGTAATTAAGTCTATCAACAAGTTACTTTTTAAATAACACAAAATTCACATTATCTATTAATGACATGTCTCTAAGTCACTAAACAACTGTATCAATATTATGAGGAAATTTCCAAAAGTTTCTTGTGTGTAACTAGAAGATACAGCATCACCTTATCTGTCACAATTTATTGCACCTACCATGACTTAGTCCCCGGAGGACTAAGGAATGCATGCACAAATGAATGGAATCTTGTGATAACATGCCACATAAATGACACAATGAAACCATGCATAGGGGTGAAACATTTTTCCTTGTGCTTAGACAATTGAAATATTTCAAAACTTTGTCTTACTGCTGTAAGCACTCGATCCTTCTGAATCAAACTATGGATAGTGCCCTCTTTTGAATTGCTTCCTAAATTTGAGGGACAATCTCTTCCTGCAATGCTGGTAGCAAGTATTGATTTTCCAAAGTTGACTGTTTCTCGAATCAAGTGTGATATAACATGGAATCGTGCACCATCATCCAACATTCCATACCGTGACCTTACAGAGAGCAAAGCCCTGGCAACATTCAGCAGAGAGTTATGCTCAACTAAATTAAATGGAAACATTTTAAGAAAATAAGGATCACTATAATAAGTCAATAGATTGGGATGCATGCGTAAAAATTCAGCACAGGGAGAGGGGAAATCTACCAGATGAAAAGCTGCAATCTAGTTTTGCTTTGCTCGTCATCTACCACCAGAATACAGGGCAAAAGTGAAGTGACTTTCTGGACACAACGCGAGGCTCTTTCAAGAGGCGCTCTACAGAGATATAAAATGATGAGTCTGAATACAACTTTTGGGCACCTTTCCCCTCTCAAAAGCATGGCCTTGTCCACAGATTTGGAGGTCTTTGCACCTAAAGCATTGCTGATTCCTCCCGATACAACAACTGCAGCCATTTCTGCAGCAGGAATGTTTAGAGATTCTACTAAGCCACGGGCTCTTTGGCCAAACGATGGACCTGGTGATAATGACATCTTTGACTTGCTTGGGCCCTTTCCATTTATTGCGCTGACTACAATCCACAGATTATCATATAAATTCCACCACTTCTCACTAAAATCTTCGTTTGCAGGTGGATGATTCAGATCCCTCGGATCTCTAGAGATAAGAAGGAAATAAATTAAAGAACTAGTTGAAAGGAACTCCTCAAACCAAATGATTGATGGAAGCTACAGCAGAAGCTCAAACTAAGAAATCCATGAAATAAAGTTGCATTGCATTACAGAAGGCTGAGGAGCTTCACATACCAATACCACAGAACAGAAACACTATGCCACTCAAGGAAATGCAACTTCCTTTAGCACTCTAACATTGTCTACCATTGAGCAATTACCATAATAAAATCAATGTCTTATTGGAAAGAAAACATCACAGTGAGAAATATTATCACAATAGAATGTAAAAGCTTAGCAGAAGTTAACAGCTAAATTAATACAATATTGGACCCCTATTTACTCCCTTCAATTCCCCAAGCTGTCCTTTATACAGTATTTCTAAATCCACTGGACTAGGGTTAATTGAAGCTGTGCTTGAATAACACAATCTTCCATCCACTACCCCCAACCACTTCACCCACCTCTTCTATCCCTTCCTCTCAAATCCTTTTTCAATTATGTATGTACTCTAATTGACTTTTAGAAAAGAAAATATCATGGATTGGGAGTTATCTAGAAGCAAAACTTTAAGTATACAGTTCGCATCATTTTCATATATAGAAACATTTGCTAATGCTCAAAAAAGAAAAAAAAAATAGTAAACATTTGATGAGTAGCACATAAAGAATCTGCACGATAATCAAAATCCGTTAGGGAAAAAGGAAAAATACACAAATTCTGAGATGATAAAATTAATCGCTGTACCTCGATTGCTCATTAGCTTCTCCACGCAAAACCTCTTGCAACGCTGAGCTAAGTTCTTTGTAACTGTCTAAGTCCAAGGAAACCAGAGTGAAATCAGAGCTACTGGCTGGAAACTGCAAGGGAGTAAATATTTTTCTCGTGGTCAACTTTTTTTGCTTGATAAAAGAGTTCAGTAATATCAATAGTAGCACCAACAGGCTGCCAACGCAAACCAATACACAAAAAAATATACAAAAGATTTGCATAAATGGAAGACCAAGTCAAGCAATGAAAAGAGTAGATTGAGTTGAAAAGAAGGGGAACATCCAAAATCAAGTATTATTAGTCTAGAAGCTAAAACTCCAGCTATCTAACAAAATATCGACAAGCATCTTCTGTGTCTTGAATAGCACAGTTGTTTGTCTAGTCATCACCTATACCAGATAACAAAACCATTAAATTACTTTCCGATTAACAAAAAGCACTTTATGACCAATAATACTGGATAAATGGTGATATAGGTCAATGCAAACTTCAATTGCCACCAAAGAATAAATCAACAATTCCAGCTTTACAATTACGACAATGAATTATTTTCATCCACCACATAGCTTCCAAGCAACTTCCACTTGCCCAATCTAAAGATAAGCTCTCAATAAGCAACATGAAAGATATTACATGTTCTACACTCAATATTGCTAGTGGCAACAACTGTTCTGAATGATGAATTCTAATTAATCTGCCAATGCAATGAAGGAATCTAAATAATATTACCATTTAAAAAGGAATCTAAATAATATCAAGCACAAATTTGATGATCATTCTTGCATCCATTGCTTCAAAATTACACACATAGTATTGAGTGAAGCATATACCGGAAGCTTATCGTCAAGTTCTGAGATGATCATCTCATCAACCAATCTCAGTAGATAGAGTGTATTGTCCCGACACGGTTGCAAAACAAATATATTCTCCTCGGAAGAAAAATCCACCAGCCTCTGTATTAAGTCATCAAATATATCACGAACCAAGTACTGATGTGGTATGCCACCCTGCATAAGAGGTTTAATGAGGAGAAGTTCCAAGAAATAACAATTTTATTGTAGCAAATAAGACAGAGAAGTGTACTTGCTCCATGTGCATTAAGAGGAAATTCATCGTCTCCTCTAACTGTTGCCAACCACCTCTTACGGAAACAATGTGATATCCAAGAACAATACAGAAGAAGTTCCTCAAAATAATCAGCTCATCTGGCTCAGTTTCGTTAAGAAACCTTGGTTCATATTTTTTGAAAACATCAAGCCTTACAACAGCTGCTAACCATGCATTCCATCCATGCTCCTGTACAAAAAATACAATAAAATTTATGTATGTACAGTGAGTTGAATAACGATGCACTGGAAAGGGCCTAGAAGTACCATTAAAGCCTCAATATTTGAAGCATTTGAATCAAGCAAATCACTCAGATCTATGAGAATCTTCATTCTTGAGGAAGCATCTTGGCACCCAGATAAGAATCTGAATATAAGACCCAGTATCTGAGGAAGGAAAAACTGACAATTATTGCCCTTGCTTCCGTGCTTCTCGACCTGGTTATGCTTCTGCAAGACCTGCAATAACCACAATATTAAGTTAGTAATTAGAATAATAGCATATTAAGCTTATAGCACAAAGCAAATAGGAGATTCAGATGGGAAAATTATGTGCATGAACCTGTTTTGGACTAGCGCCTCCCAAAAGGACATCAAACAAGGTAGCACATAAATTCTCTGTCTGTGAAAATTTGAACAACCTATCAGAAATAGCAGAAAATATAGGTTGCATTCTCACGTCCCTATAGCTTTCTGAAAGCAATCTTGATCTTCCAACCGCAAGATTGAAAAATCTGAGTCCCTTCTTCTCAGAAGGAATACCAACTAGAAGTCTTCCAAGGAACTGCAAGCTCAGTAACCTGATTGGTTCAAATTCCCTATGCAATAAATGAATGTGAAAGGAATGAAGATCAATTCCCACTAATGTTCCCAAAAGCAATTGAAGCAGCAAAAATAAATAAACAAATGCTGCATGCCCTTCAAACAGACTTGACTCATCAAAAGTCTCGCCGAGATTAACTCGGGGAAGAAACTTCATTAGCTGTATTGACTCCACTACTACGTACCAATATTTCCACTCAACATGAAGCGTTCAGAAATTATCTAATCTCTCAATATGTGCTTTAAGAAGACAGCAAGATGCTACAGTTCAAAGAATACTTGTAAGCTTCTATTCAGGCATGGAGAAAAATGGTTTTAAACAAAGGGGAGAAAGTGAAAGATGTAGAAAGTAAATATCCAGTTCCATGAAAGGACTGCCCTCAATAAGTGTTGACAATTAAATTAACAAGCACATTTCTTGGAAAACGTACCTCTGGAGAAGATTCACAAAAATATGACAGCCACCAATAATGTTTACTTGATCCAGGAAGCTGGCAAGCAGTGGCTTCTGGGAGATAGCACGAATTACCATATGCAGAACATCTTCAATGCATGACATATCCTGACTTGTCTCAAAGAAAGCTACAAGTGCTTTTATATCTCCAGCTGAAATACTTTGCCTGCAAATACATGCAGCAGAAGAGTTGATGAACATGGACAAGCAAAATACAGCACCAATATCTTCTTTATAGAATCTGATACAGATGGATAGGCATGCAGCATCACTATACTATGGCTTAGATCCAAAGTCCAAGATCATGTAGAACCTTCCAGAAAGGCCACATATATTAGTTTTACACAGAATAAATCAATTGTACACACTAATGCAATTAGATCTACTCCGCATAAACAAGCTTAGGATTTGCGATCCTATAATAAGATGATCATGACTTAGACTGATGAATAGATCCTTTGGTAGAAAATTCATACCTAAGACTCATTTCACCAAGACCCAATAAAAGAAGACGAAGTTTGCGTATTTCATCCGGACTAGGTCTCTCTCCAATAACTTCTTTCGTGAGAGGATTCACAAGAGGCCTGCTCCCAATTGAAAATCTTGATTTCACGTCCCAATAGTATTGACATATAATATCAAGGACACGTGGAAGTCGGCAAAGACTGGTGAGTAATCTTGGATCATTATCAAATTGTTGAATAAGAAACATGTACAGCTCGCGCTGTACTCTGTATGCTGTATAGACCCAGATCAGAGGATTCAGAAATACATGAGATATGGCATCTTCCACAAGCACTTCGGCCAAGCCTGGAAAAAAATTCAGAGGAGAAGCAGATTAAGAAATCAGATTTTGGTGAGAAGTATAGCAAATCCTTGTCATTGAAGTAGATTCATAGACCAGATATTTTCACTATCATTTAAGGACACAGCAAGATAATTGCCAATCACTTCATACTAATATATACATGCATGCTTACGGAACAATAGCAACTTTTGCTCCAGTTAAATTGAGAGGTAACATGAATGGAAAATCCATGAAGCATTTCACATACATACCACAATTTGCTGTTACGTTGAACAGATGTTTCAAAGATGAGAGAGTTTCCAAATTAAGCTGCTGTGGAGGAACTGATTGCAATAAAAACCCTAGTATTGAGAAACCAGAAAGAAGAAGCATTTGCTGTTGATTAGCTAAATTCTCATCCAGGACCGATGCTATGAGCTCAATAACTTCAGCAGTCAAACGCTCTTTTGTAATAGGCGTCAACAGCAACTCTTCAAATTTTCCACTTTCTTCACTTTCATATCTGTCAGACTGTGCAATTAGGGGGAAAAAGACAGACACACCACCAACACAATAGATTATCTGCTGAAGCAATCGTCGTGAACACAATTGCGTGCCAGTCATCACAGTTGCTTCAAATGAATTCTTATCTAGTGTTTGATCCAGCATCGCTGATGCATTTAATAAATTCCGCCCATCACTTGCCTGAGAAGGGAAGAGAGAAATTTTTTTTTTTTTCAGCTTGAATTTTGAGCAAATAAGAAAACCATGCGCAACAGAAAATTTAATTCAAAGGACGGATAACCTGAGCATTCAGTCCAAACATTATTTTGGATGCAAGACCATCTTTAGCATCAAGAAGTCCACTAGGTAACTGGCTATTACGAAAAGATGCAGCTTCATGATCCACAAATGAGTACATATAGCTTGGTCCTAGAAAATAGATTCCCTTTACCATCTCAGAAGAGATGGCATCATTAAACATATAAACAGGACCAATCTGTCCATGAAAAGCAGATGATTCTTGGAATTCAGCGGCACCATCTTCATCATACATGGGCAGAGACACTTTTGCGCCAATTGTACATTGTGTCAAGAGTTCATTAACTTTGGCATATCTGAATCATGCGAATTGATAAAATTAATAGAACATTGTAACTGTAGAAAGGTAACAAAACATAAGATTGCTAGCAGAATAGGAACAGTTAACAAAATGTAATGTGCCTTCATCATTTTAAAAATTCCTTCAGAAAAGATGGACACTGAAAACGTGAAAGAAGATCTATCATATATGAATTATGCTTGGATATACTTTAAGAAGAGAGAGAATGGAGGATAACAACCTGCATCTTTCAGATGACACAAGATTACCATCCACATAACACCTCAACAGGCTCCCACCAGAAAAGGCTCTTCCAATACTATGAGTTATACATAAAAAATGCCATTTTTTTCTCACTAGGTTAACATGCATTTGAGCACACTGTCGCTTCAGATTACTTGACTGTAAAATAAAAGAAACAACAGTATCAGCTTTCTGTAGAGATTAGATAGTAACCTTGGAAGGATACAAAGATGTAAATTAGTTTTGCAAATATATACCTCATATATAAGCCAATCCTTTGAAAGAAGAGCCATGCAACCTCTACCATTTTCTGTGAGAAAACTGAAGAGACTCATGGCCCCATTTCTAAGGAAGTTTTCTACCCTCAGCCAACATGAAAAGGAGAAACCTTTATTGAGTGGCCACTGAATAGGTGTCTTAATCTTGATACCCTACAATGAAAATACAAGTAAGAATATGCTGTTCAGGAAAACAGTCAGGTCGTAGCAGCATAAAGATGGTATGCATCATAAACTATACACCACTCACTTAACAACCCATGAGTCCAAGGTAATTCATATACAGAACAGACTTAGCAAAATGTGATTCCCACAACAAAGGCATATCCATATTTATACGAGTAGAGGCACCATAGAATTTAATGAACTAAAAAGGCACCCCAGCAGTAGCTAACAATGAAAAGAGAATAAACAATTCAAGAATAATGGAGGAGGAAGCGATTTAGTACACCTTGAAGACAGCCGCCGCCGCCGCCGCCACCCCCCCCCCCCCCCCCCCCCAAACCAAAAGGGAAAAAAATTCCTGGACCATGTTCTAGATGTCGAAGGAGCAAAAAATCAAGGTTTCATAGGCAACCAAATATCCACATGGACTTTAATATGCCTATAAAAATGAAAAGTTCGCTATTCACAATTACAAGGAAACCCTCCATTTGCACCCAAATGATGAAGTGCTAGCCACACATGGGGAACCAGAATGATTAATATCTTTGCAATTCTGAACCAATTTCAATAACTCCAATCAAACTTCATTACAGGGAAGGTTATATTTCGGTAAAGATGTCTGCCTTATTTGACACCTGTTTCACATAAAATTTTGAAAAAAAAAAAAAAAAACTTACAGAATCATTGCCATTGAGATCAAAGAAGGCAGGGGGCCCCTTCTCATTCAACATTGACAGGACACTTGTCAACAACAAGGAACAATATTGCTGCCGTGCTCCAACTTTCTCACTTCGAAGGAGAGCAAAAATCCTGCGGATATCTTTCCCAGATATACTATGCCCACCAATGACCTGAATTAATTGCGCAATTTTCATGATAATACTATCATTTTCTTCTTCCGAAAACCAATCAAGGAGAAAACTGAGCATTCCAGCCCTAACACACGATGCTTGGTTTGAAAGGGAATCTCGCAGCAATATCTGAAATAAATTGAGCCCATGATGACACAGAGACTCACTGCTCTGCCCAACCAAAAAGAAAAAGGCAGAAAGTGTTACTATTGGTACAGGGGTATTTATAGATCCATACTGAAGTAGCACCATAAAGTATAAACACCAAATTCAAAGAAATGACAGACGGGACATTATGAATTACTAAACAAAGTATATCACTGACCTTGTGCAGAACACTCAGGTAAAGTATGATTACATCTTCATTCTGAGTCAGAGAAATACAAAAGATGCATAAGAACAAAGATGGTATGTGATTTCACAGTGATATTGAAGACTAGTTATGTATAAATACAAGTGCAAACTAACCTGCTTTTATTTTCAATCAGTAGAATTGAAGTTCGTAGAGGAAGTTGGAGTAAACAACTAACCTTTATAGTATTATTTGCTTTTACATCAAACTGTCCATCAACTAGCATATCAAGAAGAGCATTCAGAAGCCCTTCACTTGGATGCCACTGACAGAAGTCAAGTAGCAAACTTTGCAATGCCCGATAACCACTGCCAACAAGAGTCCTAAAAGCAACCTGCAGAAAAGAATCAATGAGTTCTAGCTACCAGGCAATTAGCATAATGCACCAGCAGAACACACCTTTTAATTAATCACGCACCATGAGGGTCCATAAAGGGGGTCAAAACAATACAAAAAGCATGAGCATAAGATAAATCATGGCTGGTAAACAGTGAGACTGACCACAAACCCCAAACCCCGCTCCCCAACACCACCCCCAATAAAAATGAAAAAGGAAAAGAAATTTAGTGAGTAATACACAATTACTTTTTTTTGTAAGACCAAACTGTGTGATGGCATGTAAGGTTGTTTTTGTATTTCAAAAACTTAACGGTTTTCACACAACTCTTTACGTGACATCGCTTAATTGGATCTTATATAACAAAGCCATGGGTAACTCATTGAATATTTCTCCCGCTAGGCACCTGGCTATAAAAAAAATGTGCATCGCATAGCTATCACTCCATAAATATGAGATCTTGGAATTCAACTCCTTCGAATGCCATCTATTCCTCTCCTTATAGATAGACTATAAAATGGAGAATGGCTATACCAAAAATGTACACGAGCATGACACATTTAAATGCCCATATACAACACAGAGAGATGGCAATTACAGAGCAGCAACTTCAGCCAGATAACTATGTGCATGAAAATCACGAGACTATTGGAATGGAAAATACTGTAAAATTTCCCCCCTGCGCCTATAAAAGTCATATGCCAGTTTCCACATAAAAGCCTTAGTTATTTAGCCTTAAGTTACTAGATGGTGATGCCAAATTCTCTTATAAACCTAAGTTTTTTCTTCAACTTAATCGATATGGGATTTCTCTCAATATACGCCCTCAGATGGCAACATATTCACAATTGACGCGTGCCCTTAGATACCTCGTCCTCAACGACTGACCTCGAACTAGGCATTTTACTTTTGGTCTCGGGCAAGGGGGACACAAACTACCACAAGGTATGCCTTCTCCTCCATCCTCGGGCTAACATGCAAGTCAGATTTAGTACTCCATACTCAATAAAATGGCCACGAGCCATGTATTTTCTTCCAGTCTTGCACTTAGCAGGCCATGAATAGGCATGACATTGTGTGAGTTCAAGATCTATCCTCTCTGATACCATATAAAATTCTTGTTACTTACAAGCTTAAATTGTTAGGTAGTAATACCAAATTCTCTTATAAACCAAGCTACTTTTCATTATTTGTCCGATATGGGATTTAACTCTCAACAAACACAAATAGCAACCCTTAATGGAGCAACTAAACAATTAATGACAAAGGATTACCTTTGAGGCATCATTATTTGCAACAAGACAAGTGAGAGTATGAAGGACATTTAAAACCAACTCCTCTCCCATCAGTGTCTCCAGATTACCATTTAGTAATGAGACAACGTGCAGAAAGCATTCCCCGTCCCGAAACAAATCTTGGTAGTACTGGAGGAATGTAAAACTCAGCCAGTCAGGGGATCCAACTTGACATTGAACAGTATAAGGAAAAAAATAGGTATAATAAATACAAGATTAGACCATATACCAAAGGATTACTCCTGATTATTTCTCTCATTCCAACCAACAGAACAATAGACAGTTCAGCAAAGCTTTTCTCGCGTTCCCTTATTTGAGTAAAAGTTTCCAAATACTTGGAGCATAAATACAACTTTGCCTTCTTGTCATCCTCAGAAGTCGGAACAATCTGGGAAAAGCAAAGATGAATTCAATCCCCCAAAGATTTACAACCACAAGGACATAATATGAAGAAATTCACAGAATAATACCTTCATAAGGTCAAGAATGTGCTTCAACACATGATTTCTCAATTTTTCCTCCCAGAATAACTCAAATAGACAGTCAATACACATAGAGCTTCCTAAAATGGACTTATTCCCAACATCTGCCCTCGATAAGAACTCTGAGAATAGATTAATGGAAATTTCCATGCAGCTGTGCCAATTTATAGCCGTTTCTGACCTCTTGGATTCTTGAGCTTGAACACAAACCACTTTAAGAATGCGTGGAATTGCATCAAGTGCCTTAAAGGATGCGACTGTTTTCTCCGTTGCAAGCTGCAATATCCGAAGCAGGCTAGTTGCAAGAATGGTAGCCAGCATGAGATTACAAGAAGACTGTTCAAGTGCATCTAGTAGAATTGACAGCTCGGGCTGTTAAAACATAAAAAGAAGAGTAAGCCAAGCCTGAAACCAATTGCAGAGACAGAAAATTGACACCCCAAATTCACTGAATGAGAACTATAAATATCAACTAAAAACTGCTGAAGTCTTAACAGATAATGTAGAAGGATGGGAAAAGGGAATATCTACAAGACTATCCTAAACCGTGATCTGTGCCCACTGAAAGTGAGAAAGCACAAAATCACACATGCACTCCAGAATGCTGGAGCTAAAAGATGCATGTGAAGTGACCAGCTGAATATGCATAAAAAACAGAAAGCTATAGAAAAACTTAGAAGAGTTTAAATGTAAAAAAATAAAGCATGTAATAATAACTGTTAAATTCTAAAATAATCAAAATCGGTCTGCTTTAAAATAATAACATTATTATATAGCAGCGTGATTTATTCTTTATGCTTAATAACATTTGCATCTTGGTTTGATTTATTTAGTTGCAACAATCATAATCTGGGAAGAAGTAACTTTCATAAAACCAGAAAGGGCGAAGAGGAACCAATTGAATTTACCAAGTTGTGAGCACTTCCAGTGGACGTGGCAGCCAACTCTACAAATGATATCAAATCCATCTGCAGTAATTGTGCACCACTAGCCTTCATGGGATCAAGGCAATTAGGGGAAGAAAGTATGTCCTCTTCATCGCCACTGCAACAATCTCCAGATGATTCATCAAAAGCGGGGCCAAAATAGAAGAAATTCTCAGAGAAGAGGAGGTCCCATATCCCCTCATCCCGAAGCACTTCTAAATATGCAGGTGAAGAAGTGAGGACCTTCCGGAATGTACTAAGCACAGAACGCTGCAAAGTGCTCATGAAGACTCTGGAGATTGCAGGAAGAGGAATTAAATTCAGATTGAAAATTACTATTATCAGGCAAACCTAAACAACAAAATTAGAACACTGCAACACAGTTGATGCAAAAAAGACGTTAAAACAACTAATACATAGAAAGTAACTAGGCATTTTCATGATTCAACCTTAAATGAGTTGGCAGCACATTGTGATTGGAACAAGCCTTGATGCATGGGAAGATTGCAAGGAGAATCCTCAGTATCCATTTAATTGACACTTCACAATATGCTGACGAGACTGGAACTGCAGCTCTAGTTGCTGGTACTTGGGCATGAGAATTATGGGCTTCCGGCACAAAAAGAAAAGAACATAAAACTTCGCTCAACTTAGATATGTACGCATTCCAAACTTGGGAGTACAGAATGTCGGACCCAAGGGAAGCAGATGATTCAGCAGCATCTCTTTGAGAACGATTCTCCTCTTTGAGGTCAGATGAAGGAATCTGAGACTTATTCTGGCAAGACAAAAGCTTTACATGCTCTTTGTGATCTTGAAGGATGAAAACAGGAGAACAAAAGCTGTTCGCGAACTTGTGAACTCTCCCATTTTCACATAGAAATTGCAAATTGCTCAGATTCCCAAAGCTGTATGACTGTTAAGGCATTGCAAAATGACAACACCAAATACAAGACTAAGCTGTGGCCATAAATGCACATCCAACATAAAGTTTGAAAAAGGCATAATTCTGAGTCTCATACTCCCTTTCCGTAAGAGTATTCTTTTTTCATTTTCATTTCTTTTTCCAACAAAAAAAAAAAAATTAAGTAGGACACTCAAGCTGACACAAAGTGGTACAAAGACATGAACAAAAAAGTCACGGGAGAAGTAGAGTTGAGCAGTTGTTTATTCTACAACAATAATGCAAGCAAATATTTCTTTAAACTTGCTGTGCCATGGACAGCCAGAAGGATACACAGATTCACGCATGACTTCGAAAGAGAGGATGTGAAGCTGAAATAGGAACAGCAAAGCATTTCCATCTCTGCAACATTTTTTCACAAGTAAATTCATCAAGTAAAAATTGAGACATCATGTAAGAAGAAATGTAAGTCACCACTAAAAAAATTAAAACAAGCCTAATCTAATAAACAGAAATCCTACCAAATGCATTTCAAGAACAATGAAGATCAGCAGTATTTTTTATGAACCGATTACCAGCCTGAATCTGACATTCAAACTGACAAGATTTAAGGGACCACTTAGCTCTGAATTCATATTACTAGCTATACGTCCACAATCTTCATGAAGACATTCAAACAAGCAGATATACAGTGCCCCTAAACCTCTATACATATCACAATATTGGAGTGCATCAATGGCTAGAGCATGTGTTGAGGGAAAGAAAAACTTTAAATACACTACTTTTTGACTCTTGTCACCCCCAATAACTACACTGAACCACCCTAACCTAATCTCTAAATATTTTTGAGTGTAACCTAATCTCTAAAAATGTCAAGACAAAAAAACCTATGGACATCACATGAGATAATTTAAAGACCCTTTGGATGAAGGGCTAAGCACATGGACATATCATAGCATTGCTTAGGTAACTTTTCCAGGATGCCTGCAATTATTTCTAAAATAGACTAATAATAAGGTAGAGAAGCCATTGCAGCACATTAAAAGACAGAATACCAGTTAATCCCAAGAGCACGAGATTTAAAATTAGTAAAAAGTTGGTAATAGGAGAAAAGAATGCTAGGAAAAAAGGGACAGGGAAGACAAGGAATGGTATATTCATTTATTCAAAAGTCAGTGAATCAATAAACTTAATAAGTGAGCGAAAACGAATGGGAGGAGGAGAGTGAGAAGGAAATGAGAAGGAAAAAGAGAGGGTCATCTACTTATTCATTCAAAAGTCAATGAGTATAAATATCAAAATAAGCTTAAGGAGATAAAGTGAATGTTTTTCTTATTGGTGCATCCATACTTTCGTGATACATCCCTTCCCCCCTCTTCCTCACCTCCTCACACTGATTCCTTCTACTAACAAACTTGTATCAAGTATCAGAATATGTTATCTTTATTTTTCAGAATTTGATAATCAGAGAGGATGAACTTGAGAATATTGTGTGTGTGTGTGTGTGTGTGTGTAACAAGAGAGGTACCTGTTCTCATTAACGTCAGCATTGTCCAGTTTTAAAGTGTTAGTTGATGGAAGGCCTAGCCCATCCAACAGAACCTCAAGTCCACCAATGCTTTTGAAAAGATTCTGACCACGCGGATTCCCAGATAATGCTGCTCGTAGAGTTCTAAGGGTCAGATGCTGCAGATTCATATCCGTCCACTGTTCTTTCATACTCAATCTTCTGATTACACGCAAGAGCTCTGGAACTCAGAGAAATGGGTCTCTGTCAAACAATAACTCACTAGATAATAGAAATTGCTATTGTTCAACAGGAACGATTTTATAGAAATAGGACTGCAAAATTTGCTGTCATGGTAATGATGCAAAAAAAAAAAAATACAGAAGAAGTTTTTCATTTTCAACTAAATCGATAATACCAATTCTGTAATAGAACAGTTCTTTCCAAACTGTATCTCTACTAGTATGAAGCGTTCAGAGCTACATAATATACTCCATGTTAGACACATTAAAAACAAATGTTTTCTCAACAAATGAGAAATTGAAGGGATAGAAACAAAAGACAGTACACTTATGGATAGATGGAAAAACGAGTTAGGCTTTTG
The DNA here is from genome assembly GCA_037672795.1 of Lagerstroemia speciosa. NCBI lineage: Eukaryota > Viridiplantae > Streptophyta > Magnoliopsida > Myrtales > Lythraceae > Lagerstroemia > Lagerstroemia speciosa. The sequence continues at coordinate 8,953,823 of CM075289.1, read as the reverse complement.
GCACATAGAAGTATAGAAGGGGGACTGTGGTTGTGAACAAGAACTACTTCTTATGTTATGTTCACGAACCTTTTTTGTACATATCCATAATCTTCATCCACGAACTTAAGCACCTTCTTGGCGTCACATTAATAAAATTCTTTATTTACCATTCCAAAAAAAATAACTACAAAAAGAAAGATGATATTGCTAAATTATATCAAAATGAGATTTTAGTTAATTTCGCAGTTATTTCAATCATCATAAGCCAAAGATAAGTGGGAACAAACTGATATATAAAGACATAGTGCATAATTTGCTTTCAAGCAAAGCAATAAAATGATTCTACTGGAATCATCAAGCATCTTGAATGACCATAAACTGGGAAAAATCTCAAGATACCTAAAGCTTATAATATCGAGAAAAGTTATTAGAGGAAACTCAAATTTCCTACCTTACCTACTAACCAATTAAAGCCACCAGCCTCCATCACAGATCCAACCGCTTTTTGCCTCCACTGTAACCTTGTTTCGGACAAGGAAGCCTCTGCATCAGCAGCAGAGCTGAAGAGCATTCTAAAACTCTCCGGAAAAGAGAATTCATTAATGTCGCCTAGCTGAAGAGCCTTCCAAGTTAAATGTGCATTCAAGCCAATAAAGTTTGAAATTATGGACACAGCAAAAACCAGTACTTGCTGCAATATTTTGATCTTATCAAGAGTAAAGTTGGAGAAACTTTCATCAGTAGAAAGAGCCCCAGTTACTGTCTTGAGTTGGACAACAGCCCCTGAAAAAAATACAGCCATCATTTTTATTGACATGAAGGAACAAAAAATTATGATTGTCATTTCAAAGTTCATAGATATAGCACTATAAAATAAAAATAAAATACAAGCATTTACACCAAAGGCCTGTCAAAAGTTATGTAGTTGACACCGTTTAAAATCTGTTAGTGCCAAATTCCCCATTCTATCTATGAAACATTAGCAGAATCTGGGAATCGGATTCCATGTTCTACAGATTTATCCCCAGAGAAACAAACGTAAGGCTAGCAACTCAATAACATAACAAAAAGATAAGACCAGTATTTCCTTCAATGATGGCAGACAAATACATTGCTAATGATGCAGAATAAAAATCTGGCCTCCAATCATTATCATATCATAGCCAAGTCTAGAGACAATCTCAAAAATATTAGAAGTACAATCCACATGTTAAGACTCCATTGCCTAGAAGATAACATTGAAATTACAGAGTTCATATTACTATACCTTTCATCAGCGCAGTCAGCTTTTGAACCCCGCCACAGTAGCTAAAAACTCGGCAGTTATGCATTGACCGAGTAATTATCAATAAAGCATCCAGCAGACATAACACCTCCGAGGCTATTTTTGAGCTTGATGTAGGCTCTGGAAAGCTTTTCGTTGATTGTATAATGCCAGCACTCACTGTATCAATAGCCAGAGAAGAGGTACATTTAATAATTGTTCAATAATTACTCAAATATATCAACAGAATCATTTTATTATTTCGGCTAATAATTCTATTGAAAATCATTGTTGAGCAGGACAAGAATTTGTTCTCGCAAATTCTCTCAGAGAAATTTGCAATCATTGTGGGAATTCCACTTTTAATATATATAGTGTAAACTTGATAAGATAACACAGACTTACTAGATCATTTCGTTCAATTTTTTTAAAGGATTTGTGGGGAACATCAATTGAATGCCTTTTCACTCACTAATTAAAACAAATATTGTTAACATAATATTCTAATAAAAATTATAATTAAACAGCATTAGGTTTTGAAATCTGACTACACCATAGGACTCGGCTTGCTCTCCATGGAACATGATTTATTTTCTACCATTTTCACGACCCTGTTTGTACAAGTTTATTTTACAGTCTTAACGCTTCTCTATCTGAGTCTATGCACCTTCTTGGTGCCTCATTAATAAAATTTTTCATTGAATAGTCAATAAAAGCTCAAATCCAAAGTCAAATAGGCAATATGTAAAATGGCAGGACAAGCTGCTGATCTGGTAATGAAAAGGCATATAGGAAAAAGTAAATAAATACATATATGTGAGTATAAAGCTAGAATCTGCATCAAAGAGGCAGAACATTGGCATCTATTACATACTTTTTCATCTTTAACTAGACAAAAAAACAAATGATGTTGTCTAGGCATACCTCTTATTTTTTTCAAGTAGCTTTAAGATCTTAAACTAGTTAAATGGTTCAACTAGAAGTTGATTATTTCCAAATTATTCTGATCTCGACATAGGAAAATTGAAATATCAGCAAAGAAGTTTATTGGAACAAAATTTTCAAGTGAAGCAGTGTCTCACTTACATTCTGTGATCACTGTATTTAATTGGCCAAGCTCTTGAGCGAAAGTCAAGATTACTTCCAGAGGATGTCCGGCGAAGCATCCAATTACAGTGTCATCGCCACATGTGGAGTGCTCGCTTATTTGCTCAACAGTGGTAATAGCTTCAGACAACTCCCCTGAATCAACAGGCTCCCAGTTCCGATAGGTACTCAAGAATTGCTTCAAGAAAACATTGAATGACTTCCTCTTTTCCACCTGAAAGTTTATTTTACAAAAGAACTTCAATAAATTGAGCTATAAAAGTTCTCAGCTTTGCAAAAATAGTGCCATATAATCAACTCAATAACATGAAAGTTCTTAGTTTTGTGGCAGTAACGGCATATTATCAACTCAGTAAAGTGAAAGTTCTAGGTTATCTTTCTCAACTGGTCTAGATTGGTTCACTGGAAGGAGTGAGCCAGAAAACAACTAAAAGCCCTTTTTTCTTTTATCTGTCTGCTAAAATATAACATAACTCATCCAAGAGTTGCTTATTGGATGGAAGGAAAGGAATAGACAAACACTCGAAGAAGTCAAATCACAGATCTCAGATTCATGGAAGGATGATTATGGGTTGCACGCTATTAGTATAGTCAATGTGTAAGGGGGCTCGCAGTTTAGTAGTGAACGTTTTTTGTTATGCTCATGCTTGTTAGGTTGTCTCAAACACTTTATGTAGATGCTTCTCTGCATTCTCTTGGTGCATGAAGCAAGGGGTCATCTGTTTTTCACATGCTCCAAAACCAGAGAAGTTTGTGAGGACATTTTGCAGATACTACCAATCAACAGAACAGCAGGGAACTGGGACTGGGAGCAATCCTTAGCCATCATCAACTACGAAGGTCATAACTTATTCTCTGTCGCTCTCAGGTTAGCTTTTGATTTAGTTACAGTATAAGGAGCGACCATAATTTGAGAACATAGAAGAACTCCTTTTGTCATTAAAAAGAGAGAGTAGGAATAGTTGGGTTAAGAGTATCTTCCATCCCTCACCTTTTCTATATGTTTTCGCACCTTCTTGGTGCTTCATGAACGAAAATATTTATTTATCACTAAAAAAAGAGTATCTTCCATCCCTAAGCTTAAGCCCAACCTATACCATCGTCTACTAACTCAGACTCTGAATCTGAGGGATATTTTGTAATTATATATTATACATTTTGTTAATAGTAACGGAATCAATTTACTCTTTTTTTATTGAATGAAAGGCAGGACAAAAATAGTGGCAACCTTGCCATCCCATTTACACAATAATTGGACTTTCGTGTTCAACCTTGCCAAGAGAAAAAGAGTTGCACAGTTCATCAAAAAGAATAATACCATTCAATACATTGCAAAGCTACCCAAAATTCAAGGATCTCTTATGAAACCCCTAGAAGAACATTTACCTTATCATTTTCTTGTTCATATCTTTCCCACAACGTATACAGAATGGCCTCATCACCAACTTCACTGAAAAGAGACAAGAAAGTTCATTGTTAGAAGCTCAAAGTGATCCCTTCCTTAGAAAGGCTTACCCCCTAACAAATAATTATATTGTCCTCAACTACTACAGTCATGTATGAGGACATTGTTCATGTCTTGAGTGAACTCGTAGACCCTGTCACATCCATACGGATGTGCTACAAAAGAACTTTATATGCTCTACTACAAGCAGCAGTTTCACCCACCTAGAATTCATTTAGTAGATCAAAAGTTCCCCCAAAACTTGCACAACAAGCTAACTAATAAGGTCACTTCTTCCTACCAGAAATTCTAACACGTCATTTTCCATACATCTTAGCTAGAGGGCAGCCTGTTTTTGAGTATCAAAAGTATGTACTCGTGCAATTTTCTTCCCATTCACAATCAGGAGGTATCTAGATATTATACATAAGGCAAGCTGCATCTTCAGTCCGGTGAGTATAATCAGCAAAGATAAATCCTTCCACCTACTAAACTATTTTCTAGCCGGAGTTTTATTTCTTTCCCTTTGTCAAACTTGAGCATACTTCCACAGGAAAACAACAAATGTATTAGTCACTGCGACCAAAGGATGGATACCTGAAGCGAATTTTAGGTGCTGGAGGGGAAAACCTCCCAGCAACTGAACCCGAACCAGACTCTCCAGTTTGGCCACTAGAAGTCCTCCGGATAAGGTCAGCAACCCCTTTAACAATGTTCATGCTTAGAAAAAATATTTATAATGCAATCAATACTCCATATTCCACCATGGACAGATAAAAGGTCGCCCAATCGTCACCTATCCAATATCCAGTGAGTATAGTAAGAATGGATGACACTGGATATGTATCTAGAATTAATTGCGCCCTGATGTTTATATCAGAATATGATGCTAGGGCAGAAACTGAGAATGGAAGTGAAATAACAAGGCTACTGAAAGTGCTTCTACACAATGTGCGGATGGATGTAACACAACAGTTGACAGTGACAGGGAGTTAGAGACTTTTGCATGATTCTCGTGTAGAGTAATGTGAAGGGAAGTCCACAACTTCAATTCATCGACCATACACGGTCTTTCAGTCCATCTTCTGTGCTCAGGGGCCTCAGTCTTTAAACGCCTTTGAACTGATTAATGCTTTTTTTCATGCGGGCGGCCCAAATTACCTGCTTCCTGGAATCCGAGACGGTGCCGAAAATTAAAAGGGGAAGTGAACTTAGCTCCAAACAATGAACCAGCAATGGAGCTCAGCCCAATCAATCAGCTCCTCCAAAAGGAAGAAAAATTTCTTTCCTGCGTAACCATACGAGGGAAAAGATTAAAAGGCATAAATGAAAGAAGGGAAATCTCATGACTTCCCGAGCTGAACTGAAGTTGAAGATTAAGGGAGCGACGAAAAGCTGCGAGGAATTGAAATTTCTGCCAATTGACTGGAGCCGCAATAGCAGAAAATCCTTTCAATGGAACTTACGGGCAGAGATCGCAGCAGGGAATACACCAGGGAAGATTGCTAGGGCTTCTTTCTGCAGAGATCTGAGCAACCAAATTCTCCCAAGCACGTGTCCTCCTTCAATGGCGTCAATGGATGAAAAAGGTGAAGCCTTTGGCGTGGGAGGGAGGGAATGGGGAAAGAGAGGGACGATGAATCGCTGGAAGAGAACATGAGGGACTAGAAAATAAATTCCTCGTCTCCAGGAATAAATATACGCTACTGAGAGTTTACTTATTTGCAATTTTACCCCAAAATGATGAGAAAGCCTTCAGTGAAGAGATTGTAACACGTCTGCATCGCTTACGTGATATATCCGTCTAATAAAAATTCATTATTTATATATTACTTCCAATTAAAATTTCACCATTTAATAAGTTTTTAAATGTTTTTTACCATTTGTATATTATTTTCAATTAGAGTTGACCATTTATTTAAGGTTTTTAATATTTTTTAAAGATTTTTTGAATTTAATAATCATAATTATATAATTATTGATTACATGTCAAGTCGTATTAGACGGATATATCAACTAAGCGATACTGAAATAGTATGACCGTTCCATTGAAGAGTTTTTCTAGAATGAGGGAACATCTTTCCATAAAAAGTCCCACAAATGAAACATTTTCCTCTATATAGTTTTCCAATTACAAAAAAAAAAGTATTATTTGAATGATAATCATGTCGGTTACCAAAAAAAATACAGAAGATTTTAGACTATTTCTGTGTTTGGAACGAGTTGAACAAAGAGAGAAGGGTAGGGTAGTAAATAATTTACGTTATTAGAATTTTACTTCTAATAATTCAGCTCAGCTCAAATCTGAATTACTCAAGTCCTATAGGATATGTGAATGGCGTGCGACATGGACCAAAAAAAAGGTAAAATGACTGGAATATTGTTTAAAATTTAGCAGATCATATCGCTCTTTAATCCTTGAATAGAATTATGATAAATAAATAATAAACAGACCTTGAAAATTCAAGCCCGTCTTGATCAGAATCCCTCGTCTTCCCCAGTGGGCTTGCTGAATGGAAGAAAAATCCACGTTGGGGCCACTGACCTGGCTGGGCCGCACGAAAACACAGCGGTACTCTTTCTTTCTTCCCTTTGGTCCCTAACATTCTTCCGACCGACCAACAGTTCAGTCCCTAAAATACTGTTTACTCTTCTCTCTTTTATGCACCGACGTCGTCTTTTATTCGATTTAATTTTTTGGATCATCTACATAAATTAGTGCTCTCTCCCAACAGCACATTTTTATATTGTAAAGTATCCGAATTTTACCCGACTAATTTCCATGACCATGTACACGCGCTTGCAAACACACGTGATAGAATAAATTCGGAGGTACGGACTGGTTTTAAAGAGATTTCAACCTTTACTACCGAGCCAACCCGGGGTTTATGGGTCAGCGATGCTCTTGTGTTATGGTTCACCAACCAAACAATAAACAAATGTAACACTAACATTAATTAGCGACCCACTTGCCCTTTCTTTATAGATAAAACCTACGACCAATGAATAATACGCATTTTTTTTTTTTACCAAGAGGGGTTGGGCCGAGTGGTAAGCAGCTCGGTGCCGCTTAAGGAGGTCTCAGGTTCGAGACCTCACGTACGCAGACACCCCTCTTGGGAGCCTCACCCGCCATTGCCAGGCGTGCGACCCGGGGCGACCAACGGATTAGTCAAGTATGGTTGGCTGAAAGATGCCATCTCACCGCTGGTGGGGCCTGCTTGGATACCGTGGCTGGCGACCAAAAAAAAAATACGCATTTTTTTTTAATTGTTTCTCGCAATTACGATACATGGGAAATTGATATTCGCCTGTATGGCCTTGACCTCGATGAAGAACCACGTCTAATGACTAATGACCACAGAGGTGACGTAGTCACTGAATACTCGCATTACTTAGAAGATGATGGGCGGTGCATTTGCATTGATAGTTAGTGTAAAGATCGACGTGCACATAGGAATATCTCACCAGTGACGTATGATTTGTCATTTTGATCGAATTAGAGATCCGGTTCATGCATAAACCGGGTGTCCAGAGGCATCTAACAAGTAATATAATGAAAAGCACACTAGCGAGCTTAGGCTGATCTGGCAGTTACGATCGTTGAGGAGATTGCGGTCTTTCCCTCGACCAGTTTCCAACCTCCCATCCTCTATAAATGGAACAGAGACTTCTTCTTCGAATAGAATATGCCCCCGGCGTGCCTCTTCTGTCCCCAAAAGCCACTCCACGTCACATGTAAGTGTGCAGTTTTTAGTATTAAGAGAGTTATTATTTGATATAGATTTGGTTCACTTGATTTAAGTTTCGAGTCCTACGAATAAAGAAAATCAATGATAAAAAAATATTTTATCTACAGTGAATTGTCTCACTTTAATCTGATTTAGTTGAGTCGAACAAACTTTTAAACATCATGTTGGGGATCGCGACCTTGCCAATACCATCCATCGAGTCTTGCGATATCTCGAGCGAGGTGATGAAATGAGAAATTCAGAAAAATTTACATCAAATATACGTAATAAAACCCTCAATGCAAAGGGAAACTTTCACCGATAAAACATGAGATTACAATCTTCAGAAAATAAGTCATAACTCGATCTCTGAAGTTCTCATGCCTTCACATTTCTTATAAGTTTATCATAAAGATCTCTCACTAAACTCTCTCTCTCCCGGGCCTCAAGGCCCAAGGTTTAACGGCATCGAGGCGCTACATTCACAAATTGTATAAGATCTTATTTATAAATATAGGACCATATCATATTTGACATCATAGAAAATATTTTGTAAACTAAATAGATTACAATATCCATATTCAAATAATAGAATACTATTCACAAAATATTCTAAATATCTACTATGATTCTATCCATGATATTCCATACTTCTAAGTGTAATCTCAACCGTTGATCGTTATTCGCACATATCTCATACCTTGAATCTGATCTCTAACTCGTTATTCAGGTCTTCCGATCTTCGAGTTCTGATTTATGCCGAGATATATCCCAACGCATCGGATAATGCAAATGCTCGGACCAGTTAAGGTAAGATGCGACAGCTCGATTGGTTAATGAAGCGAATCGACACAAAAGCGCCCGCGTCATTTTGTGGGTAGGGTCACTTTGCTACATTACGATTGGGTCAACTTAAACAAGCAAAATGACAAATAGGGTCACAGTATTGGCGATTTGGAAATCGCGTGCGGGACAACGAAGGGGAGACTTTGGGTAATCTATCGGGGGATCAGTTTGGCTGCGTGTAAGTTAAAGATATCTCAACTAAAAATCTTAATTTCATCGCGCAGATTACGATATTTGATTGTCAAAACTATTGTAATATAAAATTATACAAGTTAAGACTTACGGTGTAATTGACGAAAAGTCTTTATATCTCCGTTTCATATTTTATCCAATGCACTCACGAAACAAATTAATATCAAGCTTGTACACATGGCCCGGGGAAGTTTTATGAGAAATGAGTGAGAATACGGTTAGTTTTGAAAATATTTCGTGAAATACGGTTCGTTTGAAAATAATTACCAGATTACCTTTTTTAACCGCATGTTGAAGATGCGGTTTTATTTTTAATAAACCGCATCTTCAATGTGTTGTTCATTTCTTTTTTTTTTTGGCGATATTCAGAGAACCGCATCTTGAAGATGCGATTCCTTTGTTGTTGTTCTTTTTTACATTCAGGATGCGGTTCCTTTGTTCTTTTTTTTATTATATATATAAAAGACACGGACAGCATGTTCGGTAGGAAAGTTAGATTAAATATTTCTGTATATTATATAATGAGTTTGTTTTATAAAATTTTGTCAACTCTTTACACATAAAATTTTTACAAAATTTTAAGAGTAAATTTTATAAATGTAAATATCTAAATGATAAATTATATAACGAATTCTTATATATCATATTGTGTACTAGAGATTTTAAGAGCCGAAGCTTTCAAGTAACTTCTCAATCTATAACATATAATAATTCGTTGTACAAATTACTATTTAAGTATTAACACTCATAAAATTTACTTTTAAAATTTTAAAAAAATTTTACACATATAAAGATTTGAACAAAATTTACAAAATGAGCTCATTATATATTACATATTAATTTTCTAATGAGCTTATTTTGTAAATTTCTGTCAAATATTTACACGTGTAAAATTTTTACAAAAATTTAAAGGTAAATTTTACAAGTATCAATACCTAAATAGTAATTTATATAATGAATTCCATATATAATATATAATCTAAATTTCCTCCTAACCTTCTGTCAATGTTTTTTTTTTTCAAATAGAGGAACAACATCTTCAAGATGCGGTTTCCATTCAAATTTTAAAAAAACTGAACTTAATCTCATTTTCAAGATGCGGTTCATTAAGTAAAACCGTATTTTCAAAATGCGGTTAAAAAACGGTAGTTTAGTAATTATTTTCAAAGAAACCGTATTTCATGAATTATTTTTAAAAGTAACGGTAGTTTGACCCATTTCTAGAAATTTTACTATGCTTAAAATTTTTATCATGATTTACATACTCTCCCGTAATCTAATATTGCTCTAACCAAAATTTCGTAGACGTTCCAAGATTGAGATCTAGAATGCGCGATTTACTATTTTATCCTTAACATGCCCCATGTGTCTTATCTTATAATATCCAGCATAGTTTTCTTAATGATTGTTGCTCGTAAAAGGGCAAAGGAAACCGACGACACACAGTGAACGAGAGACTACTGTACGTAAAGAGTATATCATGTGATAATATTACTGTAATATTACAAATTAATAAAATTTAATTATTTAAATAATTTTTCGACAAAATCTTAAAAATAGAAAATAACTATGTAAAAATAATTAAAATTTATTAGTTTATAATAAGGTTATTTATCTAAAAAATCACGAACTATCCTAGAATTTCTCAATCTAATACGAACTATTTTTTTTGCTAAAAAATCACGGACTTGCCAAGAATTTTTTAATTTACCACGAGTTTTTCTAGAAAATCAGGAACTATACTATGTTTTCCATAGTCTACCACGCCGTTAATTTTGACCATTAATTGCTGATTTGTACAATTAATTTTACTGATTGTGCAAACAAAATCTAATGTGGTATCACACGTGACATCCTCCTCGTCATAAAAATAGAGAATATTTGTTTGCACATCTGTTTGCATGTCCGTCTTCTATTTGTACATCTGCTTGCACGTCCATCATCATGATAAAATAAAGCATTCCATAATAGTTCGTAATTTTTTATGACCAGATAAATGCCACATATGATGCCACGTCAGACTCCGTTTGCACAATCAATACACATCAGCAATTAACAGATAAATTAGTAGCATGTTAGATTATAAAATTTTTGAATAGTTAGTGATTTTCAGGACAAAAAAATAGTTCGTGATAGATTAGAAAATTTTTGAATAATTCATAATTTTCTTTAAAAAAAATAATTTATGATAGATTAAAGAATTATTGAATTAATTTATATTTTTCTGAACAAATAACTCTTTATAATATGACCGTGATGTATCTCGGTACATTTGGTTCTCTTCCTCGCTCCCAATGAGGCTCATACTTCCAGAGCAGTAAAAACTTATTCATTAATCAGCGAAGTTTTGTCTGGGAAGATGTGTTTATTTACCGATTTGGTGAAGGAAAATCGAAGAGATGGCGCTTAATTACAATTTTACATCCTGAAGTAAGTTTCTTAATTATTCAAAGTTCAAGTTTGTCACGATCTATTAATAGATAAATCTCTCGGAGCCGTGAATTTTCCCTCATAGTAAGAATTAAATATAAAATTAGACACTGCACAACCTTAACTTCATCCTACAAGGATTCGATGCTTTTTAACTTGAAAAAAAGGATTTGATATATTTTTACAAATGAAACTCACATTAGTAATAGATAGTAATAAAAAGTTAACATGAATTTAATGGTGAAATTTGAACTCGATACCTATCAGTAACATGTTGGTACTGATAATATTATTATACCACATTTCCGGCTCCAACACTTTCAAGAGAAAGAGATGGTTAAATAAGTGCAAGAAGTTTCATCGATGATAATTCAATATACAATTTCTTAATTTCATATCATTGTGCCTCCTTTCACATTCTCTCCAATACCTAATTTGAAGGGGCTCCATCCCTTGACTGATCTCAAAAAATGAGCAGAAAGCTGGAAAATAGTTCCTATGATTCCTTTGCATTGATGGCACAAGTCGGCACCGACAGTGACGATTTTACCGTTCTCATCACTAAAAAAAAATTTTTTTGTCGCCAGTCACGGTGTCCAAGCAGGCTCCACCAGCGATAGCCAACCATACTCGACTAATCCGTTGGTTGCCCCAGGTCGCACGCCTGGCAATGGCGGGTAAGGCTCCCAATGGGGGTATCTGCGTACGTGAAGTCCTTAAGCAGCACCGAATTGCATACTACTCGGCTCAACTCCCTTGGTATTCGAACTTTAGTATTCAGTGATGAATATAATAAATGAAATGAATAGCTAACAAATGTTGGTCCGATAAGAGAAATTCGGATTTTTACAAAATTAAGCTCAAATAACATATTTCTAGTAAATATTTTAATACAAATGCATAAGGGGATACAATATTTAATAGTGTACGAGAATGCAAAACAGTTAAAATATTAATACATATTAGTTTCGATATTGATATGACACACATAAATTTACAGTTATTATATAAGTTTAAAAAGACAGAAGAAGATGAGGTTAAAAAAGGAACGAAAAATCTTATAAATAAAATTGAATTTAGAACGCCTACATCACAGGTAAAGGAAAATCCCAATTTCAACCATCCATCTTCTTCCTCCACTGTTATTAATGTTTGATGTACAAATGCTTAAACAAATATCACCAAGAGCTGCCCAGCATGCTTCTTTCACTGACGTGTCGCAACCACCCGGGGCTAAGTCCTTTACGTGTGCTCCTCTTTCCAACGCTTCACCAGAAGCGACTAAGGCTTCCAACTTCCACCGCCCCCTTCTCCCTCCTCCCCCCATGCTCGCGCCTTAAGTTATTTACCTCTTCCACTTCTTTTGCAGATTATTAGTCAAAAACATCTTCAGCTTCTTCTCATCCCGAGCGCTCGTGAGCATGCTTTCTCTTGCTGCTTCAGTCAGCCTCCTCCTCTCGTTCAGTGCTCCGTAGAGGGAGTCGTCTTCATCAGCGGCCGCTTCTATGTTCCTCGAGGAGAGAGCTGTTTGATTGATCCAGTGAAGGCTACGGAGCTCGCCGTTCGAATCTGTGGCGGATAGAGGTTAACTTTTCGGGTTTCACTGTCCGTTAGCAGCATCACATCGTTTCTGGTCTCTGACTGTGTCCGCTGTGGTGATGCGAGGGATAGACCTCTTCCGGCTCCCGCAAGCTTGACGGAGAGAGAGAGAGAGAGAGAGAGAGTTTTATCGTTGAATTTTTTTTTATGAGCGGTTGGCAGTGAGGACAGGTGAATCTTAGAGAGACTAAGAGGTTGAGGAAGCGTGCAATTTCATTCGCTTGATGGTTTGTGACTGTACTCGGCGCATTCTTGTTCCGACGGCGACGATCATCGGAAGATAGTTTTCCGGCGTCTGTTCGGTTATCGGCGCGAGTAGGTGCGCTGCAACGCTTTGATTGATAATTTGATTTTAACTTTTGCTGAAAGTCGACGGGGAGAGAGAGCGACGGGTCGTGGCGATTGTGGCAGATTTTCCAGGTTGATGAATCTCGTGAGCTGCGCGGGAAGAAGATGCCTCATAGGACTACTTACTTCTTTCCCAGGCAATTCCCCGACAACCATAGTCATCGTGGATTCGATGCATCTCATCCCAAGCAACAGCTGTCACATCACGAAAAGAAGATCTCCCCAGCCGACCACTCCGCCCCCGCCACCACTAGAGACAGCATCACCGCTCGCAAGGACTCCACTTTTAATCTCGAAAACGACAAGAAGTCCTTCTCTAAAATCGCAGACAACCACAGCTTCTCAAAGTTCTCGCCCGTATCTGATCTCTTCACGGGCGGGAAGCACTGCGACGTCACCGTAAAGCAACAAACCAAGAAGCAGGTCTCTACTTTCGGCGAATGGTTCGTTGAGCGAAAAAGGGAGAAAGAGAAATCTTCGCGCTCACTTCTCGTGAAACCAAGAATATCTTACACCAGCGATGACGATCACGAGCCTCTACTCCTTAAGCCACAGCCTTCGCTGGTGCCTGACCAAAGCGTTAGCCGGAGCTTCGCCCGGCAGGTCTCGTTGCCAAGGGTTTCGAGCGGGAGTAGCTATGCTGGCAGCTTGTTCTCTGGGACGACTACCACTGTGGACGGTGATTTCTCGAGCGGCGTGAAGAACTCGTTACTCTCAACTCTGGTTTCTAGCAAGCAGGAGGAAGAGGAGGAGAGGAAGGAGAGCTTTCTGCAGCGGACTAGAGAAATCGACCGCTTGCAGCTCAGTTTGGCAAAGAGACTTGCCTCCCAAGCAAGCGTAATTGAGCTCCGACAGAATTTGCAGCCGGATGGTGATGAGGGTTGCTCTGATGTGGAAGCTGTCTCTTATCGTCTTTGGGTGAGTATACCTCCATTTTAATGGATCTAGTTTGATTAAAAATAGAAGCTTTCATTGTTCTTTCTCGGGCCTGGACAAATTGCTTCTGTAGATACCGCTGCATAATAAGCACATTGACGATGGTTCTGTTTAGCTATTAAGGAGTTTTTAATGATGTATTGCCAAGAACTATTTTCCTTTTAATCTTATTTTTCACTTTCAGAAACTTGAACGTGTAACATTTTCAGTTTCAACTTTATTATCACAAAGTTTCGCATGCTTAACAGCAGTGGACTCACCGTCAACAATGTCATTGTTTTCATTGCTTCTGTTTTTGAATTATTTGAGGGTTGTTGCCAAAGCAAGTTCGTTTTGTTTGGGTAGCAGATGCAAGAAATTTTGTAGATATGCGAGGAACTAAGCACGCAAGCTTTATCTTTTTCCTGTCAATTATGGAGCTCCTAGTCACGTGGCAGTCTCTATGGGCCAATGATTGTCTACTTGATTGATTTTCTGACTTCCATCAGTGTATCAGAACATTTCACATATGTATATTATTCAAGCTATACATTGTGTTGAGCCTCATAGTTATGCTAGAGCGTCTTGTGTCCATTCAGGCGAGTGGGTGCTTATCATACGGAGACAAAATATCGGATGGATTCTACAATATCCTGGGAATGAATCCATCCCTCTGGGTTATGTGCAATGACTTAGAGGAAGGGAAGAGGCCACCCTCTTTGATTTCACTCAGGGAGGTTGAGCCTGGTGATACATCCATGGAGGTAGTCCTCCTTGATAAACAGGAGGATTCGCGTCTTAAAGAGCTAGAAGATAAAGCACAAGAATTGCACTATGACTCAGAGAATACCTTGGTCCTGGTAAAAGAACTTGGCAAGCTTGTTGCCTTTTCCATGGGGTAAGCTTTCAGAATATTCTCTGCTGGCTACTGCTTGTTTTTCTTATTCAAATGGCTTTCTGCTTCGCTTTCTTTTCTAGATAATTTGTTTGTTAAAAAATACTAGGGGAGCATTTCCACTGGAGCGAGGTGATCTCCACAGACAGTGGAAACTGGTCAGCGGGAGATTGAAGGATCTTCATAAGTGCATTGTCATTCCCATTGGCAGCTTATCTGCAGGCCTTTGCCGACATCGAGCCATTCTTTTCAAGGTACCAGGATTCTTTTATTTTTTTCATCTGTAAAGTGAATTGACGACCTCACTATCTGAAAATGTGCATGAAAGCCATAATAGGTTGGTCGGTGATGGGGTAAATCTTTGCAATTTCAGAAATTGGCAGACCGTATTGGTTTGCCATGCCGGATTGCCCGGGGTTGCAAGTATTGTGCAGCAGATCATCAGTCTTCTTGCCTTATTCAGATAAAAGATGACAGACATTTATCAAGGTATCAGAAATCAGTTTGGCTGGAAGAATTCCATTTTGATTGATATAATCCTGAAAATCGACAAGTGTATACAAATTATTCATTTTATTTAACTTTCTGTTGTTTTTTCATACTCTCCTCACATCTTTTCCACGTTTGTTTGCTATTAATCTGGTTTGATAAGTTCCATGACAAAAATCAGTAGCTTGATAAGTTTGCTTCTACATAATAATTTTATGTTGGCATGTTTTTTTTTCGAGCAAAGGAATTGCTCATAGAATACATGCATTTGGAAGTACCTATAGAAAGTAGCTTCAGTAGGATAATTTAGACTAGACTCTCTTAGTTAGATCTGTTTAACAGTATATAGATAGATTCTGGTGTGGCAGGTAGAATATTTATTTTTCTAAAAATTTGATGCAATTCTCCTTTTCTTTTGACAAGTTCATGTGATACTCCTTTGGTTTCACTGATAAATGCTTTATTTGCAGGGAATATGTAGTCGATCTAGTTGGCGAACCGGGAAATGTGCATGGTCCAGATTCATCGATCAATGGTTGTTTTGTCTCTTTGACTGCCTCTCCATTCCAACTTTCTAATCTGAAAGATTTGCAGCAGCCTTATGCGAAGAATGCAACCTCTTATGAAATTCTTAAAGCAGATAAATCACGAGCTCTTGGAGATGACCACACATATTCATGTACGGTATATCTAAACTGGATGAAAATTTACTGTGCACGTATAATTTTTTACCATGAGTCAATGTTACATAAAGGGCATATGATTATTCTGGGGGTTAACTCTGTTCTTAGAGTTGCATTACTGGGAGTTTGACTGTTTACCAGTTTGATTATCGAAAAAAAAGACTGTTTACAAGTTTGGAATGAACTCCATTACCTTGCATGCTAGAGCACACAATATAAGTGAATCTACGAACTTTCCATTACGTGCCGCACTATGCACCTTGCAGGAAAGAATTGACTGTTGATTTGGTTGAAATGCATTGAGTTGATTGCTTATGCTGCATTGCATGGGTAAATGTCTGCTGTCTAAGTGGAATTTTCATATGTGCTGTCATGAGTCTCTCTATCTGATCATGATATTTCTTGTGGAGTTGTGTTCCTATGTTGAAGAAAAATTTCTATGATAAGTTAACCAGCTCTTTAAGATCTCGAAGACAAATAGTTACAGAAGTGGAGTCATCCTACTTTTGTTGAATGACTTGTTCCATGTTTCTCTTAAGTTATCAGCTTTTTGAGGCTTATGTATTGATTTCCTTTCTTTAGATGACTGGGAAGGAGACAGACTGAAAAAAGTGCCTTTTGTGGGAGAATTATCTAAGACGGGATCACAGTCAAGAGGTAACTTTGGACTTTTAAGTACTGCATTATTTGAAATCCAGCATTCACCCACCGTGGATAATATGTCTCAAACATTGAATGATTTTTTGGGACTGTCTATAGATGAATCTCCAAGACAAGGCGGAACCAAACTTATTGTCCAGCCGAGCTATGAGGAAGAGGTTACAATGTCCGACAACCCAATTCCAAGCAGCATCTGCAAGCAACCTAATCTAGGGCCTCCTGGTCAGTCAAATCTAAAAGATGTTGAGATTCTTCGGAAGTTTCCTACTGCTGCCATCCCTAGATACTTGAATCTTGAACCTTCTCTTGCGATGGACTGGCTTGAGATCTCATGGGAAGAATTGCATATCAAGGAGCGAATTGGTGCTGGTATTGTCTGCACTAATTAATTACACCAAATTTGCCCAAAACAGTGATGAAATGCTATAATGTAGTTCTGCTTTGCTCTGGCAGGTTCCTTTGGAACTGTGTATCGGGCAGAGTGGCATGGTTCGGTCAGTATTTATTTTAGTGTTTTATGTTTTTTTAGTCCATCCTGAGCGAACATGTATCTCGAGTGATATTTGGGTAGAAAGAAGTAAGCATTTAGTGTTTCGTCGAGTGAGATTACTAACACTATCTTGACTTGATTAATGCAGGATGTTGCAGTCAAGGTTCTGACCGTGCAGGACTTTCATGATGATCGGTTGAAGGAGTTTCTAAGAGAGGTGCTGAACTAACTTCATTCTCTCAAGTTCGCCTTCAGAAATCTTGTTTCTGGAAAACTTTGATGAATTTCATATCAGTGATTTTATGTGAGGTGACAATTGGCAATTATTGAAGGTTGCAATTATGAAACGTGTGCGGCATCCCAATGTGGTTCTCTTCATGGGTGCAGTCACCAGGCGTCCTCACCTATCAATTGTGACAGAGTATCTTCCTAGGTAACAATTGCTCAAATTTTTGCAGTATGTTCTAAAGCCAAATGAATTTGTATTCCAACTCCTAGGTTCTGATTTTTCTGAAACAGGGGCAGCCTGTATCGTCTAATTCACAGACCTGCATCTGGGGAGATACTGGATCAAAGGAGGTGTTTACGCATGGCATTAGATGTGGTTGGTTCTTGTTAATTGTACAAGCTCATTAACTTTGTTACTGTACCTTTCTCCAAGTAGATTTGCTGTTAACATACTCCCCTTTTTTGACACATACAGGCCAAGGGTTTGAATTATCTTCATAATCTCTGTCCCCCTATAGTCCACTGGGATCTGAAATCTCCAAATCTATTGGTTGATAGAAATTGGACTGTCAAGGTATAGATATACTATCCAATTATCTCATTCTTTATAAATGCTTCAGTAGTAAGATTCTAGATATCTGATTTTGTATCGAATTTTATGTTCAGGTATGTGATTTTGGGCTGTCAAGATTCAAGGCCAGCACCTTCATATCATCAAAATCTGTTGCTGGAACAGTGAGACTCCCCTCTCTCTTCCCTTCCCCTGCTACACACACTTTCTTTGAAAGGAATGTGGATGTTAATTTAGTTCAGTCCAGTGTCTCCTGCGTGAGATTGCTGATCGATTGTAACTTGTAGTGGGAGCTCTGGCCTATTCGATCTTGTAACCTTAATAACTTTTCCTGCCGCTTGTATAGGAAGTCAGCTCCTCTTTTCTCAATCTTGCTCCTAGAGAAATTTTCTTTAATGCACAACAATTAGCACTGAACCCTCACATGTTTTCAGCCAGAGTGGATGGCTCCAGAATTCCTCCGGGGAGAACCTTCCAATGAGAAATCTGACGTTTACTCTTTTGGAGTAGTTCTGTGGGAGCTTGTGACTTTGCAACAACCTTGGGCTGGACTTAGCCCTGCTCAGGTGTGATCCTAATACATTTCCTTATAGCTGTTCCATTGCATCATGTAGGTTTATCGTGAAGAGCGATGTCACGGGACAACATGAACTACTTTTTGAAAATCCTTCACATCTCTGTCAGCCTTTTCAATTGACATGATGGTGTGTTCTGTTAGGTTGTTGGAGCTGTTGCTTTTCAGAATAGAAGACTGGTAATTCCACAGAATACCCCTCCGGTGTTGTCTTCCATCATGGAATCTTGCTGGGCAGAGTAAGCATACCAATGGAATATTACGCTCTCTTTTCATTGGTTACATGCATTACACAGTTCTTTAGATATCTGCTTTTATTGCACCAGAGCTTCCATTGATATAAAATTTCCATTGGTCACGGCTGATTCCAATACTAAAAAAAGGGGATCTACACTCAGTGATTCCATTCCTCTGCTACAGAATATGGCATGTGGATCATTTCGTTTAGCCTCACATTGAAAAGCTAATGCTCTGTACGATACCTTAATGGCACGGTTTGATTTTCCACCAAGAATTAGGGGAAAAAAATTGAGTTGCTGAGGACTTATGCCACAGCTACCTACAGCTTTGGTCTTCAACTGTGGATCTGATCTCTGAACGCTGTCTGTTTACCTTGAATATTAAGTGTGCTTGGATAAATTCTGTTTGCAGACACAGTTCATTTATCCTTCTGCTCATCTTATGGTTAGATACGGTTGAGTTAAGCTAACATCTCATTGTCTTTCCTCCGGCAGTCATCCTAAAGAAAGGCCATCGTTTGCCAGCATAGTCCAGTCACTGAAGAAGCTCTTGAAGTCCCCTGTGCAGGCAGTTCATGCAGACAGCAAGCAGATCATGGGCCCAAACTCTTAGCTGAGTTCGCTTCAGGGTATTATAGTCGGAGGATATAGTAACGAGACTGCATTAAGGTTCTCTCTCATGCTGACCAAGAGGTTTTTCTCAATCTTGGGCAACTGTAAAAATCGTCTCCTTGGAAAAATGCCTAACCCATTTTGAATCTTCTATCTGCAACACGGCTTGAAGATCCATATGGTTTCTCTTAAGAGGTTCGAGCCCCCTTTCTTTTATTAAAGCAAGGTTGAGACAAGATTCTTGAACATGTTCGATACACTATGTACGTAGCAAGCCGGATATATCACCATGCCTGCAATAGCTGCGCCCAATACCCTTGATGAACACAGTATTTGCTTTCCCTTGAAATGTATGATCATTTCGGTTTAAAATATTTGGATTGTCCATAATCTTCCAATGACCCTGCATCCTTTTTATATTATTCCTTTATCTCACTTTTGTGGTTCGATGCTTTTAAAAAGTATTGTTTCATCTTGGATGCTGAGGAGTTTATTCTTCTCAAATTCATGAGCATTAAGTGGCATTTGCACCGTGAGTTTGTTGAGATTCGGAATACGGTAACTGCAATTATCCAAAATCAGCAAAACAAAGAAAGCTGCTTTATATGCTTGACTTTGCTTGTATCCGCGTCGATCATAGAACTGATCGAGTCAATCGTCACAAGATCTGGCTCGTTCTGTCATCAAGAATGGTATCCCAACAGTCCAGATATCTTAGCAATGTTATCCTGCCCTGTCAGTGCAACAGTGATGTTGATATATCTTAGGCTTGATCCTACCCAGAGAGCAATCGCATTCCTACTTGGCCGTTTCTTTATTTCATCCTCTACCTGATCCAACCCGAAAGAAACGAATTGCCCTGAGTCCTCCATCACATCAGTTTAGTCACAGTTCAAGAGAGCAAAACTCGATTTGATATCACCATGACACCGACAGTACTCAGAATCATTCCACTACAAAGAGAAACAAGCACCAGAAGCGATTAAAGAGAGACTTGGAAAGGATGGAAAAGACAGGCAGAGAACTCTGCTAACCGGAAACTTGCATTTGCACAAACCTAGAATTCGGACAGGAATCGAAATCAGACAGGTCTTTTGCTATTGACAGCTTTGATATTTCTTCCATACAGTGCCTTACAATCACACAGCTCTCTACACTTCCTCAAACGGACCAAGCACCAAAAAAATATATGCATCTCACCTTGCTCTCTCTCTCTCTCTGTGTATATATATATATATATATATATATGACGCCTATCGACACAGACCTACCAGTCCGGAAATTCGGTAAAAATTTCACAAATACCGGGCTGAGCATACAATAGACCAATGATACCGCTATATGTACAGTAGATGGGCCGACTGCCAAAACAATAATTTAAAGATTAAAAGAATAGAGAAATAAAAAGTTCCCGATCAAGCCTCCTCGACCCTCGGACTTTTCGAGCTGGAGGAGCTGTCATCGCTCGGCCCACACATCTTGCATGAATCGGAGCACCAGTTATCGGGAACACATAAGAAATGGGCAGACATGAACTTACGGAACCTTTTCTTGTATTCCCTCGGGGAGATCACTGTGGGCAAGGTGTTCCTCGGTACGTAGAGGGAGGTCTTGACCCAAGTCTCGAGCTGCTTGTCCCAAGTGTATTGACGGAGGTAGTCTATGATCCCGCATACGAGCTCTCGCTTCTGCGTGTCAACGCCAACCAGCAACGAGTAGTCCATCACGTTGATTAACTGGAAGGATGACAAGCAGTGTAAATGAGTTATCAGGTAAACCCCGAGACAGAGAGATCTTGAATAACACTTGCCATAAAATCAGTTCGACTATCATAGTTTTTCACTCTTATTTCCCGAAAGATGCAACATCAACTATAACAATAATGCTTGCAAGTGTGGAACGAGCAATGATGAATCAGGATCTAACTGTCAAGACTAGACTTAAACATGGAACATACGACCGTATGACTAGAACTTTTCATACTCACATTGAGGAAGCTGGTGTCGTTCCACACAGCACGTTGCAAGAAATGCTTTGCTTTGTTGCTGATGTAAAGGGGAGAGGAGTTCATGTCATTCACGAAATTCTGATCCAGAAGGACATCACCAGTCCCACCATTAGCTGAATTAAACCGAGCGTACAGGGCACCTTTCAAATCGTACTGCCGAGTAATGTTCCTACCGTAAGTAAGGTTCTCCATCACCATCACATCACTCCGTACTTCTTTCCCACTCTTTGGCTGCCTTATAGTCACCTGTAGACGGCAATATCTGGAATTCTGAGAACAGGATATCATATAAAAATACTCTTTGGGAAAAAAAATTGTTTGATTATTTTTCACTACGCTGTCCTTTGATCGAATTGGGGGTATCTTTGTCATTTGAAAAGTTAGTGGTCTTAGCAGCACCGTGTTTGGCCCATTGGATGGGATAAGGTCTAAGTTTGTTCAGAGGTTGAGGGGAGTATTCTTGATAAAGAAAGGTGTCGAGTGAAAACAACTGCAGACAAGGAAAATGGCAACACCTGATAGATTCCAAGAACTTTGGCAAGGCAAGTCTGGTTCCCTATCTGAAAACACTGCATCATGTACTTGAAGTAATGAGGGGCGAATTTCTCAAACGACTCGAACTCTGTCTTCTTGATCTCCTTTATGATGAAGCGGTCATCTAGGGTCTTAGCAAAAACTGACTTGCTCTTCCCGCCTTTGGCATCCCAGTTTCTACAGCGGCTCAGCGAGGCAATAAAGTCAACCTCTGAGGGGCAGCAACAGCTCCTGAGGTCCCGGAACTGATCTGCATACAGACAGACCACTGAATACTTCCCCTTCGTGGTCGATCTCGTAGCCCCAAGAGAGACCTCTGCCTTGAAACTCTCAGAAGCAAGCAAAGAGTCCAATAGAACCAACCCATCAAAGCTTGATAAGCGGGACTCCTCTGAAAATGAAGGGTTTACCATTTCTGAGTTGAAGGAAGACGAGTGGGTAGAATTCGCAGAAGGGATGCGAATCAAATGTTGCATCTCATCAGTAGAAATCTCACGTTCAAGCGACTGATCCTTCAAAAGGGCCAAGGCACAGGCAATGATGCTTGAGATCTCACCCTCGTAGTCCGACACTATGTAGGCAATGCCATCATCGTTCTTAAGAGGAATGTGGAGCCTTGAACCTTCCTCAGAGATCAGCTGGCGAGCTGTTGGCAGGTATTCAAGTGCGTTCCCCCCGAGGGGTTCACCTCTTGGTGAGTAACTTCCACAAATTTCGTTGAAGTAGGCTTGACGAATTTCTGAGAAAGGTCTCCAGAACCATCCCTTTGACCCCTTTAAGATGGACAAAGGAGAGCTCTGGGAAGTGAATCTCTTCAGTGGATCTAAATCTACAGAGGATTCAGTGTGATGATGATTCAAAGAAGATACTTCTCCTGGAACAACCTCCTGATTTTCTACATTATCACCCACAGTTGATGTGCTGGATGAATCATCTGGTTCTTCTCTGACTTGATCTTCAATTGGAACGTCATTGATGGAAAGTTCCCCATTTTCTTGCACATGACCTTCGACAGGAACCTCTTTGATCGGAAAATCGATGGTACTGGAATTCCCTTCATTTTCCCTGACCAACTTGGACTGTCCTTCTATAGATCTCATAGGCAAGGATGTCAAGATTGAATCAGAGCATAGAAGACAATTAAGACGCCGATCCCAAATGGTTGATTCAAGTAGAAGCTCCCACAGTAAGAAATTCAAGTCAAGAAGCTTGTGAACTGGCTTTCCTTGATTCCCGTTCCTCATGATATTTTGGATGGATAACTGTTAATTGTTTCCAACCACATCACAAAAATAGGCATAAGTTCGAGATGGATACAAAAAGGTAAAAAAGAATGATTATCAACTTAAAAGTGCAATTCTTGGTTGAGTGGAGGAACTATACCTCAAACTCATCGAATTCCTGCTTCAACATCTCTTTGATATCAGACAATTCTAAAGCTGGACGTGGATTTAAGCCTTCGAAATGCAATCTTAACTTGTCAAGTGAGATCCTGACTTCTGAGAAAAGTGATATTCCTTTTGCATATACCTTAATGAGAAAATGGAAGTCACACTCTCAGTTTAAGTAAATTACATGGAAAAACTGAAGCAAACATTATTATCAACAGAAGCCTGGAATCAAAACAGTAGGATTGAGAATGAGGAAAATACATTCTCAGTTTCTCCTCTGAGCCACTCTGATCCAATAGGATTGTTGAAATCCAGCATCCGAGGAGGCATCGAAACAGTGTAAGTTGTCACCGGGGAGTATCTGAACATTGCAGCCATGGGCCCTAATCTGCAAAATGAATTGCAGAGCTCGTTACTTTCTTCGTTTCAGGGTGAAGAAATAAAATGCTGGAGAGCTTTAAAAAAGAGAAGGGTTCTCTACAGCCAAAAATGACACAGTGAGACATAATATCCTCTGAATAATAGTAGCGTACAATACAATGGGCATGATAGTCTGTTGATGAACCTTCACATACCCGAAGAAGTACAAAAAGTCCCTTGGAAATGAATGTCCACAACTTGATAATCTCACGGATGGTGAGTGATGGGAAAAGCTGAGCTCAAGAAACTTCCCAAATGACAGGCCACGTGCAGTAGTTGAGACCAATACTCTCTTCGTAGACTTAGGGATTCCATTTGCAGGTCCGCATTTTCCACAATGACCCCACATCCAAATCTTCCCTTCTCCTTCCCCAGCCAGACGGTTACCTCTGGGGACCCGCTTCACTTGTATAGTGAGCTGCTTGTTGTGATGTGCATAGTAGTAAAAGTGGGCCTCAGGCAGTTCTCCGCATGTTCGGCACTGGCTTTTCTGCAAAAGACAGCAATAGATTGTTTATTTATTATAAGAATCATAATGGATACCAACTTACCAACTCAATCTTTAACCATTTACTCAGATAAACAAGCATTCTCAAAATTAGACCTGATTGAGTATATTCTCCTGGAGAAACTTCCCAAGTGGAACATCAAAGTTCCGATAAAACGTGATACGAGAGAAATGGCTCTGCTCGCACACATTCCCACTCAGGGCATTCCTCCGTGACATCAAAACCAAAATACTCTGGCAATCCAACACTGAATTGACATCGTCCTTTCTTCTGGTAGGTTCTTCGGAGTTATGATCTTTGAGCCCAACAGTGTCAATGGCTTCAGAGGAAGCTACAGCCTCCAACTTCGACTCATCTTTGCCATCACTAATTTCAACCTCTGATGTAATCACTTCTTCCGAGTTTGCAGCATCTGATATGTGCCCATTTTGTTTGTTTTTGTTTATCCCAAAGTAGGCAGAGAGAGAAGGATAGGTTCTGGCAAGAGGGAAACTGTCCCCAATGACTTTCTTCAGTGAAGCAGACAGACTTGAGAATCCAGAGAATATGATGGGATTATACGGTGCATAAGATGATGGAGAATCCAAGTTTAGATCGGAGATCTCATCATGGAAACCATTTGATATGGGAATATCTGCGGAAGAAGATTCCTCCTCAAAAGCATTAGTAGTAGTCAGATCACTAGATTTTAAAGTTAGTGATTGGAGACCCTTTGGAGAAGAATTAGCTGTCCCTGCAAAGGAGAGGGTAGAAAACATAGATCTCTGATCAACAATAAATGAGGTCTCAAGGATCAGATGGTAAGCCATTAGAACCAAGCACTGCACAATGGACTTGATTTTCTTCAGCTCATCGCTGGGGCCTCCTTTCAGCAGAATCTGCGACAAAGAGGAAACTTTTAGATAACTGTCTCAAGAGAATTTATGTTGCCTTCTCTCAGAAAATTAATGGTTCCAAAAACATCAGTGATGCAAGTCAGCTTCACAAACCCAGCTCTGGCGCACTAAGATGGAAGTTAAAGGTGAGAATTATTTTGAGAAAAAAAAAAAATCGGAGATCAAGAGTGAAAAATTCATCATTTCCTATCCCTCTTACAGGAGAAAAATTCTCCTCATAGCCATCGCTCTCGAGTACTTCAGTTATTATTCAAAAGCAAAAGCACTTCGAACTTACCGTGCAGCCCAAGCGTGTGGGACAGCCTTCAAGAAACATCAATGTCTTGCTTGGTTTCTTTCCCCCATCATTGGGACCAGCATGTTCTTCGATGAACTTCTCAATATAAAATGAATCACACTGCTTTAGTTTCTGAACGGTGAAGGTTTCAGTTGACACAATTGATGAACCAGTACACAGAGCGATTCTCTCTAATCGGTGGAGCTTCATATCAAAGACCAAAGTCATTCCTTTTGCAAGAATAGATTCCTGGACATCCCGGGATACAGTTTTTTCTACCAAAATAACATTTGGGTGGCACATCTCTATCATCTCGATCACAGACTTGAGACGATCAGACTCCTGTTGAAACAAAGTGTGGACAACTGAAGACAATAAGTCTTCTATTTTTTTTCCCTTTTATGGTTCTCATTTAAATCTTTGATGAGGCATTACCTGCTTTATTGTGTCAAACGATGAGAGTTCATTGGAAGATTGTCCAAGCGTGCCACGGATCAAGAGCAACTTTGGGTTTTTGTATTTAGTAGGCATGTGTTTGTGAGCTGCATTCTTCTTAAAAACCAGGCCTCTAATAACTTGACTGCAAAAACAATTGACATCATGAAAAAGCGAAAAAAAAGGGTTAAAAAAGGGGGAAATTGGCTCACTCCACACTATGCACGCATTAAGAAACAAAACCTTTAGGCTGCTGTACTATGAATCTGTCACTTCCTTTAGCATACCAATCAACCAAGATTCCAGCGAAGAAAAACAGACTTTTTCAATGATTAAGTCTATCATGAAAATTCATCATTTTCTGGGAAGAGTAATAAACTTCTATTTATCCAAGAATATGAAAAACAGCACACAAAATGGGTCAGAATCCATTTTATTAGCATCCAGGATGTTTTCAAAACACTCAAACTTAACAGCAAAAAGGTTTACACAAGATATCTTTGGTTCTAGCAGATGGGAAAACCTTTCCAGCTATGGCCTTTACTCTCCTTGAGGAACCAGGGATATTATAAAAATTCCAGTGGTTTAGCAATGCAGCCAACTTTTCTTCATTATCTACCAGGAAAAATTACCATAGTTTGTCAAAATCAAAGATGCCGAGCCTGAAAAGCAGAAGATAGTCAAGAAGCATTACTACCTTTGGCTCCGAGTACCACTAGCAATACACTTGACCTTCACATGCTCATCCAAACCCATTCCTTTCCCATCAACAGCACCTGGCCTTAGAAATGATGCAGCCTCCCATGAAAGTGAAGTTATGATATCAACCCAATTCTCCCTATCTTTTGCAGAAGAAACAATACCAATTGATCTAAGAAGTTGGGTCACGAGAGCCTTGAACTTCCCATTTACCACCTCCTCCAGTGCCCTCTGCTTCTCCGCCTTGAAATGGTTGCTCCCCCTCCCTTCATCAGTTGATGTGCTTAGAGAGCCTAGCTTCCCCCAGTCCATGCCGTTCCCACACCCTTCATCATCATCATCATTATAATTCAGATTGCCATCCACATCATCTTCAGGGTCCTCTGGCTCAGGCGGTTCCCACATCAGGGCCTCCATTTCATTGCTAAAATGGTGAGAATTGTCTGCCACATCCTCAAAAACTGCACCATTTTTCTCGAAATATGGACCGTTTACTTCTGGACTATGATTGGAATTTTCACCCCCACCATATATCGAATTACTGTCCGCTGGCCCATTCACACTGCTGTAATTGGAGTCCTCATGGCCATCAGAAACAGAGGGTTCTTCTTGGTTGTTTCTGAAAAGACATAAACGAAATGGTTTCACCAAATTAGTAGAGAAACAGACATAAAACTTGTCAAATGTCAGACAGAAAAGAAGCATACCTATAATATGAGTTAACATCCACTGAAAATTCGCCTGAAACATTGGGCAACAGGATAATTTGTCAATTTATTCACAAACTTGTCAATTGAAGAATTATTCCATCAACAATAGTAAATCACTGATAAATGAAATCTAGAAGTTTGTTGTATTAACTTACGGTCATAACAAAAGTTGATTTTGACTATTAGTCATCATCTAGCAAGATAACAAACACCGAAATTAACCTTATATTAAGAAGTTCTGTCATCTAATTATCTTCTACTGTTTCCTCTCTAATTCCTGGAAGACTTGCAGAAATATATCTGTATGAATCAAAAGCAAAGGAAAAAATTTGGAACTTACTGCTACTTGAAACACAGCTGTCACTACTCGACAATGAAATTGTTGGGCTGGTCATTGTAGTCACATGCGGACTCGACTGTGTCTCTCCACAAACTTTACAAGAGAAAAGATTGGCCCCGCCATCAAATTTCAAGAAATTATCATTTCCCGTAACTGTCTCATCATTTTCCAACTTCAAAAGTTCCGAACCACAAGAATGGCACATTGCACACATTTGATCCCTTGACTCCTCCTTTAAATGATTTACCCCTAAACACCAACAAGCGCAAGTAACAACAAGCAAGTGATTAGGCAATGGTTTGATGGAATCATTTGAGGAATCAACAAGAAAAGAAGGCTATACTTGACAGAACAAATCCAAAAGTCTCGACTCACAGGACTTCTAGGAATCTCAAAATATCAGACTTTATAAATGTAATAGAACCATTAGCTTATATCCCGACGGTCCGAAATCAATTCAATAAATTAAAAAGCTAACCATAATTGTGGCTACATAGGACCAGAATAACATTCTGAATTAGAAACAAGAAGAAATATTAGATGGCAATAGAATCTATACTTTCCACCGATGTATAAAGTCATCAAGATTTTTGAAAGGAATCTTATAAGATTTTTCTAAGAAAATCATTATCATAAGGGAACTCAGCCCTCAACGTAGTTGTGGCTACATGTTCCGCAACGTTTCACATAGCATTAGTAAGAGGAAAGTGGAACAGATCGAAAAAACTGGGGCCATATTATTTCATAGATTGATTTCGTCATGGAATGAAGAAGTTAAGCCAACGGGCATAAATGGAAAATGCAAATTCTTTAAATCAACTAGAAGTTTCCTATATCATAGAAACACAAGTTAGTGGCATTCGTTAAACAAGTAAAAAGTTGATTGGGCACGATCTGAATGGGGAATTTCCAATAGAGATGTTCATGAAACCCATCCATAAGTGTCATCAAAACTGGCCTCAGATGCTCCGGTCTCACAGTATCGAATCACACGAAATCAGAAAGGTATGCCCAGAACTACGCAGTTCAGTCAGAGATAAGAGAACTTAGGTTCCATATCCGATCAATATTAGACCGCTTACACAGAAATGCATCGACAAGAGAACTGCAAATCTGAATCCTGGAAAGGAAAAGCAGGGAAAAAAAAACCCCTCCTCCCCTCTACACAGATTACAAAAATTCTGGGTCTCTCTGAAATAGATCGCCAGAAGATTCTTATTATTCAGCTCCAAGAATCCAGTAAACAGGAACCCATCAGACTTTAAAAAAATTGCAAGAGCTCCAGGAAAAAAAAAAAGGGTGAAAACGGCAGGACGCAATAAAGATTGCATCACGCAGTCAACAGATTAGATAAGTTTTCAAATCCACGAAAATCCAATCTTCAAATTCAGAACTGCAAATGCTACAGTTATAACTCCACATGAATCCGAACTCTTGAGCACAAGACTGGTGCTTCCGCAAACAGAGGAAATCAAGAGCAGGGAACGGAACTTAGATGGAAAAGAAGGAAAAAAAGGAAATAGGGAATGAATTACTGTTAAAGCAACCAATGGGGAACAAAGATTTGGCTAGAGGAAGGCATTAGCGACCGCTTTCCCACTTCCGAAGGTATCTTCACAGCGCTTTTTCCCCCAGGTCTACAAACAATAAACCAGACCCGGAAAGAGGAAGATGTTCTGGGACTAGTTGATCGGAGCTTTATAATCTGTGTTCTTCGAGTACACCCAGCAGAGAGAGAGAGAGATTTTCATGGAGCATTGTTTCAGAGAGAGAAGAAAGAGGAAGAAAGGTATTTGAAAGGGAGGGGACCACTCCCACTGTGTGAAAACTCCCCTGTTTTACCTTTTTTTTTCTCCTTTTCCATTTTTAATAATTTCTTTCATACATATTAACTCATATTTATAATTTATTAAATAATAAAGTTTTTTAGATAATTATTAAATAATAAAATTGACTACTCTTTTTTTTCATAAAATCAAAGTAGAGATAACATTTATTTAAGAAAAATAGACATTAAATTATTTTATTAATTATTTACCGTGCATAGTACGGATCATTTAATAGTCTCATTAATTATTGCTCTCTCCATTATCCATTTTATACGGACACGGCGTATGGCGTGAGGCTTACGAACATACATACGGTGCACATGCCTCGGGGAAAGAAACGTTGCGTCTACTGTGATCTGAATTGAATGATTCAGTGCCTGGTCCTGTACTTTGGGGAAATTACATTTGTTCCCCCAAACTATGTTCATTGTCGTTGTTAATGAATACTTTAGGGTAAAAGCTAACAAATTTCCTTGACCGCAGATTGGGAGAAGGGTGCTTTTCCCCCGAGAATCCTTATGTCATCATTATTTTAGTAGCGTAAAAAAAATTAATAAAAATAAAGTAAATAAGTAAATTAATATTAATTATTCGAATAATTATTATAATTATTATTAATTAAAATAATTTAATTAATTTTTTCTTATTATATAATCGGGAAGCAGTACTATCTAAAATCTCTTTCATTTCCCACAGCTTTTCACGGGGATGGTAATTATCGCAATTCACGAACGGGAACAAACGTTTTACATCCATGTGCTAGGAGAACTTGCTTTGATTTTTTTTTTCTTTCTTTTTCCAATAAAAATCTAAAAATATACGAACTTTTTAAGGATGATTCAATTATATTATAAATTATAAAAATCATCTATAATTAAACTGTATCATCAGTTATGTTTTTAAAGACAAACTTCACTTGTATTATTACAATTTCTCGTTCGGGTAAATTTTCAATGTCTCCACTGAATGTTGGGTGTGAATTACAATAGTATATAATTAAATGAGTTCCGAGAAGTCTCTCCATGTCCTTGCCCAAGAGAGTATTGACAGGTATTTCCGATTAGTGATGTGTTCTGAAAACTATTAGTGATATTCAATTCACCTGCGTGAGACACGATGGTAATAAAAGTTGAGTTTGTGTATAGATAAATTTTATAATATGCAATATAATTTTATCATCTATAAAAATTCATATTTTTACGGACGATTCTGGAGTTTGTAATGTAATCTGCTCATATATGTGTGTCTTTTTATACTTTTATTCTCCTTTTTCCTCGTATTACTTATTACCTGGACATGAGTTTGATAAAACTAATGATTTTATGTGAATGATCCTATCCAGCAGAGATAGATTTGAGGGTATGCTCACATTTCTAAATTCAAAAAAAATCTGTAAAATATAATAATAATTTCACCTATTTTACCTATTCTTTACCGGATATTCTCATTCCCTTTACAAAAATGCTCTATCTGTTCCTCTCGTCAAGTAATAAATATCTTAATTACGGTTGGAGGTCGATATAACATTTTATCGTACAGTTTATGGTAATAGAACAATAATAAATTATTATATAACTTTTAAAGATGCGAAATAGATTCCTTAATTCTGTAACCGTAACTGTACACATTTGTACAGTAACTGTTAAAACAGTAAATCACATGTATTGTACATATATTTTTGTATCGAAACTTATATATCGTTCCATTTATTTTAATAGATAGATTTAAATTCTCCCATCCTGCATTGCCACGTCGCTTGTAACAAGGCTGTCGGGCATTGCTGTTGATAGTTGACACACAGATGCAACACTGATATTTCCATAGCATGACATGACGGGGGGTCTTTGCGCAAAGTACCAAAACTTTACGCACCGAATCGTAATTGTGCATATTCCCAGGGACCTTCGAGAACTGCGATCCGTTCAAAGATTTGTGGCCGTAAAATAGAGCACCTTATATATTATGTGTTGTTAGTTTATTGATGCATAAATATAATAGATAAATGTACATATCATATTCGCACATATCCTTTCACTCTTTCAACCTTCTAGACTGACCAGAAAATTACAAGCTTTTTATTTTATTTTTCCCTTTTGATCGAAAATGGGATTCTCGAACTTAAAATACAGAAAAAACGAAGACCTCTTATCTCAGATCGAGAGGGCCTCGCTTCAGCAAATAAAATTTCTTGTCCTTTTATTTCTTTATTTTATTTTATTTTTTAACGGAGAAGGCGGATTAAAATTTATTGCATGATTAAGACAGTTTTTGACTCGAGGCAAAGTCTGGATGGGCTTTGAGTTTTATCTCCATCGATTTTTTTAATTTTTTTTTCACAGTTAAAAGAAAATTGGCCATCCTAGATACGCAATTTATACTTATATTAGTCAATTGCAAAGAAATATATCCAAAAAAAAAGGAGAGAAAAGTCCACTCTGAGTTTAAATCGGGGAGTTGATCGCGTAAAATTATAACTCACAGTCGCGACGAATTTAAAAAAAACTTATAGGAGAGAGCGAAATTTAACTGAGTATGAAAATTAATTTTTAATGTAAGATAAATAAGATATTTCAATGAAAGCATAAATAAAATCGATAAAATTTATGTGAAATTTTTAATTTTTATTTATTTTCCGTGCCCATTATATTCACCCTTGCTTAAAGTGTGTGTTTACATATTTTCCACAAACATCTGTTTTCAGCTTGAACAAGGGTGATTATTATTATTATTATTATTATTATTGTTATTATTATTATTTACTAAAAAGCGTAAATTCCACAAGGCATATGTAATCCCGACTTAGACCAATCCATGGTAAGTTGTTCGGTAGGACCGTGATTCCTGGATACCGTCACGATAAATTATGACATGTTTTTAATGGAATTTTAGGAATCAAAGGTCTTTTCACTACATGTCTCTACACGATGGGCCGAAGGCGAGACCGGTGTTTTCCAGTCAAAAGTGGCTTGTAAATGTAGAAATCTCTAGATTTTTTTACCCTAGGCAGCCCAGTACACGATATTCACCTCATTTCAAACAGCAGAAAATCGGCATGGAATTAGTAATAATTAATATTCACTCTCACGAATAATTTAAAAAAAATTCAAACTCAATTTTTAGTAATATATTTTTTTCACATCTCTTTATTTCTTTCTTCCATACCTTTTCAGATTTACGGACACATCCTGCAATAGAATTGAATAATTCTACTATTTTCGGTAACAAGAGGGGCTTATATGAGCCTAATACATGGAAAGTGAATAAATGGAAATAAAATGGCGCGTAACGAACTCCCACGATGGAGAAAGTTTTCAGTAGAGTAGTCATACCACGTAGGCGATGCTGACATAGTATATCTGTCCAATCAGAATTCATCTTTTACATATTTTTTCAATTATGGTTCACCATTTTCTTATATTTTTTTAAATATATTTGACAATTTATATATTATTTTCAGTTAGGGTTAACAAGTTATTTAAGATTTTTTTATTTTTTAAAGATTTCTTAGGATTTAATAATATTAACTGTATAATTATTGATGGCATGTCAAGTTCCGATTGGACGGATATATCACGTCAGTATCGTCTACGTGGTCTTCAGTAGAGCGGTCATACTGCGTAGGTAATGCTGACACGGTATATCTGTCCAATCAGAACTTGATATGTCATCAATAATTATACAGTTATGATTATTAAATCGTAAAAAAACTTTAAAAAATATTAAAAAACCTTAAATAAATGATCAACTCCAATTGGAAATAATATGTAAATGGTAAAATATATTAAAAAATACGAAAATGGTGAACTGTAATTGTAAAAACTTGTAAAACGAAAATTGACATGTCATCAATAATTATACGGTTATGATTATTAAATCTTAAAAACCTTCAAAATATTAAAAAAACCTTAAATAAATGATCAACCATAATTGAAAATAATATATAAATGGTAAAATATATTTAAAAACATAAGAAAATGGTGAATCGTAATTAAAAAAATATGTAAAAGATGAATTCCGATTGAACGAATGTACCACATCAGCATTATTTACATGGTATAACCGTTCCACTGAAGACTTTCTCCCTGCGGTGAGGATTGAACTCGGAATCTATTAATTATGAGTCAGAATTAATTACCCAAATTAATAATTCAACCCATTGACTACTCAAAACAATCCAAATTTCAAAGTGCCATTGGAGTCCATTGGTCTCAATTTTCTTCAATGCACCCTAAGAAACTAGTGAGAGCATCGCAGACGACCGGCGCATTAGCGCGTGACAGTCAATAATTTATCAATAATTAATTGGTTTGACCCTCTCCCTCTACATATAAAACCTTAAGTATCATTTTCTCTCCGGTACCATCTGCCGATAACCCGCAAACTCAATGGAACTCGAGTAACTCGAGTTCGAGGTAGGTCGGTCCATAAAAAGGTTTCCTCGTTCGCGTCATAAGATTTGAATCGAGACATTTTTCTAAGAGAAAAGGCATCGAACTACATCAAATACGGCATGATAAATTATGATCGTTTAATGCGACACGGAGATGGAACGGGTCTTGCATTTTTGATCGAGCCAATGTTGATCATGAAAAGTCAATTCACGATTTCAAAAAAAGAAAATTCCCATTTTGCCATGAGAAAAAGGTCCAATGCCTTGTTCTATTCCACGCATTGGGTGGAAAATTTAAGGACCCGATAGCGTGTAGAAATAAATGTGGACTTCAATTGCAACGAAGAACATGTCTTGCAACAGAGGATTCGATTTCGATGAGTGCAATGAAGGAGAAAGTACTTTACACAATAGTGTTACTAAGTAGGTACTGTCACGTGATAACACAGAATAATCAAATTCTACTATTCTCACTGTTTTTTTTTAGATTTTATCAAAAAATTCGTAAACCGACTAAATTTTATTTGTCCGCACGGCATCACGCAAGATGCCTTCAGATGCCTTCTCGCAATTAAGGGTATATTTAGAAAGAGGAATTAGTTAAGTAGCCTTATTGTAATACTAAATATTTGGGAATTTTCTATGGCCACCTTGGACCGAAATAATCCAAGAAACGTGGATAAGGAAATTACATTAAATTCTGGATATGGAGCCGAGAGCCATGATAATCCAAGATCATCTTAGAAATTTGAATAATGTCATTTTTTGGGCCAAAATTCGATATTTTTAATTTTTTTCTCTTTTATCTTCTGAAATTTCATAGAATTTTGGATGGAAAATGTTGACAAAGGGCTAAAGTGAACTAAATAGGAAAGTTTAGAACAATCTCCAAAAAAAAGATTTCGTGATGAAACTGAAAAAACAAATAAGGAAAGACTGAGGATTAATAATAAATTTTCCTTTATAATTTTTCAAGGCATGTGTCTCTGGACAATAAAGACGGCTGTTTGTAGTGAAGCCATTGGACGGTAGGGGAGGTATTTACTATGTCTTTTTCCCACAAATTTTATTAAAAAATAAAAACAGGAAAGAAAATCCTCTTAAACACATGTCTTTTTCCACAAATTTATACGATTAGCTTTTAGAAATTTCTAGATGGCCCCATGGTCTAGCAAAACTTTACAATTCAGTCCCACATCCCTTCCTATGCCGTTATTAAATTGGAAGAAAGCTGTAACCACTTGACAGAATATTTTGCTCTTGCATTGAATTTTGTCCGCGAACTCAGATCACTCAACAACATTAACTGATCAGTTTGAGCGAGCGATTAAGATAACTTAAAAATCTCACGCGATCTACCAGGTCGACCATCGAGTTATCTTTCTATTCCTCGCAAACGAATTCTAATATATAATATCTATAGGAAACAATCATTAGGTAATCAAGGGTTCGACAGTTTTCAAAGATCAGCTCCTTTCATTCCATTTGGAGCCAATGGGCACGCGCCGGGAACCCAACCCCGGCATCCCTCGGTGGGTCATCATCCGGTCACGTGGTTCATCCACGTGGAGGCATCTCAGCAGCCGAACCGCCTATCATGTCGGAGGGAAACCCGCTCCGCCTCGGCACTTTTCAAAATGACTAGGGAGAACGGCCACCAACACCAAGTCAACCACGCAGCGGATCCACATGGACTAAACCGTCTTTTCACGGAGCGAGATTCCAGCATTGCCCCTCATGCCGTGAGGTGGAAGGGGAGGGAGGATCGATTGCACCTTGACGTGGCGGTACCCCATTGGCTAAGGCCTCGAATCATTCGAACGGGGAAGCTCCGTGCGCGGAACAATAAGCAATTATTTGTGCCGTCGGGGGGGAAATAATTGAGCGGGCGTTCACTCCAATATCGCCACATACTTGGATTTTGCTTTCTAACAACTCATCAGAAAATCAAAATGCTTTTTTTCCACGTCATCTAAGATTAAAATATTTAATAAATTTTAATTAATATAAATTTGAATTAAATCGAAAGGTTGAGAAATAAAACTCTCTCAAGTAGAGATAACTTTAAACCATATCAATCAATTCATGTCGAAAATTATTTTTTAATCCAAATTTAAATTTTTAAAATTTTCGGGGAAGAATTGAATTTGAATAGGTCTTCTTAGGAGGGAACCGGTAACTGGCCAACCAACAAAGAGAAAGGCCCACAACCTCGGATGGATCCAACAAAATCTAATGCTTTGCCTCAGTGTTAAATTCGACCACGATTTGTTGTTGCTGTCATTGTATAATACGTGAATCACGATGATCGATGGGTGAAGAAAGACCGCACTAAGCCTTTTCGCCTTTTTACTCCCGAAAAAATCAAAACTGATTTTCGTGTGTGACAAAAATTTCTGTATATTCAAAGCCAAATTTTCCACGGTTCGCTGTGAGCTGTAGTTGTATTGATCGAGAAATGTGTATCACCTCGTGTGTCATCCGCACGACAAGGAAAGTGGTAAGGTACGCACGACGTCACGGCCTCTTCTGCGAGAGTGATAGCGTACTACTGAAAAAGGATGAAGAAGTCGATTTGTAGGCTACAAAAGTAAAACCGAAATTGGGTATATACTGCTCCGGGCAGTCACTGGAAATATGAATTTGATTTTGAGACCATCCTAAGATTAGGTGACCCCACCGATTTCGATGTCATCTCTCTCACCCGAAGTCAGTAAAGAAACACATACCTAAAATGTCAAGCAAAGAAAAGAACCAAACACAAACCAGCGAGAAGGACGAGTACCAGCAATGAGGGACCTACCTTGCACTTTTATTTAATAAAGGAGCTAATAATAATTCTTTGTTCTTTTTTTATTAGTAGAAATGATAACAACAGTAGTGATGATCTGGTCACTCTCACTGTTTGATATGTGAGTTTTTGTATTTGGCCACGGATAACACGTGAGTCGAACAACCGACACTAATACTGATCTCTTCGATGTGCCACCGCAAGAAGGTATTGGTTGCCATAAATTAGCAGCCGAGCCCTAACTTGTTAATATACGTAACTTGGAATAGTTCAACACTTACGCTTTTAAATAAATTCTCGGGATCCAATTCTAGGAATAAATAAAATTTATAATTTAGTAAATTTTATCATTTTTAACCATTTACGAGACAGTAATTTTTGGGAAATAAAATCAATCCATAAGACGGCGCAGAGTAGGATGTTGAATATTAATCAACCGACAAAGCCGTGAAACTAAAATTTGAATTGAAAAAATGGGATCTCCTGTCCCCGACAAAACCCCCCCAAGTTTGTTTTTTTTTTCTTTTTATTTTTTTGAATATTAGCATCTGACATCTAAATTTTGAAATCTGACTTGTTCGAAATTTGTCAGAACAGTTCCATTTGGCAACTTGGGAGTGGTGGAGACACTTTAATTGAAAACTCTACTTGCGCAGCTATTTTCTCCACGGCAACATTATTCATAAATATTTTAAATCAATGTGTATTTTAGGCGAATAAAGCATTAAAATGAGTTAATCAGAATCTAAAATATTTTAAAAAAATCAGTCGGTATTTTTGTTGGAATTAAAATATTTACCATATATCCGTACAACATAATTATAGTATTAGTGAAAGCTATTGCGATGTTTACTGAACCAAAACCTTGCAAACATCAGTAAAACGAAATGATTATATTATCCAGAAAAATACGGAAGTGATTATGCAACCCTTCCGCTTCCGGAAAGTCTGAGATTTGAGCATTGTAATTAGAAAAAATTCGCGAATGAGAGAATTTTACTCATTAATACATCAATCTGAATTGAATATTAATTATTAGGGATCTATTGGTTTATGAATATCGGGATGTTCGGAGCAAATAAAAGTCGAGCGAATGAGCTCTTAAGGTTCATGAACAAAAACGGAGGGGCCCAATGAGAAAAACGACGTGACGATGAATATAATAACCTCACCAATTGGCCCCGCCGATTTAAACTGATGCAGCTCAATTTTAGTGCTTTGTTTTGACGTCACCGGCCGCTTCTCAGTTTTCCTTCCCCCTTTTTTTTTTTTCCTTTTTTAATATTGCAAGCTGGCAATTTTCCAGATCTACAAAAAAAAAAAGCAAGTTGGAAAAAAAAAATATTTATTTCGCCATTTATTAATCACCTTTTTATCAGTAATTTATTAATTTATTCGTCGAGAATCTCGGAGACGTGATAAAGATATTCTCTTGTTGAAATTTACTTTCCGACCATTGAAAATTTTGTACGGTAAAAATTACAGGAGAGAAAGTGGAAGAAGAAGTGAAAATAAAATCACAGTCCGCTAAATGGAGACGTAAGGTGAAGGAGGTGCTATCTTACCCTTATCACACCAGTCATATCATCATGGGTTATATTGCTTGTCAAATTATTAGGTAGCTTGAAATTTCTCACCCTCCCTTTCTTTTTTTTTGGTCGCCAGCCACGGTATCCAAGCAGGCCCCACCAGCGGTGAGATGGCATCTTTCAGCCAACCATACTTGACTAATCCGTTGGTCGCCCCGGGTCGCACGCCTGGCAATGGCGGGTGAGGCTCCCAAGAGGGATGTCTGCGTACGTGAGGTCTCGAACCTGAGACCTCCTTAAGCGGCACCGAGCTGCTTACCACTCGGCCCAACCCCTCTTGGTCTCACCCTCCCTTTCTAATTTCTTACTTAATTGCCCTTTAACGTTGATTTTTACAGGTCTGATAGATTTAGAGTTGAGTCAGATTAATCTGTAACGTGCAGGTTCGAGATCCTAGTTGAAGAGAAGAGATATCGAACAATGTCCGTAAATTTATTTCAATTCTTAATGGAATCGACTACGCAATTTGATGGACATAGCACGACATCTCCTCGCATACGAGTCATATTTCGAGATTAATGACGCGTGGATTAGAACTTAGAATATCGTAAGATTCATGTCCCCTGTGTTCGTGTCGCAGTCGAGGAATTAGATGAAAGAAAGATGGGCAAAGTTGAAAAATGGGAGGGAAGGAATGCAGCAACTTGGCGAGTATTGAATTTTTTGAACAATTTTAAATAAGATTATCCAAATCACAAATGGTATTAAATTAATTATTACTGTTAATCAGATCAAATGACTTTTGGTGCGTTACAGGTGCCGGGAACATGCGACGCGACCTAATGTACACATTGTCTTAGAAGACGGCTTGGTCGACATGGTTCGGTGTATTTTTACCATAAATAATGTATTTAATTCTAGTGTTATAAATTAAGAAAATTCGTGTGTGATTTGACGTAGTTCGAACATGAATTAATTAAGATTTATGAATAACAGTG
Organism: Lagerstroemia speciosa; assembly: GCA_037672795.1. Classification (NCBI taxonomy): domain Eukaryota; kingdom Viridiplantae; phylum Streptophyta; class Magnoliopsida; order Myrtales; family Lythraceae; genus Lagerstroemia; species Lagerstroemia speciosa. The sequence continues at coordinate 8,914,768 of CM075289.1, read as the reverse complement.
GTGCAATCGAAAAAGATATACATCTCTTTTTTAATTATTAAAATATTTGAAAATTTAAATGAAAAGTTGGAAATTTTATATGCGCTAAATTGCAACTTGCAAGAAATAGTAAAATAAAATATGGCCAAATAAAATTCTGGAATAATATTTTATGCCCAGTTGTTAAATTAATTTAGGAGTCTACAGTTTCTTATCTTTTTTTTTTAAAGTCAAACAACAGCTTCCAGTTTTAAAAAAAATATTAAAACAGTTGATAATCTTGAACACGGTCTGACTAAACAGGAAAACATCTAGAAGCGACATTAGCACAGTGTTCTAATATTGCTTGCAGGACAATCTCAACCTAATTTCAACTATTTATTAATATTATCCTCAAAGCTGGCAATAAATTTTATTAAAATCATATCTATTTTTTTTTTTTTCAGAATTAGCATTGTTCTTTTTCGTCAGGAGACTCGTGAATCGAAAAAAGAAAATAAAACTGTACGGGAAATTCTGCTCATGAGAATTAATCCGGGACCTTTTTTTTCCCCTATAATAAGGAGTTTATTTTTCCTAAATTCATGAATATCACCACAAGCTTATGAATTCAGATAAGTTCATGTGTAAGACACGTGTGTGGACGGTCTCACACGTTATTTGTTCAGTTAAACTTGAACCATTTAAGTTTGAGCACAATAAATGGTAAAATTTTATTAATCCTCGATGCATATAATTTTTCGATTTGTAACACAGATATAAAATTTTAAGTTAGATGTATTGGACATTTAAACCCAAATATGTTTGGGCTCTTGTGCTGCTCATTTTGGACTTTTAAGCCCAACTGGTTCTTCCCGGCTGGGCAAAAATGGCATTTAACCTCAGCTGATCGTCTAGTGGAAGTGCATAACCACCGGATTTCTTGGATTCCAGTGGTACACACCTCAAAAATCACCGAATTTCTAAGGCGAAATCGATAGTGCAAAACGTCACGAAAAACAAATTCACGAAGCAGACCTCGCTACTATATTTGCATCCACTTAAATTTCAAAATTTAATTAATAAGACGATACCCTTCGTACAAATCTCGACATGTCTATGGAGAAAGGAAGCCTCGAAAATCCCCGGAAAAAATGTAAAATTGTCTCGCAGATTGGCATCTAAAACTAAGTTTTTAATGGGAAGGGACGTGGTAGTATTTGCCCTTACACATGCACCGGTAGACCATGGGGCACGACTCCGTTGCGCACTTGTAGCTCACCATCACACGCTTGCACGGCACGCACGGCCCGCACGCGTGGGAGCAGTCCGGGAGGCTGGACCCTGTCGGGTATTGCTGCTGCTCCATTCCCGACCCTCCGGTCACGGTTGCACCGGTTTCCTGCAAATACACAGTGTCATACTGCAACTTATAAAGTTACCTGTTCAGACAGTCTTATTTTTTACTGAATGTTCGAACAGTGTTATTTAGTTGTTAAAACAAACAAACATACCCTAGAGAATACACGGCCGTCTCGAGCGTCACTTCTCTCTGCTTTGCTCGACACTAAAACGACAAACCGTATACGTTGAAGGGTTAGAAAATAGAGCCGGTGACGAATCTCAAAATTTTGTTCAATGGTGAAATAAGATAATTTAACTAAAATATCAATGAAATCACATGATATATATATATACACACACTCTCAGAGAAAGAGAGTTTCATGAATTTGAATACTTACCACCAAGAACAGACAAGAACAATAAGAGAAGGATGAAGGATCTGCAGGCTCCGATGAGCAGATGATCATTCTTCATACTTCTTCTCCAGATCTTTCTTGATCTCTCCAGAAACTTCGGGAGATGTCGACCGCTTTCCGTGTTTGACGTCGGGGGATTGTTCGAGCGGCGGGTGAGGTGGTGGCATGCATTTATATAGAGCCCGGGACGTGGTGACGAGGAATTAAATTGAATGCATGAATGCACGTTGCTACGTACTGATGAAATTCACATGATCCACGACTGCTCCCTTCTATCCTTTTTCATTCTCAAGGGTCTCACATGTATTTATTGAACGCAGGTCACCTGAAATCGCCCGTGAAAATTAATTCATCCTTGGAAAGTTTGAAAGCATGCAAAACCTTCTGCATTTCCAATATGGGGCGAGGACTTGGGTAGTTAATTCTCCATGTCCTTTATTCCTCGTCATTCCGGAACAACGAATCGGATTCCATCTGAAATAGATCTCAAAACGGAATATGAAATTCTAACGAACTGAATAGTTTTGAACTTTGCACCGTGAAAAATCTGTTTGCATGTAACGTTTATTATAATATGAGACTGTGCAAGTTAACGGTTTGGTTCGTAAAGTTTTGATATCTGAAATACGAGAAATTTTTGGATTGCACACAATTTTACTTACTCTCAACAAAATTTTACAACCACACATTTATATTTTTGTAAAAAACTTATAGTTCAAGAGATTTTTTTTTTTGCAATTTTATCATTCTGACAGTGTAATAATACTCGAACCAAATGTCAAATTTGTAGCGGATGAGATTTGTGTGAATAAATTTATATATAGATTATACATGTATATATACTGCAAATATTTATTGTGGTATTTATATAAGCGTAATGCATGTGAAGAAATACTGTATCAAAGTTAGGGTAAGAGCTGCTCGTTGCTGATTGTCCAATGCCATTACCGTGATCTCCTGTCCCTGCCTTAAATGAACTCCCTTACTTGTTGGAATTTTCAATTGGATTTCCGTACCGATCCAGATTATTAAATCAATATATAAAAATTAATTATTAATACCTTCTCATCACTTGAGTCAGTGTTTCATTACCCTAAATAGTTGTTTATAGGATAACTCAGATTCGAATCAGGTCGATCCACTAGAGATTCAAAACCCTCCCGACGTGAAATTTTTCTTTTCGCGAGAGAGAGAGAGATGTGATACGGTGCGATTTTAAGGGTGATTAATGGCTCAAAGCTCATCCATGCCATCGGGCTTAGAAGAGCCCTACGTAGGCCCATTAGGAGACAGTCCAGGCCCAGAAATTCTACATGGGCTTTCTCAGCTTATGTGGAAAACAGTCCGGGCCCATGGCCGCTTTGCAGGCCCAATTAATAAAACCGACAAATGATGGAGTGGATGGATAAATAATTATCGATTATATTTAGTTATGACATGATAAATTGTGTAAACAGAAAAAAAATGATAAATAATATTAATACCCATGGCCACCTTGTATCCTAATCTTATAATCGACTCTTAGGTGAATCGAGTTAATCACGTAGGCTGTTTGAAAGATGAATAATATTAATTAGTCGATAAAAGGAAGACGATATGGCGTTTTTTTAACCACGTGTGAAATAGTATTTGATAAAAAGCACGAATTAGAGTAAATAAAAAAAAATCAATCATTAAGACACGATAGCCAACGAATTTGGCAATGGTGTGGGTCGTACATCGTACTCAGATGCTCTGCCACGCGACGTCCTCCTCCTCTCGTGGTGATGAATCATTGGCATTGCTTTCTCCTCCCTTTTTTCCTCTACAAAATAATTATTTTTTTCAATTCGCACATAAAATACGTGGAAGTGACCGAATTTTAATTATTTTATATTTGAATATAATCCGTTTATTAAAGGATATGAAATTCTATAAAATCCCGTCGTGAGTTTTTTCATTCATAAAAATTAAAATTCGAGATCTTTTTTAATGGAATAAATGTACCGAATTACTTGAATCAACCCCTCGGTATAAGAATATATTTTAATGATTGACCAATGACTCCTTACAGATAATTAAGTGAAGCAATGTCCAAACGTGCAATCCCACAATCATGTAGTTGGGGTCCCTGCTCACTCCAGGAAGCATCCGACTTCCGAGAACGACAGATGCTGCTCCTCTGAAGAAAGGCACAATACGCGGCACAGCTTGCACGACCCACCCACAAGCACGCTTGTGTATATGTGTGTATGTATACACATATAGATGTGTATATCTAACCTAAGCTATTAAGATGTCCTACAACACCTCTCCCAACTTCCGGATTTGGATTTAGAGGAACTGATCACGATGCACGTTTTTGAACTTGGATTTCACAATCAAAATCATACTCGAGTTCAAAAAGGTGTGAATTCATAATACAGTGCATTTTAGTAAAAGTCCGAGCCCGTAGATAGTCAACAAGTTTAAATTGATAGTTATTATAGAACATATTGGATATTTGCCCGTATCACAACAATATCACAAGAATATTTTTGGTATCTCTTTTATATCACAAGGATACTTCCACCCGATTACATCAGTTATGTGAAATATTATATTACCATAATAGCACATGTAACTTGTATATATTTACTCTTCATATATTTAATGAAGAGGTGAACAAGTCACCAACAATTTACGCACATATTCTTCACATTTTATATTTTTTCTTTCTATTTTCTAAGGTGAGATTGTAGTCTCCTATGTATGTATGTGTAAGTTTTGTTCAAATTTCTATACAAATTTTACCGATTTTGTTCATATCTCTGTAAGGTTACAATATTTCATCCCCTTAAAATTTAACATTTCCCTCCGCATTGAGTTTTGCTCTCCTCAATTTGATTTTGTAGATTCGTCTCCCTGATAGCCACGAAGTACTCCTGGAGACAAATTCGATGCAGTACATGTCTCACTCCATGTGACAATAAGTGCCACAGTACAAATCGTGCAACTATGTCTATTTTTTTTAACAAAATAAGAAAATCAATAATTATATAATGTTCTTAATAGCCACTTTCTCTTTTAGCATGAATGGATTCAAGGGATGCAAAAAAAAAAAAAAAAACCTAACCCTGGGAAATATTGCATATAAATATCGCTTCTCAAATGAATTCTCTTGATCCAAACTAGACCAACAAACTTAATATAATCAGATTGATGAAGAGCTAGCTAGCCGCAAGTACAGAATGTACTTCAGAACTTCCCTTTGTTTATTATTATAAGAGAAGTACGTACTGCACTTCAAAAACTTGCGTACTGCTCGTGATTTCCGATCGACCGACACAGTATATTATATGTATATAAATAATATATCTATAGTCCATCCAATTTCATGGAATGCCATACACCGTAATAATCTCGAGCCTCATCCACCATCCTCTTATCTGCAGGTTCACGGGGTCGAGATAATCCAGGACGTAGATCAATGGGTACGCCGGAAATCACTTGTTCGAGATAATGCCCCTTGTGGTATACCGTGTACCAGGTAAAACGATGTTTGCCTTTCCCTGAGTTAATAATTTTCATGAGCGTTGAAATTTTTGAATCTCAATTTGTAAGTATACAGTCACAGATCGATCTGTTTCATTTTTTTTCTCGATTTTTACTCTCTAATATACAGAAACTCAATGAAGCTTGACTAATCTAGATTTAAGCCTGATTGATCTACTAAGAAATAAATCTCTCTCGATTGTGATTTTTTTCATTTACAATACTCGAATCCTAAATCTTATTGAACGAGAACAGCCATCGAGCTGACTTCGGTTTGACTGTTGGATCCCTTCTATTATAGATCTTGGGCTAAGATATTTATAAATGGGTCGAGAACTTTTCCATTTTCAGCTATAAATAAATGCTCAAAGGAGGAAAGAAATAGCAGCAACTTCATTTTCTATTTAATTAAGTATCTGCTTCTTGTGGATAGGAAGCTTCGTCCGACCGGCTGCAAAGCTGTTGTGTCAGGATGTGGTTGTTGAAGCATAGATTTCTATTCCTTTGTATGTACACTTAACCATTTTAATGCACAAAAATGAAGTTAAAATATAAAAAGTAATATGAAAAAGCCGACAGGATTTTGCCTGTATTAATATGCTCGAGAAATTTCAAAAATCGATAACAAGTAACACCAAAAACAGTAGTTATATCAATGCTTAGTTAAGGTCAAGAATAATGATAAAGATGATTTCCCCCATGCAGGCATGAATGGGCCTTTTGAGATGTTATGAATTTTGAGTCTATATAGTGAATATGAATATATTAAGACCTGATTTGGTAATTTATTAACATAAATATAAAAGATATAACGATTTGCTTTATCTAAACAAATAAAAATATTAAATATTTAGCATATTGTGAGTTTGCTAACCCGATCACATCTGATATGAGCCTGTGACATAAGCACGCAGCCAGACAACCACTTGGAAAGTTAGGGTTATGAGCTCGGATGATAAAAATTCAACGATCTTAATTGTCAAATGAGTGAATAGCACACTAATAAAGAGACAGCGATAAGCTCACATGCATGACTTCGATTAATGTTGTTGAGAATAGAAACTAGATCATATCTGAGTACCACTCACTTATTAATTTAAATTTTTAGTCAGGAATCTTGTAGACCCGTTACAATGACAAATGAAATTTCGAGATTAAGGGTAGAACATGATATGTAGAGTTAAAGACTTGATTAAAAGCGGATTGCTATATACGGGGAAAGATCTTTCTATGACATTGTTCAAGAAAGAGCCGTTAAGTGAGTCTTCCTAGCTAGGACAATTGCCACCGCTTATACACGGAAAAAGAACAATTCACGTGATAAAGTCTTTACCAGTTATAGCTTATTCATATTGGAGTCGAGTCGGTGCACGCCGAGAGGAATTCAGATCGATCGACAGCTGACCATGTTTGTTTGTCCTAGCTATGAGGAGCGATATCTACTGTGCTCATGCATAACAATATGAGACTACGAGAACGTTGGAGGAAGAGTTGCCGTTGCCGGCCTTAATTCAGCAACCAACTCGATATCGTCGAGGTCGAGTCGCTCTTAGGCGTTATATATACGTTCTTATCTCTGTATTGGCAAGCGCGCGCGCACACACATATACGCACACATATACGCATATGTATATATTTAGGAAGACAGAAAAACCTCGGCGCCTTAGTTACCCATAAAATTGTCTAATTAATTTCTAGTCAATCTGTGTTTTGCAGTTGAAAGAGACTATAACTTTACAAAGATATGGAGCACCGAGAGACCAATTTGTCGGATGCTTCCAACATCAACGGTTTTTGGGCTAAGCAACTTGCTATATAGAAATCAACGGGTCGTGACAAATTCAAGTTCGAGCGGGGTTTAGAGGTAAGAGTCTCTAATTTGTGCACTTTATCCATTCAACATACTCGAATTAGGAATCTTATTTAAAGGAAAGTGACGTGGAACAGGGTTAGACGTAACCTGGTTTCATTGGCGAAGATGACTTGAAGCACTACAAATACAACTCAAGCTCTATTGAGTGCTCCTTTTATGGAGTGGGAGCAAGTTCTCTAACTGTGGCACTTCAGGCCAAGTTGGGATTGCGCGGCAGAATCTTTGTGCATATGCCATCTCCCATTTTAATGTTCCAACTTAATTTTCTTCGTACTCTGTCACCTCATATTTAAAAATTCAATAATTATGAGTAATCTAGATTTGTGCGAGGTCATCTCGATGAGGTGTAAAACATTCCTATCCATGAGTTAATTTAAATTCCATTTGTCCTTTTGTCGGAAGAAATTGTTTTGCTTGAAAGAATTAAATTAGCAAGCATGATTATGAAAATGATATTTTCTACCTAAGTGTCTAGTATCACTGTCTAAATACCTATATGTTCTGTTGTACATTGCCCTAGAACGTACTTTTTCTGTCGCTGCTGATGACATTTTAATTCCCATCCGAGCTCTACTAGTTACGTGTCATATTGTGTTCGGACTGCGATCCAGTTCACCGGCACTAATAGGCTGGGATACAACCTAGTGCTGGAGCTCCAACTTGTGCTAATAGTGGTCGAGATAATGATGACATCGTAGAAAACTAGAAACGGTTAAGTTTAGGTGAGACCCAACGGTCGGTCAAAGGATAAACCATGTGCTCCGACCCAACTGTCCACTGAGAATATAGAAAAGAAGTTGTGGTCGGTCTGTTTCCGGTGTTCGTCCTCCTCAATTTTTCGAATAGGAAACTACAATATTTTGTACACGGATATTAATTATTTTTATTGTCAATCTAATTTTATTATCAAAATTATTCTATTGAAATAACATAAATAAAAAATTATAATTTATGATTTATTAAATTTCCAGACACTAGAAGGTACATGTTGAAAAGCATATTGCTGTGTACATACCAGACATGATGAGGGGATCCCTTGAGTAACTCTTATAGCTAATGAGGGCTTCTACTGTGGTCGTGGCGCAGTGTACGGCAACGATGTTCTGCATGCAAGTCGACTACGGAATCCGGCCATGCTATAATTACCGTAAGGAAGGGAGCCTTTTGGCGAAAACACCTGGATGAACCTAGTACCGGTGCAATTACACAGTGAGAGTGTGGCCAGGATTGGGAGCTTTACAATGCTGCAGTTGCGAAGTTTGGTGGGCGAGGAGCACCAATTAGTGGACATGCCACTGAACATCATCACAAACCGTACCATCACCACCGTTTCCATGAGTCTGGTCGGATCGGTCGATGCAACATGTGGTGGTCCTGACGGGAACGAATTATCTGTGAGCTTGAGCAACGTCAGCATTGTGGCTCCATCTACTGATATCCTGCAAGTATATACACCTCAGGTACTGTCGTGTAAATAAATGAAGGCTCCTTTCCTACTCTACAAATAATAGATGTTCAAAGAATGAGGAGAAATCTAAACGAAGATTCCCATAATTAAGAGCATTCTTACTTTCCATGATCATTATATACACTGCACAGGAAAAAAATACATTATATATCTCGGTACATTATTTAGTATTTAGAAATTTATAGCAAATATATGTGAGTTCATGGCACAGGTTGGTCCATTAAGAGGAGAAATATATAATTCAAACTTTTTTTTAAATAAAACCCGAATTATATATTTCATTGGTATGAATCATATACTTTTTTCTTCTACACTCTAAGTGAAATATATATATATATTCATAAACTTTCTTTTGCAGCCACATTAAAAACGTGTACAATGTTGCCTTATTCGGTTTCCACTGTCAAATATTCAAAAATTATATAATCGATCGTGAATAATATAGATTCTGTAAAACGGTATACTTAACTATGAATTTCATCATTTATAAAATTTAAGCTTAAACCTTATTTAAAGATAAGTGACGTCGAATTATTGTAATCGAACTCAAGTTTCAATTGGTTGCGGCATGCTTGTAGGATATCAGGAGATGGAGTCACAAAGCTGATGTTGCTCAAGCTCGCGGATAATCTGTTCCCGTCAGGGCTGCCATACGATGCATCGACGGGTTCCATCTGATTCCTGGAAACGGTCATGAAGATACGGTTTGCGATGTTCAGAGGCGGCACGTCCACGGGGTGTACTTTGCTCACCAAACTTCACACAGCAGCGGTATTGTAGAGTACCTGGCTACACTCTTGCCGTGTAATTGCCTCGGTACTGGATTCATCAATGCATTGTCGAACTGTGCAAAGAGCGCTCTTCCGTTCCCCACGGACCTGTTCGATCAACCGGTCAGATGTCGCAGTTGACGATGTCGAATAAGTATCTTTTGGAAGAAAAGTTTTGCCCTAAATGCAAATGATCACGACACATTACCTCTTGACTTGAACGATGAAAACCCACCTTAAAGTTTGATCTGTATGAGCTAATAAGTGGCATGCGGGAGCAGGCCCACCACTGATAAAGTGAAAACCAAGTGTAGGTGTGATTCGTAATATCACATCATCGATGTTATAAGAGTGAAAGTATATTGCTCACCAAGAGGGGTTGGGCCGAGTGGTAAGCAGCTCGGTGCCGCTTAAGGAGGTCTCAGGTTCGAGACCTCACGTACGCAGACACCCCTCTTGGGAGCCTCACCCGCCATTGCCAGGCGTGCGACCCGGGGCGACCAACGGATTAGTCAAGTATGGTTGGCTGAAAGATGCCATTTCACCGCTGGTGGGGCCTGCTTGGATACCGTGGCTGGCGACCAAAAAAAAAAAAAGTATATTGCTCGAAATGGATTTTCCTTATCCTGAATTGCTTTAACTTAATGCCCAAGAGCATTATATCTTGATGTGGAACTCGTGCAACTGAGCTTTTCGTAACGAACCCGAAATAAGTCCATGTGCCTAATATAAAGGGAAGAACTAAAGAGAAAGAAATGACCATATAACTCTTATGACGAGAATCGAATTTAGAATCTCTTAATTATGAGTCGGAGTCTTGTGTCACTGCAATAAGACCACTTCCTCCCGAGCTTGGTATTTTACTTAAGGAAAATAAAGACCGAACCACCTTAACCAGTGCATACCAGCGAAGATAATTCTTTTTATTTTTTTTAGTTTTTGTCAATTTTCAACACTTCTTGTGGCCACAACTGAGGAAAGTATCTTTTTCTTTTGGCTAGGTAGGAAAAAATCTCATCCATGATGTTACAAATTCTTAATTCTTCAGCATTTACTTCTGGAGGTTGACCCTCTCATTATACATGGAGATCTATAGTATATCACTTCTTTTTCAACACCTTAATTTAAATCGTGAAATCGAACAATCAATTGCTTCGAGCAGGATTGATATTTCCGAACGTTGCATTTGAGATCCCGTTAATTTTGGTGACCCGAATTATGCTCAATTTAATTTAAACCCACTTGTAATTAGAATTTTTCATATTTTATATTTAGATATTTTAGGATTCTTTCACTAACGGTCAATTACTAATCGCCACACCTCATATACCAATATTTCGTTATAGTTACAGTGGATTCGCTTCAATTCTTCCCCTGATTTTTCCCGTCAAGGATTTTTCACTTTAAATCCCTGAACTGATCTTTTTTTTTTCCTTTATTACCTGTTGACTTCCACCCCGTTTTCATAATATCGATCATTGTTTGGAAATCCATCATATAAATTATTCTAGTGATATATAAAACTGAGTATCACGCTCAATTATTTTTTTGATCAGAAAAGTAATTTATTGCTTTTTTTGGGTAAAAATGAACATCAAACTTACCCACATTTTTTTCTTTTCTATTTTTGGTTAGGCACTAGAGGAATCTAAATTTATTAACGTTCGAATCTGGCAACAGGTTTCAATGGGAAAATGCAACGTCGTCGTCGAGTCCACCACCTTCACTCAATAAGGTCCACCATCTGGGTGCTGCCTCAGATAAAACTTTTCCTATAAATTGTTCTTCAGTTGAAGAGCTTCGAGCACACCTTAGATCCACACCAAAGGCGCAAACTTAGGCAACAGCCTTTCCCTCAGCTCAGGAAATGGGTTCAACCAGGGGCTTTGTCTTTGCACTGCTGGGACTTGTGGTCTTGCTCGGGTGCTCGGTATACCCGGCTCGGGCAGCCGTCCGTTATTACACTTTCGTCGTAAGTACAACACCATAACATATACTATATACGCTTCTGAACCGTACGTATACGCAGGGTGAGCTGACCCAGGTTTGAATTGTGGAGCCGGCGGTATGTGCGGGCTCGACAGTACTTCTAGAGCTAGGATCGGGAAATTAGTATGTCAGGTTCGGACCAACTTCCACTGCTGGAATTTAGGACTCTTCTCGTTCCACGCTTGTGCCATGCAATGCGTAGCTGGGCGAGCTGTGATTGATCTACGCACTCATTTCGGGTCTGTCAGGCCTCAAACAGTTTACTCAGAACCGGTTTGCCCCAGATAAATCCGATGAACAGGTTGGAGAAAACAATGTTGCATGCCATTTCATAGAAGTGCACGCAGGACTATGTAGGAAAATGAATACGGAGACCCCATGATTACAGAGTGAAGCCTTAGATATGAGAAACCGAAAGCTGTGATTTCTTAGTCCCAAGATGATAGCGAGTCCCTCAATTCCTTTTTGTCACACCCGCCACACAAACAACTCATGTATCTCGAGTCCTAACTTATGATCTGGTTCATTAGTTCCTTGTCTTCCTGTGGTTGCAGCTGAAAGAGCAGACTTTCACAAAGTTGTGCAGCACGAAGAGCATATTAACAGTGAATGGCAGATTTCCGGGGCCGGAGATCCGAGTTCATAAAGGAGACACTGTGTTTGTTACGGTACAAAACAAAGGAAAATACGGTGTAACTCTTCACTGGTATGTATAGTTGCAAAACGAACTTAACTTCCGGTTGATAAACTTATGCAATAATATCAGTATCTAACTCAAGACCGGTGACATCAATCCATGCACAGGCATGGAGTGAAACAACCTCGGAACCCGTGGTCCGATGGTCCGGAGAATGTCACTCAGTGCCCGATCCCAGTTAACACCAGCTTCACACAGCAGATCATATTCAGTGACGAAGAAGGGACCCTCTGGTGGCACGCTCACAGCGACTGGACCCGGGCCACCGTGCATGGTCCCATCATCATCCTACCAAAGCCGAAATCAGGATATCCTCATCAGAAGCCGGATTGTGAGCAAACAATCGTACTAGGTACTACTGTAGTTTAACTTTGTCGTTGCACTTCGAGTCATCGAGCCACAGAAGTCAAACCCGATCCTGATTTAAGTGGTTGAAATGGATGAGCAGGTGAATGGTACAAGGGAAGTGTTATGGAAATTATTGATGAAGCACTTGCCACCGGCGGTGATCCCAACATATCGGACGCTTTCACCATCAATGGCCAGCCGGGAGATTTATACAACTGCTCTAGCAGTAAGATTTCCTATTTTCTTTTTAGTTTCTCTTTTTTAAAAAAAATGGAAAAAGGACTAATGTCTAGACCTGGTCACGGTTCAGGAACCGGACGGTTCCGGTTCCGAGACCCATTGGAACCGGCCCTGAACCTTCCTTTGGACTGTTCAGGGACGGTTCGGAACTGGATGGTTCCGGTTTCGAATCACGGTTTCGACCGTTTTCGAATCACGGTTCCGTCCGGTTTCGAACCAGCGGTTCGAACCCAACAGCTGCTTGCTAGCTGGGGGCTAGGCAATTTTTTTAATTATTTCTCTACGGTTCCGATTTGGAACTGCAGGTTCCGAGCCGGTTCAGGTTTTGCTTCAGAACTGACGGTTTCGGTTCAGAACCGATGGTTCCGGTTTCTAAGGCGGGTGGAACTGGCCCTGAATCTTAGCCCTCACGGTTCGAGGACGGTTCCGGGCACAAATCGGCTCGTGTCCAGGACTGCTAATGCCTTTCATTATATGTGGAAAATTAGGATAGAGTCTTTTGTGTAACAGGTATAGCACATGTGTCACAGATCAAAAAATTAAATTATTTTTAAATTTTCTTTAAAAAACTTAAAATGGAAAAAACCTTAGAAATGATTTGATTTAATTGTTTCACGATACTACATAGGTACTATCACATGATATAACCATTTCATACAAGACTTTCTCGAAAATTAGAAACATATAGTGGGAATATAAAAAGAAAAAGGGAACGGAAGAAAAGCTTTGGTATAAAACTTACATGTCCCGTAATTTTTCATCAAAAAAACTCGAATAAAATTGATATAACGCTTATTATTTATCTGCAGAATTTTTAATAATAAAATATGAAAAGCAACCTTTTTGGCGATAAGAAAAATAATATTTGATTATATAAATTGGAATAAAATTTTAATAATCATTTGAGAATCCGCAACAAAAGATTGTAATAATACTTTTAACATAATAAAAATGAAAATAGTATCTTTAAAAACAAGTCAATGAAAATCATCAAAAGTCTCATTCTAAATTCAACTATATACTTTTCATTTTTATATTATGTATATAAAAAGATTTAACAAACAATAGCAGGATTACTAGTTTAAGCATTGAAAATTCATCAAAAAAATTTAAAAAATATTATTTTATTAGTCCTTTCCAAAAAATTAGAGAAAAAAATTTACTCACAAATTTCTTTTGGGGTAATTATTCGGCCATTAAGTATTAATTCTTGATTAATAGAAACAACATTTCATACTAATCAGATGATTACTTTAATCATTTGTTATTTTCATTTGTTGTCACCGTGTTGATGACCGGCTAATAACTTTTGGACAATCCGTAGATACGACGTTCAGTATGTTGGTCGACCAGGGCAAGACATACTTGCTCCGTATAATCAGCGCCGTGATGAACGAGGAGATGTTCTTCGGCATCGCAAACCACAGCCTCACAGTGGTCGGGATGGATGGGGCGTACCTGAAACCGATAACCGTCAAGTACATCATGATCGCGCCAGGGCAGACCATGAACGTCCTGGTCACGGCAAACCAGAACAAGAGCTTCTACTACATGGCCGGCAGCCCCTTTGCGGACACCACTGCCCCGTTCGATAACACCACCGTGACGGGGATCCTCCAGTACCGTGGCTCTTCCCGGCCGGCTTCCATCGCCTTGCCTAGCCTCCCGGTCTACAACAACAAGAGCGCCGTCGGGAACTTCACGAAACTGCTGCGGAGCCTGGCTAGCTCGGCGCATCCGGTTCAGGTACCTGTGACCATCACGAGGCGTATCTTCATGACCGTGTCGGTGAATCAGATCGAGTGCCCTGACTCGTCCTGCGAGGGCCCGGATGGGAACCGGTTGTCCGCGAGCTTGAACAACATCAGCTTCGTGACTCCAACTATTGACGTCCTGCAAGCTTACTACAGGTAAACTCTGTGCTGATATCAGAAATTACTTATATTATCACATGTCAGAGTTACATTAATCATTGCTCCCAATAGATCTAAGAATTATTTTGGTGATGCTTTTGAATATACATATATATATAAATGTTTGGAGATATAATTTCAAGAGAAAAATAACAAGAAAACTCTAAAAATATAAGAGTTCTTAGTATTATCATTAACTTAAATTTTTAGATTGAGCATAGGATCAATAAATCAATTTTAAGCTTGTAGAAAATTTAATATAGTATCATAGGGCAATTACAGACTCTTAATTGATATGGTGCCATTTTGTGATCCGATCCAACATGTTACATGCTCGCTACCTGTAACTCGAGTGCCAACTCTTATAAATTATGTTTCCGCGCTCTTATACATGTACTATAATATTTAACATGATATTAGAGATTATGTCATAGGTTATTACAATATTTAACAATATATACATGTATGTATGTGTGTATTTTTCTTTTGCAGAAATATACCGGGTGTATACAATGCAACTTTTCCTGATAAGCCAGCATACTACTTCAACTTCACCGGGGACGTGGGGAACAACACATTGTACCCGAGCCTCGGGACGAGGGCGATAACGATCAACTACGGTGCTGCTGTCGAGATAATTTTCCAGGGGACGAACATCGGAGCTGCCGAGAATCACCCGATGCATCTGCACGGGTTCAGCTTCTACGTGGTCGGGATGGGTGAAGGGAACTTCGACAACAAGACCAGCCCCTCCACCTACAACTTAGTTGATCCGCCGCTGATCAACACCGTCGGACTCCCCAAGAACGGCTGGACCACGATCCGATTCGTGGCCAATAATCCAGGTGCGTCTATAGTGAAGTTCTCGTAAAAGTTAAACCCTATAGAGGTAAAACATAATTCCAAATCTAGCTTTCAAGTTGTCTAGTAGTCAGCTAGCTGGTCCTTTAGGAATTAGGATGTAGAAAGTAGATCTCCAAGATGTACATTTTGTGAAGCCTTGTAAAGCTCTTACGATGAATGAAATTGGTTCTATTACTTGACAAAAAAAAAAAACATAAAGAAAATGTTGCTCATTAATGAAAATAGGCTATCAACACTTGTAAGCTCAGATTTTCAGTCTAATATAGATCTTAATATTGTATTTACATCACTGCACATGAAAGAGGTCTCAAAAAAGAAAAGTTGAATATTACTAATTACTATCTATCAGTTTAGATATTTGTAGATAACATACGACTTTTTTCTTTCACAGGTGTGTGGTTCATGCATTGTCATTTGGAAAGGCACGCGAGCTGGGGTATGAACACCGTTCTCATCGTCAGAAACGGCGGGACCAGCGGAACGAACATGCTTCCGCGCCCATCGTACATGCCTCCTTGTTCCTAAGTCGTAGGCCGACGGGAATGTTGTCTGACGTCGTCATCGTGTCCCGTAAACAAATGTTGAATAAGCATCTCTGGAAAGAAAGAGAGAGATCATTTTCCTAATGGAAGTTCTATTGTCCGACGTCGTCATCGTGTCCCGTAAACAAATGTTGAATAAGCATCTCTGGAAAGAAAGAGAGATCATTTTCCTAATGGAAGTTCTATTGTCCGACGTCGTCATCGTGTTCCGATATCGTAAGCAAAATGTTGAATAAACATCATTTTCCTAATGGAAGTTCAATGCAACAATAAGCCACTGAATCATCTTCCGTGGAGCTAAGTAATGATTCGCATTGGGTTGGATGCTTATGTTTGTGTTCTCACATCAACTTTCCATAAATGGTCTCTTAGCAATTAGTGGTAGAATGACGAAGGAAATGCGTATGCTTATATGCCATGGATAAAATTTTTACTAAACGTTAAAAGTTTCGTTTTAATCTTAACATATGCATAAATTCATGATACTCAGAAAAAAAAGGTTAAATATCGTAACATTACTCTCGATCTTTTAACTCTCTCATTCACTGTTTAGTCTTTGGAAATTGTCCAGTATACTTTCCAAGTGACGATGCAGGTTATGGATATTGCCCTGGCCCGGCTTATAGTATGCTGCAAGGAAGGCCTTGGATTCACACAGCTGGTGCTGTCCCGTCTTCTCTGCACCAAAGAGTAAAGTATGTTGTTGAGGGCCATGTGGTAACTGTAAAAAAAAGGAGAAGAAACTTTGTTTGTCACTAAACCTGCTGCATTCCCGCATATTGAAACCGCTGAAGAAGCTATTGAGACTTCCTTCCAGTCATTCGAAATTGTGAATGCAACTTATGTTGCTGAGGGTTCCACTATGCCCAATCCAAAGATGTCTGAAGCTTCGAAGATGGTAGCGAGATTTATGCTGAACAGCCATTATCAGAAAGGAAAGGGCTCTTTGCATCGAAACTAGAATCATCACTGGTATAGTCACCTTATAGAAGCTTATTCGCAATCAGGTCTTTTTCCTCTGATATTTTCATATGGTTAGGCTTGGAGGAAGGATTTTCGGGTTGGTCAAGATCTTTGGGCTATGGTTAGAGCGTCTTGAGTAGAGGCCTGCCGACCCGATGATAGCTTCCTTCAATAAGCTAGAGTTCGAGTTGGAGCGACTAAACGAAGAGGAAACATTAAGCCTAATTGTTTTGATAAAGAAAGACCAAGTTCAATATGCACTATTTCACTTATGTTATGTCCCCAGATCCAAGCTCAACATTTTGTCTGTCATATAAGACTTGAACCAATCAAGTGTAGTGAGGGACTAAGAGGTTCCAGTTTCAACTCACACATCAAGTGTGGTTCTTTCTCCCATGGCTAAGGATTTTACATCATGAACGTTGAGAAAACAGCTTCAAATAGTAGCTGGTGACCCCCTGAAACAAATGAAATAAGCAAGTAAAGTGACTAAGGGGTCTTAGTCACGAACGATAAATAGATAATGTTATAGCCTAACCGGACTTTTTCTCATTCTTTCTCCTGTCTTCTTGCTTGACTTATTAATGCCTGAAGGCAAGGCTTTAGTAAGAAAAGAACCTACGAAATTCACTTCCAACAGACCTACGGAATCCTACTTCGAAGGTTGGTTTGCAATGAATGGAAAGCATACTGGAAAGCGAATAGAGAAGCATTCCACCCTACAACAATACAATAAAGGCGAAGAAGTGACTCCTAGCTCGATGCCAAGTTGAACTCTCGTCTCTGGTAATATGCATGGGTAATGAGTGAAAGCACTCAAATCTAGGCCATGATAAAGGATAAAGCAGGCGCAATCTACCAACCACGTAGACCCCTAGTGAACCGATAGCTGGGAGCAGAGCTTCGGGCTCAGGGCTCAGGGCTCAGGGCTCAGGGCTCAGTAAGAGAAAACGAAAGGGTATCTGAAATTTCGAAGATCAAAATTGAATTTGAGTATTTTAATTCTCCGAACCTTATAAGGTCACACTGGTTGAACAATCGTTATGTTAAGATTCTCCTATTACAATAATTAAACTTGTTTGATTCATCTATCTTTCTCTTCGTCTCCCTAATCTTTAATTTTCTCGACACGTTCTCCACATTCCACAATTTTCTTGCTGCCACGATTTGTGCAGGCATCGACACATTCCTGTAATGGTTTGAGTTTCAGATTTCCCCGAGCATTTCATGTGGTCTTGCAATAATACATGAGAAGAAGTACTACAGGCTAAGGCACTTCGAGACCAGCTAGCTAGACTGTCAATCGTACTTTGTCGTCCTCGATCATAGGATTCCCATTTTTTGTCCATGGTATCTTTTGCTGTGAATAACTTACTGGTAATCGAATTACAATCTGCTTTAAACCAAAAAAAAAAAAAAAGAATTACAATCTGCCACTGAGAAGACACTTGTCGACATTGGCACGGACCCGGGATTAGGATGATGAGTGATTGAACAGGAAGGTAACTTTTGAGATATAATGATTTTTTTAATTGAAAATTGGAGAACATATCAATTTTCTTAAAAGTGTCGAGAATCAACCATGTCGGGTCCATCGTCATCCATGCACCGATCGGGTGCTTAGAAATGGTGACCAGAAACCTAATTAGGCATACATGAATTCCTCGGACTGCTTATGTGACCGTGGTCTTTCATCGACGGGTATAACCAGGGCGTCGATGAGGCAGAAGTGTTGACCTCCTCATCATCAATCCTCCGCCATGCCGGTTACCACCGCGTGGACATGAAATTGGTATGAGAAAATCTATTTTTGGACACAGATTTGCGAATATCGTTGATTGTACATGGATCTGCTGAGGATTAAATCACATGTTGATTAGTACCGATTGGGTTAAAGCATACATTCGAATTTATAAGATAATTGAGTATACCGCTTAATATTTTAATTTTTTGGGGCAGGAATAGATTAAACCTCTTGTATGAAAATTTTACATAAGAATCTAGGTTTCGTGTGGGCTCACATCATGTGAGACCAAACGTATAGTTTGTGATCGGTTAAGTTCGAGACCAAGAGATTAATATCCGACTTGTGGTCTGTTTATCGAGTATGAAAAATAAAACCCGACTTGTATAGTTTTTAGCATGAGGATGAGAGAAAAAGCCCACCTCGTGGTAGTCTATCCCCTCTCACTCGATACTGGAAGAAAAATATTTGACTTGATACCAGTTGTTGAAGGCAGGTGTACGTTAAGGGCATATGGCAAGCGTGTCATATTGTTACATGAGAGTGAGTATTTTAGAATTAAATTTCACATATATCAAGTTAAACTATAAACTTGTGTTTAAAAGAAAAATCAGGACAATCACCTAATAGCATTTTTAACACAGTATTACCACGTGACAGTGTTTACGTAGTGATACCAGCCAATCAGAATTAGTTGATTCTATGATTTTTTTTAATAAAACCTAAAATTAAAAAAAAAATACTAAGGATAATTGATTATTATTGATCAGTGTCACCATGTAAGCACTGTCATATGATAATATTATAGTATAAAAGGCTTTTTCCTCCCGGAGTAGGACCCAATTTCCATGCCAATCGTTCCCTGTCTTGATCTATTGCTAGTCATCAAATGCAACATTCAATGTTCTCATCTACTCGATTCCTTCCCCTGCTACACGTGAGTTCTTCTGAGCAAAAGGCAATTCAAATCAAATTCACTTTTATACTGTCGAGAGGTCCGCCTTCAATGCATCGTGACACAAATTTGGAAATGTGAAATTTTTGCAGTGGATTGACAGATAAGGGGCGTGAGATGTAACGTGACTGGTAGAGAGAGATAGAAGAGGGGAGGGGGTAAATACTTACATGTAGCACACAATAAATTTATTGTGTAATTTTCTCCAAGATATTAATATATAATCTTTTGAAAATTTTAATAATTAACTTTATAAATACCTAAATTTAGATAGTAATTTATGCATTAAAACCGGTTACGATCAAGATTAAATGACAGTTCTTGGAAGCCTCCCATGGTCAAGATTTCATTAAAAGGGTGCGAAGACTACGCAGGAACCCGCCTCCAGTATGGTCGTTTATTGAGCAAATATTCATTGTGAATTTACTGTGTGGTGAATTTATCGTGTACTCCACGTGTAATTAGGTGACTCAGAGGGAAAGTTGCTTGACATTGCTCCTGTTATTTATTTATTTTTTTACTCCCCTTGCAGTGTGAGCGAAAAACTTTTAAGGTGAATTTAGTCTAATAAAGAGAAAGTAAATTAAAATGAATTGGTTGATATGATAAAATGCTCTTCTTCTAAAGTAAGATCTCGGATTCGAATATTGTGAATGGATAAAATTCACTTTGGGACAGCGGCGCGTGGCAATCGACTAATCCACTGGAGGGCGTACTTACAGCCCGGGACCCCACATTAAATCCCAGATACCGATCTCCAAGAGATTTCGAATCCGAGTACTCTTGGAATTTACTCAAAAAATTTGTCGCTCTTAGTCAGGTTTAACCAAAATATTCTCTCTCTTTTCTTTCCCCATAACCAGCAGGGAAAAGAGCCCCCAAAAAATAGCATTATCGGTATGAAAAAATAAAATAATTATATAAAGCTTTTCAAAAAACCTTTCTGCAGATGTTACAGTCTCCATATATGGTTCTCTTTGCTAGAAAAGATTACTTTCATTCAGCAACCTCAAAATTTTACAATATGGTTGTTTACTGAGCATATATCCATTCTTTATTGTACAGTAAATTTATTGTGTAAGGTTCGACATGTAAAGTGACCCAGAGAAATTTGAGATCGACTATTTAAAAAGAGTTGAAATTGACTTAGGGAAGCGGCTTCACATACAACTTTTTTTTAAACTCTCCCTGTATACCTAGTGAGCCAGAAATTCTGAAGTGAAATAGGCTTATCGTAAACTTTTTGAAGGAAAATATTGGTTGGAACTTCATCTGTATCAAACGCAGGGTCAGTTTAACCCAAAAACCCACGAGCAAATTAAAAGCGGAGGGGAAGGAGGAGAGAGACCTCTAGGGACGTAAAGCCCCTGCTTCACGTAGTATATATAGATGCTCAGGAGAAGGGAGAACACCAGGTAGATCATGGCGCCTCTGATGAAATTTCTTATCCATGTCTGAAAGACGTGGGGCACTTGCTCCAAGACACCTGCGGGCAGCAGGTTTCCAAGCACAATCGCATTGTACAGCGATGTCTCATTGACAAAATGGTTCGGGAAGTCCCTGCCGTTCTTCATCTTTCTCACCGACGATCTGGAGAATTCAGAAGAGGAGTGAATCGGGGTCAGCTGGCTACTCACCCGATTCTCTCTTTATACTCGAATAATCTTCACTCTGCTACCCATGCCGATTCACTCCTCTTCTGAATTCTCCAGATCTGCGGCAAGAAAGATGAAGAATGGTGGGGACTTCTCGAACTATTTCGTCAATGAGACATCGCTGTACAATGCGAATGTGCTTCGAAACCTGCTGTCGGCTGGTGTCTTGGAGCAAGTGCCCCAAGTCTTTCAGACCTGGATAAGAAATTTCATCGGAGGCGCCATAATCTACCGGTGGTCTCCCTTCTCCTGAGCATCTATATATACTACGTGAAGCAGGGGCTTTACGTCCCTAGAGGTATCTCTCCTCCTTCCCCTCCGTCTTTATTTTGCTTGTTTGCTCTACAGATGAAGTTCCAACAAAAAGGTTCATGCTTCCGCAGATACGCCTAGCAACGCAGGCCATGCCTTGGTACTCGGCTCTTCCAACTCTTTCAGAGTTCATGGTGGAACGTGGATGGACGAGATGTTTTCCGCGAATCAGTGATGCTGGGTGGCCGACATATCTACTGTACACAGTAATGTGTCTTATTTTGACTGAGTTCGGTATCTACAAACATACATAATAAATCAGTATATGTAGTTGCAAAAAAAGTTTTTTAGGAAGTCTGGAGCCAAAGTTCGAAAAAGGAAAAGATGAAATAAACAGAAGCATGGTGAGATGATGCCAAAAATGTCGCGTAAAATAAGTGACTTGATATCAGGAATAATCAAAGTATCATAAGGAAGAAAAAAAGTCTAGTAAACTAGCTAATTTGCACATAAGTTATCTTCTCAGAAGTAAGAAAATTTTCATATTGTCACATATCATTGTTGTGATTGATATTATCCAATGATGTATTTAAGGTTACCCCTTTGTAAAAGTTTATAAAACGATATACAAATTTTATTGATTTTATTTATTTATTATTAAATTATTTTATTTTATTGGATCCACTATTTTACAGTTTCTTTCACTTCCTTTGAATAACCAAAATAATATCTTACTAACAACTTGTTCCATGCCCCTCAACTTCTAATTAATATCAATCTACCAGGAACGAGCTGCCGGGATGTATTCGGCCTTGCCATATGCTTTAGCACAGGTGAAAATTGAACGAAATTCCCTCCCAAGATAAAAAGATATTGTAATCATTAGATTATTTGTGTATTACTCGTATTTACTCATTGGATTTTGGGTTACATGTTACCTCAACTGACCTAAAAATATGTTTGATGCAGATGAAATACCTACAAAAAGGATCATACTAGATATATGTAGCAATGACAGTTATGCCTTGGCACTATGCTCTTCCCATGTTTTCGAAGTAAATGGTAGAGAATGGATGGACAAGATGCTTGTCGTGAATAACCAATGTTGGGTGGCCGACATGTTTGGTGTATGCATCAATGTATCTCGTTCTTACAGAGTTGGGTATCAATGCCAAGATGTGCTCGGTCATGAGAGCTGGCTACCATAGTATTCATCACATGACTTATCGACTCGACAATGGCCATTATACCATTCAAATAGGAAAACTAAGTGCAATTTATTTTGATAAAATAAATTTTATTCTTCTGCTACATCTTCTTCATGTTCTTCACATTAGTCTACTTCACATTCTTTGGCATCATGTGATTTGTGGCCATGACCCGACCACCACATCGCGTATGTTCTCGCTACCACCTTCTTTGGACTATGGAACCTCTTCTCAAGATTCATCATCCGGCAAATAGTAAGAGATTGAGAGTTTATCTAACTAATTTATTTTAGACTTAGAACATTGGATTTCATTCGAGGATATGATCTTAGTGTAGCAATATAAGATTTCTATTCATAATCAAAAGTTTTTGAATTCAATTCTCGCTGTAAGAGTTATGTCAAGTTATATGTAATTACATACATATGTAGTTGTATGTGGTTACATACATGTATGTAGTTACATACATAGTTACATACATGTATGCAATCATTAATTAATTAGTGTATAACTTGTAGACCTAATGCTCCCTCCTTCGACGGTAATTCATTAATCAGTACGGAATTTTTCATTTATATTTTAAATGCGACAAAAATAAATGGCCACACAGCACATTGTTAATTTTATTTATTTTGTATTAAATAATGACAGTATTGAAAAGTTTGAACGAGTATCATAATTTCCTCTTTAGTACAGGGATAGATTATAACATACATCTTCAAGCTTGTCCAAGTAAGAACTAACTCGAAGACCTAGTTTCCTACGCCAAACCATCCAGAATCAATACCATGTTCATTAACAATTCATTCGACCTCTTCTTGCATGGTTCTTAGCTTGCGATCATGGCTTTCATCACAATGACGCTCTTCCTAAGGACCGAAATGCACCAAGATACTGTAATCAATGGAGGGGTATATACCGGAGCTCTATTCTTCACGATTGTCATAATCATGTTCAACGGCGGGTCTAAGATCTCGATGACGATCGTAAGACTTCCTGTTTTCGATCCACTATTTTACAGTTTGTTTCACTTCCTTTGAATTACCAAAATAATATCTTACCAACAACTTGTTCCATGCCCTCAACTTCTAATTAATATCAATCTACTGGGAACGATCTGCCGGGATGTATTCGACCTTGCCATATGCTTTAGCACAGGTAAAAATCGAACGAAATTCCCTCCCAAGATCAAAAGATACTGTAATCATTGAATTATTTGTGTATTACTCATATTTACTCATTGGATTTTGGGTTACATGTTACTTCGACTGACCCAAAAATATGTTCGATGCAGATCAAATACCTACAAAAAGGATCATACTAGATATACGTGGCAATGACAGTTATGCCTTGGTACTATGCTCTTCCCACGTTTTCGAAGTAAATGGTAGAGAATGGATGGACAAGATGCTTTTCGTGAATAATCGATATTGGGTGGCCGACATGTCTGGTGTATGCATCAATGTATCTTGTTCTTACAGAGTTGGGTATCGATGCCAAGATGTGGTCGGTCATGAGAGCTGGCTACCATAGTATTCATCACATGACTTATCGATTCAACATGGCCATTATACCATTCAAATAGGAAAATTAAGTGCAATTTATTTTGATAAAATAAATTTTATTCTTCTGCTACATCTTCTTCATGTTCTTCACATTAGTCTACCTCACGTTCTTTGGCATCATGTGACCTGTGGCCGTGACCCCAAACCACTACATCGCCTATGTTCTCGTTGCCACCTTCTTTGGACTATGGAACCTCTTCTCAGGATTCGTCATTTGACTGATGGTAAGAGATTGAGAGTTTATATAACCAATTTATTTTAGACTTAGAACATTAGATTTCATTCGAGGATGTAATCTTAGTGTAGTAGTATAAGATTTCAATTCATAATCAAAATGTTTTGAATTCGATCTTCACTGTGAGAGTTATATCAAGTTATATGTAATTACATACATATGTAGTTGTATGTGGTTACATACATGTGTGTAGTTACATACATGTATGTAATCATTAATTAATTAGTGTAGAACTTGTAGACCTAATGCTCCCTCCTTCGAAAGACACGGTAATTCATTAATCAGTACGAAATTTTTCATTTATATTTTAAATGCTACAAAAATAAATGGCCACATAGCACATTATTAATTTTATTTATTTTGTATTAAATAATGACAGTATTGAAAAGTTTGAACGAGTATCATAATTTCCTCTTTAGTACAGGGATAGATTATAACATACATGACTAGTAGTTGAATGTATCTTTTAATTATGTCAACTAGCAACTCATGAAATACCTAAATTTATTATCATATACCAGCGAAAATTCTTGACCGAGTTCGGTATCTACTGGACTCACAGGGCGATGCACGATATCCAGTTTCTCTAAAAGAATTTCCACTCAATCCACCACCGTTACAACAGTTCAAGGGTCTTGTCGCCATTTGCTGGTCCATTTGCTAGTAAGACCTCCGCCCACCATATTTCTTATGAGTGTACCAATTACTCTCTTCTACCTTTCAAGAACTAACTGGGTTTGATGTAGTAGGAGGTAGATGTGGGCTCTATTTGATGTAGTAGGAAGTTCATATCCTAAAATTGTAAGATCAGGTTCTACAAATGTTGCTACCAACGACCATTTTTTTGTTTGACTATTAGACTTTTTTTAAAGTTATGAATGGATATTTTCCTTATTTACCAAAAAGAGAGAACTAAGTGGTTTGTTTTTATCTCTAAATCTTTCTCCAGCCTTCGCGTTCGACCCGATTGATGGAGTTTTTTATGGCTGTGCTGCACGTCTTGATTCTGTTCCTTTTGCCAACCCATTTCACCACCCACCACGGACTCCTGTTCCTGGAGGCCGTCTGAAGCATTTTCATCCACAACACCGTGAGTTTAAATGCCTGGCCGCTCATGGACGCTGGTTACCACGTGATTCATCATGTGAGACACTGCCACAATTATGGGCACTACACGATCGGGGTGGACTGGATATTTGGAACCCTCCACCACCCCATGGATGGTGGACGGCTGAAAGAGAGGGCCAAGTGAAGTTGGAGCTGTGGTAAGAAGACTGCGACTAACAAGAATTGAACATTAGTTTTTATTTCATGGAATGACCTTCTCTTAGTATAACATGAATTTTAATAGCGTAAATATGTTTGTGGATCTTAGTCTAGATGTCTTGAAGAATGTTGAGTTGTAGCTCATGTCTTTCTATTTATCAATATGAGAAGGCGTGAGAAATCAATGAATGGAGTTTGAGAGAGTAATTTTTGTTGTTTCATTTAAATAGAATTTTCTAGTGTCAAGCATAGCTAAAAAGATATAAAACAAATACATGCTTTGAACATATTTTATGATCTTTTATAACTATATATAAATTTTGAAAACTGAACTCGAATTCCAATGCGATGAGCAGTGTCTACATGTGAGTCCCGGTTCAACTGTGGCTGAGAACCCTTTTGAGAGATTGTCAAATGTACTTTTTTTGGGGTAAAATAGGGAATATTATTATAATAGTAATACCGGTCTACAATGACATTTGTCGGTACATCCACGACAAGTCTCGGGGTTGCTAACCCCATGACATATGATTGTAGGCAATAAGCCACTTCAAAAGGTGGAAGGTTAGAAAACTCCAACTCCTAAGTTGTATCTCATTCAAGTCTTGCCAAAGCATCAGCCACCGTGTTGCCTTCACAGTATATATGCTTCATTCGAAAGGAATGAAAACTGCTAGCAATCGTCCTGCAATCAAAAATAAGACAAACAAGAGCTAAGTTCATATTTGAAACATCTGAAATCATATGGATGGCTGCTGCCGCATCCATTTCCACTACAAGATGTGTCATGTGTAGTTCCCTTGCAAGTCTTAACCCATCACGTAAGGTCCATAGCTCAGCTATGAGGCTATCTATGACTCCCAAAAAATGAGCAAATCCTTTGATCCAATTCTAATTATGATCTCTGATTAGCCCTCATACCCCAACTCTTCCCCGGTTCTCACTTGTTGAGCCATCGGTGTTTAATTTCATCCATCCACAAGGGGTGGTAACCAACTAACTAGTTGAGTTTGCACTGGCTGGTTAACTTTCATCTTGAGAGTACTTTGAAACTCGGCAACCATGGACAGTATCAGCCCATGAATGTCCCCTACCGGAGTTTTTCTAAACACAAACTCATTCCTGCATTTCCAAAGTAGCCATACTGACTGCATGAATAAAATAGACCATTGCATGTTAGAAGTACGACATTCATATGCACAACAGTTCACTTGAAGCCATTCCCAAAGTGGAAGTTTAAAAGAAGCTATTTTTTTATTTAGGAATGTTTAGCTTCTTCCAGATATCACTAGCAACAGAACAATCACGAAGAATATGCAAAGTATCTTCATTCGAGCATCGGCAAACCTGGAACATAGGACTAATATCAAGTCCTCGTTTGCTAAGTTGGGAAGCAGAAGCAATTTTATTATGACAACATTGCCATATAAACATAAGGATACGGGGATGCGCAGGAGCCTTCCAAATCCAATTCCAATCGTGTACATCTGTAGAAACATCTCGATGGCACATGAGTGAGTAGGCTAATTTAGTGTTGTAATGGCCATTACTCGAATGACTCCAAACCAGTCTATCTTCAACTCCTATTTCCAAGGATCCAGGCACACCCAATAGGAGATGAGCTATTTCATCTGGCAGAGGAAAAGGCATGTTGTTCAAATCCCAAGTACCATCATCAAGAAGCATATCCGCTATGGTGATTTAGAGATTTTCCTGCAAGAGGGGTCCTTGGATCATCTCCCTTAAGGATTTGCTACCCACCCACTTATCCATCCAAAATTTATCCTTCTTTCCATCCATCAAGCCCATCTAGACCCAGACAAACACACCCTCAAACATTCTAAGAGAGCACATCGATTTAGCAGGCAACCTCTTCTACCTCTTACCCCGGCTGAGTACTTAAACCCGAGAATGCGTGCCTGTGGGCTATCTAGTTCCCTAACTCTCCAAACAAAACTACCTAACAAAGATAGGTTCTTTCCTTTTTTACATTTGATGCCTAGGCCACTAGCGCTCTTGGGAAGGGTAACCGTACTCCAATTAACCATATGCATTCTCCTCTGCTCCTGTGTTGAGTCCCAAAGAAAGTTCCTGTTTATCCTGTCAAGAGCTTTGCAAGTTTTTTGCGGAATTACAGTACACTGTCTACTATACTTGGATCTTGTGTACTGCAGACTTTCTTTATCGCTGATGAAAATCCCAGTTGAACCTTTATAGCCCGTAATGTACAGATTCTAAGGGAGTAGATGTTTTGGACACTGCAATTAAAATAAGGTTCAGGATTACTCCAACTTCACATTTACTCATCAAATTAAAGGCCACACCATCTGAACTTCACAATCAAGCTTAGGAAAGCACCTAGACTCGAAGAAGATGGGCTGATTCAGCCAAAAAAGAAGAAGAAGAAGAAGAAGAAGAAAAAAAAGAAGATGATGGGCTGTTTTTTATTAAATTTAAAGCTGGGCCGATCCGGTTCACGGTTTTGGGACTGTCCAGTCTGGTTTATGGTTCTGGGCCATAAATGAACCTGTCTGGTTCATCGAGCCGACTCCACCGACCCAAACAGTAACCAAGTCATAACCCATAGTGGGCCAGTTCTGAGTTAAGGCAGGGCGACTCTGGGCCGAACCAACAACAGCATTCGAAATTGCTAATATTGAGAGCGTGATCTTTTTTTATGACTTGAGTGAAGTAGGGATAAATCCCAATACAGGTGATGAACGTCTCCATTGATAGTCTAAAAAAGTAACCCTGTATCTCTTGCCAAACCATATTCATTTTATATTAGCAAACGAAAAATGCAGCTGAAATAGTGACAGAGGCAATTCAATTGGATGCACAACAACTTATTTAATTGGTACTGCATTCCTTTTTCCTCTCTTATAGGAGGTAGTTTTTTTTTTTTTTTCCAATGTACATGGGTGGTATATATGCCTATAAAGGGAAGGAGGAGATGGGGTAAAAGGGGTACGAGAAGTTTCACGAATGAAATCAAACCCAGATCTCTAGATTACTAGGCGAGAATAATATCAACTATATTAAGCTCTCTTTCTTATAAAGCTAAAATAGTGACAAAGGCAAATTGGTTGGATATGCAGACACCTTATTTAATTGGGATTGTAGTCCTTTTGGCCCTCTTATGGAAGGTTGATTACCTTGGTAACGAAAAGGACCAGAAATAAAATTATATAAAAACTTATTTATCAGGATAATCTAAAAATATCTTAATGTTTCTATTTGAGGGTGATTGACTTGGTACCGATCTCATTTTCGATCCACACAAAGTTTTCAGCTCTCAATTGAAGTAACTTTACTGAAATAATTCAAAACACTGAAAATATATCGCTTGATGCACAGTCCAAACTCCAAAGGCATTGGGATCTACTGTTCTGCCCATCATGGGCTTATGCTCTCCCAACATGGATCCTACAGATCCCCATCACATTCGTCGAAGTGGGCATCTGGGTTTTCACTACTTACTACGTGATCGGCTTTGATCCCTACGTTTGAAGGTGAGGAAGTAACAAACATCCTGAGTTATAATTTAACTCTCACGTTTCCCATTCCGTTTAAAAGAGATTGAATGAGCACGCATGTCTCGGCTCGCAGGTTATTTAAGCAGCACTTTGTGCTAGTACTTGTCAATCAGATGGCTTCGGGGCTGTTCCAATTTATCGGTGCAGTGGGAAGGAACATGGTGATCGCGACCCTGTTCGGTTCCTTTGCTCTGCTCATTAACTTCGCACTGGGTGGAGTTGTCCTCTCACGAGGTAATGCCAAACCACTGAAACTTCGATCACGTTGAAACCAAAACTTGTTTCTCGTTATTGTCTATTAACTCTTCCAACCTCTACTAAAACACCAGAGCAAGTGAAGAAGTGGTGGATATGGGGTTACTGGGCATCTCCCTTGATGTGCGGCTAAAATGTGATTGTTGTAAATGAG
The DNA here is from genome assembly GCA_037672795.1 of Lagerstroemia speciosa. Lineage (NCBI taxonomy): Eukaryota > Viridiplantae > Streptophyta > Magnoliopsida > Myrtales > Lythraceae > Lagerstroemia > Lagerstroemia speciosa. Next base: position 8,885,045 of record CM075289.1, on the reverse strand, counting down.
TTCTTGGGGAAGATTTGGAGCCGTGTCAGTAAATCCCCTCTTTTCGTTTCGTCCTTTTCTTCATATAATGATCTGAATGAGCAGGAAGCATATCATTGATATGTTTCATTTCCTTAGATACCTGCAAACTCAACAGAACCACTAGGAATCCATGTTCTAAAATCCCGTGGCTTCTTCACCAGTGGTTACTGGTAATGGATTAGCGCCAGTGCTTTGTTTGGATTTGTGGTAGTTTTCAACTTTGGCTTCTCGATGACTCTGACTTATCTCAACCGTAAGCAAATCTCATTGGACTTCTCACTGTTTTAGTACTACTCAATGAAAATGTTCTGTAAATGATCAGTACGCCCAAAATTTTGCAGCATTGGGACAATCACAGACAATTAAGTCGGATGATACAAAAGCCATCACCATAGGAGCTACAGGATTGCCAATTCGAGGAGGTGGGCCAAGTCCCAAATGGAAATCGATTTAGATAGTTTGCGGGCTATCATCATGTCAAATGACACAGGATTCCTCATTGTTCATATCACGGATTTGCATTTTTTTATTGCAGAAAAAGGTGAAGAGGCTAGGAGGGGAAGCGGAAATCCATCAAGTTCGACATCTACCTGGCCACTAGCTGCTTTCGATGCTAATGGAAGGAGAGGAATGGTTCTTCCATTTGAACAGCACTATATAACCCCTTCGACGAAATTAAGTACTCTGTTGATATGCCTGTGGTAAGCTAGATTGCCGAACAACTGTGATTTTAAACATTAGCACAGGTTATCTGATCTGGCCTAAATCTGTCTTCTGCGAAACCGAAGCCTGCTTCCAGGTGCTAAAAATAATTTTGCCGAAGTGAATAGCAATACATAGTTTTGTTCATTCTCGAGTTGTCGGAGAAGAAGAATGACTCCTTTTAAGTAGCATTAACCATGATGAAAAGCTTATTCTTCCCATGGAATCTGTGTGCAGGAAATGAAGAGTCAAAGAGTTATGGAGGACAAGCTGGTGCTCTCAGGCCTGGAGTCCTCACGGCTCTGATGGGCATCAGTGGTGCCAGAAAGACTACGCTTATGGACGTCTTGGCAGGCAGAAAGACCGGAGGGTATATAGAGGGCAACATTACCATTTCCGGGTACACGAAAAAGCAGGTAACTTTTGCTCGTATTGCGGGTTACTGTGAGCAGAATGACATCCACTCCCCTCATGTGACCATGTACGAATCTCTGGTTTATTCTGCCTGGCTTCGTCTTCCACCTGAAGCCGACAGTGACACCCGAAAGGTTCGAATTGACTGCCCTCACTCAAGTTCCAGAAATTTTAAGCATTTCCATGTGGTTTTGCTAATGAAAAAGTAGTCAAGTACAGATACTAAAATTAGATTGAACCCATGAAGTGGGTTATTGCAGATGTTCATTGAGGATGTAAAGGAGCTCGTGGAGCTTGATCCATTGAGAAATGCAACAGTCAGCTTACCAGGCGTGGTTGGTCTCTCCACCGAGCAAAGGAAGAGGCTCACTGTAGCAGTCAAATTGGTGGCAAACCCATCCATAATTTTCATGGACGAGCCCACCTGAGGACTCGATGCTAGAGCTGCTGCAATTGCCATGAGAACTGTCAGAAACACCGTGGACACCGGACAAACAGTTGTCTGCACAATCCATCAGCCAAGTATCGACATCTTCGAAGCCTTTGACAAGGTAAGTGAAGAAGGCTTTTCTCCAGCACTGCTGGATTATAAAAAAGTAACTCCTTTATGGCAAATTATACGGTCTAATTGGACATTTTATATGGGATCACAGCTTTTCTTGATGAAGTGTGGAGGGCAAGAAATATATGTCGGTCCATTGGGTCGTCACTCAAGTTAACTGATAACGTACTTTGAGGTACGAATATATGATCATTGACCTAAAACAGACCGAAGAAAGAAGCCTTTTAATCCTGAGACTTGTGCTGAACTGTCCGTGCTCCTTTTGATTTTCAAAGGGAATTGAAGGGGTTAGGAAGATTAAAGATGGGCACAATCCAGCTACACGATTGCTTGAAGTTACGACCTCTGCCCAAGAAATAGCTCTGGGAGTCGACTTCACAGATCTGTACAGACAATCAAATTTGTACAGGTCAATTTCCCGGTCCATGTTTACGACAATTACGTGCATTTTCACACTAAAAATTTGAAGTTAACATATGTTGTGGAATGTTTGCTTTTCTGGGACGAAGCAGGCATTGATCGAGGAACTGAGCGTGCCCGCATCCGGCTCGAAGGCCATCCACTTCCCAACACAGTATTCGCAGTCATTATTTACACAGATCATGGCCTGTCTATGGAAGCAGAGATCTTCTTACTGGAGAAACACGCACTACACGGCTGTTCGGTTCCTCTTCACGACCTCCATTGCTGTTATATTTGGCACAATGTTCTGGGACCTCAGATCCCAAAGGTAAGCTGCAAACCGATCGAATTTTCAGACACTCTTTTGTCTCCCAAAACTAAATCCCATGTTTTTGTTAACCAATTTCCCACCATTCAACTTTCAGGAAAATGACGCAGGATCTCATCAATGCGATGGGTTCCATGTACGCTGCTGTTCTCTTCCTCGGTATGCAGAACAGCTCATCAGTGCTGTCTGTGGTGGTGGTCGAACGGATTGTATTCTACCGGGAATGAGCTGCCAGGATGTATTCGGCCTTGCCATATGCTTTAACACAGGTGAAAATCAAACGAAATTCCTTCCCAGGATTAAAAGGTATTCTTGACATGGGGTACTATGCACCCTGAAAAGGGAAATCAAATCTTGGAGTGACCGGCAAGTATTAATCGATCTCTTGCCAACTTATTGAATTGAGTCATTCATTCTTGCAGGTTCTGATTGAAATCCCATACATCCTTGCACAAGCATGATTTGAGTGGACTGCAGTCAAGTTTTTCTGGTACATCTTCTTCATGTTCTTCACATTCTTCGCCGTCATGTCTGTGCCCGGTTTCTTGGACATTGTACGGGCTGGTGGGATCGCAGTTCGGTGACATAAAGACAAGCCTCGAAGACAGTGGCATAACCGTGGAAGAGTTTGTGAGAGGCTATCTCGGGTACAGACACGATTTCCTGGGAGTGGTCGCAGCTGTGGTCCTCGGATTCACCATCCTCTTCGCGACCATGTTCGTGGTCTCGATCAAGGTGCTCAATTTCCAGAGGAGCTAAAAGAAGAATGCACCAGCGTTCCTCTCTCAGCAACTTAGTTTTTAATCAGCAACTAGACTCTGCAGCTGCATTATTTTCGAGCTGGATTATCACATATGAAAATAAGGAAATATAACCACGTTCGCGGAGCTGGTGCTTGACACATACGATATGCTCAATCTTCGAGTTCGGTATAAGGAACAATGCGGATGGAATCTGAAAAGACCCGAGGCCAGTTTAGGGCCGATTGGCTGACTTTCAACAGTTTTAGAATCAGAGACAAGCTCGTACGAGAGTGCAGTTGAGCTTCAATTTGCTCTTCTTCCCCCATAGTCCTCGGAGAGTTTGATAGGGTGTTGTCGTCTGAGAGAGTTGGAAGATGACGGCAGTGAATGATAATGGAAACCTTCGACACTGTTCAACCCGCAAACAAGACAGAGGCTTGAAAATTTTTTTTTTTTTTATAATTATTGTGAGAGCATTTTTCCACTAAATTTTCGTTAACGAATTCCTAGATCCATACTCCTTCAATGAATTATTAGTATATAAAAAGATAGGGGAAACCCAATTATTAAGAATCGAGTGTAGTAATATTTAATTCTCATTTAAAATTAATATCAGCAGTATTAAACTTTTTTATAGTTATCTATATTATCATATACAAATATTTAAAATGTTTGATATCGTTTTTTTTATTTTTTTAGTTTTATCCTTAATCTAATTTATATATTAAAATCTATTGTTTGTATCTTCTTTATAAAATCATTCTAGTTAATGGTAAAATAATAATTTTTCATTTTTTATCACTTCACATATACGTTCTTAAAAATAAAAATCTTCCATCAACTACTTAGATTTCTCGTCTCACTTTGTATTTATAATTTTAACAAATAATATGTCATATTTTTATTGAATGATATAAAATTATAAACTTAAAAAGTTAAAACTAATATGATATAATAACAATAACCGGAAATATCTTACTTCTTACATAAGCTAAAGCATCGATCTTATTATATAAATTTATCTCGGTATTCTAAATTTATTTTCAGCAGTTGTAAATTTATTGCACTAATTTTGAGAGTGTAATAAATGCCTGCCATTGCTGTTGTTTTATAAATGACTGCCGTTGTCTCTCCTGGAACGTTGACTCCCGGAAGGAAGGTGACGAGCCCACTTCCTCAAGAACATCGACAATGGCAGAGAGTGTTGATGCTGTCAAATTCGGAATCCTCGGCTGCAACAGCATAGCCCGGCTCGGGCGGGCAATCTCCTCGGCCCCGTCCGCAGCCCTCCACTCCATAGCCAGCCAACACTCTCTCGACGAGGCTGCCAGCTGCGCGGCCGCCAACGGGTTCACCGGCGCCAAGCTCTATGGCTCGTACGAGGCGCTGCTCGACGACCACGAAGTGGACGCGGTGTACGTGCCGCTCCCCACGAGCCTCCACGCTCGGTGGGCGGCGGAGGCAGCACGGAGAGGCAAGCACGTGCTGGTGGAGAAGCCGCCGGCGCTGGACGTCGACGCCCTGGGGGAGATAATCGGGGCGTGCGAGGGGAGCGGGGTGCAGTACATGGACGCCACCATGTGGTTGCACCACCCGAGGACGGCGGCGATGAAGGAGTTCCTGTCCGACCAGGAGGCCTTTGGGCAGCTCAAGGAGGTGCGTTGAGATGGATCGATCGCGTGATCTTCTTTTACGCCGTTCTTTAAGGGAAAGCTGTTTTTTTTTAAAACAAGAAAATATTTTTTTTCTTAGTTTATGTTTTTCTTGTCTAGTTTTATGCAAATGGGATAACGTGGAGACACTATAAAACACTGTTAGGACAATGTAATGACGATAGCCATGTTGGAGTCAACGGTTCTGGGTAGTTGATTTGACACATCTCAAACAATTTGATAAGTATAGTGGATGTTTGATTTGTACACATCCAATGGTGAATGTACATGTACATCGATGTCGTCGAGACTTCACAGAGGACGACGTTTAATATTTATGAAGATCATCTGCTTATCTTGTAGATGCACACCAGCTTCACGTTCAGCGCCAGTCCCAATTTCCTAAAGAACGACGTTCGAGTCAAGCCAGATCTCGATGCTCTCGGTGCCCTCGGCGATGCGGGGTGGTACTGCATCGGATCGATCCTCTGGGCTGCTGACTACAACCTCCCCAAGACAGTGACCGCCCTGCCCGGGACCGACTTCAACCAGGCTTCGATCTCGATGCCCTGTACTTTGAAGATGGCTCGGTATCCACTTTCCACTGCTCGTTCCTGTCCCACCTGACAATGGACATGGTGGCCAATGGCTCCAAGGGAAGCCTGCGTGTCTACGACTATGTTGTCCCGTTTGAGGAGACCGAAGCCTCGTACCACACGAGCTCGGGAGCATGGTTCCATGACCGTCTCGCCGGGTGGGCTCCCAGGCCGGTTGAGCACGTTGTGGCCACCGATCTTCAGCAGGGCATGGTCATGGTGGAAGAGTTCTCGAGGCTTGTGCGAGGAATCAAGGGAGATAGTCTGAAGCCGGAGATGAAGTGGGCTGTTATCAGTAAGAAGACTCAGCTGGTAATTGACAAGGTGAAGCTGTCCATAGAGGGAGGTTGCATGCCGGTGGAGGTTGTTCACGATTAGAAAACAAACTAGACCGACACAGGATTCCAACTCATAATTTAGAGATTTTGAGTTGATTTTCACCGTGAGAGATATGTAAACTTTTATTTCTCTTTATTTTCTATTATTGTGCGAGGAGATTGACTTTTTACTTAAATCAATTATGATTAGATATTGTTTATTTATAATGAATAAATGATATTTACCCTATAAATATTTATGGTTCATAAGGATTAATAAATACTGTATTGATATATTAAATATTTTTTTAACCGTATATAAAGAAGGTATATGTCTGAAACATTTTTAAATTTGTGTATTAACACTATTTATTATCATGTGATATTCTTTCGATGTCAAGGTGAAAGGAATGTGACTTCAAAAAATCTCATTTTTTGGCTAACATTAGTTAATTCAAATAATTTAACATATTTTTCTCTTAAATAAAATTTTAAATTAAATTTTACAAATCGGGCAAATTATGATTAGGTATTATAGAGTTATTCAACTTGATTTAAATGTAAATTAGACAAATAAAAAAAACAAAAAAAAAATCAGTTCTGGAATCCAGTTACTCGATTTAATCGAGCTATTTTTGACTGAGCAGGCTCTCACTCGGCACCACAAAAATGGAAACGGATAATTTTCCGAAAATGGTGGAAAGGACAGAGGCAGTGCCGTTAGCTTGCACGGCTCAATTCTTCTTTGAAGAGTCTCCGCGAACTCTCTTGCTCTTCTTCGTCGTCTGCTGTTCCTCACACTACGATTTCACAACATGACAGTTGTCTGAGCTTCAATCACCGTTTCAACAACTACGGGAGAGGCAGCTTCTGCAATCCAATGGCACTCCTTTTACTTCCCCCACGGTCTCTCTCCCCCTTTCCCGCTCCCTGCGGGCTCGTTCCCGCTTTCAAGCCCTGCAGTCGGGTATTTGCCTCCAGACCTCGGCCGCCCGGTGCCGTTTCCGCCGGCGACGCCTTCACGGAGAAGTCGGGGTATCTTTTCGAGCTGAGCGTGACGGAGGCGGACTCCCTAACGGAGTACGACGTGCCCAGGATCGCATCCATCTACAAGCGCCGGCCTTTCATCCTGCTCCGGCGCCTTCTGCAGATTGGGACCACCTTCGGCCGCTGGTTCGCCCTGCGGTATCTTGACGGCGTCAATGATCGGTCTGATGAGATGTTCAAGGTCCACATTTATCGACCTTCAAATCCCAACTCAGTCGTCCTAACCATGGATATTCCTTTTTTTTCACCCTTGTCAAAAATGAGCTGACTCGTAGAAGAAATATATAGCACGCCTACGAATCATTGAACTTTCGTGATTCTAACTATGTGTCTGGTGTTGTCGTTGTAATGCTAAATTCCATTTGCTTTCGCTGTGACACCTTTACACTTAATATTTTCCCATGTAAGATGCTTCGGGCTCGCTCAAAGTTCATATTTTTCTAACCAGTCCATTGAAATCGCTGTTGTTGGAATACACGCAATCTTTCTTGGTACCCAAGGCAAATGCATTTGCAATTGATTGGGGACGTAAAGTAGATGCCATTTTGTTTTTATTTATTTATTGATTTGTCGGTTGATTGATGCTATTTCTCTATTGACAGATTAGAGCAGAAGAACTCCGGCAGATACTTGTAGAACTTGGCCCGGTATGTTATATATTCTCAGCCATTATGATAATTGGTTCCCTGCTTTGTACAGATGGGTACATTTACTGTTTTCTTTGTCAATCTCTTACTCATCAGTACAGGATTTGTTGGAGTTGAAAAATGCTGGCATGTAAATATTTTCAATGTTTTTGCACTTATAGAGTGTACGCTAATCTCTATGAGGTTTTATTTGGTCTACACATTTTTAGATGCAGAAATTTTGATTTGCAGGCATATGTAAAGATTGCTCAAGCTGTTTCTTCACGGCCAGTAAGTGAGGCTATCCTTAGTTTAAATGGTAGTTGCCTGTCTAATCCTCACTTTGTCTGATTTTAAAAATGCCTATTTTGGAAGAAATCGCTTTGTTTTCAGGGTTTAAAGGCTCTCATATCTAATGTAGATGCTTGAGTGATGTTATAACTATCTCCCTTGACTGTCTTTTGCAAGGGAAAATTTATAGTTACTTTGTTTTATGCAACATTTGTATTTTTCCTTAGATTAAAGCAGTCAAAATTGGTATGAGGCTCTGGATATCCTAGTCAGATTATAATTTCCTTTAAACTTTTGAGATGCATGCAGATCTCTGAACAATTTGTTGGTATAAACACTTATGCGGTTAAATGGTATCTACAATTTTTTTTTGGTGAATGGCATCTACAATTTTATCTAGCTGCTTTCTGAGAGATGTTATCTATTTGCAGGATTTGATACCTCCTGAATATCTCGATGAACTCTCCCTTTTGCAAGATAGAATTGCTCCATTTTCTACTGACGTTGCTTTTGATACAATAGAAAAAGAACTCAAGTTGCCTATTGACGAGTTATTTGCAGAGATTTCACCAGAGCCCATAGCAGCAGCATCTCTTGGACAGGTTTTAGAATGTTAATTCTTTCCCCTTTTTGTCTTATCCTTGCTATTTCTGTTGCTTATCTACTATTTATTTCTAATCCTGGTTTGTTATTTTTATTGCTACCAGCTATTGCTTTGTATTGGGGAAACCCTTTTATAGGATCAATATAACCACAATAATCCCTTTTAAGGATATATCATTATAGTCAACTGATAGCTGTCATTCTCTCACATGCAGGTTTATAAAGCAAGGCTTCGTCGTGGTGGAAAGCTTGTTGCTGTAAAAGTTCAAAGACCAGGAGTTCAATCTGCTATTGCATTGGATATCTTGATTTTGAGATATATGGCCGGGGTGATTAGGAAAGCTCGCAAATTTAACACGGATCTTCCAGTAAGAAGCTGTTCTTTGGTTCTATCTGTTGTCTTCTAAGCTTTGCTTCTGTTCTCTTTGGTTAGCTTGCAGTTCAGTTGAGAATATGAGGTCATCCTCATAGTGATTTAGCAACTTCTCATGCATTTAACATTTATGTATCAAAAACTGTAACTGTTAGTACAGAAGCTTGTTTGACATGACATGATCAATCCCCTTCCAATAACACATTTTATATGATTTCTGCGCAGGCAGTAGTTGATGAATGGGCATCAAGCCTGTTTCGGGTATTCATCATTCTCCTATACTGTTTTACAATATTTTATCTAGAGTCAAGATCCGAAGAATGTAAGATATATTCTCATGCCATCTTGTGACTCTATACCCACCAAAGGAATGTTATAAAATGAATTAATTTCACTTCCATAGCACAAAGATAATTATCTTCCAGTGTATTGTTTCCATCATGTTGCTGAAAAGAAGCAGTAGTTATGCATTATAGGATTTGTGGGTTTTGACTTGAATAAGATTGGATATACTCACACAACTATGGTTTTCTTCTTTGTACATCTGTGCTCTCAATTGGTTGGACATGTATCAGCTCCAAATATGGCTGTCACTAGTCTATTATGTAATTTCATAGTTTAACAACAAATCAGACTGTAAAGTGCTCAGATGATGATTTTTTACAAGTAAAATTCTTAGAGCTTTGGAATTGAATACAGGTAGTCCCGTTGAATGCAGGAGATGGACTACATAAAAGAATCAAACAATGGAATCAAGTTTAGGTAAGAGTTTGGTATTACCTACTTACTCAACTCATTTCTTAAAACAGTATCTCCTTCATTAAGAGGTTAATAGTGTTGATACTTTTTGCTGACTCTGGCACCTATAGAGAACATCTTTTTTATTGTCTTATATCATGTTAGTGATGGACATTCTTAATTTTATACAATGAAAGCAAATGTCTGTGTATGGAAGGAAAAGATATTATTCTGAAAGTTACTGCAATGTAAAATGCACTTCCAGTTTGGATGGCGTAATTGTTATGACAACTGTCTAGTGAATACTTTTTCAGGAAGCTCTATGGTGGTATACCGGATGTTTCAGTTCCAGAGATGTATGTGGACTACACGACTAGCAAGGTGCTTACTATGGAATGGATAGAGGTAAGAGTGAATTTTGTTGAGTATTTTTACCCAGTCATTACTATATGAATGTTTAGATGGAATACTCTCTATGATGCACATACTTATCAGATGGAGGAAAGCAAGTTCTACCATTCATCCATAGCATTTTGTATTGGAATGCACGTTGTGTGAAATATTGCATTCTTTGGCAGATTGGTCCATGGGAATATCTTTGTTGCAATTTCTAGAAAAGTGGTCGATGGCCCCTTTCATGGATGAATAAACATTCTTTTCAACTTTTGTTTTCCCAAAAAATTTAAGAGACTTAGCTGAGTGCAGCCAACCTTCTTAGCTTACCTTTTTTAAGATACAATGGTGTTATCAAATATTTCACTAGTAGGACATGCATTGCCTGGATTTGACTTCTGAAAATATTGAGTTTATTTTGCTGACTTAATGTTTTCCTTGGCTGTTTTAGGGGCAAAAGTTGTCTGAAGTTAAGGATCTTTACTTGGTTGAGGTGATGTTTTAAAGTAATTTTCTTTTATATGCTCCAATTAAGTTCTTGCAAGAAGTTAAAGCATGTGATATCCCAGATAGTTTTCTTTGGTCTGGACAGGTGGGGGTTTACTGCTCATTTAATCAACTTTTGGAGTATGGATTTTATCATGCCGATCCACACCCGGGAAATCTTCTTCGGACATATGATGGGAAACTTGCTTATCTTGGTATTTCTATCAAGCCTGAATATAGATTTCGTCCCTGCATTCTCTTAGCTTAAGGATAAAGTTGCAAAGCTGGAACACTAAACCGCTTGTCTTAAGCTTTTTTTGAGTGTTAAATAAATGATATATTACTGAGCACCAAGTTAAACCGCTTGTCTTAAGCTATATGAAATTTTCATTTGACAATCTCTTTGTTAAATGCTAGGGTTTTAATATGATTATTTGAATTGTAAAAATTACAGTGCACAATGTTTAATTGCTTCACTTTAGGAAGATCCAAGAATTGGCAGCATTAATGCAGGACCTATTGATTGCACTAGATCATCATAAGTTCATAGAGAAATCAACTGAATTGACATCCTATATGTTTTCCACAGATTTTGGTATGATGGGTGAATTTAAACAAGAATTGCGTGATGGATTCATTGAAGCATGTCTGCATCTAGTTAATCGTGATTTTGATTCGCTGGCCGAGGACTTTGTCACTCTTGGGTACAATATTTGCTTCATTTCTTCTCTCCAGATTATTGGAAAGTTTTTGTGATATCACGTTTAGTATTTGGGAAGCACACTAATATTAATTTCTTCAGGCTTCTTCCCCCGACAGCGGACAAGGATGCTGTAACAAAGGCTTTAACAGGTTTCCTATTCTGATGTACAGTGCAGTACTAATATTTTTATTCAATTGTTTTTTTGCTTTATCTCATGCATTATTTTTCCTGCAGATGTCTTCAAGAATGCTGTTGCCAGAGGAGTTCGAAATATAAGCTTTGGAGATCTATTAGGAAACTTGGGAACCACCATGTAAGCTGCCTTCACCAGTTTAATGCAAGAGATACTCTAACGATCAAAAAAAAAAATGCAAGAGATACTCTAGGTACATATTATCAGAAGTTCAGGGTCTGTGCTGAAGCAGAGTGACTGCAATGAATAGATAAGACTATAATTGATGTTTTAGTGTGGTCGGAGCATAGGACGGAAGTGGAGTAACTGGTCATTACATCTTTCTCTTTATTTTAGCGTGAAGTACCTGTACTCCCATATACAATGCATAAAGTTGAAGTGCTCAAGCTCTGCTCCATGGTTCATTGTTTCTATTCTGCAGAGTTGTCTTTCCATTTTTTCTCTCTCCTTTTACACTGATCATCAAGACTGATAAACTCTTATTTGTCATGTCTTGGCAGGTATAAGTTCAAATTTCGTATACCTTCATACTTCTCCCTTGTCATCAGGAGGTATTCATGCATACTTCCCCTTGGCATCTACCACTCTTTTTCTTCACTGTAGAGTCTACTTCTATTGCACCTTCATTGCTGCCGTGCTTGCATGCTAATACAGGATTCAACATGCTTTATACTTGTTTTTGTTTTTTCAGCCTTGCTGTTTTGGAGGGAATTGCGATCAGTTTTAACCCCAACTACAAAGTGTTGGGCAGCACATATCCATGGATTGCCAGAAAAGTATTATCCGACAGCTCACCTAAACTGAAGGCTTCTCTACAAGAACTGCTTTATGAGGTATCATTGCTATATTACCCAAGTCCCAGTACTGTAAATCCATGGTTTAGCACCATTAGTGTAAACGTGTTCATATGTTCCATCTTATACAGGATGGCACTTTTCGAATTGATCGGCTGGAATCTCTTCTCACAGAGGTCAGATCATCTTTTCCTCTTTATTTTCAGTTATCTCCCTCTGCCCGGCCTCTTCCTCCCCCTGTGGCATTTCTCTTCCATCTATAGTCTGTTGCCTCCCTGTTACGTGGGTACAGAGGTCTGAGTTTAAAGTTTATAGCAATATCATGGGCCAATTAGAGTAGTTGTGCTTTTCACAGTTAATTGGTTATCAGTGATCTCAAACAATAGAAGCTTTCTGTTCAGTTGATCTGAAAAATTCGAAACAAAAGCAGAGGAAGAGCAATGATAATGAATTATGAGTTCACGGGTACAAGCTGGACTTGGGAATCATGTTGAGTTTTTAGATCACATGTCATTAATTATCCTTCAGCATTTTTAATGGATGAAATGCTGAACTTTGAAAATTGCCGCTAAGTTTTCCTTTTCTTAAATTTTGACCACCTTTTCCATTTTCTGGAGCAGTCTCTTCGTGCTAAGACAGAGAAGGCCTTGGTTGAAAAACCCGTAGAAGATAGTGATCCCAGGTTAGCTGTCAAGCAAATTCTCTCTTTCACCTTAACTGAAAAGGTATAAACCTTGAGACGTATTTATCTCATTGTTCTTTGTGGTTTGTTCTGAGAGCACCATGTAACTTCTCCGTATCTTCTATCTCAACGATTCAATTTACAGGGTGCTTTCGTGAGGGAAATAATACTTGATGAATTTGCTAAGGTGAGCTTTTATTCATATTACGCTTAAGACTGTTTCAAATGGAGTGAATAATCTTGATTGATCATACATGTATACTAAGATTTTTCTTATAAGGAGTTGAATGAAACACAATTCAAGTTGCCTTTCCCCATCTTCTGTATTTCATGCATTTTCCCTGCCTGACAAGCAAATTAAGGACAGGTCAATTTATGCTGCAAATGATCACAGGGGTTGGATGCACTTGGTCTAGCTACAGTGGCAAACACACCTTTCGTGACATCCATATCATTCTTCCGCATGACCGATGAAGACATAGTTAACTTGAAAACATTGCGTCACCTCTTGCTATTATTGTCAGGAATTCCAAATGATGAGCGCTTCAGCCAGGTAACAATCCATATGCTTTATGGCATCGCATAAAACGAAATTTCACCGTCAATTGCTTAACGACAGTCTTCATCCCTGATGTTTATCTTTACTATTTCCTTATATTGATTTGAAGTTCCTGAAATGAGTACTATTCTACTGATCATCGTGCAGTACTTCTGAGCTCTGACATGTGATTTAATCTACTTTGTAATCTTTCCTCCTGCAGGACATTAGAAGGGGGAAGCGAAACAGATCTCAACAACTGTATTTAGAAGAAGCAGCATTAGCATTGGGTCAACTTTCATCGGTTCAAGAAATTCTACCCTTCCTTTCCGTTGTTTCAGAGGTGAAACTTTCTCAATGGATCTACAACATTTTACTGCAATTTTTTTATCAACGCGGATTTAAACTTGTTATGTGAGTCAGAAAGTGCAGTGAACATGATATTGGGTGGCAACACTAGACCTGAACCCTAGACTCGCTTCATCTTTCTGTCCTTGTTTGATTCAATTTTGTGTGTCCATCATCAAAACACTGACTTCTGACAACCATGGCTTCCATATGCATACTGAAGTCTGTACATGAATCATATAGTTGGGAAATGAAAATGGATAGAACCTTTAGCTGTAAAGAAGAACATGATGATGGGTCCTCTTTTACCGATTTCTATTATTCCATCGTTTTTTTCTCTCTTACTTCTGGCCAAACGGCGATGTCTTATTTGCCGCATATGATAAGAAATTTTTGATGGGTTCTGCACGTTCTTATGTGTGTCTTCTTATTAAATTTGTTGTCTTATACCGATTTATTCTACAGCTCCCGCCAGAACAACAGCAACGGCTACTGAGTCTACCTGGTGATCTTGCTGCAAGAATAATTTCCCGAGCTACCGCTCGAACCATCCGCAGAATCTTCCTGTGACCCGCCTGAAAATGTTTTCCTTCTTTATATACATCAGACCAAGCAAAGTAGTGCTTTCACCTGGTAAACTGCAGGCTGCTCGCTGACCGAAGTCACTCCGGGACTGATTGGGAACACCAGTGCAGGAAAAGGAAGACATTGTTCTTATTTAATGTTCTTACATCAGGCCATTTCTTGGTATACCTTCATAAGTTGTACATTCTGCAGAGGAGTGAATATTCTGCTCCCTATGGCTTGATGCTGTTGGAAATCAACTTTGTCCATATGCACCCCAAGGTTGAGGATCATCGAGCACTTTTTCTCTTCTGATCGTTTAGTGAGCCATTTTTTGTTATATGATTTCAATTGAAAGGGGCTATTCCAGGCATTTATCAGTACATTTTGACTAGTTTACAGTGTTCTGAAAGTTTTGAGGATGATGACTGAGGGAGAGAGACAGGAAAGGAAGCAGTTCCAGAAGAAGTTGGGAGAAGGGAAAGAATAATTTGGTCCATTAAGGAGAAATGTTGCTCCAACCTTAAACTAGGTTGACTTTTTTGAACATATTTGTTATGAAAAGCTGTTAGGAACTAAACGGGAAAATCTAGCTTGCAAGATTGACCCGTTAGGAGAAGAGCCCATTTAGTCCATATATAGTAAATTATTTTCCCCAAACTTGCCGACATGGGATTGATTCCTAACACGATCATTTACTCTTTACCGCTAAAACCATAAACAATTCTTGCATCATTGACTGATCACATGTGGAGCACGAAAGAATTGACTGTTAACTTTTGTTGTTCGTACCTGAAAGGTATCCGAGTCATCGTGGAGGATCTGACTCCAGAAGTCAGGAACCAGTTATCCATACATGGGTTTGGTCCTGCAAACCTTGAAGAGTTAAATCAGACCCAGCAGACATTTTATATCTCGATAAGATAACACTGACATATTACCGAACGAAGAACTTTCCCTTTGAATAGAATAATATATGGAAACATCATTCTGCGCCTGTACATCTGCCACAGCCACAGTAATAGAAAGAGGACCACTTGTATGACATTCATATATGATTTCAAGTAACTAAGGGAACATCCGCACTGGCATGGTATTGCCACGGAGGTACTTCTCGATTTGTACAAGCACCTGTGCACATACGAAAGGAAAACCAGCCATTAATTACTCTTTCCTGATAGGCACAAAGGAACGAGGCAGGTGAGCAGATTGTGGAGCTCGGAAGAGAACCGGTCTTGGTTGTCAAGACGCGTTTTTGTTGTGTAATGTTATGTAGCAGATTCCTGGTACAAATATGTTGTTTTTACATGGGCAAATGACCGACCAGTAGAAAGGCATCCATATGGTAAGTCCTATTTGGACTTTCGGTGGCTTTTCATTGAAAATGTAGCCTTACCAAAGTCGAGAGGTTGATTGCAATCATTATGAAACGTTTTGAGTCAATCGCCTATGTGACAAGGAAATTCATGCAAGACTCTAATGAATGTGAACATCGAGATTCAGTATATCCAGTCCGTGGTGAGGGAGATTTTACAGAAAGCCGTTTGGAAAGTTTCAAACAAAAACTAAGCAGCTTCAGCTAACTGTCTGGCCGGAGAAGGTGACAGTAGCCTAGGATGCTTTCACTAAGAAAATACTTAGCCTAGGATGCATATACCAGCACAAGGTAAAAAAAAAAAAATACTGGAGCTGGAAGAGTTTGGTGTAAAAATCGGGTGATCAATGTCTACCATGCATATCTCAACATAATTATAGGCTCATAACCTCAACAATTAGGACAGACTAACATACCTCAACAGCTATAGCAGTTGGTGTAACATCAGAAATATCTTCCACCCCCAAACGTGAAGCAAGATCTGAGGTTTAATGATTAAAAGGCAAATAGATCAATAACATGTTTTCAAAGGTGGTAACCCTAAAACTGCTAATTTTGCTAGAGCACAGTGGCAAGAACTGGATAAGAGTTAAAACAAGATAGATTTTTGTAGAAGAGCGAGCCAGAATAGAGAAAAACAAAAAGGTTCAGAAGCTTCTGAATGCAGGACCTGCTTCAGGTGCCTAATTCTCAGGTATCAAATGCAGAGATGCCTAAAGTTATAAAGATAACTCATAATGATACTCTTACCCAGATAGAATTCCTAAAGGTCAGATGAAGGAAACCTAAAGAAGTAACTAGGTGAGGAATCAAGGAACAATAAACATGTTTGAGCCAGAGAAACAGCAGACCTAGAGCAGAAACTGTAACATCAGCACATGCATAAGATTGAGCTCTCTTTTTTGAAAGAGTGAAGAGTCCCACAAAAACCTGCACAGGAATTTAAACTGATTTTAGAACACATGGTGCACATGACCAAAGACACAGATCGCCAATTTGTATTGTGAGAAGAGAGCTGATAATTACCTTTGTATAGGCATCCCCAGATTCAAAGTGCAATAAGGGCCGAGATTCA
Organism: Lagerstroemia speciosa; assembly: GCA_037672795.1. Taxonomy (NCBI): domain Eukaryota; kingdom Viridiplantae; phylum Streptophyta; class Magnoliopsida; order Myrtales; family Lythraceae; genus Lagerstroemia; species Lagerstroemia speciosa. The sequence goes on along the minus strand of CM075289.1, from coordinate 8,868,479 downwards.
GTTCCCACTGCTGCAATTCTCCTTGCTAAGGCATCCAACGGTACATCTAAATAGACAGTGACTCCTTGCTTCATGTAATCCCTGCAAAAGATAATTGAGATACACAGTAGTAGATTGATAGAAAATATTGTCTTGATGTAAGTAGTTCTTCCTAACAATGAAAGAGATTATCTACCAGTTTATTGGGCGAATAACTGCACCACCACCGGTCGCCACTACCTGCTGGGGCATCGAGGACAACTTATGCAATGCTTCACTCTAACAACAAAAAAGAAAATATTAATTTAAATCTCCGGCGATGGGAAACCATACTTAAACTATCATTTACAGCATATGAAATTAATGTCATTGAAAGCACATTAAAATGGAATAGGACAGCCAAGCTTGGTGGAGAAGTCAAAAAAGTAAATATAAGCTCAGACAAGACTTCAAGAGCAGAATACTTGTGTACGTAATAGGCCCCTATGATGAAAGATGCTCGACTTGTCTACATAATGGATAAAGGCAAAAAAAACCTAAACACGTTCAGTAGAGCCAAGGATGACAAGTGCTGATAGAATGTGAAACAACACTTCAATGAACTAAGACACTTTTTGACTTGAGCATAATCAGAACCGTGGACAAGCAAGTAGATACATAGAATTGCAGGAAGGAGCACCCATTGCGCACAGCAAAATGAAGAATAGCAGTTGCATCAATAGTATCTTTGACACACCTCATAATCTCTGAAGAAATTCTCACCGCGCTGACTGAAGATATGATCCACAGAAGCCCCACCAACCACCTGCTCCACATATTTGTCACTGCACATTTACAAAAAGGACTAAATGTGTGGAAGGACATCCTTGTAAGTTCAAAAAATAGTTGGACAATAAATAAAAATGAAGGGCCACCAGGCTCAGAAAATGTCGGGAGGCCAGACTTTGTTCTCCAGGACAAAATACACTGCTAAAATAATGTCTCAGAGGGATTGCAGCAGTAAGTAAGCTTTTGAATGCTGTAAAAAAACCAAAAACGTAATCTTTTCCTAAGCAACAAGGAATACGATCAAAGAACCCAAAACCACCTATTACTAGGATCATCAGTGAAAACCACTATTACAGAACACTAGGGAGTTTCCAAGTGATAATTGATTGCATGAGCAGACACCTACTTTAGACATTATATGAAAAATTATATTGCAGATAAATGCTTCTACTCTTTAAACAGCCATACTATTTCAAGAGACCTGGAGTGGGAGAGGTTAAATCAGTTACCTGTCAACAAAAGAATAACCCAATGCTTCTGACAAGATCTTTCCTACTGTTGTTTTTCCAGAACCCATCATTCCTGAAGAGTAAAATACAAAGTCCATCACCAACATGAAAATTATCTTTTATCTGTAGAAAAGTTCAGAAAGAGAACAAACCGACAAGAAATATAGAGCGTCCATCCAAGCATGAGCTGATTTCATCGCCCTTCAATTTCATCTGTTGTTACATCAGAAATGAGTCAGTAGAAAACAAAGAAAATTGGTGGTTTATTTTTAACAAGACTCAGCTGCAATGCAGAGAGTGATGCATAATTTCCCAAAAGCATCATGCTGCTTCCACAAAAGGGAAAGGAAAACACCATCCTAAATTTCAGTTGTGAAAATGACTTGGACTATTAACAATGAACATAAAAAGGTAGAAAAGAAAGAAACACCTTTACCTTAAGCAACCAATCTTCATCACAAGAAGCATGACGATAACTTGATCCAAGTGTAGTAGCTGGAAGGGACATTTAGCAAGAAATATGAATAAGACAAGACCAATCTACACGAGCTATAGAAAATATAGTAACTTTTGGGAAATGAAATATTCAATGAAGGACACGTTTCTATCAAGTATCTACAAGCCAAATCTATGATCTTTACCAATGAATTATCTCACCAAACAAAGCATCCCATTCATTTCCATGAGAAAAATGTGAGTGACCAATAATTAGACGGAATGAGTTCATGTTTCTAGATGGTGATGCACTGAATGCAGCTCTAACATTGCGGGCTTGCTACATAATCATAAATGACTTCTTGCTATCAACCAATACATATCGGGTGGGACCAACCAATAAGTTAGTTAAGACAGGTTCTGAGGAATTCTGGATGAATTTCATAAATCTAACACAAGTAGATCCAGTATTTGGAGATAAATATGGTCCATCTACTGCTGGTACAACTACTAATAACCAAACTATATAATGCTATTTTTTTCACCTACTCAGTTAATAAGAAGCTTAATCCCATCGAACTAAAATCAACCAAACTTACCATGAGAATCCTTACAAGAGTGTGAAAGTCCGATGGCTGGCCTTATCTTGTCATTAATAAGCACTCTTCTCCATTGCAAATCGCTCAAACTTGCATTGTGAACAATTCTGTTCACTGCCCTTCCTTTCTGATTCAATGCAACAAAAGCAATCTGTTTTCCTCCAATTCTATTCAGAAGAATGTCAGATGGAAACCAAAGTGTCCGCCCGCAAGCTTTCGCCTCCATCTCTAAATGACCTCCCCCAATCAGATAAGGAAAAAGCGATCTCCTTGTACCAAGAAAAATGTCAAGAAAACTGGAGTGCAACTGGAATCTTCCAGAGCCGTGTTGATGAATCAATCATAAAAACTGGACATTATCCGAGCCACTAACATGACATCTGACTCCAGAAGCGGCATCACAAGAAGAGCAAATTAACTGCAAAAAAATAAGAGAAATAAACAAGACAAAAATGGCATCTATAATCAGACATGTAATATGGAGACAAAATAAACAAAAAGTTTCGTTTTTTGTATTTTGCTTGCCGAAGGAACAAATAAGTTTCTTTATTGAAAAAAAAGTGAGAGAAGGGAGACAGATCAAACGACTGTTATTCAAGGCGTTCAACAATGGCAGCCACAGAGGCTGCGGCGGTGAGACGAAAATGCAAAACGAGTTGAGTCCATCACAGAGCACTAGCAGCCGATGCTTAGTTCAGCTGCTGGTGAACGCAGGGATATCGGAACTGAAGATATGCCGAAGAAAACAAAGAAACCCGACATTGTTTCCAATCCCTACGCAATATCGATTGCCATTCCCAGGCAAGGCCAGGGGAGAGTAACAAGAGCGTAGGCGTAAGAGGAGGGGGGATCGTACCTCGACGAGCAAATCAATGCATTGAGGGGCTGCGCCACCCGAGGAAAAGCAGAGAGCAGGATTTATGGAGACGCGCAGAGATTCATACTTGCGCGGGTAGAGACGGGGAGGTAGAGGGAGGGAGTAGGCGGAAGGAGGTAGGAAGCAGGAGGAGGGGCAGGTGGACTCCGCATGATTTCGTATTGATAAAAGAGAGAGGGGAAGCGCGCCCTAACTCTGAGGCGAGGCGAGGCAAGGCGACGCGGAGCCAAGCCCAACAGAGAGAGAAAGAGAGTGGGAAAACGGTTGTCTTTTTCTCTCAAAATTATTTTCCCTATTTTAATTTTCGATTTGCATTATTTACTATTTATAAATTCACTAATAGTTCTCTCACTGAATCCAAAATAAATAATTTCAGGATTAATCTCCAGATTAAGAGGATTGACGAAAATTTTTTCTAAGTATAATAGCTTGATTGTAAATTAGTCTCGATGTGCTCTTGAACTGGTTCAAAAATACTGTATAGTGCAAATAAAAAAAATTCAACTAATTCAATTCAAGTTTTTTACTCTCATAAATTGTTCTTTATTAATAAAATTTAAAAATGATTCTTATTTAAAAAAACTTAATTGGTATTTTGTAATAGTGTATGAAAATAATCTTGAGATGTACAGATTAATTTTTAATAGTTAAAAATTAAAAAAAAATAGAGTATCATAATAAATTCAGTAATTAAACAGTTACTCACTTACTGCATTTTTATGTTATTAGTGGTCCATTTTCTTCCTCTCCTTCCCCGCCACATATAAAATTAGACAATATTTTTCCTATAATCTCCATTAATTTTAACATTTAAATTATAAAAAAATTACAAATTCAAAATATTAGTTGCAATTAGAATTTCAATAAACCCTTTACAGGTTGATTTTTACGATTCTATTAAATATAAAATTCGTGTATAACATAGACTAGAATATTCTGGTTACCACAATAAGTTAACTGAGAATATTCTACTTTGCACGATAAGTTAACGAATTTTAATTAAATTAAATTAATATAAATTATAAATAAATAATATAATTATACAAATTTATTACAAATTTTTTTGCGTAATACGAATTTCGTGTCTTGTTTTAATTAATTCTTTTTTTATACTATAAATAATTTTTGGAGGTGATGGACCGGATTCGTCCACCGAGGACACGACGGTGGGATCCATGTCTTATCCATTCCACCTCATTTATTTCGCCAATTTCTGGAATTCCGGGGTAATTTGGATCACAAAATTCTCTCTTTTTTTTCCCTTCTTCTTATCGGTAGGGAAAAAAAAAAAAGCTTAAAATCCAAGAAGGTTCCACTAATTTAAATTTAAATATAAAATTATCCAAAAACCGTGGATTTTGTTTATCCTAAAATTTGAATATAATAATAACTTATTAAAAAAGAGGACTTGATACAGTTGGAACCATTCCCGTCGTACGACCTAAAGATCATTGATTCGATCACACTAATAGAAGACTTGCTCTACCAACCGAGACCCCGCAACTTCTTCACAGAATCCATTTGCATAGTTGTATAAGTCTAATTTTTGTTGAACAAATGTTGATTACCTGAAATGGTTCAGTTTCAGTTCCTCCTAAAAATGAACTTGAGAAAATTAACAATTCGAAAAATTTTACTATTTAAAAAAACGATAAAAAATCAACCTAAATTAGTCGATCTTGTTGGCCCATGTCGGAAGAGAAAGGAGAATTTTCCAACAAGCATGGAGTAATGTGTCCAAGGAAGGGTTTGGTGGGGCCGAGGGTTCTTGCACGCCACCATCTACCAACCTCACTCTAAGGTAAGGACCATGGCCGGTTCACCTACCACCACCTTCAGCATCAAAAGCCTAAGCCACGGGGCCAAATTCAACTCGGAAATATTAAATCGTTACGCGAAGCTCTTATTATCATTGAACATCCTGCACGTTGTGATGCGCACATCCTTTTTGACCGGTGTGGATGTTCGTTTACCGGATGTTACAACGTACGTGTGAAATTGTTCCCACTTCAAGACCATTGCAGGGAGTGAACACAGGACATCCGAGGAGGGAGAAGTTTAAAATTGTGTTTTCTATGATCCGATTAATGCGATCTAATTTTAAATAATTAATATTTGTGGTGATACTGTCAGCTATCAACAGCTGGGTTTGACTTCTCTAATTTTAAATAATTAATATTTGTGGTGATAGTATCAGCTATCAACAGCTGGGTTTGACTTTTATCAAGAAGTAACTTAGTTTCATCATTGCCTTCTTTAACGTAAACTCCGTCATTTTTTTATGGAACAATTTTCTGAGCTCTCTTCCCACCGTCCGATTGGAGAGGGGCATTTAACGGAAGACTCGACTCCCATGTCCGACTGTAGAGAGGGAATCAAAATAGTTATAAAATCACATTAGTCCACCAACCCCTGCAGGGGGGTTGAGGTTGATGGAGAGTGAGTTTGAGGTTTTCTTTGATGGTAGCTTTTGCACAATAGAAGTTTGGGAAGAATAATTACGAGTCGAGGAAGTAAAACAATATAGTTTAATAAAAAAAAAGAAGAATGATTAAATATATATATATATAAAAGATTTTACGGTCTTTTTAAGTTCTAGGAGATGATTGTTCGTACACTTAAGAAGAGATCGGGATGAAGCAACTCATAGTTGCATAATTAATTGAATTTATGAACTCGTATTTTATTTCTGATATTCTCCTTAGTGCGAATTGGAATTGAGAAAAAAATCATTTGTCCAAAAATGGTCTGGTTTAAAAAAATACGGAGGAAAATAGTTTAGGATTATGCCGGTCGTTGAGGGGTCGTTATCAAATTTTCGATCTCAGAATTAATTTGAATTAAAACCCATCAACTGTTTGACGTCCCTCTCATTATTAACGACGGATAAAGGTCAAAAACAGGGTCCTAAATTCCTAACGCTCGTGAGTCAATGGCACGAAAATCTGCTCTTTGCGAAGTTACGGCCAGATTTTTCACTGCTGTATCGGACCCGACACATCGAGCTGAACAGAGGAGAAATCTCTGGATTTCACCCGATATTGCGTTCGAGATTTGAGGCCTATTCTGTACTCCAATGCACAAATGAAAATGTTCGGTTTTGTGGAGATCTGTCGATTTACCCTGATCAAAACACGGAACCGGCTGCTCCATCCACCAAACAGGATATAGAAATGATAAGACAGCGACTTACGATGCAACAAGCCTAGACCTTCAGGATTCGAATTGCAAAATCTAGGGAGCTAAGCTCCAGAAACTGTAAATTAAGACAGGCATCCTTGATCACACGCAGACTGCGATTATTAGACGCTCAAGCGATCTTCCGCTTGAGAAGCACAAACATCTCGATGCTCGACTTGTACTTCGGGTTCATGAATATGGAGGACTCCCCGAGCTTCTTACCGAACAGCTCGAACACCTCGTCGACCAAACCGTCCCCAAACTGCTCCCTGATCGGTCCCTCTAGCGTGGCCCTCAAGTGCGGGACCACCATCCGGAATATGGTGTCCTTGTCCACGGTCTCGAGCTTCGGCTGGCGATCGAGGACCTCCATGGTCTCGATGCTGAAATTCCCGTTCCTCTCGATTATCGCAGCCAGCTCGCTCCGGCCTGTGTGGTACCTTGGGAGGTTGAACGAGTCCACCTTGTCCTCGCTTATCTTGCCCTGTAGCAAGATCAGGAGTCTAAGTCAGTAGTCTGTACACATAAAAAGAAGCAACCTTACAGCAACCGATTTGATTCTTGTCAATCGAACTAATTCCTCTACGAATAATTGGAATTAAAAAAAAAAAAAAGAGGATAATTTGGATGTAAAAATGGAAGAATGGTCTCACATGATGGACCATGTCCATGAGAGTTAACCCCAAGATGTTTACAATCGCAGGAAGGAGGCAGAGAGAAGGACTGAGTCCATCGGGAAGACATGGGATGATAAAGGCCAGCAGCCCACCCCCAACAATCTCCTCTCCCCTCGCACTCAGAAACCTCTCCATGTCCTCCGAGAACTTCGCCCGGAACGCATCGTGGATCTCCCTCGGGGCTGCGGCGTAGTCGATCCTCCCCCGGTTGTACAGCGGCGAGCCAGGGTCGGCCACCTCCTTCGGGACCTCCGACAGCCAGTGGAGAGCGTAGGACGAGTGCACGAAGTGCAGGGACCTGCTCGGGAACAGCCTCCCGTGGAACCCGCCCGGGACGCCGGCGGCATAGTAGTCTCTCTCGCCAGGGAGGGTCTTGAAGAGGGTGTTGAAGTCGTTGGAGGCGTGGTCGTTGAAGAAGACTTGGAATCCGGTGCCGTCCGAGCTTAGGCCGGCGGAGTTCAGCTTCAGTTTGACGGAGTCAATTATGTTCCGGATCGCGATGAAGGTATTCGGCCCCACCGAGCAGCCCAGGTCTGCTATGGAGAACGTGGTTGGGGCGCCGGAAGAGGAACCAGTACCCATGAGGTGCTGCAGATCGAGATTCTCGGCGATCGCTCGGCCGATCAGTTCCTTGGCCTTCTCCACTCCCCATCTCTGCAAAAACCATGTTTGTCGTAAGACAGCCCGTCAAAGACATGTCTGAAAAGTTTATGATTCAATCAAAGAGAAGGAAGAAAGATAATCAAAACGAATGTTTGCGAAAGTTCTGAATTCCTGCCTGGAAAGTCGAATTCTGGCAGTAGCTGTAGGGGCCTTCGCCTGCGTTTGTCGGGCATGGTCGGGTCGGAGTCTGGGCCATCTCGACTCGTCTTCCTCCTCAGCTGCCTTGGCCGACGATATGGATTGGAGCTTATTGCAAAGTTCCAAGCGGGACTACTTTATGGAATTTGATGTCCGGATTCCCTAGGGACGAGAACATAACGCGTTGTTTTAATCGTAGAATTAAGAATGTCAAATATGAAACACCACGAACAAATAAAAATTAGTCACATAATATATTTGTTACATATAAATATATTTTATAATAGGTTGTATTTATTTTCAGTCAAAATTTTATACTATTAGACAGTATTGTCCGGTTGTCTTATAAATTCAGAATTGTTCTCTTGTACAAGCGGTGCGAGATTCAAGCCGGGGCTGTGATAGGATAGTCATATACTGCCTAATCTGCTTCAGTATCGACCTTGCGGAAACCCTAAGGGCAAGTTACTCCCTAGTGACCTTCAACCCAATCAACAGGGCCCAAAGGTTCCTCAGATAAGTGAGGAGCTGACCAGAGGAATGCAGAACCGGATGCACCTGCACCGACGTAAATTGACGAAACGGGTGTTAGAGAATGTGACAAATTACAAATCAGCCACGTCGTTGACGCCGGAACCGTGACTCCGACTCAACCAAGAATTTGCAAGAAACTTTCCGTGTCGGGAGGACAATTGTGGAAAATGTAAAATAAGGGGCCGGACAAGCATTCGTCAGTTAACCTACATATATTTCTTTATAATGACGTGAATGATCAGATAAAAAGACATAATAAATAAATCTCAAACAGGATTCCGGTTCCAATTCCACGAGTTAAGCTTAATTTCTTTAAGAAAAACTTTGGATTTGAGTCTTGTGAATGAAGAGAATTCGCACTGGGATAGTCTTAACATTTACTGCACCCTCCCAACTCGAACTAAACTAGTCAGGGCCTGTTGGACTTTTTTATAATTTGAAGAGTTTGTCTCCTTAGTAAATCGATTCAATCCGTACTTAAATTAATTGACACTTCATAGTTTTACGGATATCCAATATTCCACACAAAAAAAAGGATAAAATGTCATCATCAATGACAACATTAACAACTGGAAATTGTATCAAATCGAAGTATCGAACCGTATTGCTTCCATCATCTCTGTTTTGCCCCCCTTTAATTACTCTTTTGTCAACCCGAATTTGCGCAACTGGCCCGTCGCTAAATCTTATTTTTCCCCATTTTCTCGACGTGCTTTTACATTTTTGTCCCTTTGATTCATTCTCCTTATAAATCAACGTCCTAACTGCCCCGGACACTCTTTCAACTGAAAGGCCACGGTCTTCTCTCTGCACTGTCCTTCAATCACGCCTCAACACAAGCTCCCCTTTCTGGTTCCTCCAACTTTACCACTGCTATCATAATACATCGAGATCGAAACCCGGGCTCGGTATATAATCGGAGCAACGATCGATCGAGTCACCGGGCTATTCACCGTACATTTTATATCTCCCATGGGGAGCTCCATCTCTTGCACCCGGTCGACCCAGACAGCTTCCGGCAACCTGAGACCAGCCACCAAGGTGATATTCCCGACTGGCGAAGTCCGACAGCTTCTGGCTCCTACAAATGCAGCCGAGCTCATGCTGGAGACGCCGAACCACTTCGTCGTCAGCTTCCGATCCCTTCGAGCTGGACGGAGGTTCTCGGCACTGAGTGCGGATGACGATCTTGAGATGGGGAGCGTGTACGTGATGCTTCCGATGAAGAGGCTGAACTCCACGGTCACCGCCTCCGACCTTGGCCCGTTGTTCCTCGTAGCATCATCGTCCTCGAAGAGGGAATCGTCCAGCAGCAGTTCGGGGTCGGGAAGAGTCAGAGTCTCGCCGGAGTCAGTCGAGGTCCATCTGGAAGGAACCGAACAGAGTTCGGGGACACCGAAGCTCAGCTTGGAGGGGGTCGAGGAGTTATCGATGACGGAGTTCATGCGCCTGATGTCGATGAGCCGGTCGAAGAAGCCTTTGCTCGAGACAATACTTGAAGAGCAGCAGGTTCATTCGTAATATTGATCAAAACCTAGTGTTTCGTGATGTCGTTGTTGTTCGAGCTGCTCACCATGACAAGAGATCATGGTAGTATGTATTTATGTTAAGCAGTTCGGTGCCGCTTAAGGAGGTCTCGGGTTCGAGACCTCATGTACGCAGACACCCCTCTTTGGAGCCTCACCCGCCATTGTCAGGTGTGCGACCCGGGGCGACCAACGGATTAGTCAAGTATGGTTGGCTGAAAGATATCATCTCACCGCTGGTGGGGCCTGCTTGGATACCGTGGCTGGCGACCAAAAAAAAAAAATGTAAAGATGTAAATGTAAATGCTCGTGCCATCGATTCTCGCACTGGGAATGAATGCGTGGTTAAAACCTTACCTGTTTAGCACCTTTATCAATGTAGAAATACGTGCATTAATAGCTGAGTATGAGACTACCGCCCATGGTCAATTTTTCGTCATCAGTAAATCACTGCCAGTCGTACAGATCGTGAAAAAAAGACAACATACCACTAATTTTCATTAATATCTAAATTACTTTCTAATTTTAGTGAAACCAATTAATCTCAGTATCCTCAACTACTTATCAATTTACTGTCCATTAAATCCAATCAGAAGTAATGCGCAGGCTATAAACGTGACGCCTCAGCTGACCATCCCAATTTAGTGCGTCGTAATTTATTCTAATTTCGTGTCCTTTTTACTCTAATTTCCGAAGAAGGGGCAAAAGAACATGAGAAATTAAAGAATAAAAAAGTAATCTGGATAGTTAAGGTGGTATAAAATTTATTTTTTTAAGTAAAATATCTGATTCGAATCTTGTTAATAAAAAAACTTTACTTTAAGAGAGCCTTATGTCCTAGTAGCTCGAATTAGATTAGTTAACATTTGTTAAATTTTTAAATATCAGTAATTCAGATCGAAAGAAAAAGAGTAAAAATTTGACGGAGGATTGTTTTAACTTTTAGAGAGCAGTCGACTCTCCCGCCCAAATGCTTCCACCGGCTACATCCGGTGACCTTCCGTATAAAAACCTTCATCTCGCGGTTTCCTCAGAAGTCTGGAACTCGTCCCCGGTCGCAGTCACCGGAATCAACTCTTCCTGTTCGCGCCCGCGCCCTCACGTTCATAGGCTTCGTCACTTCGAACTGACGGAGGAGGCCCCGCGAACTAGGGTTTCGAGTTCGCTACTGATTTCTACCTCAGATCTGATCGCCGAGCAGAGCGACGGTCTCCTTTACTCAGTGTCGAAGCAGTAATGAGTGCCGTGAACATCACAAACGTCGCCGTGCTCGACAACCCGGCTCCTTTCCTGTCCCCTTTCCAATTCGAAATCTCGTACGAGTGCTTGGCTCCGCTCAACGACGGTACCTCTTCTTTGTCGTCGGCTATTTCTGCATCTGTTGCATCACGTAGACCTTCGAAGTTAGCATTTCAAGGATCAATTTTTTGTTGTTAAGTTCTTCGCCCTGGAAGCTAGTTTTTTTTTTCCTTGCTGGGAGAGCAAACAGCTGTTTTTGATGGTTGAAAAGATTCAGAGAGAGAGAGAGAGAGAGAGAGAGGGGTTTATGAAATGGTTAGGAATTAGGATGCATGTATAGAATTTCAAGGTTTTGTCCTGTTTAGTGTCGAAGTGAATTGTTTTTCTTTTCAGAATGTTTCCTTGATGTATTGTGGCTTAGTCATTAGTCAGCTACACGTCCGTTTGGTGTGAATTTACCACTATCTATTTTCTGCTACGGAAATGTTATTGTTTGGTTACGGTGAAGGGAAAAATAGCTCTCTCTCTCTCTTTTTTTTTTCTTTTCAATTCTCTTTAAAAAGGTATGCTGATAGCGCTTAGGCTCGTAATTTGTCCTTTGAAGTAAAGGTTTAAGATGCATTTGCAATGAGAAGTTGGTTAGATTCATACTGTGCGGCTAATTCCATGTTTGTCAGTGGAATCTTTAACCTTTCGTGAGCAAGGTGCTAAAAGGAAATAAGGGCACAGTGACCCAGGCTGTTTATTAATTTCTTCTTTGCTGTGTTGTAGCATGAGTACATCTATAACATCCAGAACGTGCTTGCACGTTGTTCTCTTGATCAGCAATGTTCTTTCGATGTAACTCTAAAATAATTTTCCTACTTGAGGAAAGCTGATTAGGCTCTAAGTGTGTGCAAAGGGGTGAATCGTGACCCTTCCAATTTTCCCTTTAATTTCAAAGGATATCAAAATGGCAGCATTATTATGTGTACAGTAATTTCTGCCATTGGCGAAGTTTTGCCTTCTTATCTATTGTTAACTTGTAAGAAGGAAGATGCCATCAATATCTGCTAGTAGTTCTTTACGCCATGTTGAGAATTAAAATATTCCTATGGTTTATATGCTTGATTATTATTTCTTCAATTCCATTGTTGCCGCATCCGTTGATTGTTCGGGGACCTTTTTCATGACCATGTTTTTTCTTTATGGGTTGCAGATTTAGAATGGAAGCTTATCTATGTAGGATCTGCTGAGGACGAGACCTACGATCAACTATTAGAGAGTGTGCTTGTTGGGCCCGTTAATGTTGGGAACTATCGCTTTGTACTACAGGTACTTGTTCTTTGGCCTTCTCCTGACCTCTCTTTAATATAAAATTTGCACATCCCACCATGTCCTCTTCCTTATAAATTTCAACAATTTGCAGGCGGATCCACCGGATCCATTGAAGATCCGTGAAGAAGACATAATTGGTGTTACAGTACTTCTCCTAACTTGCTCTTACCTGGGGCAAGAATTCGTACGTGTGGGCTACTACGTGAATAACGACTATGAAGATGAGCAGCTTCGAGAGGAACCTCCACAGAAGGTGCTAATAGATAAAGTCCAAAGGAACATCCTCTCCGATAAGCCACGGGTCACAAAGTTCCCCATCAATTTCCACCCCGAGAATGGCGAAAAAGAAGAACGCGAGGCACCTTTACCGGACCAGCCCACTGAAATTGATGGAGATGGTGAACAGCCAGCTGATTCAGAGACCCTGCTTTCAGATGAGCAGGGAGCTCAGAAACAGACAGCATAGTCCTTGTCCTTTCTTGTCAGTTTTTCTCATACCTTATTATCACGATGCTCTCTATATAAGTTAAGTGACTATTTTCAAGAGGTCAATCAGGCAATTAATGGCAACCTCATCTTTTCAGCTCCTATCATCAATAGTGCAACATCTTGGAAATACCGGGGCTTTATCCATTTTTCGGAGCTTGCTGCTCTTTGTCCTTTTATTGCAGTTATGATATCTTTGCCACGGGAAAAAAAATATGGAAACTTTTGATCATATGAAGCATGTGAATTTTGGATGGTCATCCTATTTCATTCCAATATTTCCTGCAGATGTGCACATAGAATTGATTTCCCAAACATAAGAATATCTTGTGAAGGCCAGATTCATTAGGATCTTTCAGTGATGAGAGGTTGTCCACTGTTTACTTGTTTAGCTCTTAGCTTCTGATAGTTAAGCTCCTCAAATTAGATCCAAGTCTCTTTGTTAATCATATCATGTCCTCAAAATTTTGATTTTGGTTACAATTCTATTTTTTGCTGAAGTGATCTGCAATTTCGCACACAAATTTCAAATAAGCATTTGTTCTTGCAGTCTGAAAATGAAAATCAACTCAAGCTGTTAGCCAAGCCCCGAGTATACAACAGCTGTGAATGTTCCGAATTCAATGGCTTCGTGAGCCTGTCTGTCTTGCAGGGCCAACTTATATGAACTGATGAAAAGCATTTGAATTCTGATAGAACTCGAGTTTTGAATGAACTAGCGGCTGGGTATCCTTTGAGGGCGAGAAAGGATAACTGTTCAGACAACCATGGTCTCACAACCATGGAGGGCTCGTTCAATCGGGACGACAACCCTCTTCTGCTGTCTATACATGTTGGCACATGCTTTTCATGCTGCTCCCACGACTCCTTCGCACAGAAGAAAGTGCCAAAGAACCGAATCAACGTCGGGTTGAAGAAACCAGTATACTCTGCTGTCCCCCCAAGAGACAAAAGTACGTGAACATGTAGCCTAGAAAGCTTCAAATCTGTCACCATGAAAGTGAGCGGCCGGCAACGTACATGACACGAATGAATTATTTCACATTTCAATGGAGAATTTGATTATTCGAACTGGCAGCTCTATGATTAACGTCTTGTTGATCTTTGAAAACTATTGCCTAATAAACAATTTTCTGCAGGGAAAAGAACAGGGAAGGTGAAACTCAGCCCGGATCAGTGTTATGCCCAACTCGAACTTCTGCTGGGGTTTATGAGGGTTTCATTGTCCATTTACGGGCTAAAGGCTTTTGGATCGGGATCGTGCCCGGAACATTTGCACAGCCAGCTCTCCTGGCACTTATTACAGCTTCGACAGATTGGAGAAAGCAGGTCAAAAGAGAGGAAGACTATCTCTTATGTACGCACGCAAAACATATCATTTCAGTACATCGATCTCTTGGATCGACCCATCACACTTCGGATCTTGCAGGCATTTAAGGCAGGACACAGAGTGCTTCTTCGGGATTCTCATGGATCAAGAACAAGGTTACTTTGCAAAAAGAACTCTATATAAATAATTTAAGACTTTCTTATATATAGATCACTGCAAAAGAAAAAAAAAAAAAGAGTACTGCAACAACGTTTACTACTAGCAGTAACACGCTACGTACAGACCCTTCTCCTTTATTGATCTCGACATGGGATCGATACCTGGATCAGAGCAGGGTCGACCATCGCACATATCAGTCATCGAGATGAACTCGGAGTAGCATAAACTGGGCAATACAAGTATATGTGGCAGATATGACTTGATCTAGCTACTAACCCTTAGTAAGGTGGAGGCGGGCGGCCCCAAGGTGGGGGAGGAGGCCTGTAGGGGTCGTAGTAGGGGGGTGGAGGGTGGCCGGGAGGCGGAGGAGGAGGTGGAGCACAGGGAGGCGGCGGGGGTGGTGGGTGGTGGTGGTGAGGCGGAGGTGGAGGAGGAGGGAAGTACTCGGGACGCGGGGGAGGAGGAGGAGGAGGATGATGACGATGGTGAGGCGGCGGGGGGCCGTGCAGATGTGGTGGAGGGGGTGGCGGGGGTGCGTAGGGATCCGGGGGCGGTGGAGGAGGGGGATGGCGGTGGTGGTGCCAAGGGAAAGCCATGATCTTTCTGGCAGCTCCTTAGTTGGTAAGAAGAGAAGAAGGTGATGAGATACGGAGATGAAGAGAGAAGTTCCTGGAGGTTAATTTCGAGGGGACTGTTAGTTGGGTAACTGAAACCCTTTGGACCGGTAGATGTGCAATTAAAGAGCCAGGACAGTCATCCAACCATTCAAATTGAAGGAAAGAATTCATGCCACGTAATTGTTTTTCTTATTCACTTAACGATTCGATCATAAGGTCGTACAATTTTTCATGATTTTCAGACAACATCGGAACATCCACTCTTTTCCTGTCTAAAATTGCATTGTTCGAGTGTCAATGTATTCTTTTTTTCCTTCTTCACATCATATTAATTGGAAAGGAAATATGGAAGAAAGCGAGGTTTGCTTAGCGAGGAAGGGGAGTAGTACGACCGCTCATCTTGAAAGGTGTCAGCGTTCCCACGGAGCCGTGAGTCTCTTGAACGCGTATATTTCTCGAGAAATAGCTAAGCCGATCGTGAACTGTTTATACAACGTACATGTGCTCTATATAATAGTATAAATATCTCTTCTCTATATTTTCAGTTTATGAAACGGTGGATGGACGTAGGATGAGCCGTGGAAAAAGAGAGAACAAATGGTCACGAGAAGTTCCGGTTGTTGGAATCGAACGTGAGACGTCTCAGTCGTTTGAAATAAAGAGGTATCAGTACTTATTTATCCAAAATAAGATTTTGAAGCGGTATTATTAATAAAAGGTTTATTATCCATAAGGTTTTAACTAGTAGTACATTAGTTGGACCCGAATTTAAATTACATAAAATTGATTAAGTTTTTGAATATGAGGATTCATATAAGAAAAAAAGTAGGATTGCGCGTCATTTAATTTCTATTGTCAGCGTATAAATCGTGGTCAAGCAGTTCTTCTGATAGTTTCCATGTATGAACTTGCACCCCCCCATTTCACAGAGTGAAAAGGTGTAAAAGAAGAAAAGAACTAAGCTTACTCGAGGGTTATGCTCGATTCTCCAAGCATGACAACAGATCATACTCCGTCGACATTTTTATTAATTAACAGGAGATTACAACTACATGATATAAAAGGATATCAATCCAGATTTCTCCAAGTCATGACGTGAGACAACACCAGCACCGAACATGACATTTATTCACGCCAGATCCACACACAAAGACATCAGCTAGAACGGCGGCGGTGGGTGGTGGTGAGGAGGGCCTGGCGGCGGTGGACGGTGGTGAGGAGGACCTGGCGGGGGTGGATGGTGATGGGGAGGGCCCGGAGGTGGTGGATGGTGGTGGGGAGGGCCCGGCGGCGGAGGATGTCCAAAGGGTGGCCCTGGCGGAGGAGGACCTGCGAACGGCGGCCCTGGAGGTGGGGGGTGGGGAAATGCTGGAGGCGGCGGCCCTGGCGGTGGTGGACCGGGTGGCGGAGGATGGTGGTGGGGTGGGTGACGGGGCATCCTTGCGTTGATAGGGAAGCTCCGATTGTGGGTGATTGATGAGAGTACGAGAGATGGGCGAATTTGAAGACGAGAACTGAAACTGGAACTGCGAAGGAGGGAGCCTTCTCTTTCTTAATAATATAACCACGCAGCGGTCTCCATGGATTATCTTCACCGTCAGATTGGAAATATTGACCTTTTAGCTGACGACTCATCCAACGGTGTAGATTATTCCAGGATATGTCCCTTTTCAATGACCGTGAAGTTTCTTTTTTTTTTTTTTCCAGCGTACATGAGCTGATATTTAAAAGTTAATAAATTTTAATTAATTCAAATTTGAATCTAATTAATTTATTAAATATTAAGATTTTTATGATTAAAAATATTGTTATCTGTAAAAAATGAATATGAGAATTTATTTATAAATAGAGGGATCGCAAGTTGCTTGCTGCAAGGAATGGTAGATGGGCCGGAGGTGGAAGGACAATCGAGGGATCAACAGTATCTTACCTTAGCCTGTGTCGATCTTGCCATGTCGTTTAAGCTCACCTTACCAGACACCTGGCAACACTAAGTAATGTCAGCTCTATGATTTAATGTTTTTCTCTTTAAATAAGATTTTAAATTTAAATCTTAGAAATAAATAAAATGGCATGATTACGAGAGTTCTATCGCTTGAAGATGAAGTGGGCCCGATAGTTTTTTATGTGTTGAGTGAGTAGTGGTGTGCTAAAAATAATTTTTATTTATTTATAATGCTGTCTCGCCAAGTATATTACAGACATTTAAGTTGTGTTCTGACATGCTTTAATTAATAATTAAAACCAAACTCGCCATTCCTCAATCTTCCATCTTTATTGTTCTAAATTATTTTAAGAAAAGGAAAAAAAAAAGAAATAAAATTTGAAATTTCTCCAATTAATCAGATGAGGTAAGTCAGAGATGAAGAAAAGCTAGGCTACGTAGTGGCGGCAGTTTTAGGCCTGGCTTGGCACGGTGCGTTACGACCGTGTTTGGGCCAAGGGTTATCGGACCAGGCAAGCTAGACATAAATTATATCAGATGAATTGAACGTTAACAACACTAGTTTCATTACAATATCACTGAAAATTTGAGTTCAAATCCAATTTTAAAAAGTATCTTATAATAGTTTTATTTGGAATAAGATTCGAGTATGAAATTTTAATTTTACCAAATCGCATGACAGTGAAATTTGAATTATTAGATTATCGTGCCTGCTCGTAAATATAACACTTACTGACGATAGATTATCATTATCAGAATAGAGTGCGGGCAAAATTGGACAAAAGCTCAAACTTCATGGTCCGTAACGTAATTATATAAACTTCAGTTCCCAAATAATCAAAACCTTTCCTGGACATTATCCACTCTGTCTTCTGTCTGTGTCTGCCCACGGTCTCCAGGAAAGGGAAAAGGAGCTCTCGCTCTCTTATCCTTTCAGGACTTTCATCGAACACCATGACCTCAAAGTCTCGGAGCAGCAGAACGGCAAACGAGCCGTTCTGGGCAACATCGACAACAGCCGGCAGGCGGAGGAAGAAGGGCGAGAAGCACTCCCCCATCTTCGACTACCTCCGGGAGAAGCACCAGCAGCTCGAGGACCTGGTGGTAGGACCCGGCGCGGGAGCCGGGGTGGGCTGCGGAGCCGGGGTCGGCCTTGGCGTCGCCGGAGGGCTGGGGGTCGGCGGATGGCCGTGGGACCAGCTGAAGCTAGTGTTTGGAGTCGGGATCGGGTGCGGCATCGGCGTCGGGGTCGGTTATGGGATTGGAATTGGGTACGGGTGGAGTGTCGAGTCGCTGGGCAAGCCAAAGCCGGATGCCAGTAGAGGGATACTAAACCTGTGAGTGGAAACATCATTCTCCGCAATGCAGATTTCCTTTTTATTGTTTTGCTATTTTCTCTTGGTTCAGTCTGAGAATTCGGCGGCCAACATTTTCTTTCTGGGTGGAACATTTTTCCTTTACATGCAAAGGGAACTTATGGAATAAATATTTGCTCATTGAAAATCCAGGAAAACGATTGTGAGTAAGTGATATTGCTCAGGTGATTTAACAGATCTTAGAATTGAGACTCCCATCACGTCCGCTGTCGATGCATTCCTCGCTGTCGCAGCACTGTCTTTCATCTGTATCGACCTGAGTTTCATCCTCAACATGGACAGCTGAGCTTGGGAGCTTATCCTGCGGGAAGCCGTTAATTAGGTTGTCGGTGACAGGGCACTAGGCTGCCCAGAACATGGGATTAACACTGACCGGAGTCGACGGGGAATCGAGAGTGAATTTTGTGGCATTTGTCGATCGAGTTGATCGAGATTGATTAACTTCCTGCCGGAGAAAATTGTGCAGTGAAAGAGAAATACGAAAATGTTAGAGAACTGCTTTAAAGACCGAATACATGCTTACCTTTTAAGGATGAGTTTGATAGGTTACTCTCACTTATTTTTTGAAGTCCCACGAGAGTTGGCATTAAAAAGGAGTTCTTACCTTAACCCTCTAATACATCTCTTCAATTTGAAAAAAATTTAAATAATCAATTAAATTACTTTAATTAATCAATTTGAGATTGGTCTAATGATTCCCTTATTAGACCTCCAAATAGGTGATCCCATGATCAAATTTCAGGTTGAGAGGGTCAACGGAAATTTTCTCAAGGATCCCGGCCTGATAGCAGATTAGTCTTGAGGTGCACTTCAGCTGGCCCGGAGATACTGTTTGTCTATCATATTTTAATTGATATTTTTCACCAAATGTGGTGAGATGAGGTCACATAAAAATTTCTCCTTTTAATTTTTTTTTCCGCTGGCTCATGCAAAAGAAATTAAAGAGGTGTTATTATTATTTCCTTTCCTTCAATGATTTTAAAATTTATTTAACTGTCAATTATAGTATTTATTAATTTTTCCTCATTATGCTTGTTATTGATAAACACGACTTATTATACCATTTACAAATCTAAATTAATGTATGATATTATCTAACTTTTATACACACTCGTATACTAGATACAAATTTGTGCTACGCACAAAAAAAAAAAACAAATATGAAATACTTGAATAAATTTGTAATTTATTATAATTTAATTTATTTAAAATTTGTTAACTGTAAATATATTTCATCAGCATACTATGTCAAATTTACTTTTTTTATTTTTAAAATTTTAAATTATTGGTTCAAAAAATATGACAAATTTTTATTATTAAAATTGTAGATATTGAGTGAGATAAGAGAACCTGAGCGGTTAACAAAAAGATCCTTACTATTAGGATTATAGATATGAGGCGAAAGAAAATGATTAAAATTATTATTTTACTATTAATTTAAAAATAATATACTTATCATAAATTTTAATATATAAATTAGATTAAAGATAAATGTGAAAAATAAAAAAGACACTAAATTCTTCAAATGTTTATATAATAGCATGTATTTTTTAGAGAGAAAAATATATGTAGCACTATTTGGAGATAATGTTTCAAGAATAATACTATCTCATGAATAGTTGTAAAAATAGTACCACTTTACATTCTTTTTTAATCACCTTTTCAAAATTCCCCATAATACCCTTCACATTTTCACCCAAACTCTCCCTCCCTTCTCTCCCTCTCAACCTCGCCTCCTCTTCTTCTTCTTCCTCCGGCCGAATTGTAGCCTCGTCGCCGCCGCTTGCAGCACTAGCGCCAAACGCCCGTCGCCCGGCGCTGCACATCTCCTGTCGCCCGTCGCCCAGCGCCACTTGTCGATCGTCATCGGGCGCTGCTCGTCGCTTGTCGTCGGTGGACGTGAGGAGGAGCGACTACAGAAGGAGAGGAGAGTGGATGGGAGGAGCAAAATTGACTTTTAATAGAAAATGGTGCTATTTTTTCAAATTTTTACAAACCAGTGCTATTTTTACAAGTTTGATAGAGAGTTGTACTATTTTTCACTATTTATACTATTTTTTAATCATAATCTATTTAAGTTTTTAAATATCAGATTACTCTATTTAAGAACCCGAAACAACCTGCTCTCCCTTCCCTATAAATAACGGCTCACTTCCCCTGTATCAATTCTCTCTCATCTCTCTCTTCTATCTTTGGATCTCTGTGTCTGCCTGCTCAGTAACTAACTACAGATGCGAAATCGGCATCACTGACAGCACTCCTTAAGGTGGCTGTGCTCCTGGTCCCGGTGGTGGCACCACCAAGGACGGCATCAGTGACCTGCACGGTGGTGGAGCTGAGGCCATGCCTTCCGGCGTTCATCGGTCCGCCGGCTCCGTCACTGGACTGCTGCAACAAGCTGAAGGAGCAGGTGCCATGCATCTGCGGGAACATGAAGGACCCGAACCTGAAGAAGTACTTTACCGGCCCCAAAGCCAAGAAGATCGCCGACCCGCCCAAATGTTGATTTTTGAAGTACGTATTAACGAAAGAAGTCGTACCATTTCATCGTTCTAATGACCTACTGCTCAAGGAGCGATCTGAAACAATCAAGGGGAGCAAAAGTGAAGGAAGACTTAAATGAAAGATTTTGAAGAGACAAAATAAGGTATCTGGGTAAAACTATAGATAAAATTAGTAAATTTTATGTAGGATTTCTTGTCAAGCAGCGGTAGCAAGGATGGAGTGGCACGCTTGCTACTGTTGCTATCATCTCAGGAGATAGTGGCACGCTTCGTTTCATATCCATGGAGTGTCGGAGTAACGTGGTCTGCCTGTATCATATCACGAGTCAAATTGGCACTAAATAAGTCAGAAATTTTCATCCATATAAAATAAGAACAACAGAAGGTCAGATATACCATATAACATATAACAATTTTAACTTATGTTTCTGTATTATTAAGTTCAGAGTTTAATTTTAGTCTAATTATTTTTAATATCATGTTTTTAAGTTTTGACTGCTCCATGAATGAGGTGGTTAACCCTTCAATATAAATCTCTAATTTCTTTTTTTTTTTAATTTGACCTTTTCTTTTTACTATTCATAACCATTATTAATTCTATTATCAACAAATACGATTCAACATACAACATTTAATCCATCAAATACTTGTACATCATGCACTGTGGTGTAATTACCTTTTTGCCCCCGTAACGGCTCGCCATGCATTGCGATCGTTTTAAGATGCCTCGCGCCTCTCGTGCCCCGAAAACACCATTCACGCCGCTCTCCTTCCCCTATAAATTACCGCTCGCTTTCCCCCTTTCCCAATTCACTCCCATCTCTCTCTCTCTCTCTCTCTCTAGTAATTACAGATGACGAAATTGGCATCGCTGACGGCGCTCCTCACGGCAGCTGTGCTTCTGGTCCTCGCGGTGGCACCAAGGTCGTTGGTGGCGGTGACCTGCGTGGTGACGGAGCTGAGGCCGTGCCTCCCGGCGTTCATGGGGCCGCCGACTCCAACACAAGACTGCTGCAGCAAGCTGAAGGATCAGGAGCCGTGCCTGTGCGGCTACATGAAGGACCCGGCCCTCAGGCAGTACTGGAGCAGCCCCAACGCCAAGAAGATCGCCGACGCTTGCGGCGTGCCCTACCCACCACAGTGCTAATTAATAAAGAAAGTATGAAATCAAATGAGCTCTCTTAAGATAGAACCTGGGAAAGGGAAAACTACTGTGGCGCCGGCTTGCAGCTGTGTGTCATGTGTACTGATACTCCAGCATGTGTACATCCGAAGTCTCCATTAAGGAATCATTATTATTAATGAAAGAAAGAGCTTAATTACCAGTCATCTTATAGCAAAAACTCCTAGCCTGGGCGAGAGCGTTTCCTGTATAATGGACATATCATGTAACTCTGTTGGCAAGGTATCTAAACCAGTAGAATTCAGTTATTTTTAAGATTTTTTAATAAAATTTAAAATGAAAAAACAATCATAAAAAATAAATTGATTTAATTGACTCGTGACAGTATGTTAGTACTGTCATTTAGTATACCCCACTGCGTACACGACTTTCTCTTAGAATGGAATGGTGGTACCACATCAGTATTATGACAGTAATAATTAATTGGGTCTACTGAGCTTTTAATTAATAAATAATGCATAATGCTAAAAACCACCCGTATTTTTGAGAACATGTTCGGTCCGCTCATTCGTAATCATCATCGTATTTTGTTATTTGATGAAAAAAATGTAAATAACGTAAATGATTATAAAAATATAAATTGTAGTCAATGTCTTAAATATATAACCTTTTTTTGGTAATTCAAATATAAATATTAAATCATAAATTAGGAGGGGGGGGGGGCTGGTTTTGTACGTAGATGAAGAAATTAATAGTGAACTAACCTTATTTTTTCTTTATTTAACTGTTATTAAAAATACATCAATAATGGGTATTCTTCCCATTCTTCCAACACACACACGCTGATATGCATCTAACGTGGCCCAGCTCAATTTATGTTGTACTCTCTGAGTTTGAATTTAATTCTTTTATGATTGCATTTTTAAGTCTCTGATAGTTATCTTAAGCAAAAGAAATTAAAGAGGAGCATTATTACTTTTTCCCTTTACTTTGATGAAAGGAACTTTTTAAATTTATTTACCCATTAATTATAATAATTATTAATAATTACTATACTATTTATTACGCTAGTGATTAATTAAAATAATTTAATTGATTATTTAAATTTTTTTCAAATTGAAGAGATGCATTAGAGGGTTAAGGTAAGAACTCCTTTTTAATGCCAACTCTCGTGGACTTCAAAAAATAAGTAAGAGTAACCGATCAAACTCATCCTTAAAAGTTAAGCATGTATTCGGTCTTTAAATCAGTCCTGTAACATTTTATTATCAAATTGATCCGTATTTTTTTATATTAAATTATCATAATTACCACTACTGACAGTAATAATTTCGTATTTCTCTTTCACTGCACAATTTTCTCCGGCAGGAAGTTAATCAATCTCCATCAACTCGATCGACAAATGCCACAAAATTCACTCTCGATTCTCCATCGACTCCGGTCAGTGTTAATCCCATGTTCTGGGCAGCCTAGTGCCCGGTCACCGACAACCTAATTAACGGCTTCCCGCAGGACAAGCTCCCAAGCGCAGCTGTCCATGTTGAGGATGAAACTCAGGTCGATACAGATGAAAGACAGTGCTGCGACTGCGAGGAATGCATCGACAGCGGGCGTGATGCGGGTCTCAAGTCTAAGATCTGTTAAACCAGAGCTTGCATCTCCAACGGTCAAAAGGAAAAGGAGGGAAAAAGAAAGTTCTCCATGGCCCCTCTCTAGACTTAGTGTCTTTTCTTTAGGGTTATTAGTTCACTTTTTTCTTGAGGAATTCACAAATGGTGGAGCCACCAGGTTTGTGATCTCATAGGATTCCAGCTCCACCGTCCGATTTTTGGTGCTTTTAATGATGATCGTGTCAAATAAGCTCTTTATGAATTCCTAAGATATCGTCGATTTCTTTTCGTCGGTGATCTTGCTGAATCCAATGGTTGTTGCACCTACTGCAGAAGCAACCAAACCAGCGGCACTGGCAGTTCAATTCAATACCCTTTTCTGTAGCAAAACCCGAATCACAAATATGATTTGCACTTGGAACTAAACCTGGAAGAACTAATTTTATTTAATACAGTTTAGTTTTGCGGATCAATCCCAACCGCTGATTTCTGAATCAGATGCACATTTCTTACTCTCGTTGTAGGTAGCTGATGATCGGCTAACTTCTGCACAGCCCGGCGAACACTGTTCAGCTAAATCTCTGGTTCTCACGTCCCACAGCACATGGACAAATGAACAAAACCAGATGGTAACCATAATCAACACAACAGAGTGCTGCACAAGAGGGATTCAGTTTATAGACAGAAAAATATAACTTTTCTCCTCTCTTATCCCCAGTTCTAGGTTCCATATCAACTCCAAGAGCTCTTTAAACAGAGTCTCGTGCTGATGGCTGCAAAACATCTGCAAATTCAATGCCCTCCACACCGTAAGAAGCTCTTCTCTCCCCACATATATATGAACATCCTTCATCTCCTTCACAGCACAAATAGCACTTGAAGTATGGTGCTTGGGAATTCTGCAATCCCGGAAAATGGCATGCTTACATATTTGCTTTCCTTTCCCACCTTTCCTTAATATCAAGCCTGAGGAAAACCACGAAATAGAGAGAATAATTAATGCCCAGAAAAACAAGTTATCTAAGTGAAGCCACAGAAGTTGGAATAGTGGTTCCCAACGTTTCAGATCAATCCCAACAGCTGATTCACATAGTCCTATAATAGGTGCTGGCATGAACCCGTTACCACTTGATAATTCTGATTAACCAAATCAAAAGCAATTCTCTTAGAAACTGTAGATTGATATTCTTCACATATACAATCCCAATACGCTGTGTTTCCCGATACAGTTGGCTAGTCTAGCCAGAGGAGAGACCAGGAAGGCTATGCTACTGAATGAGGAAAAAAACCCAGCAATCACCCAGACACAATGATTTTCTATTCTGCAAATCAAAATCAACTTTTCCAAATTCATACCCCCAGTGCAACTTCTGCCTCGTCTTCGATTTGACATCTTTTGTTAGATTCTCTTGTTGTACAGAGATCCCAGGGTCGGACACGCTTGAACATTGAGGCTCTGAATCTTCCCCCAGTGAACATTTGTCCCCGCCATACTTCCATTCGAACTTGCTGGTCACATCTGCAAACCACCAAATCCTAATTAGAGCATCTTTGCATTGTGAGGAAAGTGTCCTTCAAAATCAATGAGACCAAACCTTTTTGCCCCTTTTGCTTCTTTGACTTTGCTTTTATTTGCAGACGCCTCCTGTGTAGCTCCTGCTTGAGAAGACCCAGAAACCTTAGGGGCAATTATTAATGGCAGAATAACAAAAATGGACGAATCTTCTCACACAAATGTCTAGCATGCACGTAAGCGATAATATACACACAAATGGTAAGATGAAGCCCGCCATTCGACCAATGCCTAAGAAGTGTGTATGACAACTCCAGATCCCTGGTTATGTTTCTTGCGTGCAAAGATTCTAATTTGATTAGACCATGGTTGCCAAATTATGAGCACAACTCGGAACACAGTCAGAGAACTGAAAGATGTCTATAAAGAAACAGAACCAACTCATAGAAGGGAATGAGATCATCTATGATGAATTTGTGAAATTCAGACGAATGCTGAGTTTATTATTTAATTGCAGAACACTTCCGACTGATATCATCTGAGACTCTGAAGAGACCACTCTCCAACAATCTAGAAACCCCATCGAATCAATGGAAATCCAAATTTGGGGCTGCAATAACTGATTTGCGAGAGCATCATGAGAAAATAAAACTCCGAGAGGGTAGAACATGCTAATTCATGGTCTCATCGGAGGACGGCGCCAAATATCATCATGAAAGAGAAGGAATTTCACCTGAAACTTGGAGAGCTGGGCCTTGGAAACGCCGGTGGACTTGAAATTAGGCTGCAGAGCAGGGGCTGAAGCTATCGCTGCTTCTCTTCTCTCGTCTTCTTCCTCCTCCATCCCCGGTCCTCTCTCACCTGAACAGAGTGGGGAGCTTGAAGGGCACATTTTCAGCCGATAAGAAATACGCGGAGTTTTGGGCTTTTGGCATGATGATTGGGCGCTCCGGGCCGGTAAATGGGCCGGGCATTCAATAACCCAAGGCCCAATTTAGTATAATGTTGTCACTGATTCTTTTTCCTAATTCAGAGAAAACAGTAAGCTTACAAAAAAATATTTAGTACAGTTGGTATCAATTTTGTCTCCAAGATACTGGAATCTGATCAAAATTTAAGAAATTAAAGCACCGAACTGGGAAGTTGGCGACTTCGATAGAAGCTGTACCTCACGTGCGTAAAATCCCTTAATTTTAAGTTGAAACGATGTTTGCGTATAAATTGCGTTTATTTTTCTTCTTTAATAGAAAAAGATAAATAATTATATTACTATGTAGGGCAGTCTAGCTGAACCAGCCACTCACATTAATCAATGTTTAAGGATCATAGTGGCATGCATGTTCTTGTGACGATCTTCCTTATCGCCCATGCATTCATTACATTTCAAGCCGCAAAAGTGATCAAATATGTTAATGGAGAAATTCTAGGGTATGAAAATCTTAGTCTTTAGTGAGCATATCTCGGGAGAGCTTGACCACCACCTTCCATCAACTGTTCTTTCTTTCCGGTCCATACCACATGGTATTGATTAGATCAAGATTACCCGGTTGCTCAATCCACCGTGAATACTCCGGACCAATTTCCCTTGAAATGGTTCGATGGCCCTTTCACTTGGACAATGGATCGAGACAACTGCCCTTGCGATTTTTTCCAAAGAAGAATTTAATTCATACATGGCAGCATGTTTCAGAGAAATGCAATTCATCCTTGATTAAGTTGCCAATGGACATGACGTTTCCTTTGAATGCAAGTCATTGTCGTACCATGAGCGACATGTCGGCGAGCCTTTCCCTTTTGAATCATTTGAAGGCAATGTATGGAGTTCCCAATCTCCAAAAGTTCGCTGCTAAATTATCCGATTTATCATCGTATCTTTGCATTAGATTTGTTTTCTCATCTTACGTACATCATGATTAAGTACGCTCTTAAGCATGTTTACTTGAGAAAAATTTTAAAATTAAAATTAAGATAATGTCAAGTATTAATTCTTCTTTGATTTTTTCTTTCACATTAGGAAATAATATGCCATAATTACATGAGATCCTTGTAGCCCACGATCGGTATGCAAACAGGTAAAGGATACTACTAATTAAATCTTCACAGGCAAGTTATTCCTCATCATGCCCACCCAGCTAGCATAATTAATTAGTATTTCCTATACACAATCAATCACTCATTCAATTTTCCATAAAAACGTTTTCATTTCTTCTTTTTTTTAATGTATAAAAGGGGTCCGGAAAGAATAGAAGAAGAGACAAAACGGACGCAAGAAGTTTCACGGGTGAGATCGAATCCGGAACTTTTAGGTCACATGGTGAGAACAGCACCCACTGTACTGAGCTCTCTTTCTTAAAAAAAAAAAAAGTTTCCCATTTCATCGGGTGGGTGTTGAGTAATAATTTTATTCTTGACTTAAGATCGAGAGATTCTAATATTTAGTTCTTATAAGAGGAGCTCTCCATATCTCTTCATTTTCGGTTTCTTTTATTTTTTCTAGGCACATGTGTCTCGATGTTCTTTGAATTAACAAATTTGTCCAGACAAATGGGATCATGGTAACTGGGTCCGAGCAATTCTATCAAGAAAATTGATTCCATAATGTTTGATTTACTATTAAACTGACTCGGATGTGATTTAGATTAACTCATAGTATACGTCTAGAAAAATTACCAGTACCTTCTATTATTATTTCACCCAAAAAAAAGTTAATTCAAGGGGGAAAAAGGGGATGGTACCAAAATGAATATTATTATCTCGAATTGCGCTACTCGGGAATTGCTACGAGAACCGGTCGCCACGCTTTTCTCAGCAGCCGCTGGCGGAGAGCTGCCGAAAGCGGCCGGAGAAATCCGTTCCCGCCTCGCCGGGCCGAAAAGCCACTGGAAGGTTCCGCCAGCAAGCGATCGCGGTCTTCGCATCTCGCCTCCGGAACTCCACCCTCGGGCGGGGACGACACGAACAAGTCCTTCAGTTTGTGCCGGGCCTTGAATTCCCGTGAGCTGCCGGGCTCCGGGTCCTCTCCTCTGGCGCCAAGGGTTTCCCCGCGGCGGAGTTTGCGGCGGTTGGTCCTTCCGAGGAGCATGCGGAGGGTCTTACGGCGGCGCAGTTGGATGTCGGGGCTGGCGGCCGGGCTGCGGGTCGGGCTGGGGGCGACGGCGCACTGCGCGGCCAGCTGCTTGAACCTCTGCAGGGTGGTGGCCACCCGCATGGTGTGCGCCGATCCGGCGGTGAGAAAGAACCGAAAGAGAAAGGTGAGGTTGATCGGGGAGGCTGGCTGGGCTTACTTTACGATCGAAGAGGGACGAGACGGGGGAGAGAGATGGCTTGTCATTTTCAATGGCATTTCAGAGGGAATCAATCGTCTATACATGCGCAGTCACGAGAGACAGAGAGTGGGAGGGGAAGAGGGAATAAAGCGAAGAAGACGAAGCGGATTCTTCGACTGTGTGTCGGGCTTGCTGATTAGAGTATCCTGTCTTCTAGGGAGAGAGTTTTCCTTTTTAATTTTTTAATACAATAGTATTTTGTAATAATATCAAGTAATCAGAATTAATTATTATTTATATTATTTGTTTAATTTTTAAAATTATATAAAAAAATTTCTGAAAATAACTACATCTGATAAATAAGTATTATCACGTAATAATAATATTACGTAAATATTTTTCTACTCTTATAAGATATATGATATGACGTGTCATACGTTTTATAGACAAATAGATATCCCAATATTCCAAGCCAAAAAACAGATGTTCTAATATATTGATACACAGCATTTGTAATTTATTTTACTATTTTTACTAAAATAATAAATTTGATTAATTTGTGACATATTTAATGTAATATGACTTGCACAAAGTCTACCAATTATCCTGTCTCGAATCAATGAATTTTTAGTAAATAAATAATTACTTGAAGTCATTCTTATTAATGTAATGTGAAATAGGAATATTTACCCTTTTTTTATTGAACTTGCCATTCACACCATAACACGTGGCAGGCTAATCTCATTTTAGAATCCATGACTTTTAATCTTTTCTGGATTACCAAGTAAATCCATTATTCTAAAGCAGCTCAGCCGCGGAATAATCAAAATGACTTATATTCAAGTAATCTGACACTTACTTTCCTTGAGCGAAGATGACAGATTCGAGTTTTTATAAATGAAAAAATTTTATATTATAGAATTTTATTTCTCATTAGATCAACACGTCAGCTCGAACCGGGAAACTTCTAATTGTTGTTAAATTCATGGCTATGGCATGGAAAAAATCTTAACGTAATTTTATCTCACAATAATATAATGAGAAAGAACAAATTAGATTTTGGATATGGAAACTCGCTGTCTTTTATGTTGTCTTTGTACATACGGACTGTTGCTTGGTTTCATTTGAAATGAATAATCGGGTCACCCGAGGGATTGATGGGCCGACTGCATCTTCACATATGCTTCTGCAACTTACATCAGATACTTTGGAAAAGGAGAAAAATAATTTATAATACAGAAGAAGAAGTTTTACCTGAAAATGCCTCTTACATCCTAGGAACATGTCCATTGCATACCTCTGTCCCAGTTTTTGTACAGTGTCAGCCAAGGTGGAAGATGCGGCCACGACCTTTAAACAGAGTTAGGGGTTGGGGATTCAGCAGAATCGGGCGAAACCGGGGGAGGAACATTCTTCAGGAGCCCGACAATGTCGGACTGAATGTCGATCACCTCAGGTTTCCTAGTCCTTGCAGTTTCCCTCTCAATCCCGAAACCTGTCAGGCCATCAAGCACTTCCTGGATAACCTCTGCCTTCTCCCCGCTCACCCGCTTCTTCCCTATCTCCCGGAGCGACTCGAGCACTTCTTCCATGATGGGCCTCGCGTCCCGATCCTCCTGCAGGCACCGGAAAGCCAACTCCGCCACCATTGTGACTGTCTTCCTTACAATGTAGTCTGTACCAAACCCCAGCTCAGGATCGACAAGCTCGTGCACTGCACAGTTCTGAATCCTATTGACTGCCATGCTGGCTAAGTTTATGTCATGCCGATGCCTGTTGGTGTCGACAGCAGGCTTCGATGATATGAGCTCGCACAGGACGACTCCAAAGCTGTACACGTCGCTCTTGTCGGTTAGGCTGTAGCACTGGTAGTACTCGGGGTCCACGTATCCGGGAGTTCCCTGCGGAGCTGTTGACACGTGGGTGACATCTGTCGGGAACAACCTCGAAAGGCCGAAATCCGCCACCTTGACGTGGAAGCTCTTGTCAAGTAGGATGTTATTGGTCTTCACATCCCGGTGGATCACATCGGATGTGTGGAGATATGCCAGAGCATCTGCTGCCTCTATGGCGATATCCAGCCGGGCACGCCATGGAAGAGGACCTGAAGTAGCTCGGTGCTTCCCAAAGAGATGATCAGCCACCGTCCCATTTGAGATGTATTCATAGACTAGGAGAAGCTCCCGGCTCCTCCTCGAAGTGCATCCATGGAGCTTCACAAGGCCCGGGTGCTGCAGTCTTGTCAAAATCTCGAGCTCGTTCATGAACTGCTCGACTCTCTTCAGGTTGTGCTCGTAGAGGCGTTTAACTGCAACTGCTCGCCCGTCACGGAGCTTACCTGCACAAGTAGGTACAAGTAAAGACCAAGTGAAACAACTTCAAAATGTGCGAGACAAATTATCAGCCTAAATATGTATATAGCTCAAGGAGAGAAACAAGTGTGCTGTGCCGGGCATTATTACCATAGTAAACAGTTCCGAAACCTCCATCTCCAAGTTCTCTAGATGGATCAAAATTGTGGGTTGCTTCTTCGAGCTCCTTGTAACTGAAAACTCGAACTCCAAAATAAGTACTTCCATTCCCGAGACCAGAATTTGAAGAGGGTTCCAAAAGTGTACTTCCGGAGAAACTGCTTGCAGAAACAAGGAGGCTCTTGCTCGAGGGAGTGGGAGGAAGGTCCCCAATTGTTGTTGAAAACGATGATTTTTTTGCTCTCTTTCTCCTTAATAGAAAGAAGAGCAACCATCCCAGCGGAATCCCGACCATACCAGCTCCTCCTATAGCAATGCCTGAAACAATCAAACACACACTTGCAGAAGTTTATGGTTTGGCATGGAGTAACTAAATTGGCACCACAAATCTGTCGTTTCTTGGAAAGTACATTACCTATGCCGAGTGATACTTTTCCTTTGTTCCCTGCAAAAGATGATAAACAAGAGAAAATTATTAGCCTAGTCAGACAATCTGTCAATTTAAAAATTAATGATATCAGCCACACATTGGAATATAGAAAGAAAATCCGATAAACAAAGATGATTCCTCCACTAACTTCCACTTTGACAATATTGAATCAGTATTAGCTGTGCCCGGTAGGTATTCTTTCAAAAAGTCAAATTACAGGGAAGCTGAAGATACAGATGACTGAATATGCCCGCTGCCAACAATGTTCACAGTCGGATTCATTTCTATCCAATCCAGCATCAATGTTATTCTTGATAGTGGAATACGGGCTTGTTTCCCATTGATCAAAGATCTATGCAGCCGTTGGATGCAAGAGTCATAAATCCTAGTTGCAGATAGCTTTGCTAATGAAGAATCATAGTTTTCTTCATCAAACATCAACATACTACTGAGTCTCAATCCCAGTATAAAAAACCATGCAATGGCATAGCCAATTTGATGTTTCTGCTCTTCATAGTTCTTGTCCAATATGCCCTAAAAAACTATTGAATATGAAGGTATGAAAAAGATTGTAATTACCCTGCCGGGGCTGGCCCCGCGGAGCTGCAGGAGAAGATGTGGAAGTGGAAGCACAAGACTTGGAACCGTAAGACTGTCCCGGGCAAAAGCACGTTGTCCCATTTGCATAAGGATCGTACCCACAAACTCCAGTAGACTGCACGCATTCACTGCAAGCTTCATCGTCCACCTTCAGCTTCACCTCAAACCCCTCTTGCAATACATACTGCAAATCGAGTGAATTGCTGTTCCAAGTAGTGGGAACAGCACCAGGAACAGGAACGACAACGCTCGCATTACACCGCGAAGGCCCGTTGACTCCTGGTAATACATAAACACCTGTGTCCAAGCCATTACCTCGGCAATTGAAAGGAGCCGGGAATGAGGAGGACATCGAAGGGCAGCCGTACAAGAAGCTTATGTTCATGTAACCCTCAGCCAAATCGAAGAGCCCCGAGTCGAGCGTGGTGTTGAGGTATTTCGTCAAACATATCCCGTTCAAGAAGTCCTGCCTTGCGATCCTGAGGAGCTGGGTCGCCGGCTCTATCCCAAGGACCAAGTACTTCACGTCCGCGATCGAGAGGAATGTAGAGTTCTCCTCGCAGGTGAGCTCCAATGGCGGGTACCCACATCCGTACGGCCTGTTACCTCCCCAGAAGGGGAAGGTCACGCCACTGATGTTCCCGCAGCTGAAAGAACCACTACAGCTCGAGAACAAGCTGCTGCTCCCAGAGGACAGAGGAACACTGATCAGGATCAGGGGCAGGACGAACGAAGGGAGATAAATAGAAGAGAGCGACGCCATGGTGGTTCATGTGGGTGTTGGAATCTTAAGGAAAAATGTTGGGTAGAGCTAAAAGAAGAAGAAGGTTGATGAGATCACATCACTGGTGTTGAAGAAATTGATAGAAGGGAGAGAAAAAGAATTGAATAATGGGACGCGTTCAGTTGACTAGATGGAACCCTTAACCATAAGACTATTTAATTGTGTGAGAGTGGTTGAGCGTTTGTGCAGTTGAGTGATCAACCTCCATACACTTAATTTTATCATGAAACCGTCAGCTCCAAGAAAATGTCCAACCCATGACCTCAATTTTTCATCATCAATGCTGCTACTCAGATTTTTATTCTAAATTAAGATCATCCATTAATTTGAATAGCTAATCAACATTTGGGAGGGAAGGGGACGTTGCAACCGCCGGCAACCTTTCTGACATTGGGGTTATTCTAGAACTTGTTGAGAGCTGGGTCTCTCACGTACCCACAAAGGCATGGCTTCTGCCCATTCAGCTTCCGGCAGCACTGGGGCATCGACTCTGCTGGCCTGTCAGCGCCGGCAGACAACAGATCAGCTCCGCCACCAAACAGGTCACCGACTCCGCCCCCGGGGCCACAACCATCGCCAGAAGCAGTGCAGCTACAGTGAGGGCCATCGACCACTGGGACCTCTTCATCATGCTCCATTGCTTCGTCTGATATATTCACGATTAAATATAAAAATTTAAATATTTTATCCAGTACTATTAACCTCCTTTTCACCAATTAGGGAAAAAAAAATTGGCCTATAAGATTGAGAGAGGGGGTAGAGGTGTGAGATGGAATTGGCGGAGGGAGTTTATAAGATTGCTAGGGGGGCGCGGAGGTAATTTCACATGCAATTTGGGATTTGATGATTTTAATAATAAGAAATAAAAAAAGGAAAAATATTTGACAATCTTATCTTATCATGTGATGTGATGAAAGATCAATCAGATTATAAAAATAAGTGAGTGTCAATTGTATGAATAATTACTATATTTTTTTCTAATCAAATTAACTTTATTGATAATTTCTTATTGTATTATTACAAATTATGACATTTGCTTAGATTTTGTTCAAAGGGAGACTAGTCTGTCCTCGAAAAGATGAGAGGAAAAATATTTTTCTGTGAAGATTTTAACCGAGGAAAAAAGTCAAATAAAATATTAATGAATGACATACCAAAAAAGAAAAGGGAGTAATTAGATTATATTAATTAGTTTGCTATTCATCAAATTTATTTGTTCTTTGATAAATTCTTTGATAATCCTGCTTTATTATATAAAGCGTGGGAAATACCAATAAATTCATAATGTATGAGTAAATTAATATTAATTTTCCAGTAATTAATATAATTATTGTAAATCGGAATAATTTTATTAGTGAGGGAAAGTATGCCATTTTTTCTATAAATTACGTCTTTTTTTAACCCGTCGATCAAAATTAAGTGATGGATTTACACGGAGTAGGACAATAGAAAAATTTCTCCTTCACGAAAGCGATCACTTAAATCTCATTCGCGTGTTATATCGAAGAGACTTGAATGTTCAACGATTTGACGAGAGATATTGGCGTGATTCAAACATGTCATGAGTTCTCGTAGAAACTCGAACAATTCGACAGCAGGGCAATTGCGAGACTGGTAATTCACGCTTAGCTATTTTGGTAGGTAATTTAATTAGCAGTTACCGTCCGTGCACGCGAAATTTTCAACTTATCGGCACTAATAAATTACCCGATGTAAAACTCTTCAAGTATCAGTTGATTTTAAGAAGACATCGGAATTAACATTTGGGTGGGTAGGGAACGCCGCAAGCGTCGGCGACCTTCTTGGCGTTGGGGTTGCTGAAGTGCTGCCCGAGGGCAGGGTCCTTCAAGTACCCGCAGAGGCACGGCACCTGCTCCTTCAGCTTGGTGCAGCACTCCGGTGTCGGAGCTGGCGCACCGATCAACGCCGGAAGGCGAGGCGCCAGCTCTGTCACCGTGCAGGTCACCGCCTCCGACCTTGGTGCCGCCGCCAGTACCAGAAGAAGCACAGCCGTCGCAAGGAGTGCTGTCAACGGAGCTGATCTCGCCAGCTGTTGTTAATTCCTAAACGAACAGGCAGAGATCCACAGAGACAGATGGTTGAGAGCGAATTGGTACGAAGGAAGGGAAATGACATTTAAAGGGTGTGGGGAGCAGGTTGATTGTTTTTTTTTTTTTTAAATATATATTAACTGATATCCAAAAATTTAACGATCTTCATCGACGCGATACGGCTAATGTTTAAGGAGAAATTTTTAGATGAGTCGGGTTTATGAACGAGGTGATAAACTCGACCGATAATTATTTGATACGCTGATAAAAATGCCACTCATATTTAAAAATAAGTATTATAAATATATATATATAAAAGTTATACGACACCTTTTACCCTTATATTAAATAATTATTAGATGAGTTCATAGATAATGTAATGAGCTCCATTTAGATAAGAATGCATGACAACCCTTACAAGGGTAGAAAGGTAAATTAGACCGAACCATTAGTAACTTTTTAGTATCGAGGGAGAGTCACAAGCGTAATAAATAGTATAGTAATTATTAATAATTATTATAATTAATGGGTAAATAAATTTAAAAAGTTCCTTTCATCAAAGTAAAGGGAAAAAGTAATAATGCTCCTCTTTAATTTCTTTTGCTTAAGATAACTATCAGAGACTTAAAAATGCAATCATAAAAAGAATTAAATTCAAACTCAGAGAGTACAACATAAATTGAGCTGGGCCACGTTAGATGCATATCAGCGTGTGTGTGTTGGAAGAATGGGAAGAATACCCATTATTGATGTATTTTTAATAACAGTTAAATAAAGAAAAAATAAGGTTAGTTCACTATTAATTTCTTCATCTACGTACAAAACCAGCCCCCCCCCCCCCCCTAATTTATGATTTAATATTTATATTTGAATTACCAAAAAAAGGTTATATATTTAAGACATTGACTACAATTTATATTTTTATAATCATTTACGTTATTTACATTTTTTTCATCAAATAACAAAATACGATGATGATTACGAATGAGCGGACCGAACATGTTCTCAAAAATACGGGTGGTTTTTAGCATTATGCATTATTTATTAATTAAAAGCTCAGTAGACCCAATTAATTATTACTGTCATAATACTGATGTGGTACCACCATTCCATTCTAAGAGAAAGTCGTGTACGCAGTGGGGTATACTAAATGACAGTACTAACATACTGTCACGAGTCAATTAAATCAATTTATTTTTTATGATTGTTTTTTCATTTTAAATTTTATTAAAAAATCTTAAAAATAACTGAATTCTACTGGTTTAGATACCTTGCCAACAGAGTTACATGATATGTCCATTATACAGGAAACGCTCTCGCCCAGGCTAGGAGTTTTTGCTATAAGATGACTGGTAATTAAGCTCTTTCTTTCATTAATAATAATGATTCCTTAATGGAGACTTCGGATGTACACATGCTGGAGTATCAGTACACATGACACACAGCTGCAAGCCGGCGCCACAGTAGTTTTCCCTTTCCCAGGTTCTATCTTAAGAGAGCTCATTTGATTTCATACTTTCTTTATTAATTAGCACTGTGGTGGGTAGGGCACGCCGCAAGCGTCGGCGATCTTCTTGGCGTTGGGGCTGCTCCAGTACTGCCTGAGGGTATTGAATTGAACTGCTAGTGCCGCTGGTTTGGTTGCTTCTGCAGTAGGTGCAACAACCATTGGATTCAGCAAGATCACGGACGAAAAGAAATCGACGATATCTTGGGAATTCATAAAGAGCTTATTTGACACGATCATCATTAAAAGCACCAAAAATCGGACGGTGGAGCTGGAATCCTATGAGATCACAAACCTGGTGGCTCCACCATTTGTGAATTCCTCAAGAAAAAAGTGAACTAATAACCCTAAAGAAAAGACACTAAGTCTAGAGAGGGGCCATGGAGAACTTTCTTTTTCCCTCCTTTTCCTTCTGACCGTTGGAGATGCAAGCTCTGGTTTTCAATTTCTTGCCCTCCTTTTTCTCTATAGAAGACCGCCGAATCATTTTCTCCTTGAATTCGAGAATCTCCACAAAACAGAATTCGAGAATCTCCACGAAACAGAGGAATCCATTGTCGATCTGATCAAGATATGGCGGAGGCCACACCCCTGCAGAACTCCCACCAGCACAATCAATTCTTTCAGCCTCTCTTGGATGACGCCCTTGACCTCCTTTCCCCGCTTCCCCCTCGAAGTTCAGACGCGGTTACCATGGAGAGGGGGCCTAGATACAGAGCATACTCTGAGCTGAGAGAATCAAAGCTGAGGATGAGGCATTCCGGTCGACGACAAGAGCAAGAACAAGAAGCTGGGGATCGGGATTTCAAAGTCACCCCACCCGGGAAACAGGTCAGGTTTCAACTGGATTCGGAAACTGTACGAAAAGGGTCCTCCATCTTGGCCCAATCTGTCCCTGACTTCTCCAACGCTTTGAGGAAGGAGAATCGAAAACCGTCCAGTAGGGGGTTTGAGTTAACCCCACCGTCGAAGAGCTGGACAGGAGCGAACAGCTTAGGGGCAAATGGGAGAGGGAGCAAGTCCGCCGGTGCCGGAGAGAAGAAGGGAGGGGGAGGGGGGCTGACCATGAGGAGAAGTTATGCGAACCTTGATGAGTTGAAGGGATTGGCCTCTGCTGCAAGGAATGCTATCAACAATGGAAGTGGGACTTCACTGGGACAAAGAAAGTTCATGTTTTGAATTGCTTCCATGTGCGGATTGAATTGGCAGATCAGCTCCAATAATCTGTGCTTCGGCTTTGTTGCGATGGTTGTGCTGTCAGAGAAATGGACCTGTTTTGATCCTGTATTTCAAGTGTCTTTTTTCTTTATTACATCTGTGATGGATTCATGAACGATGAGAATTTGCAAGTGACGCATGTCATCGAGAGAAATGAAGAATTACCTGAACAGAGACATCATTTTAGGAAACAACTTATCACCAAATCACATGCTGATTTCGTTAATACGATATCTGATAATTAATGATAAAACGCTAAGGTAATAGCTGTCACGAGTTTCAAACAGTGCTACGTACAGGTTGGAATGAAATGCTGCTGTCGGCAGAATCCTCACATCCTCTTTTGCTAGAATGCCACATCCACAAAAAGACAGATCTTCAAGGGCTGGAGAGAAGTGAACTAAACGGAGTTCTCAGCTGCACAGCAAAATATCATCTACAATTTCTTCCATCATGCTCTGAAGTATATACCTTTCAATTTCACAACCATTCTCGAGCGCCTCAATGTCGAAATCTACCCATTTGCCAAGAGAATGACTCATCTCCCACTCTATCATCTCATCAACGCTCATCCCACTTAAAGCGGTCCACATTTTAAGTTCCTCTTCAATATCCCGAACCAAAGTCTTCTTGTTAAAGAGTGAGAGCAGTCTTCTCCACCCTTGGTATCCAAAGTTAGAGCAAGGGTGATACTTCAACTCTATGCATTCTAACAAGCAGTCAAAGAGAAACTCCTTGAGTTGCTTCCCCTCTTTCAAATCCACTAAACCATCAAACCAACCGGTATTCATCCATGCAGAAATGGCAAGAGATTCAAGTTCATAGAACAGAGGACTGATGATAATATTTTCCGTACCGGACCAACTCAGGCAAGTAGTACCAGAAAACAGCATTTCAGAATGCAGAAAAACTTCCTTAGCATAGGAGAGTTTGCTTCCTGATAGCCTAACCCCAGCAAGATTGAGTTGACTT
Organism: Lagerstroemia speciosa; assembly: GCA_037672795.1. Taxonomy (NCBI): domain Eukaryota; kingdom Viridiplantae; phylum Streptophyta; class Magnoliopsida; order Myrtales; family Lythraceae; genus Lagerstroemia; species Lagerstroemia speciosa. The sequence continues at coordinate 8,830,076 of CM075289.1, read as the reverse complement.
AGCACTCTATTGATGCAGCTGATAAGATTGATCGTGACGTCCAGATGGGCCCCATCTTGCTCTAGTTTTATTGCAGAGTCAGAAAGATCACCATGAGGTTCTAGTTGTTGTGGAAGATCCCAGGGGAAGTCCATAAAATCGATCAGCGAATTGATCCCTGAAAGGACAAAGATGTTTGAATAAATAAAAAAGTTTTTTGATAAAAAAAATCAAAAGGTTGGAGAAGTAACTAAGATGTGCTACATATGACCAAGAAGGGTCAGCTAAAGTTTATTCACATAGAGGAGTACAGATTCAATTATCTTGAATTCTCCTAATTCTCATGAAATCTTTCAGATTAAACAAAGGGAAAGAACCACAAGATTGATCCAATTTAAGAATCTATTAGTTCTGATACTTTCTCAGTTATTTGCACAAAATGTCATTATTTATAGATTTCAGAGGTTTGTACCTGATCTATCATCCAAACTGCTTGAAACACAACTATCATTTGAGAATGACGCATCGAGAACCGATCCAGGGCTAAAGTGGTTGGTATCACTGGGAAGTTCAATTAGTGATCCCTCTTTCCCTGATTTAACCTGGACCAGGAAAAACTAGAGCTGCAATTTATAAAGATTTGGGAAACAAAGAAATGTAATTTTGCTGAGATATATAAGGATGTAATAGGCATTCTTTAAAACAAAAACGAAAATAAACAAAGAAATATTTTTTTCTGGGACTCATGAGAATATAAGGACATGCTTTGTTTTTTATGATAAGATGCGCTTTCAAATAAAAGGAAAACTATACCATGCTGAAGCAATATAAAAGAAAGAAAGACAAAATAACTGCACCTGGAAAGCCTTGTTGGTGTCAAGCACATCACAATCTCGTGATAGAGTGGGATCGGCAGTCAAAGCAGCTATCAATTCTTGAAGAATCATACTGGTAGATCGTTTTGGCGTAGTGGACCCACTAGTTGTGTCTTCATCTTCTTGGGATATCAGTTCTTTCAATTTCTGTTCTAGAAGGGCACCTAAAGTATCCCCACTCATGGCCAAGTGATCCTGAAAGGAAGCTTTCTTATTGCTCCCTTCCAACACAGTCGTCCCCGAATCATCACTCTCACGAGCAGAACAGGACTTCCTTAATCTTCTATCGTCAGTTTCTGTGGAGGAACTGGTGTTTTGCTTCAATGGAGAATTGAATGAGAAAGAAATAACACTACCCTTATCGCTGGTTTGGCGACTGCCAGTGACTGTCACAGATGTAACTTTCTTCTGTTTCCCAGTCACAGAATTGCAGGAATTTATACCTGCGACAGGTTCATTTGAGCTAACAGTCCTCATCCTTCGAACTGGAGACCTTAGATGAGAGACAGAGCCATCTCTTCGGCCACGAGATATTCTCATTGCATCAATGCTAGAGCACTCGGCCTTACTTAGGACCCTTGGGCGGGTCTGACCACTGAGGCTTCGGTTCAAAGCCACAAAATCCTTCGTCCTGCAGACAGAACTTGCTGCTGAGGAAGCCCTTCTGCTCTTCAGTGTAGCAACTGAAGATGGCTTGTCCCTAGGAGGAGCACTCTTTATAGTAGCCAAATGCTGTGGTTTTCGGCATTCTGAAGGAAATCTTTTACCATCCTTTAGAGATATAGACTCCTCTTGCCTCATCTTAGAAAACAGCTTCTCCGTGTCAACAACAGGAACAGTTGGATTCATTTTATAACTGACAGAATCCCGATATGAAACACTGGAGAATCCAGAGGAACTCGAAGCAGGAGTGTATTCCATTCTCTGATCATCCACGTATTGACTTGCATTAGATTTATGGAGCACAGGACTGCAGTTAACATAGGGAGTTTTCTCCATAGCCGAGCTCTCTACAGTCACCTCACAACCAGGAACACAGTGCAATGATTCAGAATAAGTTAGCGCACATCTTTCCCTGTTTCTGGCCTGCAAACCTGGTTCCAGAATCCTAGAAGCTACACCTATTAACCGAGATTTGTGAGACACACTCTTTGAGGAAGAAATCCTTGGGCCTTTCACGTGAGGTGCAAGCTTTGGAGGATTTTGCTTCCTACATTGGGACAAAACTCCCCTAATCTGCAGGGCTTCAGCCCCAAACCCTGTGATTGCTTGTCTCTCTGAGAGTCCAGTCTTCTGCAGTTTCTGTGGCCTTTCATGTCTCATCTGTCCTTCCTCCACATTCATCTCTTCTCTTCCTAACCCCTGGTCGGTTACCACAGATTTGCTGACTTTATCATCATTATTTTTGCATGATGACGCATTCTTCACCTTTTCCCGATGCACAGAGGGCATCGATTCAAGACCCATGAGCCTAGCAACCAAACCAGGTGTTCCCATATCATGCTTTCTTTCAATGTCAATGCATTTGGTTTCTCTCAAATTTGGAAAACCCCCCTCATTCTCATCAGCAATCTAACACCTCGCAACAAACACCAGAAAAGGGAAAACGGTGAATAGGCATTTAATACTGTGGACCATTTCAAGAAAAAACAAAACAAAACAACTAATGCAGCTGGAGAGTCGGAGACAATCTCACATAATGAAGTTTAGCTATTGGCATCTTCTCATCTCCCTTAAAGTTCCTAGTCACTTGTTTTGGACGTGCTGTTACATTGGAGTGAAGAAAGTTAGCTGATGGCCTAAGCAAATCTGGAAGATTGTTGAAAAAAAACGTTCTAGCTTGGTAAACATAACTTTCTATCTCAAACCTGCCCTGTACAAGATCTTCTTAAGGATATGGAAAGTTTAATCGTTTTATGATAGATTGCATCAATAATGGTTTGAAATAATCAAGGAGATCAAGGTCAAGGAGAAGATACCAGGAGGAAGCAACTTCCTGGAGAAGAGCTTCTTCTTGGCGAACCTCCTTTGCCAGTCAAAAAGACGAAACAAAATGCCCACACAGCCTCCATGTGGCTTTGGGGCTTGCCGTTTCTCCACCATGGCCAAAGACGGTACTGCTTTTGCTGCCTCATCACCCATCATCGTCTCTCCAAACACCATTCTAGAAACCTGAAAGTCCTAGCTTCAGCATTCGCTTCTAAATCCACGATCTAAAACCCACAGGCTCCCCCAACCTTCAAGAATCGCTCATTTTCCCCCAATTGAAGAGCTGGAAGGGGACGAGGGATCGGAGGAGGAGGACTCTGCTCTGTCAGAAGAGCGTTTATCACTGTCCTGTTCTGATGAACTGAGAATGGTAAAAGCAGAGCAAAGCCTGAAACTGACAGCAGCAACAACAACAACAACAATAAGAAGTCATGGAGAGAGGATAGAACTTATCACAACAAGGGAAAGAACAGTTCTGAATAGAGAACGGAAAAAAGAACAGACAAGAGCTGCAGAAGATCGTCCATTTCAACCATGACATGACAGTACCAGTAGATTGGGTCATATGACCCAAGGTGACCATAGAATTTCTCAAGAATATCTTTTGCCCAAAACGATTTATTGAGGGGGAAAATATAGCAATGCTGTCCTGTACGAAAACGAACAAAGTTTATAAATGAATCAAGGAAATTTCATGCATTAGTTGAGAAGCTTACATTCATAACCTGACGCGGACAAGAGCGTGAAATTCGAAATCTTTACTGAAATCCCAGCATCGTGAGAGCTCTGAGCTAACCCCACCCACCACTGTATTTCGCGCAAAGAAACCAAAATGAAGCTGCAATGAGAGGTGATTTTGCCGGGTAGGGAGCGAAAGCTACAGAGAAGACAATGAGGTGGAGGGATTTAATGATGGTGATGACGACGAGCAAATCAAATCAATCGAAAGGGAGAGGGGCGGAACCAAAAGGTAAAAGTGCAGTGGATTTCACGGGATTCCCTCCCGTCAATTTCCTGTGCAATGCGGTGGCGGAGAGGACCGAACCTGTGCAATGCCGTAGCGGGAACGATCGAACAAGCTTGAGGCGGAGGCAGGCTCTGCGACTGATGCGTCCGCAGCCGAGCCGACGAAAGGAAGACAAGCTGTCCCGCGCTATCACCGTCTGCTGTGCCTTTGGTCAGTGACTTGGCAGCTAGGAGGAGAATGGCGAGACTGCATTGAAAGCGCGCGTGGGATAAAGTGCAGCGATTGCAACTCACGCGCGGTCAACAGCCTCTTGTAATAATACGTTCTTTATCCTGTTATTTTCATTTTTAAATATTTTTTTGTTATCTTCCAGAATTATTATTTAAACAAATAAAAACGTGAGGAAATAGCTGCGACGTTTCCTTTCATTTTTTCCCTAATTTAAGAGATGATTTTAATATTAAATATTAAATTTAATTTAAGATTAAGGATAATTAAGACATTCGAAAGTATGTAATAACATTTCCTCTTTAATTTAAATACCCAGTGCAAAACATATTTATCTTTATTACTAAATGTATTCACCATGAATTCATTTTCTCATGAATTTCCATTCTTGATTAATTATATAACTTACTACCTTTCGAACAAAAAAAAACTTATTGCCAAATATGTTTGTAGTTAACCCCAAATTTAACAATTGACACAGTAAAATTCCTACAATTTTTAATAATTAATTTTATATGTATTAAATTTTGAATAATTTTTTTTTACATATAAAAATTATAAAGATTAAAAAGAAGAGATATAAAATAGGCACGAGAATTTTTTATGGGATGATATTTGGCAGGTCTCGACGATGTCCGGAATTCTAGGCCGTCGACGAGGAGGAGCGCGTGCGTACTGTCAAACGCCGGCGGCAATGTCCGCGGCGGGGGGGTTGAGATGGCTTCACTTCACGCGCCGCGAGTATCGAAACAGCACAAACTCGCGGCCGCCTCTTCTCCGCGCGTTGGGGTGGTGTGGGGGTGTGACCGTAATTTCCCAGCTGGCTCAAGTCCAACACCAAGGTCCTCGAGAAGGGGGACAAGTCTTCGGTTTCAGCGCTGACCTTCGTGGGGGATGAGCAAAGGGATTCCCCTAAAGCTGCGTCGTTTCACTACAGAAAATGAGAAACCGAGTCCGTGAGTCCCCGTGAAAGAGACAAAACTGTAACGAATACGAGGCAAATGTTTTAGAGCCGTTACGTTCCTCCTAATATTTTTCTGATCTTACTAAGAATAATTAGTTTAAGATTTAGACTTAGATTTTTTTTTAAAAAATAAAAACGTATGATTAGAAAAATTTTATCTTAATGAATCCACTTAACTCGAGTCTCGTACTGAGCATTTAAGTATGGGTCAGCCTGTGGCTGTCACGAGCCAAACGATGGAACCGGCTAAGGGTTATATCATTATTATATCAGTATCGCTTACGTAATATATCCGTTCAATCACGATTTAACATGTAATCAACAATTATATAATTATAATTATTAAATCCTAAAAAATCTTAAGTAAATGATGAATTCTAATAAAAATAGTATATAAATATTAAAAAAATAAAGATTTATAATAGAAATGTAAAATGTTGATGACCAAGAGTGTCTCTTTCTCTTCCTTTATCTACGGGATGAAATGAAATTTAGAAAGATCGGGACGGTCATTTCGATTCCTTTTCACGCAACCGAACAAGAGAACTGCAACGGAGGTTAGAACGACTATTCGTATTTGATTTTATCTCATCATACAGACAAGCTTATGATTATTATGCGATAATCATGATCATTTTCTTTCCACGGACTTACCATGCCATGGTAACACAAAATCACTTTATAAAAATTTTTTAAATTTGAAATTGCACGTGTAATTATCTCACTCTAATCTTCCTTTTGCATTCATTTCGTTCGATTGTCTCCCCCTCACTCAATTATGAAAGAAAAATACTTACAGACATCAATCATTACACTCTCTACTTCTTTCTCAAAACCACAGTACTTAACAGGTAAGATGCTTTAATTTGCATGAAACCAGAGGGAAGATGAGTGATTTTACGGTTCGGTGATTGAACCGTTAAATATATTGAGAATGTGATTATGAATTATCGAATTCTTTCTTTTAACTTGAACAATTGATCGTGAACTGTCGAATTTAACTACCAAATTGTCCGTTGATGGTTATGATACGATGTTTCATTTGCCGAACTGCATGATGTGTCGTGCGAGCTGCTCAATAATCGACAACTACGATGCTGGGCTGTCTATTCTCTTTACTATACGCAGAGACAACGCTCGCGCTGACGGCACTGCTACATCACGAAACTCATCACCGTTGGGTGTACCCACCAGGGCAAGGGGCCTCATCCCACTACGCCGCGGGACCGCCTCCGAGCAACGATGACCGGACAGTTCGATTTCAGAGTTCAGAACGATCCTCCAACCACAGGGAATGGCAAAGGTCGGAAATTTTTTGTGGTGTCGGCGATGACATGAACACCGCGCGCGCGCGCGGTAATTCCATCAACCTAATAAGGTATTAACTGCTTATTAGTGAATTGACAATTCATGAAGAAATTGATCGTGAACTTGTGAACGTAAAGAGAATTCTGTTACGGACGAGGGATTTGATGCAGCGATATTATTTTCGATTTAGAATTAGGAGATTCGAAATTCAATTCCTATTATTAAAACTTTGATACTCCGTAATTCTCTTCCTCCTGTATTTTAGACCCACTGGCTTTCTTTGTGAGGTGCAAGATATTCATTCCAGCTGAGCCTACAAGCACTAGGCTCCATTTCCACCTAAAAGCCTATAGTGTTAGGCAGTGGTATTCAATTCTTGTCTCTGCCCTCCCTTATCAATGAATTCTCACTTGACACGTGCCATTACTCCGCACTCAGCCCTGCGCGTGATATCAGTCCATGTTGAAACCGGCTCTGTTACCATGTATACTATTCTACCTCGTCTCATGGTAAAGGTGTATAGAACACTCCTGTCCCCATGTTTCCTACCTGAAATTAGCCATTCTCAACACTTCTAAGTAGCCCTTTCGTGCTCTGGATGATCGTGGCAAAACTTCGAACGATTGTATGTATGATAACAAGCAAGCCATTTAGAGAGCTGATATAGCAATCCTCCGTTGTTACTACTACCAATAAGAGAAACATTCTTCCATGATTGCTCTTATCTTCCCTGCCGTGTTCCGATCGCTGGACGTGAAGAACTGAAGAAAAAAAGATAGCAGCCTACATAACTTAACAGCTGGAATTCCTGGTCTTGTTCCTCTCGTCTCACTGCATCTTCCTCTTCCACCACCAGCACCCTGCTCCACCCAGCCTCCGTTTGCGCCTTGTCCTCTGCTTCTTTTCCCTTCCCTTCTCCTTCCCTTCCCGATTCGATCTTCTTTCTTTCTCATCTCCTGGATCCGCTCCTTCTGTAGCTTCTTTACCTTCAACCTGCAACACATGGATCGGTAAATATTCGATGCGTAAACTGACTTTGGTTCTGTCTACAATAGTTCTCTGTACTGTCAATTATTGCAGCAGCCCCAACAACTTCGTTCTATCTGGTAAATGGTATTGATTAGTCTATGTAAAGGATAAAAGCTTGGTCCACCGAGAGCATTAAGATTTGTTTTTGTGACTTTCACTAGCTTGTTACATCCCTGTCATCTGATTCCACCACTGTCGTGTCATTTGCTGATGCAGACATAAGATACCCACCTGTCTTTATTAGAGTTTTCATCTTTTTTTCTTGAAACAGCAGCAAATAAAGTGACAGAGTCCAACATTAACCACTGTCATGGCACAATCTAGCTCGGATATTCATGGTACGGTCTTTATCCAATGACTCGCCCAATAATTGGAGGGCATTCATGTGAAGAGAGAGTGCAATGCAATGATGAGGCATAACAGTGATACCCTGAAACAGCGATTCTCTATCGTCCTTATATTCTTTTCCTTCACAGAAGTTAAAAGTCCAGCAGAAATGGAAGAAAAATCGGAAGAGGTGAAACAGAGAATCTTATCGATCCACCGATAACTTGAAGAGTGATGAAAACATATAGTTCAAATAGCATGTACCGAATGCACATTCCCCAGGGAAATTTGGTACATTGATTGTTGGCATAAGGAGTTGTATTCTGAATTGCATGAATGATGAGTTGAGTGCTCTGAAAAGGAGGATGGTAACAATCTTCTTGAAGATAAAAACGAAGCAGACAAGCATATCTTGAAACAGAACAAAGCAGTGGCATGTGCCCATCACGGTGGAAGGGACCAACCTGTCTATCCATAATCATCCGAACAGATAACAATGTGAAAAACCAGAATTTCCTGTGCAATTTTAACTTCTTTCGATAAAAAAGGAAGGAGAAGTATGAACAAATTTTTAAACTTTTCCCAACTGTGATTGCTATTGCAAGTTATCAAGAAATGTCGAGGTACCAGACTTCATGATATGAACAAGGATTTATATGCTATATGAAAAAAGAGAGAGCGTGAACTCGCCTCTTTCTCTGATTCGTGAGCTTCTTCTCCTGGTCGCTTCATCCGTATGCTCTTGGCTATTGAAATAGTCAAAGTGGGACTTGGACTTTCCGAGCTGAGCTCAGTCAGTGTGCTCTGAATCCCCACATCTCTAGTCACTGTGATCCCCGACTTCTTTCCTAAGATCCACCAAATTCGGCAGGCTAAGTAATGAATCATCACTCAAAAGTCATTCAAACAATAACCAAATCTATAAAGATGCAAACATTAGACCTGGGACAGTGGGAGGAGGGGATGAAGGTGTTCTCTGGGAGTGCCTTGTCGATTGATAAGAAGATGGGTATATTAGAGGGGCAGACATTGTGATCCTGCTGGTGAGGTTGTGGAGAGATCTTCCACTGAGGGTCTTTGCAGAGAGGCACTCCATGGGAAACTCTCCAGACAGCGGGTTGCAAATGTACTTCTCTGCCTCATTCCACTTCGAGTTTAGTGTGAACCCTTCTGGCGACAGACACTCCCACACGCACGCAGTTCTTGCCTGCAGTGCTGCACTAAGGAACGTGGTGGATAGTGAGAACCCGAGCCCGTGAGCTCCACAGTAAATAGTAAGTGACAGAGGACTGGGCAGTGTCCCCAGATGAAGAAGCCAATCTCTCGCGTCATAAACATAAAAGTCATTCAAAGCACTATTGAATCCGCTCTATTGCCAATGCCAGAGAACTCCTTAGGAAGCTTGCCCATGCACATCATGTCGAACGATCATAGTGAAAATGTTTTCATCGTTCTAACGTTTTTGGACTGAAGCAGCTCTTACCTTTAAGAGCAACAGTGAATGAATATGTTGATGGGTCAATCTCGTCTGTGAAAAACAATAAAAGAAGAGGATTTCAGCAGATCATTACTCTGTAGATTGTTCAGACAAAACATGGATAGAGCAGGAGAGAGGTAGAGTGAGGGAGGGAACCTCCGAGAGGATAACCAGGAGAAGAAGCGGTGCTAGAAATGTTGAAGTTAGACCTGAAGGACTTGTTGTCATCCCTGAACCTACTGATGTTTGAAGCCGAGAATCTTCTTGATGTGGTGCTCTCCCGGCTTATCATTCTTGCCCTCAGTCCCCATTCCCTCAGGTTGAACTCTCCTCCTCCTCCTCCTCCCTCCTCCATCTCTTGTTGCTTGGAGTTCTAAGGAAGCTGCTGCTTTTGTTCCATTAATGGCAGACACAGAGGGGGGAACTAAGTGTTAACAGGAACAGAGGAATGGTGCAGAGGACAACTCTACTGGGATCCTCTCTAGAGCTCAATGATTTGGTTCATCAGATTCCTCTTTGGATTTCAGAATCTTTTCAAGAAAAGGGTATGGGCATTTTACTAATAAGGAGTCTCGTAGGTCAATCTTCTGTAAAGTTCCACATATTTACCATCGAATCCGACACCAGCAGAAACCACTGCTGCGTAGCTTCGGCAAATTTCCAAACATGGAATCCTATGATTCATTCATATTAAAAGCTAATTAAAGACATCATTGAGATTAACATGTTTTAGCATGAGGATAAAATGCACTTGCGGCGTACTGCTTGTTTTCCATGGATAAGGCTCGAGTTCTGTCCAAATATGATAAACAAGTCCATAACAGGAACGTTGAGGTGATGGGAGAAGAACAAGAAGAAGATAAAAAAAATGGAGCGGGAGAGGGCCAGTAGTGGGTGAATATGAACAAAGTGGCATGTGCTCTATTATCAATCATAGAAGGGCGCCCGCGGGCTCCACGGGCAGAATGCCAGAAGCCTTTAGTCTTGTCTCAAGTGCAATGCTCTGTAGGTTTCATGAAAGTGATACGAAGGTGTCCGTAGCCTGTCAGTTGGGTCCAATCCACTTCATTAATTCATTCGTTCGTCAATCCCAGAACACTTTCTTTCTTTCCTCTTTTCCCAGAAAAAGTAAATAATTGATATGCACAGAGCAGCGTACCGCACGTAGCCCTGGAACCGTAGAATTTTCAGGTTGTAAGAATCCGACAAAGTCTGAAGATCTTGATTAGATAGATGATGGTGAAACAAGTTCATATTCAAACTGCCTACATAAGAGACGATGATTACTGTGTTCAGACTCCAAAAGAAACTAGGAACAGTGTATAAGAACGGCGTTAACCACGCTGGCATAAGAAGAGAATGTTAAGCTCAGGTTATCCAAGAGCCCAAGCCTCTGTCCACCTCCACTGGAAATACAATACACTGGAGAACAACAGGGGTGGTGCTCTAGTTTCCAGAACTCCAAGTTTCGGGATGCAGAGATCCTCCAACAGGCAGTCCTCTGGTCTCATTGATCTGTCTGCTAAGAAAAATGGGGAAGGACATGTCAAGAGTTTCTAGCGCAAAAGTTACTGGGATCGAGCACTAAGCATGGTTCAGACTAAAGGTCACAATCAGAAGTGGTTTTCATGAACATACCTCCAAGAGCTCAGTGTCCTTCCGAACCCATGAGTCTTTAGGACAAGAAAACTAAGCTCCTCATAGATCAGCAATATCCCATTGAGCACGGAGACCAACTGAAATTCGGGGGAGAAGATGGTTAGTCTCAGGCTAAGGTCATAGAGACGACGAGATATCTTAAACACGGTTTGAATATTAATAGCTTGAGATCCCTACAAGCGTCCAGCTTGGCCAAAAATAACTTCAATACAGCCTCAGGATAGGTGGCCTGAAAAGTGAAATAAGTGCAATGCAGCAGAGCATGAAAGGATTCCCATGAGCAGTCATGAGCAACTTCTATGAAATTGTGTACACATATATGCTTCCTGCAAGATAGAAAATCAGAGGACTTTCTATGAGAACTGCATTTGCATAGCACTATTATGCAGTCTGGGACAGGAAGAGGCAGGGAATACCTTGACCAAGAACCATTGTGCCATTTGATGATACAGGAATTAAAGCTTGGATCTTTTCACTAGTGAAGATTGCCTGCCCCACTGATAAAATTATTTTACAAAATGCATCATATCCTACCACTTCAAAAGATGAATAAAGAGAGTTCAACCCAAAGGAGGAATAGAAAAGCGAACCTGATATATGCCTCAGCTTTTCCTCAGCATCGTTTCCATCATCTTCACCATTAGCAGCATCCATGTCGCATCCCGCAATTACATGCACGGAATAATGACCGTCAGATGCCCAAACAGTTTCAGCTCCTGCAAAATGGTTTCCAAGCTTCCATTGACTGGCATAGAACATTGACTCATGAACCAATCACTCAGTCTCGAACAAGTTACACCTCATCAACTTCTGACTTGCAAGGCATCTAGCAATGTCATAATGAATTTTTCCATTTTATTCCATGATAGCACATGTAAGCATGAACAAACCATGGGATTATAATCTCCGTGAAACCATACACGTGAACATCGATTCCATGTGACTGAAAAGGCAGCAGTTGTGCAATAAATGGGAACCAGGTCCACCTTACAACAAAACCTTCAGAGCACAGTCCTGAAAAAAACCCCCAATACCACATGAACAGAGAATAGCAACATACTCATTGAGGAATCAGGAAGAGCAGCCAAATGTTGCATCTTCATGATACGAGGTAATCGCTTCAGGTGGACATCAAACTTGGGACCAGACAACAATTTCTTCTTAGGCAGGCATAAGAGGTGCAAATCTCCAGAAGAGTCCAACACCATAAAGGTCTCTGGGGACAATGCTTGGATGGAAGTAGCCTTCAGAGACAGTGCTGGTAATGCTGGACATTTCACATCTAACGCATCATCTCTCTCAAATGTCACAAAACAAGCGTGCCCCACATGCGTATCTTGTTTTAACTTCAAAGGATTCTGCTTGACTGCAAGTTAAAAATGCACTATCAGCACGGCACTGCTTTGCAGTACCATCAACAAATAAGAACAAGCAACACTAAGATCATTCTGGATAAGACGCCATAACATAAATGCAGCACTTTGTGTGAATCGACAGCTGAAAGAGAAAAAGAGAAACAGACAACATACCAACTTGTCGAGGAGTTCAACAGCATGCAAAGCAAAGCTTCTATTGGTTAGCAATTTTTACACTTTAAATGCAAACAAAAAGGCCGCTTTTGCATTAATAGGATTAGCAGCCAAAAGTCGACCGTTCACCAATGATTAAACATACTAGAAGACATGAGCCCAGAAAAATGAGTGGCAACAAACAGCAAGTATTTAAGATGGCAGAGAGAAAATTCCTGTTCAATGTCACTCAGTCACCTGAAAATGAAAGCACGCCAAATATCATCCTACCGGAAATATCAAGTCAGCATTTTGGAGCAGATTCCGCCTCAAAAAATCCATGCCACCGCAAAAACTACCATTTCTACATAGCCTGTATAACTAAATTCCACTAGCTCAGACGTAAGCATTACATCAAACATCTGTAAACTGCGTATTGTACGCAATCTTATGATGTCAGGTTAATATGGGACGTTACAAAAAAAAAAAAAACGCTTTATCCTTAGCAGTTAATACTGTTGGATTGATAGCTCCAACTGGTAGTCTCAATCATGAGAACTTAATAAACAGAGTTGGAGGAAATACAGTTAGAATACAAGAGTTGGAGGAAACGCTACTTACAGGATCCACTATGCTTATCAATCTTCTCCTCCAAGTGACAGTTAAATGAATTCTCCGAGTGTTTTGAGGCACTTTCACCGGTTACACCGTGTGGCAATCGTGACCCTCGAACCCCAGATTTCAAATTCGAAACCATATTCATGACTTTCTTATCATGACCTTTAGCAACTGACCTCAAATTGAAGACCGTGACCCCATTTTCCTCACCAAAAACCATCAGCCCAAAGGCAACACAAATTGACCAGAGCGGCCTGCAGCACTCGATCACAGCACACTTCATCAGCTTCACAACCAACGCATCATCACCACCGGTCTCATCTACCTCAGCCTTAACTGCAAACACCCAGACTTTAGAGCTTGAGATCGAATACATGGAGAAGAAATTGACGGACCCAGAAAGCTTGACCGACAACCCGTGGCGACTGTCAATGCAGACCCCAAAATTGGGCTCGAAGGTGAGACCTTTCTGCTTGCAGACGACCGTAGGGCGGGTAAATTTGTTGCCGCCTCGCTGAAGGGAGTAGAAGCGGAGGAGAATCTGCGACCCGCCGCGGTGAGGTCCGGACACGATGAAGAGGACATGGGGGGTGGAATCGGGGCTTTCCTGGAGGAGGAGGAAGAGGGAGGATGAGGAAGGGGGTGGGATTAGGGTTTGGGGAGTGGGGAGGGAGGAGATGGAGAGAGGGGAAGTCAGGGAAGGGAAGAGAGAGAGGGAGGAGTCGGAGTGGGTCAAGGCGAGAGAGAGAGAGGTGGGCTCGAAGAGGAGAGAGGTCGGGACAGTGGAGGAGGAGAAGGGTGAGGAAGGAGAGGAAGGAAGAGGGATCTTGGAAGCTTGAACCACAACCATTACAGAAGAAGAGAGAGACAACCATTAACTAAACTAACTGTGAGAGGTCCGATTTCTGCTGAGAGACAATCGCCGAGGGTCGTCCGACATTGAAGTTGGGAACTTGGGACGTGGGTCTGGTCGGGTTTTGTTCGGGGGCAAGATTCAGGGAGCCATGGGAGATCCAAGAAGCCTTCATCGAACTTCAATTAATTAAATTCATCTGGGTCCATGCTCCATCATCATCAGCATCTTCTCTCTTTTATTTTCCTAAGGAAATCTGGTCCGCTCGTGCGGGATCTGAATCTTATGCAACGCGAACCCGATCATATCGGATGGATGATGAACATTATCTCAATAATAAAAATTAATTACAGAAAGGCGTAGGTATACAAAAGATATCTGAGAGAATCGTAAATGTCATCCACAATAAAGTGATAATATAGAAGAATCAAAGATGATGTAATTCATAATAATTATAAAAACTATTACGGTATTAACATTTTATTTTTTTTATTTTGTATAATTTAATCAATATTTTTTCCAGGAATGGTGTTTACTTGAAAAAAAAAGTCAGAGTGAGTCAGTGCCGAAGAAAAAAGAAAATTTTTTACAAGTGGAGAAAGTTTTGAACTTTCTCAACTGCGATGCGTCGTCGTCTATTATGCGATCTAGACTCGGTTGAACTACTCCCAAATTAGATATGGGCTTTGGGCCTTTCGAGATTGTAGATTGATGGGCCAATTACAATGAAATGGGACTGTTCTTTCTGGAAGCCCAATACAATCTACGTGGGCCTGGGCCCAGTCTTGGGAATCCGGCAAGCACGTCCATCATATTGGAATCTCCGCTGATTTTGAAGCCCTGCAACAAAGAGGAGCTATCTAACTGATAGGGCTAAGACAATTCGAAACATCAGTGAGCCCATTTGAAAACACAAAAACCTGAACATTAGGTAACGGGATGGCGGGGTCATCACTGCTGCTCCACTCCTTCTCGCTTATAAAATAAGTGATATCTAAAAGTTTAATAAACTTTTACTGGATCTTCATGCTAGCCCTCTAAAGTAATCGTGAATTTTTTTTATTTAAAAGATTCGAAACTAATACATTACTTTAAAAAAAAAGATATCCAACCATTTTCGATTAAGCCATGTTGATTCATAAAAAACAACAAGCCTCACCATCAAATGCAACATGTTCAAAACAATATAATGGAGGGATTTAAGGAAATTATTTTTTAAAAAAATTAATATCTTGAACAGGATGAAGGGGACATTGGAATCTATTATAATTAATGCAAGCCTTTTAAAAATAGGGTCCAAATTAGGATAAAATAATCTGTGTGTGTTGAATACATAATGAGTTCGTTCTGTAAATCATCATTCAGGTCTTAATATATACAAAGTTGAGTCTCAAAAATTGTAAAAATATTACACGTATTAAAATCTTATGAAAATTCATATAACAAATTTATTATATATTACACGTTGAATATTTACTACCAAATTAGAGGAACGGAGGGTCTTGTCCATTGAATCTACGAACAGAAACAAACAAGACGCGATGCACGTCAGGATGTATTAATTCTGTCTTTTTTTTAAAAGAAAATTCTACTATGTTGATTGTTGGATCGTTCTGTACGCAGTGTAATGATTACGACTCATGAGACACTTTTATTCTTCTATTTCTATTATGAATTATTTGGTTAAATTATTAAGTGATTTAACGGTTGGACCATAAAATCTTTTGTTAATTGGACCAAATGGCATGTACATATATCATTTTCGATTAGACTCCAACTAATGAACTGATGAAATAAGCTGTGTCCCAACAAAAAATCTAGGCTGCCTACCTCACCCTAGGCAGTGACCATGTCTCTCACGGGACTTTCACGTGCTCATCCACCTGCATTGTACGGTTCAACAATTGTCCTTTCCCTATCCCAAGCATGGTGCATCCATCCAGACCCATTTAAATTTAAAAAGGAAAATCACTTGAAAAGTGAAATGACTATTTAGAACGGAAAAAAAAAAAAGAAATGAAATGAAATGAAATGAAAATATAGCTCGACGGTCGACCAACCAGCCAGCTGGGAGCACACGACAGTCAGTGATGGTGGCATGCTTTTGATCCAGTGATTTCCTTATTTAGTGAAGAGATATTATTGTCTTTCCATTAAACGAGCCACTGCTACCGAAGCAACTTGTCCAACGATTCAAGGATGGTGTGCCGAGCGCAAGGTCTCGTGTTCAGATTCCTTTTACGTGCTTATATCAAAACCCCTGCAACAATTGTATTATTTGGATATAAACTTAGAGAATACCGATTTCTCGAACTGTGTTAAGGGTTCGATGATGCTGTGCTGATAAAACCGATATGAGCACTGGTTGTTCGGTGTATATGATAAATTCGCAGTTGAATACAACAGAATAATTGAATCTTGTAGCTATATATATTACGTGGGACATTGTTCTGTCAATGTGGTCAGGTGATGCATCAACCAGCTGCTCTCACATTAAGCCAACCATGAACCGTAATCTTCGATGCGTAGAATTTTTTAATTTGAAATCGAAAACGATATCAATATTCTAAACCCTTTTCTTTCTGGCATTTATCTCTTGTGTTGTTATTTCCTCTTTGTTGTTTTCCAGTTTTG
Organism: Lagerstroemia speciosa; assembly: GCA_037672795.1. Classification (NCBI taxonomy): domain Eukaryota; kingdom Viridiplantae; phylum Streptophyta; class Magnoliopsida; order Myrtales; family Lythraceae; genus Lagerstroemia; species Lagerstroemia speciosa. The sequence goes on along the minus strand of CM075289.1, from coordinate 8,813,661 downwards.
TTGCTACGACTTAAAATTCCGTTCGTGATCGAGTCCGCTTCTGTGCTTGTACGTATAATGTTCTGCCCCTTGACAGATCGGATCATAAGGCGAACAGTCAATCATTGAACGTAGCATGAAAATCACGAGACATCTTTGTTGCATGTACATGTCACATGCACGTGCATCATTTGGAACTTGAATTCCCCCAATTTCTGGCCCCTCAGCTCATATGCTAGCTAGCTAGCTACCACCTAGCTAGTCTCTGTTGTTGGTATATTGTGCTTCATAATATTTATGTGTGATATTTATATTGATAAAATGGCGGAGAAGAACAATCGTAATCTAAAAGTCCGTTACGTAATGTCTGACCTGCTTTCATTTTTAATGATGAATATATCGTAGTAAGATCATCAACCTCATCCAAAAGCTCAAGTCCAAAACACATACTTCTAGCATATATTTTGGCATAAATCGTACATGAAATCCGGACTTGTGCATTAGATATACTAAATCGCACGTGAATAAGTTTTAAGCCGTAGACTACTATTTTTTTACGATAAACCCTATTTTTATTCATTAATATGAATCTATCAAGAAAATTTTGATATATATTCCTCTTAAATAATGTCTCAATTTCGAATGGACGAAATATATGTTGAGAGAAATTTATCTTTAGTGAAAAATTTAACTAAAATCTGAATTAATTCCACCATTAGATTTTTGGATAATAGATTCCGTCTAACATGAAACAAATTAATCACTATGCTCTCACTATTTTAATTAGTTCGTATAGAGATAAGAGATAACTTGAAGATCTCGTCGGACAGATGCATTGGGACCCGACATGCACTGTTCCTCAAACTCCCACGGATCTTCGTAGTTTAAAACACATAAAAATTAAGTTAATTAAGTTCGTACAAGACCTCGATATCCGAAGAGGCAGTGTCTGAAACTGAACGGAAAGGGGCCAGATTCATACAAGCCATCCCGATTAATCCATGCCAGACGCGCACGGAGTTCACATAAGATGACATTCACTTCAATCAAATGTTACACGATGACAACACGACTCCGACCTACGAACTGATACAACGTTAAACGATGACGAAACATGTGATCTCGACCGAACTTTTGATAAGTATATCACAAGGAAGATGGTTCTTTGAATCGTGGGAGTGGATACGTAACTTGGCTGCGAATAATTTTTGATTCATTGGACCTGATCGGGGGACACGAGACAAGACATGTGGGATTATATGGCCTTGTCCGAGCTATACAAACTCTGTGATTTTCAATTAATTATTCCATCGTGGTTGGGTTTAAACATGCGACAATCGATATTAAAAATTCTAAGCCGTTCTTTTGCCTGATTCGTTTGTCCAATTTGGTCCCCGCTGGTCCCACTCCACGATCACCAATTATGATCTCGTGCATCTATTTTGATAATTGTGCATTAGGTATGGAGGATTACGAAATATAATTGCTCGCCCACACCCACAGTCGAAGCAATTGATTAATGACCATTCAACTAACCTGGACCCGCTGAAATAGCTCGGTACCTCTTCCCCGTAAACATTGTATCGGATCTGAATCGTGTAAATGTAAAATATTCATAATTGAAAAATTTTAATTTTTGAACAAATTTCCTTATTTAAACCCGAATTGTCCACGATCATATGTAGACATGATGGTTTGATAGGGAAGTAGAATTTATGACCAGTCTATTGACATAATTCCGTCCCGTGCCCATCTGAGATTCATGTCATCTGTGAAGATATAGAGCATGCCCACGAGGGGGCAGCTGGGTGGTGGGGCACTGGGAGGTGATCCTTGACCTCTTGATTTCAAATCCCCCAGCAACCTTTCTCGTGGATGGGACTTTTTTTGAATCTATCAGAGTTTATCCTGACTTACCTGACCACCGCTAGTCGGGCTTGAAAAGCGCTCGGATTCCTTAGTTATAAAAAAAAAAATGAAGATATAGAGCATGACTATGTTATTTGTTACAAGAAAAAAATATATATTATTTGTATATCAGCGTGATTCATATAATTACATTCGAGTACCGAGTAGAGGTTGATTCGAGCACTTGAAATTAGAGTAAAATGCGCGATTACTTGAACTCGTTTAGACCCGACAGCATGTGTCCGTAAATTCCTATGCGATTGAAAGTTAAATTTGAAAACGCCTTTGGTTGCAGATCGAAACTAAGTGTTACTTTTTTAAATTCGCCCTCTTAAGTTGCTTGGAAATGACAAGAAGAAAGCACTGTCGAAGAAAAGAAACGCCTGCTGAGGAAACTTTAGGAGATTAAGCACTAATCGTGGCTTAATCACAGGAATGGATAATTAATTAACATCAAATGACTGGTAACGATGGACACCATTCGAAAACCTCGAAAGCTAACTCCACTGAGTCCGACAATTTTGAGGTTTCAACTTACCTCACTCTTTTTTACTTTGGGGCTCACAAGTCGTCCACTTTGACCAACTGCCCACCGATCTTTTTTTTTTTAAATCTCCATTCGTGCGGTCGATAAAATGACAACTGTCGATTGATAGCTATTTGATGATAAGATTTCACCATGTTTATCTTTCGGGTCCGCTCGGTACGATTTGCTGTGGTCCAAAAGTTAAAAAAAAAAAAAAAAAAAAAGAAAGGAAAATTGAAAGAGAAAGGCAAATCAAATTATTGATGATAAGGTTCTCCTATCTTTTCTAAAAAAGAAGCTTACAGTTAAGAAGATACAGAGGAATGGAGAATACAAAGATCGCAGCAGACTCGACGGTAAAAATTGAATCTATGAGCTATTAGAACAAGATCGAGAAGAGCAATGCGAGTAAGTGAAGCCTAATTTTATCCGGTGAAGCTCACTAACAGCAACAATAATGCAACCTTCTGCGGGCTATCCACTGTGCTCAATTTATTGAGCCAAGGAGTCTTTTTTTTGGGTCAACAATGTGATCATAGCCTAATAATGCTAAAGTGTAGGTGCTGAATTCATTGAACTCTTTCATCAGCCACCTCTCACAGTGAATTATTGATTACGATCTCAGGAATTTAGTGTAGTTAATACAGCTCTTGACTCGAAATTATGGAATTTGCATTCCTCTGTCCACTTCTAAACTCACTGGTAAGTCACTGTAGTCCAAGTCTTCGACATTGAAAGTTTTACAGTCCCTTAAAATGATCTGAATTTCTATGCTTACGGGATGATGGGGGCATGAGTTTTGTTTCGACGTGTACAAACTTTTCCGACTGAGCAGAGTGTCCTGTCCCGATCTTCTTACTACTATTTGACCGGTCCTTCTGGCAGGCGTACCGATGAGAGACACAGTGCCATTAATTGTCCCAAGTGTGGGAGTGAAGAAAGGGCCCGAGAGGGGCATGAATTTCAAGTCGGGTGGGCCCGGATAAAGTGGGGACCACACGCAATCGATCACTCCTTATAAGAGCCATCCTCCTCGTCCCCTCCACGACATTTCAGACATCACCAAGAAAAACTCCACTTCCTTCAACTGCAGCTGAAAGAAGAAGAAAGAAGAAAGACGAAGAAGGAAAAGACAACTTCTATGGAGTCCAAGTCCAAGAGATCATCGAAGGCGACCAGCGGGAGGCTTGGGGGCTACCTCAGGCAGCAAAAGGGCAGGCTCTACATCATCAGAAGATGCATCGTCATGCTCCTCTGCTGGCACGACTGAACAGTACATTCACTGCCCCTTCTCGGAAAAAGTCGATGGGAGAGTGTCCATGAGATGCCACGAGTCGATGTTCTCCGGGCAGAGGACGAGGTTCTTCTTCCGCTCCACGAGCTCGCACTTCGACAATGAGTCACCGAAAAGGATGCTGGATGGGTTTAAATCACTAGTATCAGTTTTGCAGTTTTGCATATGCCTTCTTTGCCCTGGCTGGGTTTCCTTTCTTCTTCTTCGTTTTGCTCTGGCTTGTCTATTGTAAAGCTAGCTAGGTGTTGAAAATGTACATGCACAATGAAAAGAATCAAGTAAACACGGTTAATTGAAGCGGTTCAACACCATTTTCTCTATCGATTTAGAATCTCGGAAAAAGAAAGAAAATTTTATTTCAAAAAATTTTATTTATTAATGACTGATCCAGTTTAAGAACGAATTAATCAAGATATTATTTTTCTATATATCTAATGGTTAACACTCCGGAAAGATTTAATTAATCAATCATATATATAATTCTTAATACATTTCATTTCCCTCCAAATCTTCAGGAATCCTTAGTTAAGGTGTAGGGATGTACGAAGGGCTCTCATTCCATCTTCTTCGGGCACCATACTCTCCTGTTAGAATCGAACCAAAGGTCCCAGTATAGATCAAATATCCGCATTGCTCGTGTAGTTTTATCTTACGATATGATTGAGGTCTTATCAGTTGTACCACGTAAGAATAATCAACCATGCTTATCGTACTATATGCATATGTTTGTGGCCCGGCTGGGATATGATAATGTAATAAAAACAATTTATAATAATCTTAAATGATTGTCTTTCACGAACAGATGACATATACGATGGGGCTACCCAATGGGTCTTGTCAACTCGAACAGCTATGAAATGGGAAACGTTGGAAAGAAAGTAACCCTTTTCATCACATGTGGGTTCGTACGTGACTGATGGACTGGGCCACCCTTTATCACAGCTGCCTGCTGATATTTCTAGTCAAAAATCAAAAAAATATTTACAGTTTTCTTTTTCGGTGTATAAAATAGATGCATGAATTTCGACACACGAAGTCTCACAAAAGAGAATTGAACTCTGGATGTCTTGGTCTCGGGTTGAGGACGTTATCGCTATACCAAACTCCCCTTTCTCAATTTACAGCTTTTCTTCGATGATAAAGTTGTCTCAATCAGAAAAATTTTTTCTATTCGCATGATTCGAACTAGATATTTTACTTAAACAGAAAGATCGATTTGTCAAACCAACTCAATCAACGCACATAGGGTAAAATCATATTTACCAAGTAGCTAGCTAGCTAAGGTAACCATGTGAGTTCAATAATGCATAGATATGTTCCAACAAATTCATTACTGGTCAACAGGCACTTCTCCATTGAAATGCATTTGTCTTACTCGTTGGAGGATAACACATCCCACATAAAAAAAATTGGAAAAATAAATTTAAAATATACGAGGACTTAATACAGTCTCTTGTCAGCTTGACTCTTTGGGATGGACTGGACGTAATCATATTTCCTAAACTTAGTATAATGGGATCGGGTAATCTCCAAGGAATTAATATACATACATATATATATATGCCTACATACGTAAAACTTTGCATGAAAAAATGGAATAATTTTACCTCTTAACATAGGTTAATTTAGGTCAAGCAAGAATTAATTATGATCGGTTAAATACCAAATAATTTATATGAAAAAATAGAAAATTCGTATATTTTATTTTAAAAAAGATTTTCTTTTTTGCTTTCATATAGTCACGGGAGACCAAGACGTGGGAGAGGATGGTACCATCTTCCTTCTAACTTTGGCATATGTGGCAATATTCTTCAACAAGGTGTGTAAATTGTAAGGACGGGTCCCTCTTGGGTCCTCCGATATCTCTCGGCCATGGAATCGAATCAGCTACCAAGACTCATGACCTGGCTCCGGTTGACCGACGCTTCTCCCTTTCATGCAAGATTTTAAATTCGAGCCATATAAATAAAAACAATTTGTAACTGACAAAGTTCTATTCATTATTAAATTGATTTGATTCGAAAAGGGATTAATCGGGATTTATAAGAAAAAGAATGTCGTGCAAGCAACCCACGTCGATTTTTTTTCCCTATTCTAAGAGAGCCCGTAAGGCCCGCACGTGCATAGCGTGCGAGGTGGTCAGAGATGAGTCAGAAGCCAACAGTGCTTTTTTCCAAACTGTTGGCTTTTTGGGTCCCCCGAAAACCTAATTGAAAGCTGCTTGTTTGAGTGGGAAATGAAATAGAGAGAGGGAGGGCCTGAGCCTATACTTTGCTTTCCCTCCTTTTCTTTATTCCATTACAAGCAAAAATGAGGACAGTAATAATGATTATTTGATTATCTTGTTATACAATATTTAAATATTTATGTCTAGCAGTAAATATATCAGATGAATTAAATAATTATTGATCAGCACTGACCTTGTTAATATGGCACTAACAAAAAACTTAGTATAGTTCAAAAAGTAGATGTCCTCTCAGAACATTCTCAGATGGTACACTTACAAACACATGTTTTTGATAAATGCATAAAAAGAGATTTAAAACTAAGACTTTAAAATAAATTTTAAACTATTAAACCATCACGACTTTACTTTCCCATCATAGACTCCTCAAGAAGTTATCATTTCCGTGCGCACAATCTCATTTTTAGAAATCCAATGCAGTATCGTAAAAGTTATTGTTTTCCATGTAAAGTTTTTAGCTTACATCGAGCCAGACACCACTTATGTAGCGTTTGGTTGATTGTAATGTGAGGCGTAATTATAAATTACACTTTACTTGACACTACAGATTATAACGTTTGATTGTAAAGTTGAGTGTAACATGGGATTACATGAGTTAGAACCTGACAGTGTCTCTAGTAAAAACTTTACATCCGAAACCTCCAATATTTTTGGATTACATCAACTTTACAATAAACTTTACGTATTTTAATCGAATTTTACAATCAATTTTATATAATTCCAAATAACACAATCTCAAATTCAAATCTATTTTTCATAGAAATTTTATAATGGGTCAAATTTTTCATACCAACCTCAACTTTTTCAGTAGTTTAAAAATACTCAAAATCGAACGCCTCCTCAATAAATTTTCGTGCGAGAGGAGATGGTGAGAGCTCTTAGGTGGGCGGGGCTGTGGTCGGCCATGGCCAATGAGAAGGAGCCATCACATCTCACGGGTTAGGAGCCGACAAGCGTTTGATTGGTCAAAGGCAGCTTTTACCATGCCCACGTGCGCATCCTAATCATACGACCCCACGCTCGCTTGAGTAAATATTCAACATGTAACATGTAATAAATTTATTATTTAAAACCATCTCAAATTCTAAAGCTCGTAAAATTTTCATAATTTTAGAATGTTAATTTTATTTATGTAATTTATATGATAAATTCGTCAGGTATAACACATCGAATATTTAATTGACTGCTCACTTCCGTTCCCCTCCACCTAATCTCTGCGGGTCCCACTCCTCTCTTACCTGGGCCCACCATTAGCTGCTCCATGCTACCACTTTTCCATGTGGGCAAAATAACCGGGATGGCACTGATCCATCAACCCAAAAAAAAAAAAAAATAGTGCTTGGTTAATATAGCACAACTAAATATTTATTAGTATTAAAAATTAGTATTTGTCAAGATTCAAACTCATTAATCCTTTTTAACAATGTCACTTAAAGTAAAATTTGAATTTAAAATATTGACTTTGTAAAATTACATAAAGTGAGTCGTTAACTATTGCATCTCTGTTGTTGGGATGATCATAACCCATCATTACATAAGAAATTCTATCATTGAATCCCTGGATCGTTATCCACATTAGAATAGTGATTGTTATTCATCAAATTCTTTGTTTTAATCTAAATTGGTGATTGCGAGCAGTTGGTTGAACTGTTGAAGCACGGCATCGTAATATCTACCACAAGGCGAGAATTCCGACACCCACTGTCGGTTCAACTAGTGAAGGCCCTTCGAATAGATTCACTCCGTTCTTAATTTCTAGACCGGTTTTGCTATGTGTAGAAAGAAGAAATTGAAGTCAAATTATTCGCGTTATGCGTTAGGTAAAGGGAGGAATCAGTCAATTGCTTGAATGTTTCTGTGGAAGGGAGAGTTACTGTCCTTACGTGGGTCGCCTTCCCCGAACAACGTAGTGAGGAGGAGCTGCTCTTCCTGCCTTCTTGTCTGTGGTGGCCACTCGCCGACGGCCTCCGGCATCGCCGAGGCGAGGTGGGCGAGAGCTGGCGGAGGAAATTGACTCGCTCGAGAGAGAATGAATGAGAGCACATTGAATAAACCGGCTATGAGTATGACATTTTTCTTCAAATCTCGAGCATAATTCCATGGGTTTCACACTCGGCCCTAGTGAGTTATTTGCCGATAAATAAACTTGCTCTGATGCTACATAAAATTACGAATAAACTAAATCTATCAGAAGGGGCACATTATTTTAAGCGATGCGGTGGGTGTCGATCGGAATTCCCGTGTCGTGGTAGTTTTTACGGTGCAGTGGTTCAACAGTTCAACCAATAGCCCACAATCGCCAATTCAGATTAAAACGAAGAATTCAATAATTAACAATCATTATTCTAATGTGGATAATGATCTAGTGATTAGATTATATAATTTCCTATGTAATGATGAGTTATGATCACCCCAAGATCAATGATTTCATAGTCTCTCTCTCTTTTTTTTTTTTAATTCGTGATTTAATAGTCAATAACTCATTTCATGCTATTTTACAAAGTCAATATTCTAAATTCGAATTTTACTTTAAATAACATTGTTAGAAAAAACTTAATGAGCTTAAGTCTTGACAAATACCAATTTTTTATACGATAACGGAGGCAAATTTAATGTGTGAAAATAAGAAATTGATGTATAGAAGTGTAAATTTGAGATATTGAGGACAAAACCAGTGTATGCAAGAACAATAACTTTTCTGAACGATGATGATGGTTTATTTGTGATAATATTGACGTGTAGAGTAACCTGAATGAGTTAAGGCTGTTTTCGCGCCTCTATTAGTCAAGTAATATCTTCATCTCATATTTAAATCTTTTGAGTTAGTCGGAATCAGCTAAACTTCTCAATACCATTAGTAGATAAACCAGGTTCACGAGCCTCAGTTCTACTCCGCACCATGTACCGCAACGAATCTCGATGCTCGTCTCTTGAATTCCTGGAGCTCTCCCATGGCTTGTCCTCACCACCATCTTTTCGTTGGCGGCTTCCCGTAACCCCGTTTGTTATTGCTGTGGCTAATCCATTTTAGATGGGAACGTACATGTGAGAGCCATGTCCCACGACGAGAGGTTGACATGTCACCTCAACATCCTCATCTAGAACCTTATCGCTCCCTACCCGAAAAGACTTGCCATTTGTTTAGTTGCAGTTTCTTTCCTTCCTTGATCTTCACTTGCCACACTGGAGACCCTCGTTATTCATTTTTTTTTCTTTCTTTTTTATAACCGAGATATTCGGGAGCTTTTTGGATCTTAACTAGCGGTGATTGCGACACCTCACCCTCGGGGTACATTCGATGGCCCGAAAACCACATGTACTGGGTAAACTAGTCGAACCTGACGGGTTCAAGGGTTATAAAACCTTCATTCACGAGGAATGCCCATATGGGGATTTGAACTATCGTTACTAATCAGTCACAGCTATTTGCTAGCTCGCAGCTTATAGGTTCGGTATTATCGTAATTGCACTAAATCGATCGATAGCCAGTCGGATGCACTTGAAATGTAGAAAATCCAACCAACATGAATTGGACCAAAACAGTATCTATCCCAGATGAAGAGTGATATTTCCTGTTGTTAAAGACATTTTCCAAATGTCTAAAATGTTAACCAAACAATAACAGAGGGAATGAGCCCGGTCGGGGCTTGCGAGGGTGGTTAGAGAGTGCTTCTGAAATGGGTTGACATGCCCCAGGACAGGCATTCGACTCCCACCTGCCGCGGCCTCTGTGAGGGTTAACAGGTGCCCCCTGAACGAGGTTCTCTTGGTCTGCGAGGGCAGGTGAAAGGCTGATCGGGGCCCCAGAATTATACTTGGGTCAACAAAAAAAATAACAGAGGGACTCAGATTCTGGTTCCGAATTAAGCCAAATAAAAAATTCAAATTTATTGCTCCATTTCCAATTTCACCCAATTCTATTTCTACTCCCATTTTCAATTCCGCACTACAAACCAAATCACCCTTACTATACATAGAGAGAAGATGATACCAATTGTGACCGCACGTGCGTTGGGCCAAATATTTAACCAAAAAAAAAGTAAAGAACGGACCGGAACCCGGTTTGATGGGCCTGAGCTTCGTGCACACTCTGGGCCTCAACAACGGCACATAGATTTGTCTCGGTGTTGAATCACTGGTTGAAAGTGATCGTCTACAATACAGGCTGTTTTTCCAATTAATATAATTAGATATAAATATATCTCACATTTATAGTAATTTTATAACATTAAAATATATAAAATTAATACTTACATGTCTTTCTAAAGAATATATTTAAAAAATAAAAAAATTGAAAATGAAAAAAAAAAAAAAAGCGGCCCCGTCCACCCTCCCTGACCAACCGCACTAATGTTGGGCCAAAAATGGGTTTTTTGGCCCATGTAAGCCCATAATCGGCCCGAAGAGCCGGGCAGGCCTGAGACACCCAGAACGGCGTCTCCGTCCCCGCGGTGCTTGCTTGCTTGCTTGAGGGAAAAGCCAGGAAGGAAGGGAAGCGCTCTAGCGGTCGGCCATCAAGAGGAGGAACGAGGGGGAGGAGAATAAGAAGTAGAGGCTCGAGATTGAGAGAACAATGGAAGCGCCGAAGACTATCGCGCACGAAATTGGAGGGGTCCAGAACGACGCGCTCCGTTTCGGCCTTCACGGCGTGAAGAGCGATGTAGTCGGCTCTCACCCCCTGGAATCCGCCTACCAATCAGTATCTCCCTCCACCTCCATCTCTCTGACCTTGATCCCGTGATTTTTGTTTTGCTGTCAGCCGCTGCTTGTGTCGAGGTGGCCCGGAAGTTAGCGGGCCATTCGCCTTTTCTTAGGCTTAATTGAATTTAGTCTACTGTAGGCTTGCTTGGAGCTTAGTTCCTGTTTCGTTGCACGATTGGTGCTTTCTGTAGTGTTCGATTCTTCCAGTCTTTATGATTGCTTTGACTTGTCGTGCCTTCGGAGCGAGTTTTCTTTCTTTCTTTCTTTTGATAATTAGCTTCAGAGTGACTTGGAAGGGCTATTGGCTGTTTAAAATCCCGGTTTGATGATTGCACTGAGCTCAAGATTCAACCCTGCAGTTGCAATCCTTAAAGTTCTGATTTTTCCTATCGGTAAGGATCCTGAGCTTCATGATGGAGATGTACTGATCCACAAGAAATTGCTTTCGTGTGTGACTTCAGGCGTGGAAGACGCAAGATGAAATTAAAAGAAGAATCCTAGCCAACACTTATGGGACTGCTTTTCCTCTAAAAAAGGACCTTGATAGACAAATACTTTCGCGGTATGAAATTGAACGGGATTGATTTTTACGAGTATTTTTCTGATAAATGCAACTAGTTGGATTCATTTGCCTTTTATTTATCAAACAGCTTTTCACAATTACTGTCCTCCTATCAGCTACTAGATGATGTAGTCCTTTTGCTTTGAGATGTTTGGTGCCCAGCAAGGTTGATAGTGTTTCTTGTATCACTCAATCACTTGAATTTCTTGCATAAAATTTCATCCGGTGATTATTATATTTGACAGACATATGGTTCTGAGTGTATATAGGGGGTCAGACCATTTAGTTTTTCACAGTAGATCAGTGGTATCCTTAGAAGTTACGGGGTAAGTGACCAGATGTGGCTGACAATATCTGCTAATGCAATGTCAGCGGTTTGGCTAAAATATGAAAAATTTTCTTGAAACCCTCATTCATACGTAGTTTTCGATAAATGAAGGTACACAAGATTCTACGTTAGATCTGGATGGTGCTCTCATTAACCACCTTAAATAGAATATCTGCTCTGCTTTCTATCACTTGTCTTTTAAGTAATTGAAGTTTCTGATTGCTGGTTTAGTTAGTTTCTTGTGTACATTGATTGTTTCGGCTCAGTATTTCCCCATACGCAGCTCCTGATACGAGAGTTTCAGTGGATACCATTGACCTGTCTATTTACGCTTGAGTGATCATTCAGATTTCAGAGGCCTCCAGGAGCTATTCCATCGTCAATGCTAGGTCTTGAGGCTATGACTGGAACATTGGATGACTTTGGTTTTGAGGATTACTTAAATGGTAATGAACAACTTTACTCAGTGCAGTTCACCTTTCGCTACTTATTTTAATTTGTCTCTGAAAGCCTCCCTGAAATTAGTAACTAGTAACCGTCACTTTTGGCATTCATATGATTCGCAAGGCACTTGCTATTATATACGCATCACTGATGGCTGATTCTTCGTACTGTCGTGTTTATACCAGAAGTTGAAGTTAGCTGGATATGGTATATTTTGGAATATAATCTTCCTCTCCATATTTCAATTTACTGCTCGCAGACCCTTGTGACTCAGAAATTTTCCGGCCATTGGATATGCACCATGGGATGGAAGTTCATCTTGGACTCTCCAGGGGACCAGTCTGTCCAAGCTTCACGTAATTCATGGAGCTTGTTGCCTCGCCAGGAGGGATTCTTCTCTTTCATTTGAATTGACAAACTGATGATGAGGCGTGCAGCAGATAGTTTTCCCGCTTATGTGAGTCATGTTGGCGTTTCCCGTTCTCTTTCATGTTGAAATAGTATGGTGTATGTTGTGAGGCAAGAGAAACACCAAGCTCGTGAGCTTGAAGACGGATCCGAGAGGGTAGTCTTCTTTCGTTTCTAGTTGAAGACATGCCGAGCTCCCGAGCTCATTATCCTATACTAAGAAGATTTTTTTTAACACATCACCCGGTTGGAAAATCTCAGCCTGCACTCGGACATAATATTCTTGTGAAATAACAAGGTATACAGTTCCGAACGATCTGCACAGTATGATATGAACTGGAAACGCAGCGATATATCTTTACTGGTGACCCTAAATAGCCTCTGATGCCGAGTGGTGGCTTTTGCCTTGGCCGACTGGTGCGTTCACGGTGGGTTTGTCCCTCTCCCTTTCCGGCATTGAGCTTCCTCCCCCATTTGTTGCGGATTTACTTGCCGATAGTGTGGATCCTCACCTCCGCTCACCAATGCTCCGGCAACGGCATGCTCCTCCTTTTCTTTGACGAGGAAAACACTGGCTCTTCTCAAGTTTCTGAAGGATCTAGCAAGATCCGACCACATTTGAGCAGGATCTGTTTCGATCCTCTTAGATTCAACAAGACCCACTAATCATCGATCAGATCTCTCTATTCAAATGGTGGTCCATGTATCCTTTATTGGAAGGATGAAGTCTCGGAATCCTTTTCAATTTCTTCGGTATATCGCCTTCTTGCCTCACATGGTTGGAGAGAGAAGGAATCCATTTGGAAATTATCTGGCGATGGCCTGGCCCCCAACGAGTCCGACAATTCCTGTGGCTTGTTGCACTTGATCGGCTATTAACTAATTATTACCGTGCTAAACTCTTTCTTGCTGTCTCGAGTAGCTGCCATTGATGTCCATGCGTTGAGGAGATGATGCTACATGTCCTATGAGACTGTACTTATGCTCGACAGGTCAGGTCCTTGCTTATCCCATACTTAATGCACTGATCTTTCTTCTCACACTTTATTGAGAAATGGTTACTTGATAACATCTCTAATGGTAAATCAGATCCTTGGCCTCCTATCTTTGGTGTTGGCTGTTGGCTCCCCAGGAATTGGAGAAATAAGGAGATCTTTGATCAAGATTTCACTCGCTCGTCTGATACAAGATGATTTATCCTTAGAGTCGCAAATAGCCTCCAACAAATTGTGATTGTCTGTAGCGGATTTTCTCTCAGGCCAAGGAAAGTATGTATGTGGATCAAATGGATTGCTCCTCCATAGGATTGGGTAAAATTGAACACGGTGGGGCATCTCGAGGAAATCCTAGTCTCTTCGGGCCGGGAAGTTTAGTGAGTGATTCATGTGGATGCCGATTAGGTGTTTTTGCTACCAATCTTGGTTGGTCGACTTCAGTGGTAGCTGAGCTCTGGGGTATTAAGTCTTGGCTTGGGGCTTGCTTGGAATGTGGTTAATAGGAAAGTTATCATCGAGGTAGACTCCAAGCTTGTACGTAAGCTCGTTTCTGAATAGGGTTCTTGCTCACCTCTGATTGCTGCACTTGTCAGGCCGGTAAGGGAACTCCCCTCGTGACCATGGCTCAGTGAAGTTCGGCAGATAGAATTCGGAGGTTCTCTTTGCAATTTCCTAATCTTATAATTTTTATATCTCGTGAATATTTTATCATTTACTCTTTTGAAATAATAATAAAATTATTCATTACTTTATTTACTAATGATGCAATCTCTCCCTCTTTTTTAATTTAAAACCTCCAATTTTAATTCTGTAAGTAGATAAAAAGTTTATTACAAGTCAAAATCTTAAATAGTCAATCCGAGTCGTCTCAAAGCGGTGGGCTGATGCGGGTCCCGCTCGGAGTGGTGCTTATCCGCCTCATTCCCAAGCAAAACAGCTCACTCTCTCTCTCTCTCCCTCCCTCGGAGGATATTCTCCAGACAACCATGGCCTGATCTAAATTACCATATCACCCCGCTCCGCCGCCTCCTTCAGAGTTCTCCTCGCCCTTTCTCTGCACCGAGCGACGATGGGGCAACCATGTCAGAACGAACACCCCACAGCCTGGAGACCCACGTTCCATGTTACAGGAGCCAGCCTCATTTCCCAAATTGCCCCTGCGCATCGATGCGCTCTCTGAGGCATCCCTAGGAAGTCCCTCTGTCCCCTGACCTTTTAGCACAATCTAGTCCCTGATAACTTTTTGTTTTTAAACTTAATCCCTGTTCTGATTAAATTAGGCAGCTCTAATTCAGAAAAATCATGTGATCCAAAAGTTTCAGGCTCAATACGACCACGGACAAAGTTGAGATTATTCATTCAATTTTCCGCGAAGCTCCCCCCCCAGCCGCCGGAGGACATGAGTGTAATTTCGCCTCCGGAATTGCTGTCGGACCAATCTGTGTTATTATTAATAAATTAAATAAAAATGAAACGGGAAAATAAAAGGAAAAGGAGAAACATGAGTGTTCCGCCAGAAAGCCCAGAAAAAGTGGCAGCGGAGTTCGTTTAGAGACGTTATCGGACTTGAACCCCTCCAACTCGCCGGAATTCAGAGTCCTCGTTCGAGTCCGTTCCTCTTCTTTCTCTGTCTTTAGGAGTACAGAGAGAGAGTGGGGGAGAGGGAGTGCTCGGCTCCGATAACCTGCCGGAATTCAAGCCTCCGTTTGGTCAAGCGTTTGTGGTCTTATCTTCCGGTCAGAGTCAGGGCGCGCTCTCACTTTCAGATTGGGTTGGGGTTCGGAGAATTGTCCAGCTTGGTGTTTTTAGATCGCTAGGGTTTTGGTGGTAAACCGGGAGGTCACCCTACTCTTATGACTTTGAATTTGGCCGATTTAGCGGCTCCGTGATGTTCACTCCCCAGAAGAAGGTCTGGTCGGACTGGTCCTTCTCTGCCCAGAGGCGCGGGACTGGGTCGGGTTCGGGCATCGGCTCCGATGGGCTGAGTGCAAACCCTAGCGATGGGAAGGGAAAGAAAAGTATTGTGCTCGCCCACCCCCGCACTCCTCCTCTGGGCTCCAACGGTGTGGCAATTGACGGAGATGATTTGGCTGATAGAGTTTCACAGCTCGAGAAGGAGGTCAGTTGGAACTTTTTGTTTAGCATTTCTCATTAAATTATTGCCTCAGGTCGATATCCTCTGTCGCAGCTGTATTGAATTTCAGTGATGGCCCGTCATTCAAGCTCGGGTTTTTTCTGGTTGTAACTGGCTGAAATTTTTGCGGGTTTTTGGGTTGTTATACCAAAGAGCTGAGATTTGTCTTGGTGATGCATAGCGGTACATATTGCCTTACTCCTTGATCTCTGTTGCAGCTTTTTGAATACCAGTACAATATGGGGCTTATCTTGATGGAGAAGAAAGAGTGGACTACTGAATATGAGAAGTTGAACAAGGCTCTGGCCGAAACAAAGGATGCCCTCAAACGAGAACAAACTGCTCATTTAATTGCAATGTCAGATGTCGAAAAAAGAGAGGATGATTTGAGGAAAGCTCTTGGAGTTGAGAAGCAGTGTGTGAGTGATGTAAGTTTTCCGTCTTCATTCCCTTTTTCTCTGGTAACCTATCCATCTTCAGTTCAGTTAATGATGAATAAAGCTAGTTGGTTCTTATGATTGTTTGACATCTTTTGCTGCAGCTGGAGAAGGCTTTGCGGGAGATGCGATCGGAGTATGCTGAAATCAAGTTTACTGCTGATTCAAAATTGGCCGAAGCAAATGCGTTGGTTGCAAGCATTGACGAGAAGTCATTAGAGTTGGAGGCGAAGATACACAGTACTGAAGCCAAACTTGCTGAGATAAGCAGAAGGAGTTCTGAAATTGAGAGAAAACAACAAGATCTTGAGGCTAGAGAAGCTGATCTTCAAAAGAAGCGATTTTCTTTCATTGCAGAGTATGCCAAGAATTTTTTTTAAAAATGTTATAATTCCCATTTACATGCGGTCTTGGTATCTAAAGCTGGAATCAGGGACATTTTTCAGCATCTATATCTCTTTTTGAGTGTACACTCTTTCTTTTCAATTTTTTGTTGACAAAGATCATTCACATTTTTTTCAGGCGAGAGGCCCATGAGTCCTCTTTATCTAAGCAGAGGGAGGACTTGCAAGAGTGGGAAAGAAAACTCCACGAGGCAGAGGAAAGGCTCGGTGATAGACAAAGGATATTGAACCAAAGAGAGGAGAGGGCAAATGAGAAGGATAAGATTTATAAGCAGAAAGAGAAGGACCTTGAGGATGTACAGAAGATGCTAGATGAAGCTACGACAACTTTTAAACAGAAAGAAGATGACATCAACAGCAGGCTATCAAAATTGGCAGTAAGAGAGAAGGTAAGCTTTTCCTGCTAGTGAACAACCTTTAGCTGTTATGATTCATAATCTTGTCTTCAACTGTGGATTCCTTTTGTTAACAGGAATATGATAGTCTGCGGAATAACTTGGAAATGAAAGAGAAAGAGTTGCTTGTTATGGAAGAAACGCTTAAAAAAAGAGAACGGGTGAGCTTTTACACCTTCTTCTGCTATAATTTGAAGGTGGACAAATAAAAGTAGTGTCTGGTTCCTCTTGTGTTTATCAATGATCATTCTGTGTAGTTTGGTTGATCACTTATCTTTTCTTTATCTGTTAAAATTTCTTGCTGTGATTCATCCCCACATCTATTCTCCATCCCCTTGTTGTGTTGATCTCATCTCGCTTATTATTAGGACTTTGACATGGAGTTTTCATTCATTAATGTTATTATTTTTTTTGGAATGAATCTGCAAAAAAAAAAAGGCCATTGTTTGGCTTTTTAATGGCCTATTGCATGTGTAACTTGACAGGCTGAAATTCAAAAGCTCCTTGATGAACACAATCAGATTCTGGATGTGAAGAAGCATGAATTTGAATTAGAAGTTGAGCAAAAGAGAAAAGCTGTGGATAAGGAACTAGAAGAAAAACGGTTCGAACTGCAGAAGAAGGAAACTGAGATTACCCACAAAGAGGAGAAAATTGCAAAGAAAGAACAAGCACTGGAGAAGAAGTCTGAGCAACTCAAGGAAAAGGAGGATGGCTTTCAGTCAAAGCTGAAAGATCTAAAAGAAAAGGAGAGGTTGCTAAGATCTGAGGAGAAGAATCTAGACACTGAGAAAAAGCGGCTGCTTGTTGAGAAGGAGGAGTTGGTTAATTTTAAGGCTGGTCTAGAGAAAATAAGATCGGAGAATGTGGAACAGCTGTTGAAGATTCATAAAGAGAAGGACCAACTGAAAGTAACTGATGAAGAAAGGTCAGAATATACACGCTTGCAGTCAGAACTGAGACAGGAAATAGAAAAATGCAGGGCTCAGAAAGAAATGCTTCTGAAGGAAGCTGAGGACTTGAAGCTACAGAGAGAAACTTTTGAGAAAGAGTGGGAGGAGCTAGACGAGAAAAGAGCTGAGGTTGAGAAAGGGTTAAATGATCTCACTCAGGAAAAGGAGAAATTTGACAAATTAAAGCAGGCTGAAGAGGAGAGGTTGCAGAAGAAGAAGCTGGATATAGAAGAGGACATAAAGAGGGAACTAGAAAATCTCAACTTTGCCAGGGAAACAAGTGCTGCCAGCTTAGAGCATGAGAAGTCGGTTCTTGCTGAGCAGATTCAGACTGAGAGAAGTGAAATGCTTTGTGATTTTGAGCTTAAAAAGAAGCAACTCGAGACTGATATGCAGACTAAATGGGAAAAGGAGGAGAGTAATTTGTGCAATATAAGGAAGTCGTTTGAGGAAGAAAAGGAAAGGGAATTGAGCAACATCAGCTATCTGAGAGAGTTGTCCGGAAGAGAAATGGAAGAAATGAAGCAGGAACGTCTGGTAATGGGAAAAGAAAGAGATGAGTTTTTAGCTAACAGGAAACACCTTGAAGAGCAACAGGTTGAAATTCGAAAAGACATTGATCAGCTCATGGTGCTAAGCCAAAAGTTGAAGGAGCAGAGGGAGAAATTCACCAAGGATAGGGAACGCTTCATTTCATTTGTTGAGAAACAAAGTAGCTGCAGCAACTGTGGGGAACTTACTCGTGAATTTATACTTTCAGACCTGCAGTGTTTATCTGAGATTGAAAACCTAGAACTCCCTCGATCAAAATTTTCCGAGGATTGTCAAAAGGAAGGATTTAAGAAAGATTTGGAAGGCCTTCAAGGGCAAAAAACAGATGCATCTCCTCATCAAGTTGGTTCAAGAACCCCAGGTTCTGCAGGAACCATGTCTTGGCTTCGGAAATGTACTTCAAAGATACTTAACTTCTCCCCTGTCAAAAAGGGTGAGTTCCATCCTGTTCACAACATGACTGAAGAAGGAGCTGTCCCTGTAGATCCAGTAATTGCCGAGGGACAATCAAAAGCATCTGCTGAAAATGATGCTGAGCTCTCTCTTGCAGGAGCCAGTGCTTCTTTGAATGTGCAGAGGCTTCAATCTGGGCAAGATATTTCAGTTGATGAGCAAAGTAATGTCAACAGTGAGGAGGCACGGGAAGTTGCTGAAGATTGCCATCCTTCGGATATAAGGAGTAGCAAACATGGGGTTAAGAAGAGAGGGAGGCCAAGGGTCAATAGATCAAGAACCATCAAGACAGTTGTGAAAGATGCAGAAGCTATCCTTGGGGAAAAATTAGAAACAAATGAGAGCAAGCAGCAAAATGGAAATGCGGAGGATTCTTCTCATACTAATATTGATAGTAGAGATGAATCTAGTCTTGCTGAGAGAGGAAGGCGAGGGAATGGTAGAAAGCGAAATCGAGCAAGTCATCATGATGGTGAAGAGCATGAAGGACATTCTGGTAATATCGCAGAAAACCAGCAGCGCAAGAGACGGCAGAAACCTGTGGCAGCTGTGCAACCATCTGCTGAACCTCGATACAATCTTCGAAGACCTAAGCAGTAAGCTTCCTGTTAACACTGTCTTGATGCTGCTTACCTAGAAAGAGGAGGAAAAGGAGAAGGAATACTTGTGTTAGTAGAGTAATATGGAGTTTCTTGACTGGATGGTGTCATTGTTATTGAAGAATTTAGAAGTTGAAGAGAGAGAAGCGGGCCAGTAAAAAGAGGATGACAGTAAAGCCCTTATTTTTGTTATATTAAATAACCCTTTCCTCCATAGTTTTTCCAAGTTTAAGGTTTGTGAATATGTGCATATTGGAGGGTAATGGAGGGAGAACACACTCCCTCAAATCCCCATTATCTTTCCCTCACAAACAATTCAAGCTGAAATAAAGGAACTGTTTTCCCTTCAAATGCTTTGGAAATTCTTTTCCAATCAAAGCATGTTCTTTGTCGGCTGCATTGCTGGCATTAGTTATGTGGAGAGACCTGATGTACCATGCCACAGGAGTCTGTTCATTGGCATAACATTTTTTATATGATTACTTGCAAAAATTGTCTGCTGAATTGCTTATCCATTTGCTACTTTATGTTGTACTAACATCCATATGGATTTCTGTGTTTTGACCTTGTTTATGAAATGTTTGCCAGAAAAGGGACAGTATCAGCATCAAGAGCATCTTCAGACCTAAATGAAGAGAAAAAGGATGGAGGAGGGGTTGCTGGGCACAAGGAAATTCTCTATGCAAAGGCTGATCAGGCACTCTCCGTTACAATTGCTAGCGAGAATGGGGGGAGCACACAATTTGTGCAGGTGAGTAATTCGTGAATTTTGTGGGTATGCTGTTGTCATTATGTCGCTCTTTTTTTCACCTGCAGTAAATTTTTCTGGCTGATAGAATCTCTAACCTTTCTCACTCCCGCTCTCTCTCACTCAGACATGCAAATGCACTCTGACCTTAATAGAATTGCCTAGAGACTATCTGAACCATGAAAATTGGGCTTATCGAATAATGTACTGCTCTCTGGAGGAAACTCAATGATGTGGGCAGAAGGAAGTTTGTTTTTGGAATCTATTGTGTAGAAAAAAAAAATTCGACGGTAATTTTGTCAGAGCAGCACTTAAGTTGCCTGAGCTGCCCATTTCGACGTATGAATTATTCCTGGTAAATTTACCCGTCTTAATCTCAGTTGAATCTGGCATGTTGCAGTGTGGAGCCAGGGCCAGCGTGGGGGATGCAACAAAAGATTTACCTCCAAACCCTGCATTGAGCGAGGAAGTAAATGGGACACCCGAGAGGCCAGTGGAGGTTAGAGACGGAAACGACGATGATGCCTTTGAGGGCAGAGACAGTGATTATGATGATGATGACGAGTACGAACACCACCCAGGGGAGGTCTCAATAGGAAAGAAGCTATGGACTTTCTTCACGACATAAAAGAAGCTCCGATTGCCCCTTTCCATCGGCGCAAAGAATCAGGGGTTGTATTCATCCGGTTTGGGATTCCTGTTCTATGGAGCTGTTTCTAGTGAGGAGTTTGTTGCAGTTTCAGTTTGTATCTTCCGAGGCTTTCTTTTAAGGTAGTCTGTAAAACTAGGGAAGGAAGTTCGATTCGTGCCCCCTCGTCTTTCTTTTTATGTAGGGATCAGGACATTAGGGGGGCCCTCCTCATCTCTTCTATTGTTTTCTGTTCTAGGCGATTTGATGAGGCAGATGACTAAATGCAAGTACCTCTACTCCCCCCCCTCCCTGCTTTGCTTCGAGATTGATTTGTATCAAATTCTATAATCTCTGTAAAAAACCTGAGGATTTAACTGCTCTCTCCGGCCATCCCGCTGTGGATACAGTATTTGATTGCTGCTTGGAAGGTCTAGTCGGGCCTGGAAACGGTGTCGAGTTTGCAACAAGGTATTTGGGAGTCGTAAAAACTTTCGACTTTGTATTTGGATTGTAGGGTTCATTACTTTGTAGAGCTATTTAATGGCTCGCAGGATTCGACGTGTTCCTTTAGCCGTTCATACGGCAATTCACGGTATGTAGAAGACGGGGGAGTAAAAGGACGGCCTTGGATGGATTATACTGCCAGGAACAGATGAGTTTCATTCATATAAAAGTAAAACAACCACCTTATAAAGTTGATCCTTAGCCGATGTTGGACTGAGGGGTCCAACCTTACCTAACATACCGAGCAGCCCCGAGACGATCAATCGGTGACGATGCGGCCGTGCTGCTGGGCCATGGAAACAGCCCTGTCAAGCAGGTGTTCTCCGAGTCCATCGCTCTCATCGGAGTCCTGCAGAGCTGCCTTTATCTCTATTTTGCTGAGAGAAACGGGTTCATTGTTGCGACGAACTCCATCCCTCTTCAGTTTGATGAGTTCTATGATCAGTCTAACGAGATGAATCACGATCAGAATACGATTACTGCCCTTCGAAGAGCGACCGCCCATGGTGAACGGTGGTGAAGAGTATTAACTTGTATTGTGAGCTAGCCTCACAACTCTCTCTCTGGCTTTTCTGCATCTGAACTATAACGTGCCATTTTATAGGGAATTATATTAGATTTAGAATCGACACAAGAAATATGAGAATAAAGACAAGTAAGAAGTCATGTTGACAAGAATCGAATTTTATCCAAGTCAATGGTAAGAGTGGTTGCACAAACCTCCTTTTTACCTTTTACAGGGTCAAGTCACCGTTTAGTCATATTATTCAAATTCTAATTCCATTCACATTTAATTTCTAATTCCTTTCCTCTTTCGAGATTTTGCACTACTTTTTTCTTCCCTTTTGGGGTTTTGGTGAAAGCTCATGAGCACAAAGGATTGAATACCCTCGTAAGCTTATGAATTCAGACAAGTTCATATGTAAGGCACGTGTATGAATCTGTTCCCGCACGGAAGCACATCTTACCTCTCGACTTAACCCTTAAGGTCAAACACGAACTCTCTCTATTTATAAAATTCGAATACAACATCTTCGGGACATGTATTCTTCAAATAATTTTTTTTTTCTTTTTTAGGTGCACTTCCCAACCATTAGTGGGGCCATCTCTTGGGCCTGCCAAAGCCTATTAGTCCTATGTCCAGATTGATGCTCCCCTTTCTCTCCTCACTCCGACACCATTAAATCTTATTATTCGAATTCCAATTCATTGTCATTTGCACTGCTTAAGTTTTATATATATATATATATATATATATATATATATATAAGGTTTAATGATTCCAAAATTTGAACCAGTGCCCGCCGGAGATGATCAGGTAGTTGAATTCATCGATCTGGGTCGACCACCGCTCGTCGACCTTGTCCAGGTAGATTGAAGAGGCGAGTGTGGGTCGGGCCATCGGAGTCGGCTTCCTTCGCCTTTACCAGGTGCAGGGAGGTCATGAAGATCGCGAGGGTGAAGTTGTACATCCCCGTACTTCCACCGCTTGAAGTGCTCGTCCGGGCTGTACGAAACATTGATCAGGTATTCGACCTAGAAGACTTTGCATATGAACAAGAACACTGCATGATGGTGATACTGATCATTGTTGTTGTATATGACTCGCAATAGGAATAGAGCTAGGTCCCTGAGAAGCACCGATTGCCCCTTTTCATGGCGCAAAGAATCCCAGGTTGTATTCATCTGTGTGTGAGATTCCTGTTCTCTGGAGCTGTTTCTAATGAGTTCGTTGCAGTAAGTTTGTATCTTTCCGAGGCTTTTAAGGTAGTTTGTAAAACTAGGAAGGAAAGTTTGATTCGGACCCCTCTTGTCTCTCTTTTATTCAGGGATCGGGGGGGGCCTCCTCATCTCTTGTATTGTTTTCTGTTCTTGGTGACTTGATGAGGCATATGACTAAATGCAAGAACCTCTACTCCCCTCTCTCCCTGCTTCGCTTCAAGATTGATTTGTATCATCAAATGCTATAATCTCTGCTAAAACCCAAGGATTTAACTGCCCTCTCCGGCCGCCCGGCTTTGGATACAGTATTTGATTGATGGTCAGCCTGGAAACGTTGTCGAGTTTGCGGCAAGGTATTCGGGAGTTGCAAGAACTTCCAACTTTGTATTTCGATTGTAGGATTCATTAGTTTATAGAGCTATTTACTGGTTCGCAGGATTCAGCGTGTTCCTTCAGCCACTCGTTACTGCAATTCACGGTATGTAGAAGACGGGGGAGTGAAAGGACAGTCTCAGATCGATCATAATTTCCAGGTCCAGATGAGTTTCATTCATATTAAAGTAAAACAACCACCCTATAAAGGTTGATCCTTATTTATATACAAGGGGTCGATGTTGGACTGAGGTTCCAACCTTACCCAGCATACCGAACAACCCCGAGATGATCAATCAATAATGATGGCGCCCCGCCGCTTTGCCACAGAAATAGCCTTGTCAAGCAGGTGCTCTCCAAATCCACCGCTTCGGAGGCGCTCTGTGGTTCCCGGTGTGCTGTAGTACTTGCCAGGGTCCCACAGAGCATCCGCTATCTCCTTTTTGCGGAGATGCACTGGGGAAACGAGTCCCTCCCTCTCGTTCATCATCGTCAACATGCTCATACATATTTGGCCATCACCATACCTCTCCCGAAAGATGAGATTCTCGATCAGTCTATCCAGCTCCGACTCGATGTCAATAGTCGTCGTGGCCTTCGCCGAGCAACCGCCCATGGTGAACGGTGGTCGGAGGGAGAGTATTAACTTGTATTGTTAGCTTGCCTCACAACTCTCTCACCCTTCTGCATTTGAATGAGTTCAAACATGTCATTTTATAGGGGAGTTTCCTCCCAAGTACACTTTTATTCTTTTTCTCTCTTTTTTTTTTGAATTTTTGTTATAATTGAAGTATATTAGATTAGAACTGATACGAGAAAGATGAGAATAAAGACAAGTAAGGAGTCCCATCAACAAGAATCTAATTTTATCTGGGTCAAGGATTATTGCACGTGCCTCCTTTTTATCTTCTACCGGGTCAAGTCACCTTTTAATCACATTATTCGAATCCTTTCACTTTTATTTTCTAATTTCATTTCTCTTTCGGGACTTTTTACTACTTTTTTTTCCTTTTTTTTTTCCGGTTACGTAAAAGCTCATCGAGCATAAAGGATTGACTACTCCTTGTAAGCTCACGAGTTCAAACATGTCCATATGCAGAACACATGTACGAGTGACCTCGTCAGGGAGCAACTCTCTCGAGAACGGCATCGAACCTCCTCCGATCCTGCGGAAGCACTTTCTCCATTCACAAAACTCGAATCCAACCTCTGCGGAACAAATATTCTTCAAAACTTTTTTTTTTGTTTTTTTTTTACTTATCAGGTGCACTTCCCGACTTGAGGAACCGTCAGTGGGCCAGCACGAGCCTTTTATTAGTCCTACTATGTTCGGATTGATGCTCCCTTTCTCTTTTCCTAGGACACCTTTGAATGTCTTATTATTCTAACTCGACTCCTAGTTGCATTGTCACTTTAATTTCTCATCCCTTTCCTCATATTGAGATTTCTGCACTCTTTTTTTTCCCTTCCCTCTCCAGTCATGCAGAGGCTTGTGAGTTTAAAAGGTAGAAAAAAGAAAGTAGTAAAACGTTAGAATCTCCTCTTCTCAGTTCGAGAGCGATGTCACTATATTAATCCCTCTCTCTTGCTCACTTTTGTACTGTTATGGAAACCGAACTGAAGACATCGTGGATCGAGTCAAAAGAATGAAATCTCTGTTCTTACGAGAAAAAAAAACCGTATAAACGAATCTCGATCCTTAGTCGAGAAGGTGCACACTATGGATACATCATCATCAACTCACAGTCCGTATCGTCCCGCGCAATAAAAAATGATAATCCCAGGTCGAGAATAATGGCAGGTACGTGAATAAGCCGTTGCAGCTGCACACATTCGACGAAACCCGAACCAGCTACACCGCTCTTAATCTCTTGTCGCTCGAGCTCAGCTTCTCCTCCCTCGATCTCCGCCCCTCAGTCTTCATCATCTCCAGCAAGAAATCGCTCCAGGCATCGATCGGCCCAGGCAGGCACCAGTGGACACAGTCGTTGTACAGCACGACCTTCTCCTCGGGCCGGTGCCCGTACCGGCTCGGGTGCCCGTCGGGCCTCAGGAGCGTGGCCTGGGTCGTGTCGAGCAACCTGTACTTTAGTCCCCTCTTCCTCCCATCTGCCTCTGCCTGGCGGAATTCTTCGATCTGGATAAGGTACAGCTCCATGTCGTCGCCGCCTAGGGTCGTCTCGTTGCTCGAATACGGCCTCGTCCTCAGACAGTTCCCTCCCTCGTTCCACAGCCCTCCCTCGAAGTGGGACGGTGCGAAAGTCCTGAAAGTTAACAAGTAAGAAATCGAAAGACCGAAAAATTGCCAAGTCCGAGATGAAAAGATCGAGGTCTTTCCCCTACCTGAGGTACGTTATTCCCTTGTAGTTCTTCCTACTGTTGATGGCACTGAGAGCAGATCTAAATGCCCTTCTGAAGCCATAGAACTTGGTGAGGTCCGGCACGTTCTCGAGCTGGCAGAAATGGCAGCCTACGCGCTGCTGCTTCTCGTAGAAGACGAGCGGCCGGAAGAACCAGTGCCCACCGGAGATGATCAGGTAGTCGAATTCATCAATCTGGGTTGACCACCGCTCGTCGACCTCGTCCAGGTAGAGGTTGAACAGGCCAGTGTGGGTCGGGCCATCGGAGTCAGCTTCCTTCGCCTTCACCAGGTGCGGGGAGGTGAAGATCGCGAGGGTGAAGTTGTACGTCACGTACTTCCACCGCTTGAAGTGCTCGTCCGGGGTGTACGAAGCATCGATCGGGTATTCGACCTAGAAGAATTGCATAACAACAAGAACACAGCATGATGGTGATACTGATCATTGTTGTTGTGTATGATTCCCAATAGAAATACAGCTAAGTCCATGAGAAGTTCCAATTATGGTTGACTTGGATTGCCATGACAAGGCACATGAACTTATTGCATGCCCATATGGAACGCGCAGACACTAGCTAATTCCAAGTAGCCTGGAGTTATTTAAATTGATCTGTCTCGAACGAAAAACTCTTGTATATAACGGATATATTATGTAATAATATTCATATTTTATCACAGACCAATAATATTAAGTCATTTATAGGATTTTTTTCAAAGTTTTATTAAAAAAACTAAAATGGTTGAATCTCGTTGGTTTGTGATACCATTTAAGTATGACAACGTGACACACTCACGGTGCAGAAGACCCTCTCATCTCAAAGGAGAGAGCACTCTATATAGCGAATAGATGGTCAGATGTGTGTCACAAGTTAATGGATATTTATGATGTCAGTATAATATCTATAATATGTCATGTATTTGTAACTTTATTATTGATATATTAAATAACTATTAAGTGAAATATAGTCTCTATATGTAAGAAGATATTTTCATCCCACGAGGCAGCAGTCCCACTAGTCGGGCGCTGGGAGGTCTACCCAAACCTTTCAGGTTCGAATCCAAGAGGGGGCGTTTCTTCGTGGGTGGGGACCTTTTAGCCATCGAACCAGTAAAGTGCGTCTGACTTACCCGGCACAGTACTGCCAGTCAGGCCCGAAAAACCTTCGAATATTTCGGTTATTAAAAAAAAAAAAGGAGGAGGAAGAAGAAGACATTTTCATCCTTAAGGACCAAGATCTACATCCATAAAGTGGGAAAAAAATAATGTAAGTGTACCACTTGTCACGTCAGCGTAGGTCAGAATCTGAAGGCTGCCATGTCACTTTCTTTCTGCCCAATCTCCTCAATGAAAGTTACCGATGGATTCTTTATTGGCAAGGAGCTGGGTAGCCCTCTACTGACAAGATTAACTAGATTAACTTTTAAATTGCACTTTCCACACCCAAATTTGAGGAAGACATGAAATCATACAGTAAGCAATTTTAATTTCATCTTGAGAAAGAAGGTCCGGTACGTATGATTGACATTACTCTTAATCCGAAACTAAGACGTTCCGGATTCAATCATCACAAGTGAAATTTTCTGTATTCTTTTATTCCCTATTTTAATATGCCAAAAGAATAATAATATACGATATCACACTAATTTCCGTTAGACTCATAAGACATTTGATTTATATTTAATTTAAAAGTTTAAACCAAAAAATGATATGATCCGAATTTCACGTGTTTTTTTCCTCACACTGAAAGCAAATTTCGATCCCGTGTTGATTTACTATATAACCCATTGACAAACTTTGATGATGTCACGTACACATTTTTTTTTAAATCAGATTAGGAAAGGGAATTAAGGGAAAAATAAAGGGATACGCGGTATTCCACTTATAAAAATCGAACGATAATCTCTTAATCATGAATCGAAGATGATATCAGTACACTCAATGCTTCTTTTGTCATCGCTATAAGAAAAGTTCAGTGAAGGTTCGATTGCTCTTAATTTTGAAGATAAAAATTCTCATCTTCCAGAAACCTCAGATTAAACTTTTTTAAAAACAAAAAACTGAAAGAGAATTGTTTAATCATGAAGCCCCATCACTTCACTTCACATGCAAGATAAGCAGAGAACGTCATAGACAAATTAGAGTCACGTGAATTTTGTATTTATCTTGCTGCAGAAACTTTGCACGATTACCAACGATCTCAAGACTGATTCTCTATGTAGCCCTGCCACAGTTGACGATTGTCCCCATACTTTCATATATATATATATATGTGTGTGTATGCATGTATATTAGTATGTGTACATACATTATGGTGCACAAAATTGTTTTCCACGTTACAGGTGACTATTACTCATTGATTCTGATTGCATATAAAATTTAATAGAATAGTGAAAAACGGGAATAAGATCATGCAAGATTATTTATTTTTCATTTTTGTAATCGGTATTAAATATTTAAAATAAATGAGTAACGCGAATTATTATTATTATAATTAATTAATTAATTAATTAATTAATTAATTAGAGAGGTGATGGTTGACCTGTTTACCTTGATCTAAAAGACTGGTTATTAAATAAATGAAATGAAATAAATGGATGCATGATTTGTTTTGTTTTGAATTAATATTTATAAATTGGGTTAAGGGAAACAACTGTATGCCAGTGCCCTTAATCTTAACTTTGTAGCAAAGATCCAAGTTCCATGGTCCATGGCCATGTTCTCTCTACCTGCAACTTCTACCTAATCCTTGAATTTCTCCATCATCATTTTCAAAAAAAATAAAAATAAAAATAATAAAAATCCCCCCAATTACCTAATACTTTGAATTTTGGGTCATCATCTTAATTTCAAAGGATGATTCAGTAGGGAAAAAGGTGATCGTTACCATGGTACAGCTCCTGACAGGGATGAATTCAAGGGGCGCCTGGGCAATCCCTCCCTAAATTAGAAAAATGCTATAAAATTTTATATAACTTTTACTTAATTTTATTCATTTTTTAATTTGCCCCAACTGAATTATTTATGTTACTTTCTTATAGAGTTTCACCCATTTTAGATTTTTCATATTACTTTCCTGTAGAATTTTGTCATGATAAATAATTTTTCTAGATCCGTCCTCGGCTCCTTGACATGAAATTAAAAAACCCAAGTTCAAAACTAGACTTTTTGATATCTCCTAATCATGTACAATTTTGATCGAACTTAACCAACTCCACTGACCAGCTCCATCCATAGATGTCTGCTTAGGTTAGACGGTATATTTATTAATTCCTGAAAAGGATCTTTCAGCTACCCTTAATAGATCTAGCTAATTAATGTCCGAGTTTTGGCCGGTTAACTAAAAGATAAGCTCTGTATGAAAGACAAACCGAACCATGAGTCTAGGCCATTATCCTATGCTGGTATCAACTTATCTCTGTATAGTAAGACCTTGTTAAGCTCCACGTAACTTTCCAATTACTTCTATACACCCTCAGCATGCATTAAATGGTGGCTCTAATATTTCCAACCAAAAAAAATGAAAGAAATCAATTTAAATTTGGGAAAAGACGGGCGAAAAAAAAAAGAACAGGAAGAGAGAAAATTAAGAAAATCAGTAAGATCGAAGAATGAGCGAGGTTTTAACATGCTCACCCTTGAGAGGAGGCAAATGAGGGACTGCATCTGGTTCCTGGCCACGGAGTCTCCGACGAAGGCCAAGGACTTCCCTCTAACGAGCTCCAAGAACTGTGCCGGGTTGAACAGCGGCAGCTCGCACCCGAACGGCTTCCACCGCCACTTCATGAACCCGGTGTCCGGCCGCCCGTACTTCATGCAGTTCTGGTGCTCGTGGATCGCCCAGCACGTCTCGTTCGTGTAGTACGGCGCCCTCGGGTTCGGCACCCACTCCCCCGAGAATATGTCGCATTCCGCAGCACCTCCGTCCGCATTCTTCTTCAGCACCGGCGGCGAGGTCGAGGATCTCTCGATCGGAGATGGAGGAGTACTGGTGGGGGTTGTGGGGTTGAGGTAGTTGCTGGCCGGTTGCCAGTACTTGGAAGGGCGGGAGATGGAGATGAGGGTGAGGAGGATGAAGGAGACGGCCACGAGGAGAACGACCCTCGGTGGCTTCCCAAAGGGAAGCTCGTGAGCTCCTGCTCTGAGCTTCATAGGGTCTGCCTATGGGAGAGAGATCGATCAATGTGAAGGTTAGCTAGGGAATAGAGATCAGATCCCACTTTGATATACGTGACGTGACCAGCTTTATAATATTTTTTAAGGGTTTTTTTGTACATAAGCTCCAACTCATGAATGATTTTTTTATGTGTGGAACTGTAATTTCTTATTTGACCTTTTCTGTTCATCCTTAAATGATGTCATTATTGAAGAAGAAGAAGAGAGCCTTTATATATATATATGTGTGTGTATATATATATATATGATGAATATAACACGTGAAATCGTAAAATATATTACAAGTTAATAAGTGTTTAATTAATATAGTGTTAAGAACGAGACCCGATAAAATAGATGAACAAAACAATGTTGGCAATCTCTGCTAAGGGAATTGAATTGGGTATGTCTTGATCGTGTATCCATGGTAGTATTGCTACTACCACATGATCGCTTTCTCTTGTTGGTGCCATTTTAAAAACCAGGGACTCCTAAGTGTTTATGTAAGTGCTGTCACAATGGGAGAATTTTGACCACGGTCGGGCAGTGATATTGGCAGGCCAGCTTGGATCCGATCATATTTTCTTCTCATTTTATTTGGGGTTAGATCTGATCGCAGTCACCGCGATGTGCTTGATCACGTGGTGCTAAATAAACTAAGCCTGGGAGTCAGAGAAGACCGCATGTTACCTTAACCTCTGTATGTTGTGGCCACACATCTAAACTCACTGTATGCTAAATTAAGGCTCCACCTACAATATAAGAATATAGAAATTATAATATATGTATATCTATATATATTTATTGGTTATGATATTGATCTCTTGACTACCAACATGAGTTAGTTCAAGTAGTAAGACACTTGTTTTCCTTAAACAAATGTATTAGGCTCGAGTATTTGTGGATGGAGAAAACTCATGTAGTGAGAGTTTTATCATTTAAATGGGCCGATCCGACTCAAACTAGGTTAGTCACTAGTTCAATGAGTTTCTTGATATCAGTGCATAAAAAAAAGAGGCACATGCATTGCCGTGTAGTAAATTCATTTCAAAGAAATGTTGAAATTTCACTTTCGCCCATTATTATAAAAAAAGACATCGAATTTGAATATGTGCATACGTATAAGTCATTATATATATATGTGTGTGTGTGAACCTTTGATCCAAGGGAGGAGCAGGCAGATTTACCGGCCAAGAAATGGAGTTTGATACAGTACTGTCGTTAGCCTTAATTCGAAATTAAAAAATCATAAATTTAATTCTAATAAATGAAATTTCTCATTCTTCTTTATTTCTTCCTTTGCTCTACTTCTTATAAGCTCAAGAACCTCTTGTGTAATCGAAAAGGATATGTTCGTCTACTCAAGTGGCAACCTCCTTAGAAAAAATGTCTCTCATACTTTCGATAGCAAGACGTCAAGACCACATTGGACAGGAGACATTATTTGATTATCCAGCTGTACACAGCGAGGCTATTTTCTCCTTTTCATCGTTACCTTGTTTCTACGTATGAAAGAGATACATGAATCTAGAAGGGAATAGAAGCAATAGAAAGTAAACGATACAAGAGATTTCACCTCTTATAACTGACCCAAGACCTAACTCTTAATCTCAACTTAGGACAGTATCACTATACCAAATTCCTTTTTCTTTTCGTCTTAATTTTGATTAAGTAGGTAATAGTAGTACCTAATGCAAATATACATACATCTATATATATATATATATAGATAGATAGATAGATTTGCCACCCATGAAGTTATATAGTCAAGGTCAAGCCTATACTCAAATGGGATTGACACTCAATTGCCCTCCTCGCTTTTTCTTCTTTGCAGCGGATGGGATTATTATCAACAAATAGGTTTAGAGAAACTCGTGATGTCACCCTAGAAAAAAAAATTTCATAAACTCTTCCAAAATTAAATAAGGGATTTTACAACTTTTTTTTTCCTAGTTATTGACATCCAAAAGCTTAATAGATCTAAACTAATTCAGTTCGAGTCGAGAGATCCACTACAACATAAAACTCTCCCAATGGGAATCCTTTTCATTCATAAGACTCGAATATAAAATATTATTTAAAGAAAAAAAAGGTTTATCACTTCAATCAATCCATTTCTTCTATTATTATTATTATTGCTCACATTGTTTTTACCATTATTGTTGTTAAAAGGCTTGGGAAAAGAGAAACCGGAAGGACAGATGGACAGATGGCCATTTTTTTTTTAACCTGAACTTTGGTTGGCTGATGCAAGAGATCTTTCAGATTCAACAACTGCTCTGGTGCAACGTTCCCATCAAAACAATTAATTATTGAAACAAATCATCACCTCGAATTCTAATTCAATCAACACCTTGCATGCTCTCATTTTTTCCTTGACAAAGTCAAAATCCCACGTAATCTGGGTCAGAGACCCCACCCCTCCATTTCATTACCCCGATGGATTGGTCTGCACCCAAGGGCACGATGTGCATCAGTAACCCATGCTTGATATCGTGTGTGGGTATCATCTGAGTGCATTTGATTCGAAATGAATTGAACTACTGGCTAATTCAGATTGAGTTGGGTCGAGTCCGTCCACTAATAGCGTAGAAAAAGTTAAAATGGGATTTTTATTGCAATGCAATCCAAGAATGCATACTTTTAACTATGCATTTAAGGAGGAAGCGCAGTAAAATATTTTAAATATCCGGTAAAATGAAATCGTGGTAATTATTGTAAAAGTTAGGTGGAAAATGTTAACCTTCCATCGAATCTTCAAACTTAAAATCAATCCCAATTCCCAATTCCCAATTCCGTCAAGGATTCTTCTGTGTGTTCTCGTTATTCTTTTCGTTACTGTTGCCGTTGTTCTGGTTATTTTCGTTACACAAGAACCCTTAAGAACCCCTTTTTCTCGCTGAAATGTATATGCATCACCCATCTCGAAGGATTTTCCATAATTTTATTCAAGCTCTCGATTGATTTCATCGAGCAAGCCTTCATGCAAGTTAACTCCGACGATAGAGAATGTTTCATGAATCATGACAGTATATGCATGCTAGCTCCACACCGATCCATGTACGACGATCTACTTCTTCACAGAGCATGTGTTAAACGGTCTTTTTAAAAAAGTCAAATATATGGTGATAGTTGGCAAAAAAAGGGGGGAGAAGAAACAATCGGATTCGTATATGGCTGTAAATCACAGAATTGTCTTCGTGCGGCATTATTAATGATTTATTGTCTTTTGCCGACACATAATCCAGCGTCCCCGTCAGTTCGACTGTCGTTTCATTGGAACATCCAGCTTAAGAAACTCATTAAAGTACACGATATATACATACATATATATAAACCGTTTAAGCTTGGAAGTAATTTGAATTATTTGACATGTGCCTAATAGTCACCGGCATTAATATAATAAATCTGTCAGACACAGACATCCTGCTGAGAATTTGAGGGAAAAATTTCATGGTAAACAATTGTGAGAGTTGAAAACATGTAAGCATATTTTCTGTTTTCTACTGGCTATAAGTAACAGTTTCTTGATGGGTCGTCTTCTAAGTAACCAGCAAATCAAATCAGGCCCTGATGAGAAGGATTGGGCCAGGCCGGTGCAACACGATAACAGGTGGCCCAGACAAGGTGTCATCGGGCCAAATCTAGCTGGGCTCTGTTGAGAGGACTCGATCTCTTCTTCTCGAGTTTAAGTCTTTTGATTGGTTGAGATTGTCGGGTTTGTTGATATAAAGCGACGTGCACCGAAAAGGAACAGGAAAGAAAAGAGAAAATGTTTGGCTGAGACATTGAATGACTGCTCAGGGGAAGTTGCAAAGTCTAATTTAGCAACCTCGTGGACCTGTGAGTGGAGGATACTCAAGAGGAAGCTGACAATAATGCAGTGAAAACCACGCTGGATGATGCTGTGGAACCTAGGATTCGTGACCGACTCGGCTGCTGTACATGGATGCAAGCACGCAATCTCGATACTCGAACTGTGTTTTCATCAACCTTGCAACCCTCGACCGATCTCAGTAACGATTTTCCCAGCCATCATTCGAAAAGAATGAGCTGCGGCCCTGCTGCTGCATCAAAGGTCATGCTGCAAGTGGAAGAGAGTCTGTCAAAGATGAAAGACAGGAAGCTGATCGTCTTTCCACGCAGTCGAGGTCCTGTGAATCATGTAAAGTAAGCTCAAGACATCGAATCCCGGCTAAAAGATCACTCTTGACGATCGCTGGAATCGCATTTGCCTGCCCAGGATGTTCTTGAACCTGTCACAAGAATGTGACGCGGATGGGACACTAGCAGTTCTGCAACTCACTCAAGGGAATCTTAATTAGAAAATCTCGGAACCATAATCTGGGACAGACGTCAGGTACTGTTGCATTAAGCTCATTTCTCTATTAATGCCGAATCAACCGGGCTCTATTCCCGCTCAACATGGCTGCCATGGGTAGGAAGACCCGTCCCGTGATGTTGACAATACGTCCAATAAGTGTACATAGTCAATGAAATGCAGAGAACCAAGAAAGGAATCGTCACCAAATCGTCCATCAATTGTGAGTATGAAAATGAGTTGGGAGATGGGACCAGAGGCTCTTTTCCTAGTCGCAACACGACAAGGAAAAAATGGAAAGAAACAAAGGGAAAATGCATTGGAAAACAAGGAAAAGGTTGTCGAACAGCTCACCCAGTCATGTCACGGAGAAGCTTCCTCGTCTATCCATCGCACAATTGGCATCTCGATTGTTGTATTTTTTTAAAAAAAATATTATTCATCTGTTTCTCGAAAAATTAAATTATGTTTACCAGAAAAAGGGGTTTATGGGATAAGAATTTCGATAAAGAAAAGGAGAAAAACAAGACTATCACACCATGAAAATTGGCATCTTTTATCATATCGTTTCGCACGAGAGTCTTGTCTCTGTGGTGGTCGAGAGAATCCGATTCTTGCCCTCTCTGGACCCGTAAATTTTGTCATTATTTTGCTCATTATTCTCGAGATCTCATCTTAATATGAGAAAATACGAATTAAAAATTTTAAAAAGTGAAAGTATTATACCCAAAATATTTAGTCATTTTCATCATGTTACTGATTTACGTGAAACTTACTGAATCCAAAAAGAGAAACAAAATATGGCAAGTGACAGTATTAAAATCAAATCTTCCAAATTTTATTCTAATAAATATAAGTTTTTGGTATTTCTCATTGCGTGTTATGCAATATTCGAAAATTTAAATATACTTTTATTAATTTAGATTTAAAAATCACCCGCTTAAAAATGAAGAAAACTTAATTGTAATTTTTATTCATTTATAATACTTAAAAATGTAATCTTATTTAAAAAGGAAAGAGTATCAAGCCATATTAATGATCCGGACCGTCTCTTACACGTTCATCTCATTTCCCAGTAAGAGGGAAAACTTTTACATCATCCTACTATCTTATTACGTGTTGAAAAAATATTAATCAGATTATAATAAATAAATAAATTAGTATTAATTCTCTGAGTAGTTATCTTAATTATTTATTTAATTTTTTTCTCACTACATTACTATCACACGGGACCATCTAATATTTTTTTAGTGGTATGTGGTGTAGGGGCAAAACGGTCAATCCAAAGAGGAAACACTAGGCCGAAGCATCCCAGAAAATCAAGGGCTCT
Source organism: Lagerstroemia speciosa (assembly GCA_037672795.1). Lineage (NCBI taxonomy): Eukaryota > Viridiplantae > Streptophyta > Magnoliopsida > Myrtales > Lythraceae > Lagerstroemia > Lagerstroemia speciosa. The sequence goes on along the minus strand of CM075289.1, from coordinate 8,778,204 downwards.
GGGATAGCCACACGATCTGGCCCCAAAATTAACAATTGCCTGAAATCGCCATAAATAGCAAATCTTGGATTGCAAGGATGATGAGGTAATTTTGCTAATCCACGTGGCAAGGATTCGGCGCGCATCCTCTCCCCTATAAAAGGCGTCTCTGCCCGCTCAACAAACCTCACGAAGCAATCTCATACCGCACAACCTCCTCCTTGTATAGCGCTCTCTCCAGAGATTTCTAGGGTTTCGGTTTCGATTGATTGCCCTCTTGTTGAATTGCTCATTACGCTACGATCTTTCCTCCTTGGTCCTTCGCAGTTTCCGGGTCTAGATCTGTAAGTTTGTTCGTTGAATAATCTCAGTTTTGTTCTTTGTTCTCAGCGCCGTGTTATCCCCGTTTGGTGAAATTTCTCGATTTCTCACTTGCCTGATCCCGTCGATTCCGTTGATTTGGTATAGTGTGATCGGAGCTACTGGCAGTAGACGTCGAGGAGTTCGTCTTCTATTGGAGATATCTTATAATTGTAAGTGGCCGTTTTTGCATGCGCTTATTGAATTGCGCGTTTGGTGTTTCTCCATCCCGGTTTGTTCATTGATTTCCTAAGAGGTTATCGTTGAAATTGTTTTTCCTTCTTTTTTCGATAATATCTTCATTTATTCCCCTGATTGGTGTAAAGGTGAATTTTTTATTCCCCATTGTACAATCTGTTGATCTGGTCCAGTCTTTTGCAATTCTGCTTTGCTAATGCTTTCCTTCATTCATCAACAGGCCTAGACTGAATGAACTAATGGAGTCTAAAGGTGGGAAGAAGAAGTCTAGCAGTAGTAAATCCTTATTCTACGAAGCTCCCCTCGGTTACAGCATCGAAGACGTCAGGCCTCACGGTGGGATCAAGAAGTTCCGATCTGCTGCATACTCCAACTGCGTCCGAAAGCCATCCTGAGATTTTCTGGCCAGCGGCATAGTTTTTCTGGAGTGATTTCTTCGCTGACAAATAATCCTGCTTGCTGTTTCTTTTCTGCTTCCTTCGATTTTCCTCTCCGTCTCTTGCAACCCGCACTCGGTACACAACCTCCTCCTGGCGCACGATGGCCTTGCCAGTCTCCGCGATTGGATTTGAAGGCTATGAGAAGAGGCTTGAATTGAACTTTTTCGAGCCAAGCATCTTTGCTGATCCCAGGGGCTTGGGACTCCGGGCTCTGTCCAGATCTCAAATCGATGAGATTCTAAAGCCGGCTGAGTGCACGATCGTTTCATCACTGTCGAACGATCATCTCGACTCTTACGTCCTTTCGGAGTCCAGCCTATTTGTTTACCCCTACAAGATCATCATAAAAACATGTGGGACCACGAAGCTGCTCCTTGCCATCCCAGCCATCCTTGATCTGGCCAATTCTTTATCCTTGTCCGTCAAGTCGGTCATGTATACTCGCGGTAGCTTCATCTGCCCTGGAGCACAGTCTTTCCCTCACCGCAGCTTCTCTGAGGAAGTAGGTGTCCTTGATAAGTATTTTGGAAACCTTGGGGGCGATGGCAGGGCATATGTGATGGGGTCTTCTGATAGTACCCAGCAATGGCACGTCTATTCTGCCTCTGCAGAGAAAAGTGCTGACTACGGTGACCCAGTTTGTACCCTGGAGATGTGCATGACTGGTTTGGACAAGGAGAAGGCATCTGTGTTTTTCAAAGAGAACAGTCGCACTGCCTTGGTCATGACCGAAGCTTCGGGCATCAGGAAGATTCTCCCGGGGTCTGAAATATGTGATTTTGATTTTGACCCTTGTGGCTACTCTATGAATTCAGTCGAGGGAGGTGCAATATCCACAATTCACGTGACGCCAGAGGATGGCTTCAGCTATGCAAGCTTTGAAGCTGTAGGCTACGACTTGAAGGTCCTGGGGCTGAGAAAGCTGCTGGAGAGGGTCTTGGCCTGCTTCGAGCCAGCCGAGTTCTCCATGGCCTTGCACTCTGAATCGATTTCCGTGGATGCTGGAGCAGAGATCCCTCAGATTGTTTTGAATGGGTACCGAGCTGAAGTGATGGCTCGTGAGGAGCTCGGCAAGGAGGGATCAGTAGTCTACGCAAGGTTTGCTAGGGCTGCTGGAAGCTGCTGTGGATCTCCCAGGTCTATTCTTAAGTGCTGTTGGAGTGATGGGGAGGAGAAAGACGAGGAAGTCGAAGAGAAGTAGTATTGTTTACATTTGATGCGTAGTGTGAATTGAAGTTCCGGTTTCTCAGCATGTGGGCTGTGTTGCCCGTGTCCAATCTCTTGTCGTTTGAGAATAATGTTTAATCGGTTTGCTGCTACTACTGTCCCTACTTGTCGCGAGTCGTTTGTTGTTTATTGAGTTTGAGCTTAATTTCATGAATAAAGGAGTCGCTATTACAGTTTTATTGTGGTACGTTCATGTACAGCAATTTCTCATAGAATTTTGTGATGTTTTTCATGGTCATCTTTGGTCTGAAAGAGTCAGCAAACCGAGAAGATGTGTCTGATCTGATGCCTTTCAAATGAAAGGATTGACGAGATCTGATCACTATTTCTAATTGGGTGTTTTTTTTCTTTCGTCATTGAGGCCCACACAAAAAATTGAGAGACGTTCCGTGCCGCCTCAATCAAGGTGAAGTTGCCAGAATTGACCATAGTATTCCGAAAAGATTGGGCCCACGATGCTGTCGGCCACCTAACGAACGATCAAATTTCATGGAAGGAAGAATATGTGTTGATTCGGGACTCTGATTCCCGATTGTGAACCTCACTGTTCCCTTCTAATATTCTTCCATTCAAGAAAGGTTCGGTTCATGTACATTATTAAGGCCGAATCAACCCTGTTTCTAATTAGAACCTAACCGAAACATGTTTCAAGTTCAAAAAGAATAATTGTAGAGATTCTTCATGCGTCTAGTACCATGTCCTGAATGATTAGTTCCAACATCTATGAAATCTATGAAACATGATCATATAACCGTCTAATCAAATAGTTTCTACTTAATGATTTGCACCCTAAAGAAAAATAATTGAAGGGCTCATGTTATTTTTCATAGATGAACCTCTTCACTAAAATGCGATGCCTGTGCTCCAACTATATATCATGTTAGTCAAACTTCTCTCTTTCTAAACGAGACACTGATAATCACCTTTAGAATCGACATATGAAGTAAACAAAATTTTCTTTACAATTTTCGTCTACCCTTAGCTCGTACTGCATTGGATTGGAAATGCGAGAGAACAAAAAACCACGATAATTTCAAGTTCCTGGCAGCATAATCTCCAACATTGGCCTATGATTTCACTCAGGCATGGATCGGTCGATCTGGTCTGGTACAGGTGCAGTAGATAAAGTACTACTCCTGTGGTCAAAGACTTCATCGTAACCCTATTCAAACGGCCTCGAGAGCTCCTTAAAACCAGCAAAACATAACAACTGTCGGCCCAAGCAAAATGATAAATGTGGCTGTTGGGCTTCTGCCACGTGGCGCCCTGTGAACACGTTCCGGGGAGCTATAAATTGATCCCCGAAGTCCATCAGTTCTTCACTCGTGCGATAACTAAGAAAGTTCCATTCATTCATCAGTTTCGGGCAGTTCAGGTGTGACATTAAAAAATCGAAGGAAATGGCAGACAAGTCTCAGCAGATGAGCTTCAACGCCGGCCAGGCCACTGGCCAAACTCAGGTACGTTGTGTTCCCACCTCTCGTTCGGTTCTTTGAGACAGAATCTAAAAGACCGACCAGACATCACGTCTCGCTAGGTCACAGGCCAAACTCGGGTACTAGACTGTACTACTTATTTCCGGATCACATCGTTTTAACGATTGATGGATTTATCAGGAGAAGACCAACCAGATGATGGACAAGGCTACCAATGCCGCTCAGTCTGCCAAGGATTCGATCATGGAGGTTCAGTTTCAATGCAAATCATAATTTCAAAACCAATGATATTTTTGCTGTGGGAAAACAATTTAAAAAAAGTGGTCTAATTTGGTTAATAAATTAATCTGTCTAATTTTCTTTCTTTCTGATGCCGTGCTGTGTAGACTGGGCAGCAGATGAAGGCTACGGCGCAGGGAGCGGTCGATTCAGTCATGAATGCCACCGGGATGAAGAAGTGATCGGAATCATTTACAGTATTTCCGAGCAATAATTTTCTCGCAGTTCTTCTGCTCCAATAATCACTCGTAACGAACAATCTTCGAATTGTTTTTAGTGCGACTGTTCGGACCTCGAGCACCGTTCAGTTCCTGGCTGTTTTTTCTCATCTGAAGTTTGATGTTTCTTTCGTCTGGATGAAAAAAATGAAGGAGACTGAGATGTAGTGTCTTGTTCTTGTAATGGATAATGTGATCCGTTGCTGCAGTGCAATTCGTGTTTGATTTCAATTTCTTCAAGTCCCGCAATACATGAGCAAATGCAAAAACATATGTAACACTAACATAAGGGTACAGTACTCGTAAGTCAGGTCTTTTCTGACAGGTCGGTTTGCACAATTATATGTGACCACATGCTTTCGAAAAAACGTGCGACAGTAATGGTGACTCTTCGTATTAAAGCTAAAAATAAAAAAAGAAAAAAATTATAAGAGACCTTTTCTTTTTTTTTTTTTCGTGTAAGTGTTCTCTCTTATTACATTATTGTCGTTTCTCTCAATTCACTCTCTGGGTAAAAATCCGGTTTGATTTTCACACGGTTAAAAGCTGAAAGGACGAGCACCCAAAAATGCAGACAAGAGAGCGATGCATCTAACGCCCGACGACAATGAAGAATTGGGTATTTGATTCTAAGTCTGAAATACGTGATTATTGTATTCATAAAAATACAGTAAAGTCGAATGGCACAAGCTAATCTCACCCCACCCGCATGATCTTGAAGCACAGCTTGATCCCTTGACCTGTGCTGCATGACAGAGCCTCAAACATTCGATGGGAGTCTCAAAATGTGCGGCAGGAGGGTTTGCCAGACGCTGTTTTCTTTACAAGACCTGTTCTTTGACTGCACTTTTTCCGCGGAAAAATTTTCAAGGGTAATCTTTTGCGGCAGAATAGAATAAATTGGACAACTATTCGAATAAAAGGGAAGTCCTTGACAGGAAAGATAACGGTGTCAAGACTAGCTTGAAGAGCTCACTTATGTTAGGTAACGAAATCTGGAAATGGCAAGATCTATGGTAGTGAAGAGCCCCTCGTAGAAAAAAAAACTTAACTTTTGATCTCTAGTATTATTTGTTACACGTTATTAGGAAGGAAAAATCCTCAGTGGAAATTATCATTGCACGAAAAAATTATTTTTTACTGTTTGGAGGATGCCCTTGCAGTTTATTTACAGGACTTGCGAGTTCTTCCTTTGATCTGCGAGCCACTTTTATCTAAATTTTGAAAATTGTTATTTGTGTTGTGTATGTTCAAATAAATAAATAAATTGCCTTGAGAAATTGACTTGTCGGGAGGTAATAATTTTTATTAAGTATGGCTGTATTTAAGGAGCAAGACTGTATCTTTTGATTTGGTCATAAGAAAGAGTGGTTAAAATAAAACATAAAAATAGTTTGAGGGTATTTTGAGAAATAACATAACGTTCAGACCTTTTTCAATAAACTGAAGAGTTTTGGTCTCTTAACAGAGATTGCAGAAGCTCGAGGCCCCACTTGGAATTTATGTAAAATCTCATCTGCAACCCGATTGTTTCGATCCGACCCGAACTCAGGCGCCGCTCTCCCTCTCCTAATCCCCTGGTAGAACCCTAACTGTGCTCGCTGTTTCACTGTCTTCGCCATTTCCTTCTCCACCCGACAACCCTTCAACGATCAGATCGCCAGGAGAAAATGAGGCATACATGGCGATTCCTTCTTCTTCGATCTCGTTGCCTTCCCTCCAGGCCCCTCAGTCGCCGCCCGCACTTATCGTCCGGACCATCAGTCCCCAGTTCGGGCTCGATTCGCCATGTCAGCTCGCTCTTCCCCAACCCCCAGCTCACGAGCTTCCCGAAGCCTTCTCTGTCCAGGTATTTCACGTCGGAGGCGGCTGTTGAGCTCAAAGACTCGGATCAAGTGGCTCTCATTGGTGACATCTTCTCCAAATTTGAGAACTTGAGTGATATCACTAAAGAGATTGAGTTGCACAACGTTTCTATTAACCATGACTTGACTTTGAAGGTATTGAAGGGGCTTGACGGCAGTCCTGATCTTGCTAGGAAGTTTTTTGGTTGGGTCTCAGACAGTAGGGGTGAGCTTTTGAGCTCGAAATCGTACAACTCAATGCTCCGTATATTAGGAGTTAGTGGCCTCGATCAGGAATTTTGGGATTTGATTGAAGCTATGAAGCGAAAAGGTTATGGGGTGTCAAAGGGCGTGAGGGACAAAATGATGGAGAAATTCGAGAAGGAAGGGAAGAATAGTGACATTGAGAGGATGAGAGGGATTTTCGCATCAGGATCAATTGATAACTCAGTTGAAAAATTTTGTGCTCGGATTTGTAGAATTGTGAAGAATGAGGTATGGAGTGAGGAAGTTGAGATGAAATTGCGTGGATTGAATTTTGAGTTTTCCTATGATTCAGTGGCAATGATACTGGAGAACCTTGCTGCTGAGCCTGCCAAAGGTTTTATATTTTTCAGGTGGGTCGAGGAGAGTGGTTGTGTTAAGCACAATAGAACGACATATAATGCTATTGCTAGAGTTCTTGGGAGAGAGGACTCTGTTGATAGGTTCTGGAAGGTTGTTGATGAAATGAGAACCGCTGGTTATGAATTGGAAAAGGAGACCTATGCCTTAGTAATGAAGCGTTTCTTGGACCGGAAAATGATCAAGGAATCAGTAAAATTGTATGAGTTTGCAATGGGAGGTTCTAATAAGCCTTCAGTGCACGATTGCACCATTCTGTTGAAGAAAATATCTGTTAGCAAGTCCTTCGACTTATGCCTGTTCTCAAGGGTTGTGAATGCTTTCACTGAAAATGGAGATGGAGTTCTGACAGATTCTATTCTCAGTGCAGTTGTGAAGTCTCTAGCTAGTGTAGATAGACTTGGCAAGAGCAACAAGGTGTTGAAAGTGATGAAAGAAACTGGTTATGTACCTTCTAGCAGTATGCAGAGTAAGATTGTGTTCCAGCTTAGCAGTTCTGGTCGAAAGAAACAAGTGGATGAATTAATTAAAACATCTGGAAATAATCCTGATCAGCAAACTTGGATGTCTTTGATAGAGGGGCATTGTTTGGCTGGGGACCTGGAGAAGGCATCCAATTATTTCAAGGAGATGGTAAAGAAAGAAGAGGGTTCCTTTGTTGGTAAAGCTTTTGAATCATTGGTAAGCTTCTACTGCCACAGGAGCAGGGCCACTGATGCTTGCAAAGTTATGCATGAATGCATCTCTGAGAACCACTTAAAGCCTCTACATTCAACTTACAAGCTTCTCACTGGCCAGTTACTAGTTCAGGGAGAAATTGAAGATTCATTGGGCATTCTAAGCTTGATGAAGAGTCAAGGGTTCCCACCCTTCGTGGATCCTTTCATAGATTACATATCCAAGAGGGGGACTGCTGAAAACGCTCTTGCCTTTTCACGAGCAGTGACATCCAAGAAATTCCCATCTACATCAGTTTACATCCGAATGTTCGAGGCCTTTTTTGATGCGAGGAGGCATAAAGAAGCCCAGGAGTTCCTGTCTAAGTGCCCCAAATACATACGGGACCATGCGGATGTTTTGAATCTCTTCTCTGCAAAGACAAAAGGCACTGTTGCAGCTATGGCTTCGTAGGGCTTGTTGGAATCAACGTATTATTGAGGGTCATGTTAGAATATCTTCCTCAAAAATTTTGGTTCAACACCTTTGTGATGCATTTGCCAGTGTGGTTTTTAGCAATTTAGTATTACTCGCTTCCATTCATCCTCAGAAGTGAATTTTGTCTTCATTCAAATAAATCTGAGGTAGTCAAAACGCTCCACTTATTCCAATCACTTCTAGTTCCCAGCTATTCTGTTCCTTAATTCTGCTGTTCTTTAGGGTTGTCTTTTGACTTCTGTTATTCATCATCTTCAGGAAGACCACAATATTTCATTTTTAGGATGTCTGCTGTTGATTATACTTGTGTCACTTATTTTACTTCATCCGTGCATAGTTGTTCCTGCAGCTGCTGGGTGATTTCTGATGCATATAGAGTTACTCTTGTATACTGATGATGCATCCATCGGCCATGCTGATGGTAAATGACTCTTTGAAGTACACGTGGAAGAAGTTCATTCTCTTTCTTGGGGTGTTCATCGAGTTGCAGAAAACATTTGCTTTTGAATCAGCAATCCTGATGTCTCATAACATGTGTTAATGTTTGCCTTGAGCTCAATACTTGATACGAACCGGTGGGCTCAGGCCTGAAGGCTGGGCAGACAACTTGGCCTAACCCCTCTATTCTCGTAGGATTTGCTTCTTAACCGGAAAGTCATCTTTTCTGCATCAGATGGTTGCTTATATTGTTTACTCTGGCTGGCCATGGTCAGTCTCTCTCTGGGACATTTCGATTTTGATAACAGAAATTTCGGAGGCAGAGAGACACGACATGGGCATGTGAGATCTACTACTAAATAGATTTGGTGAAACTTGTGTTATCTCTTTTTATCATCGGATTTCCCCACAGTGATGATCGGCTCTTTTTCGATACCAGGTAACAGAAGTTCCTCACACTCTTCTCGATGAGAGACTGATGCCTTTCTTTAGCCGAAAGCAAAGTGTGGATCAAAGGTCATAATTAATATTTGCATAAAAAGCCGACGATAATTCATATTAACAATGCGTGATCCACAGCATGTGAAATCTTGTATGAACCCACCTCCACTTTTTTTTTTAATGCTTTTACTTTGCATCTTGTGCTTGCCTGGCCAACTTCAGACATACCAAACCCATCATCGTCATCAGAATCCCAAAAACAAACACACAAAAATCATGTAACAAATGATATGAAAAAAAAAAATTTTAAGGGGAGTTTTTTTTTGAGAAAATCTTGTGCATTCTAATGACTTCAGGTCCAATGAAAGAGTTAAACTGATCCCCACCTTTCTTCTTCTATATATTTCTTAAAATTATTTTCAGAAAGATTCATATATGTCTGTACCCGAATGCTAGGAACAAGTGCATTCTTCACTAAAACATTCAGCTGGGCTCATAGGAACATAATCTAAAACTTGTCAAAAGATCAAAAATCTTATATGTGAATTATCTTAGAGATACCTTTTACTTGGGCTAATTTTTCTTGCTGCAGAAAAATGATAACTCAGATGCACTACCTTGAAATCCCTCCGTCCTTTAAATCTTTTGCTTTCTTTGTCCGGCCCCTGCAAATGAGATGCAAGACGAAATTGGACAGTGCCTGGTTCGATAGAATGAGACGGATCCGTGAGCAAAACGAAGCGACTGCGAGGAAAATGACCCCGTGGAGAGTAATTCTGTTTGTCACTGTCCAGTCCTCTATTCAGAGTGAGGTCCCTGAGGCTTCCTCTTGGAGCCTTGTGCTTTGATGTGTTATTTTCAAACCAAATGTTGTATTTGGAATTTAGGGTAAGGAACGTGGTGACAACTAATGCCATTGCAGCAAACCGGACAAAACCGCCATGATGCCTTGATGATTAGTAGCTATTCGGTCCTGCTCTTCTTCCACTCTGCTTCTCTTTGGTCCAGTCATGGGCGTTGCAGGAGGGGACCAGAAAGAAAAACTTGAACTTGCAGACAGAGTAGGACTGGGCTTTTCTCATTCGGTATCTCATTACAGGAACCAATGGGTAAACAAGGATTAGATATGTTTGGTTCGGGAAAGGGAACTTTCGTTCAAGTTTTCTGCTTGGAGCGGAAAAAAGTCAAGCTAAAAGTACTAACATCATTTACGTTTGGGTGATTAGTTCTTGGTTGCAACAAAACTTATAATGTCTTGAGAATAATGTGAATGTAATGAGTTTGTGGGGGTCGCGATGTTCAGTTTTGTCAGCTGAAACCAATGCATTATTTTTCCAGCATCTGCTACACGATATATAGGAACTCAATGGCTCTCTTAAATATGGATTCAAACTAGATTGGCCCACTGAGGATAGGTCTCTCCGGTCATGAATTTTCTCGATTCATAACAAAGCAATCCATTATTTGTGAAGGAGAAAGCACGCAACAATGGGGGACCTCGTAGTTCCCTTCTTCTTTTATAAAAGAAAGTGCTTTTGCTGTCTTCCTGCTCACAGACCTGTTTTCACAGATTATGATCACAAAGTTCCACTCGATTGCTCCACATCCTATGCCATTTGATCCAAACTTCTTCCCGCGCATAAATATGCACTAACATGCACATATTTGTCGAGAATACGATATCAGAACATTCTTCTCCTGGACTGTTTATGAGCATAGCCTCTGCTATATGTCTAAACCAGTTTAGGAAATAATTATAGACAGAAATGCCGGAATGGAATTGTAGAGAGCACGAGACAGTGGATTTCAAAGATTTCGGACTTGGAGAGGATGTTTTTTCAGTTAGATTTGATGATATGGGACATGGGACAGGATGGGGTAGAAATGTTTCCTGAAACTTTGCTGTCTCTGCTCCAATTGCACCGTCAAAAAGCATCGACCATGTGACGATGTATGTCTGTGTACTCTGCAGAAGAGCAAGCCCTAGTGCAGATATTAGGTTCTCCCACTATTCCATTTCCAACCTCTCATCCTTCCTACAGTTAATCAGTACGGTAAAGAAAAACTGATTCCCGATCATTGTACGATCGTGTTCTCTCATTTCCCAGCTCTGATACTACCACCAGTCTCACTTCACCGGTCTGAACCCGATCTACATACTTGACCTTACGGAATAAGCAGATCCATGATTGAGTATACGACCGTGGGAGCAACATCCTACCCCGTGACAGGGCACGTTAATTCATTAAAGTATGGGGGCCAAGGCCATTCCAGGCAGAACTTTTGTAATGTCCCACTAGTGACAATTTCATTTGGCCCATATGTTGGGAATCGCGATGCAGCAAAAGGTTAATTTTCTAAAAATTTTCATTTCCAAATATCTACGAGAACTCTGACTTGGTCCTTATATTGTAATCCTTGGGCTGAACACTATTCGATGCCGCCCACACAAACTGGTTTTCCTGACCACGAACCTTCTGAGATCGATCATTCGATAGACGCAAGTCCTCCCCGGTATCCACACCGAGTTCCTCATGAGAATTGAGAAACTTTTTCTCAATACCGCCACCGGAACTCACTCTCATTTTTTGTTGTTGTATTTTCACGCAAATCAGAAAAATATTTCTCACTTGCTGTTGTCAAAATAATCTCTCACTCCAAAAACTCAATCTTCTGATAAGTAACTTATTTGTTTTTGAAGAAAGCCGTCAGGTTTTATTTTTTGAACGGAAATGTCGTTTCGAATAAAAGTTGAATAATCAACAGTCAATCCAACCAAAAAATTAAACTGCAAATTCGAGTGTATGTATACGTATATCATCACATACTTTCTCGAATCAAATTCGATAATGTTACTTACATGTGTAATCGAGAATGTCTAGATTTCTACAAATTCATTTAAATATTTAGTTCCGTAAGAATCTTATCTAATAGGATATGTGATCGTTATAAGCTAATTCGTACTAGCAAAAATTTTAATTGTCCGATCCAAAATTTAAACTATTAAATTTTGGTTACGAGAAAATTTGTATTGTGTGTGACCCATTGGGTTTTACACTAAGCTGACAGTGAGCCCATTAAAATTATATTCTAATTAATATAATTAAGTTGTTTAATAAGAAAATTTGATCAACTAATAATCGGAAAGGTTCACAAGTCAAGATCAATGTCTAGTAAAGTGTCACGACTACCTGGTAGTGGGATTTCAATCTAAAGAATCGAATACCCTTTCGGTGATTGTTTTCCTTATAATTAAATCATTCGGTTATATAATGTCCCCAATAAGATAGAGTATGGATAAATGTCAAAACCCCAATACTTATCAATATGTTTCCAATTCTTAAGTAATGACTTCATTATGAAATATTGAAAACTCCTTTTCAATTTTCATACTACTCTGGTTAGAGATTTCCTAAGTCAATACTAAGTAGAATACATAAGATATTATCTCATACCATTATCAGTAACCGATCTCTTATTAATTACTTAACATCTTCATAAAAGTCTCATTGGATCCAGAATACTCTATACACATTTCAGAGAGTCATGTTAATGAGTAGACCAAAACTACAATTTAACAATTACAAGATATTATAGTAATCTCAAGTATGAGGATTACTTATATCTACTGTCATCTAAGAATTGACCTATTGACATCTATTTCAGAATTCATCAGGCCTCTCTCTAGCGAGTCTATTCAGTAAACTCATTTTATGATAAGCACATATACTCTTACATTAGTGACTATTCATAAGTAACTGTAAGATCGATTACCCTCTATGTTAGAGCACGTAAGGAATATATTAGTTTTACCGGATAACTGATCCCCTACTCATTGATCTTGTGACTAGGAATGTTTCTAAATTAAGGGTTTTAAGATTTTAAATCTTATTGGTATGATCTCATCATAACCATAAAATAATATCAATTTATGAGTTTCATCATAATCAATAAAATGATCAGCATATGATGAAATAATAAATGTCTCAGATTATATTTCATGAATAAAAATAGAATCGATTGCATCACATATAATTGAATTTAGAGCATGGTCCCTGACACCGTATACATATCAAAATTAACAGTTACATTGAATTAACACTAAGTGAACTCTCCTCTCTTCCTACTTCCCATCACCTGTTCTCCTTCAGAGTTTCTGGTTCCCCGTCCTTGTAGGTTCCGTATATTCGAGAACAGTTCTCAGCTTATACGATCGTTTGCTCATCGTCGGTTTTCACAGTGGTGAATTCTTGGTCATCTTTGTATCAATCATATCATGTGAGAGACAAGAATATCGATTTTCCTTTTTTAAAATTATAATTTCAAAGATCTGTTTGGTGGGAAAACTTGGACAGCAACAGCAACTCCTCCTCACTGTGTTTATTCCCCAACCTTTATAGGTAGGCCTACATGGATCGCTTTGTTGTGATTGTGCTTTAAAGAAATCAGGATGATTATTGGTTTGATAATTTTTAATCATATCTGCAGACCATCTCAATCTCCGTCATCAAGTGGAACCCTACCTTTCAATGTTATGAACTTTGACCATCTCTCTCTCTCTCTCTCTCTCTCTCTCTCTCTCTCTCTCTCTCTCTGTGCAAATCACATTCTTGTGGCCTATATTTCTTTTGGTGGAAGTTCTACTTGTGGGTTGCAAGGAGATATAGATAAGATTAGAGGTATCTTTTGATTTAGCAGCTATAGAATGTCATTATTCATTTTAGCTTTCTTGGACAAGACTCGGGACAGACTAAAGGATCGAACTTTATATTGAATAATTGATGACCCGGAATCCAGATCTAGATATGGAAGTCATGTCTCACTTGGCCCCTAATCAACCGTTCAAGTCGGAACTGATCTTCCGCGTTCCATCCAACCTGTTTATCAGTCTGGTAGAGGGGTATGAACGTAATTCTACCTCGTGATTCTTGTATTTTGAAAAAGCAAGATCTCATGTCAATATGTTATGGGCCCTTGATAGCCTCAAATTGGGGAGATCTCTTTCTTTCGAAGAGAGGTGATGTGAGTAAAAGCGGGACCATTTTGGACAGCTGTTGCCCCCATCTTTTGGCCTAACACCCGGGGCATCTTTGTCTTTTCCTAAATACTAAATGCTCCCTGTTCTTTTCCTATGTTTGGTCAATTCCTCCCCTTTCCTTTTGCATGCCTGGCCGTTTGGAATTGGGTTTGAATGGGATGCTATTCATCCATCTCCCTCTTCAGCAGGATGTTGTTCGTATACAGGTTTAGCTTGGCACGCTTTTATCCAGGTTATGGAGTTCGAGCACTTTGCATCATATAATGCTCATTTCAGAAACATACACATAAGAGGCTCAGACATTCATGTCCCTCCCATCCCATACGATTCAATTCAAAGAGGAGGGGCAGAGATGGCAGCTTTTGCCTTTAAAAGCACTCTCACTTTGCTTTATGATTTCTTTAGTAATTATTTTCTGTGGAATTGCTGTCTGCCCCCTGCGTTTGTGATCGTTAACTCACATTGAGTGAATGAGACACGAATCGGTGGTGCTGTTTGGGAATCAGTAAAGCAGCAATACCAAAAGTAACAGTGTCTGTCTCCAAAGATAGAACATTTTCACTCCATCAGCAGTGGGTTTGAACAGCCAACTGTGATGCCCTTTACTAGCGGAAATATTTTCACCCCGAGTGAGACCAATTTTCCAGCAGTCTCACACGTTTTACGACTGTCACTAGCTGAACAATGTGGAGACGATGATATAGAACTGATCCTGATGTACCAAGTTATGCACTAACAGCTGCAGTAATGCAGAAACTGTTGTCCTGATTGAGTTGCTGATTTGTCACAACATGTAGAAGTGGTACGATATATTCCCTTGCATAGGGTTTTAGGTTTTGTTTTTGCGAATGGAAAAAATCTGTTGTTGAAAGAGTTTTATCTGCTCAAACTTGTATAAGTCAGGTTCCAAAGGAAAGTTGGGTTTTGGTTCTCTCCTTGAAAGGCCAGGCCAAGAGGACATTCCATTCCACCCAAAATCAATTTAATAAGCCTCAAATTCAGTACAACTGACACATTTTTGCACCATTCTTAATTCTAAACAATGATTTATCAATATTAATAAATGTTAATAAAAATAAAAATATTTTGTTTTGAACAAAACAAGGCAGAACAAGACATCAGCAAGGCTCCTCCTGCAAGCAATAATATGACTTGCCACAGATTGACTGCAAAGAAAAATTTCTCACCTGTACAGCCCACCTTCCTCTGATCTTCTGTCTGTTTGTTTTTAAGATAATGCGAAGAAAAGAATAACTTGGAGGGAATTCTCTCTTTTAATCTCTTTTTTTCCCCATAATATTAGTGGGAAAATGCATGATTGACAGGAAAGGAAGTTCCCATTTTATCCCCATGGAAATCTTTCACAAGATTCAGCTTAGTTTAAGTTAAAGTGAAGCTTGGGTCATGGAGGATATTCTTTTCTTTATAACATCTCCAATCTCTGTTATGAGGCGTGCCCATCTGAGCACCTTTACATATCACAGAGGACCATAAGTTTTTTTTTTTTTTTAAATCTTTGGGTCTTCTGAGCACAGAAACTCGCAGACAAGTTCTTCTCTTCTGCGACTGGGAGAGCAAAGAAGCTGAAATAAGAGGGAAACAAACCACTTCTATTTTCCATTTCAGTTGCCCAGGTTGAGCTTCGGTTGAATTGCCATTTTGGGTTTCTTCTGATCTGTGTGAAGCTCGAAATTCTTGTTTCTCCTTTTACAATTCAATTGAGATGAGGAGATCACAGGAGGCTGGTGGTGTTATAATTGCTCTGGCCTTCTTATGGCTTTCTTGGCCTTCTGCAAATGGGTTGCTTTCTCCCAAAGGTGTGAACTTTGAAGGTGGGATCCAATCTCTCTTTCCTCTGCTCATTCTTCTTCTCCTTCTTCCTGATACTAGGTCTAAGAGAATTGAATTCATTCTTGGTCTCAGTCCAAGCTCTGATGCACATAAAAGCTGCCTTAAACGATCCCCACAACGTGCTGGAGAATTGGGATGGGGACTCTGTTGATCCTTGCAGTTGGACTATGGTCACATGCTCTCCTGACAGCTTTGTCATTGGCCTGTAAGCCCTCTCCCACTCTGCCTCCAAAACATTGAGAAATGATCCAAAAGAGAAGAAAGCAGAGAAAAAATGTCTAAGATTTGCGCAGATTTGTTTCTTGCGTTTTGAATGGAGCAATCATTCATTGCAGAGGGACTCCAAGCCAGAACTTGTCCGGGACTCTATCTCCGAGCATAGGAAACTTGACAAATCTTCAGATAGTGTGAGCAAAACTGTCTACATGATCCTTATGAAAGAAGAGTGAGGCCTTGGCAACTGACTGAATTTGCACCGCAAATCTGCAGGCTCTTGCAGAACAACAACATAACGGGGCCGCTCCCACAAGAGCTCAGCAGGCTCTCGAAGCTCCAGACGCTCGATCTCTCCAACAACTTCTTCACGGGTGAGATCCCATCTTCTCTGGGTCACCTTCAGAGCCTCCAGTACATGTAGGTATCTATTGCAAAATGAATTTGCATTAGTTTCCTGCAATTCAAGGTCTAAACTATGATATTGATTTTCGGAAATTGGAATCTATAGGAGGCTGAACAACAACAGTTTTTCCGGGACATTCCCGAACTCCCTGGCCAACATGACCCAGCTTACATTTCTGTGAGTTGTCTGCTTTTCACCCTTTTCAGCTTCCAATCTGTTCTACCAGCTGTTCCATGAAGGAAGAGCTCATTTTTTGTCCAAAATTTTATTTCAGTGACTTGTCTTACAATAACTTGAGTGGACCAGTCCCAAGAATACTCGCCAAAACATTCAAGTAAACTCTCCTCTCTTCCTTTCTATCTAAACCGTGGCTTTGGTTTTTCGAAAATTCTTGCTGATGTTTCTCCTCTGTTTCAGCATTATAGGAAATCCTCAGATATGTGCAACAGGAACCGAGCCGGATTGCTCAGGCACACGGCTCATGCCCATGTCCATGAGCTTGAATACTTCCCAAAGTATTTACTACGAAAAGAGCGCTTTCCTTTCATCGGAGACGAGATTATAATTCTATTTCTAAGGTCCTTACCACAAATGATCCTAACAGTAATTTCCTCTGTTCTGGAAACAGGTCTTCCATCTGGCAGACCGGGAAACCACAGAATCGCACTTGCATTGGCTTCGAGCATCGGATGCATCTGTTTGATGATCCTTGCTTTTGGGTTTCTTCTATGGTTAAGGCAGAGGCAGAATCAATCCATTTTCTTCGATGTCAAAGGTCTGTAGAAGCAAACGCTCCTCTCTTGCAAGTCCTCCCATCATTTTTATGATGAGAATTCAATTCACTATCTTTTCTGCATATCAGACTGCCACAGTGAGGAAGCTCCTCTGGGAAACTTAAGGCGGTTCCACTTCCGGGAACTTCAGGTAGCAACCAACAACTTCAGCAGCAAGAACATCCTTGGGAAGGGCGGGTTCGGGAACGTCTACAAGGGTGTCCTCCGAGATGGCACGGTTGTAGCAGTCAAGAGGCTCAAAGATGGTAATGCAATCGGAGGAGAGATCCAGTTCCAAACCGAGATTGAGATGATCAGCCTTGCAGTTCACCGGAACTTGCTGAGGCTTTATGGTTTCTGCATAACGCCCTCGGAGAAGCTCCTCATCTACCCGTTCATGTCCAATGGCAGTGTCGCATCCCGTCTCAAAGGTGAAAAGACCAGAAAGTCCTACTACAAGCAACGTTGTCATTTGCTCCGAATGCAGATCTCTGAACTTTGTTTTCGGGTGTAGGAAAGCCGGTTCTCGACTGGGCCACAAGGAAGAGGATTGCCCTGGGAGCGGGCCGGGGACTCCTGTACCTGCACGAGCAATGTGATCCAAAGATAATCCACCGTGATGTGAAGGCGGCGAATATACTCCTCGACGAAGACTGTGAGGCTGTGGTGGGAGATTTCGGGTTGGCCAAGCTCTTGGATCACCAGGACTCCCACATCACCACGGCAGTTCGGGGCACTGTTGGGCACATAGCCCCCGAGTATCTCTCGACCGGTCAGTCTTCTGAGAAGACGGACGTGTTCAGCTTCGGGATTCTCTTGCTTGAGCTGATCACGGGACATCGAGCTATAGAGTTCGGCAAGGCAGCTAATCAGAATGGAGCAATGCTCGACTGGGTGAGCAAGAATTCCACTGCCAAAGACTGCTGATTGAACTGGTAGTTAAGTTAGTTATGGATTTTTCACTCCTGTTCCATCTCAGGTGAAGAAGATTCATCATGAGAAGAATCTCGAGCTCCTCGTGGACAAGGATCTTCGGAACAACTACGACCCGATCGAGCTTGGGGAGATGGTCCAGGTGGCTCTGTTGTGCACCCAGTATCTTCCCGCTTACCGGCCCAAGATGTCGGAGGTGGTTCGGATGCTGGAAGGAGACGGCCTTGCTGAAAGATGGGAAGCCTCCCAGAGAGCAGAGTCGACCAACAAGTGCAAGCACCACGAGTTCTCGTCATCCGACCGGTACTCTGATCTGACCGACGACTCGTCAATGCTGGTCCAGGCGATGGAGCTCTCGGGTCCGAGGTGAAAAGAAGGCTTGCTTTAGCCGACCAGAAACAAAAGAAAAGATCACGTAGGATCAAATCAAATGTATAGATGGTGTTGAGGCTTGGTTCATCTGAGTGTGCGTGCTATCGATAGAAGGATTTACACTACATAGGAGGACAGGAAATGTCAGAAAATAATTCCGAATGGTGATTAGTTCAAGTGAATAGAGAGTGTACTACTTCGGTGAATATTTACATTTAATTTTCTCCTTGCTCACGTAACTATTGGTGACTGCCTGCACTTACACAGACTTATATCTGCATTCATAAATGTGGGCCACCTAACTTGAATTTGAATTAGTTATGACTCATTGATCATAACTTCAAGTCTTGGTCAACCCACTGATGGATGTCCTGGTCAGTCCACCCTGCAATTATTGTAATTATGAATTTTTTTTATTTATAATATTCAAACCTGAAGTGTAAAACTGCCTTAATAAAACCCATGTTGACTGGACTGCTGATGTAAGCAATTGGGCCCAATGTGAGCCCATTTAGCTTTTTTATGGGCTCAAATATCTGTCAGTTGGCCCAATAGTTGAAACGCAAATTTCCCTTAAAACAATTTCTCGGCCTTGGATTTTGAGGGAAAAAAATCACGATTCGAAGAGATTTATTCATTAATATTAATAATGACTTAAATCTATATTAGTCAAGATTTATCGAATTTTCAAAAAAAGAACATTACATTAGATGCTGCGACTCGAACGAAATTAGTTAGAGCCCCGAAAATCTAGCAGTTGGCATGGTAAAAAGTCGAAGAAAAATGAGCACTAAAGTAACTTTCCTTTTCTCTTTTCTTTTCATCAAGCCGGAGAAATAGAGCTTTGTACGATCAGAATGGTACTCAATTTGAAACTAAAATATCATGTACGGATAATAATTTTTTAAATTATACCGAACCTCTGATGCAGTACGTTGAAGGGAGTGACGAGACTGTTCGATTCGTCTGATATGTTCACGATTGAATAGGAAAGTTTACCGAGTAATTACAGTTACCATCTTTTGCTGATAAAAAAATGAATCCACAATGTAGCTAGCCTGCTTCTTGTCCAGATTCATGCATCGAACAATTCCAACAGAGAACTACAATAACGTAAGACATTAACATAATAAATGTGCTGACACATCCTCTTTTCTCTTTCCTCTATCTTTCGGACTGGACTAATCGTCTCTTTCTCGAGGCACACGCAATAACATGTAAATCACATGTATCAGGTAAGTCATGATAAATCCTATCGGGGCCCGTACCCTTGAAAGATCGAACCCTTAACCTATGAAATAATGAGACCCTTTCTCACCAGCTGGATTTTCTTCGATCTTATCCGTTCTTAATCCTGGCCAAAAAGAACGGGATGCCATCCAGCGGATTCTAATAATGAGAATTAAAATCAAAATGTTTTTGCCATCGGTCTATGAATGACATAGTTATATTAAACAATAACATCCTTTTCTCAGTTTTTTATACTTAACATACAGATCTTACTCAAAACTGAATTAATTAAATTTTTAGATAATCGGTGATACATGGAAAACACTAAAAGTTTCAATTAATTATTAGTTCCTTTCTACTAACACCCATTTCTGAAAATATATTTTAGTTTTTTAAATGGAAATAAATTATTCTAAAAAAAAAATTAAAGTGCAATCCACGTCATCGTCTATCCAACAGAGAAAATACGAAGGCTCGTTCCGTTGCGAGAATTCTCAGGTGGGCGGGCATCTCTCTCTCTCTCTAAGGTTGACGGGCACAACACAGATAGTTGAATGTTTGGCTGCTCCGACAAATCCATTCCACAGAATACGAGGAAGCAATGATATTTAGGCTGAATATGAGCAAAGGGCCAAACAGGACATTGACTTCGACCCCTGTGTCTGGTACGGAAAATTCCATTCTGTCCGACGATTATTTAATTAATTCCCCAATGAGTTTTTATTAATCTCTAGCTACATGTATTTGTACGTATTTATCTATTTCTATCGCCAAACTCCTCTCTGTCTCTCTAATCCTCAGTTTAATTTCAAGAATAACTTAATTTCTTTTTCCATCTAATTGATAATTTTTTATTAAATAATTATAAGTCCAAAAGGAATAAAATTAACAAACGAAAAGTAAATTCAAGATCTCTTATCCTCAATATAAAAGATAATAATATTATTACAAATCCCCTTTTTCCTTTGTCACTTTCTTATATAAATTTTCTGCATCGTCTTGGGTATGCATTGCCGGGACTTCACTAAATTAATTAATATAATGCCTTTTTTTTAATGCTAAACGATATAAATTAAATGAAAAGTAAAAATAGAAAGTAAAGGAAATGTCTGGGAACTCTCCAATTAATTATATTTATTTTTTATGCAATTAATTTAACGATAATCGATTAATTAAGCTTTCTTTCTATTTCTCAATCTGCCCTCTTCCACTTGGGTAAAATTACAAGGTAACCTACAATTATTTAATGTTTTTTCAACCACATAGGAGTAACTGCTGAGGGGTCAACGAGGGGGAGAAATGACTCACTTCTGCGTACCAAATATGTCTCATCATCTTGACTTGGTCTCATTTAGTTGGAATCCTGTTCCACTTCCATCTCATTTTTCTCCTCCTTTAATGAAAAAAAAGTCCAAACCAAACGTAAACAACACCGATCTCAATCTGATGTTAATAGATTTATGCTTCGAAACTATAGTCAACGAAACTATTTTAACTATTATTCACATCTTTCCCTTATCCTTCTGGTACCTGTTACCGGTAGTTTGCAACCGCCAAACAAAGGAAAGAAAAGAAGGGAAAGATTATAAAGTGAGTGGCAGGACACGTGGCTGCACCGATTCTTCAATTGCTTGTTCATGTTCCACAGTGAAACACATACGTACATAATACATTTCCTACGTGCAAATGTAACCCCCACTGACTGAGCATCTCAATAGCTCAAAAACATCTTCTCTAAGCCACGAACTGGGACATGTGTGTGTGTGTATATATATATATATATATCATCCTTCGCTGTAAAATCATCAGCATTAGAACTCACGTGTCCGTTTAAGGTTGTTGCATGTACACGGCACCGATGACTATGAAGAGCTCTTCTCGATCGGTTCAAACGAAGATCCATCGCTGAGGGAAAACAAAAGCGGAAGCTAGCTAAGCTAAGCCATCCTTAATATCCTCTGCACAGGTATATCGCGGAAGAAACAAGCACTGACATGTCTTATAGAGGAGGCCGATCTGGTGCACCGGTAATTTTTTGTAATTTCATGGATCCCATTTATGGTCGGAAAAATGTCTTTTTAAGAATATTATTCAGCTAGCTCTACGCCCCGAGATGAATAACTTGGGGTTGGAACAGTGAAGCAATGATTACCAAAAGTTAAAGTTAAAGTCTCTTGGTGATCTAACTGTTCATAGTATAAGCATATCCGTGAAGGAACAAAGAATCTTCCCTTCCCATTCTTCTCCTGTTTCCAAATGGCTTTTTACTAAATTCAACTTCCCACCCACTATAAATCTTCCTCCCCATCAGCTCCCTCTTCTTCACTGCAAAAAGAAAGAGATCAAAGAAAAGGAGAGATGAGGACTTCAAGCTCCTCGATCAGCACACACATATGGAGCTCACCGATCCCTTATCTCTTCGGCGGGTTGGGTCTCATGCTGTTACTCATCGCCGTAGCACTGGTCATCCTAGCCTGCTCGTACAGGAAGAGGTCGTCACCGACCTGGACCGAGGCTGATGCTGGTCCGGTTAGGCCGGCCATTCAGCCGGGCCCGGTGGACATGGAGCCGAGGATTGTCGTGATTATGGCAGGAGACGAAAAGCCGAGCTTCGTTGCCATGCCGGTTCCAGCAGCAGCGGCTGCTCAGCCCCGGGGCTGCTGCTGCTGCGACCAAGTCTAGCTAGTTCCCCTTGGTTCCATCTTTAACTCTGCATCAGCAGCTGACTTCTCTGATATTGTATGGCACAGCTGATAATTTTGAGCTCTCGGGATATGTGTATGTATATATATGAAAGAGAATCAATTAATGAGAAGTTCTGCTTCCACAGATCATTTGTAAATTTCGCTGTGCGCCATTATATCTTCTTTTTGTATTACGAGTTCTCGGTAAGCATCTCCGAATATATATATATATATATGCATATATAAGGTCGTACATATATATGTGTGTGACAATCGTAGGATCTAAGAAAGCAATGTCTGAATAACTCGTCCAACCTTAATATGAACAGATAGTTGTTTTCTGATCGATGGACGACAGATAGAATTTGGGAAACCGATGAGTTGTCTGGTTTCGAGGCGCTGGAAGCCGCTGCTGCACAGTGCACAGCATATATGTGCAGCGGCGGCCCGACATTGCAAATGGGTTGATGGAAGGAAAAAATAAAAGGAAAAAGATGATACATACATACATATTCTGGTACATAAACGCCTTTTTGGTACATAACATATATGTTTTTTTGCTTATGGACGTCTGACGCTGCCCCGCCCATTGGAAAGAAATAAAGCAGAGGTGTTAACTAATCGATGCACCCGGCGCATTAACCCGTCAACCGGGAAGGCCGACGTCACAATGATTATTAGTGCGTGGGCTCACGTGAACCGCGTTTATCTTTGATCGAAAGGCTTGCCGGAGCGTCGGTGTCCCATCTGGGCGGTTACGGAGGACTTCTTCTTCTCTCGGTAATCTCAGGGACGGATTTATGGGATTTATCATAAAGTTTTACATCCGAAAAAAAGGATATTATTAATAAGGAGTTGGTAATTTCATTAATGACATTGTATGCCTTTTTTTTTTTTTGCCCATTGGAAAAGAGAACATTGAGACGTCTCAATTTGGCTTGTCATGTGATGCATGTGTGCAGAACCGTCCATATGTCCATTTCTTTTTCAGAAAGAGCTCCCCACATCATCTGCTGAGTCATGTAATGTATATGTGCTCGACGAACCAAATCATAAATAATGAAGGATATGATTATTGATGATGATGACCACAATGAAGTAAGCAAGCATTAGTAAAAGGGTCACTCGATTATTCAAGTGAAAGATCAGTTACAATCGGTGCATCGTTCATGATCCAGTAGAATTCGCGTTTGACTATCAAGAGTTAGATTCTCTATCTCTCTTTATGCCCTTCTTCCTTCTATCTCATTTCAGACTACTAATGGACCGGTTTGAGAGTTCTTGGGGGGGGGGGGGGGTGTGGGTCTTCTACAAGTCTGATTGGGTGAAAGAAAGAAAGAAAAGCTGCAAGTTTACTGTACGTATATATTATATGTGTGTATGGTGGGATAGTGGTGGATTAGGTTGGAGAGAGACGTGGTGGCTCGGAAAAGATTTGTTTAGTTGCCAGCCTCTTTTTGCCACTAAAGTCTTTGAATTTGGAAAAAGCTTGAAACCTCAGTAATCATTTGAAGATAAGAACGCTTGAAATTACCATCGTGCTCGTGGCTAGCAAGTCGAAAATGTTTTATAAGATCTCTTGGACTGTTCACGAAATATAGCGTACGTACATTCTATCCGGTTGAGCTAAGTCTTCGGTATTGTTTTCTCCTAGCTGATTACCAGACAGAAGACATGAAAATAAAAGAGCACAGGCGGTCTTATTAACAACATTAATCTGTGTCATTAATTACTTATAAAAAGATTAAATTAGACTCCGACTTTCTCAGTCTCAACCAACCCGAGATGATTTCTAGTTGGGGTTCTGTGATTGGGAACAAATCATGATTGATAGGGTCTTATCCTATAATAAGCCGATCTAACTTAAACGTGAGTTAACTATGATATGTTAAAATTTTTGAATACTGGATAACATATGAAAAATCAAACCCTAGTCTTCTCAATTTCAGATTAACTATCGCTACTAAATGAAGGTATTGTGTGTAATAAATATATCACGTGACTGAACTAATATGGTGTTACAAGCCATAGGATTTAATTAAATTTAATTTTTTTTAATAAAACCTAAAAGAGTTTAATTTTATTTACTCATAACACTATATTATCACCGTTACGTGATATACTTGTTATATAGAATACTTTCTCCTCCTAAACTCCCTTTTATACTCAAAACTCGAAAGGCATAATTTTCCTTCTTTAAAACATGTAAAAATTTTAGCCGTAAAAAGGGGTGCTTTCCACGTCACATTCTCAAATGGGAGACAGAAACATGTCCGTGTCCCTCTCGATTGTAATTGTAAGCCATGTATATAATTTTATTTTATATTATATAATTAGATTTTCTGTCCCTTGATATATTTCTTTACTGGGATTTTTCTTTTTCATTTTCTTTTTGCAGTGGTTTTAAGGTTCCTCGACTCTTCTCCGTCATTGAAATAAAGTAATCAGCAACTAAAAAAAAAAGTGAGACAGATAATTATAGAGGAATGGAACATTTTGGTAACTATTTTTAAAACAAATTATTAGTTTTAATCTTTCAATTTTAGCCATGAAATGACTGATTTTATGGTCAATAAATTTCCATTCGTCTTCGTGCTAATTAATTAATTAATCCATTTACTTTCATCGGTGTTTAAGGATTTTCCATTCATATTTCATATAAAAAAAGTTAAAATAATAGATGATCACGTTCAGTTTTCTTATCATATGCATCCTTAAATGCACATTCTCACTACAGTTGTCTATAAACCAGATATTTTGACTCTGTGCTCGAGCAAGAGGAGACAATCGATCATAGGTTGGGTGTTTTTTCTTTTCAGACTCCAGCTTTTTTACCATAACTTTCACGCATAAGCTTCGGAGTGGATATAAGTAATGAATGAGCATGTGAAGCCCCTGTTGATGAGAATTGGACTTGGAACCTTATGGTCTCAGGTCAATGTTCGTGTACTTACTGCAAGCCCAAACCCCTTTTCTCTTCGGAGGAATTTTTTATAAGATATCAAAACACGTTATTGCAAAGCTCACACCTTACTATGTTTAAGTGCGAAAATCGTGCTAAAAATGAAATTGCTGAAAGGTGAGCCGAGCCGCCCATGATCATGATGCAGAATTTCTTATTCATATCACAACACTGTCACTGCTAGGGAACAGAAGAAGTCACCCAACAAAAAGATGTCGATATATGTCAGTGCCCGTGGTTTCTTAGTAAGAAGGAAAAAAGGCAAAAGACACTTTTGGGGGGCAGCCGTTGATTGACAGTTCTCGATTTCTCCTACCACAGTGAAACTCACTAATTTACTTTGCATGGAAATGACTTGCAAACTATATATTATCCTAATGATCTAATTAATTATAAGAGTTATAAAAATCATTAGACATTCTGCGTTTCTAATACCTCTCCAAATACAGCCGGTGTGAAATCAGAACGCGTGACGGGTCTCCTCTTCACTCTCTCGGGCATTGGAAGATCGACTTAATCTACAATAATTCCCAAACTCGATTTTCTTACCGATTTTTAGAGTCGCCGCTTGTTTCCCAATGGAGTTTCAAAGAGTCCAAAGTAGCTTGAAGAGACTCAAACTGTATATCCTAAGAGCTCCGGAGCACTCGTCATCACTCGAAAGGATATCATTTTATTGTTTTTCATTAAGAGTGTGAAAGTGCTAAGTTACAAACAGGCCCCAAATACCCATTGTTTTGTTGCTCATGTTAGGAGCACGAGGCTGTTAAGTTATAAATAGGAGCGACAATTGATCATGTTGGACTAGGTCGGGTCACTCGGACCGGATAAAAATTGTCACCCCTACCGAGAACAGAAAAACTCCTACCAATATTCCTCCTCCAATTTTATTGTTGCCCCAGGCATAACAAATGAGGAAACAAAACAAGCAACAAGCTCTTTTTCATTATTTATTTTTATTTATTTCAATTATTCCACTGGTGTGCACTTTTTCATTATTTATTTTTATTTATTTCAATTAATCCACCGGTGTGCACTAAATCATATGTCTGTCTATGTGGCAGTGACATTAGCGAGAAAGTTTGATATGTAGTAGTGTCATTATTTTAAAATTACTTTTTTATTTTATATTTTATAAAAAATATTCATAAGAATTTAACTTAATTTTATTAGTTAATATTGTAATATAAGTACTGTTGCACAGTAATGTTATCGTACCCAGTAGTCTCACCACATCAGCATGTCCCTCCTCTTCTCTCCCACCACAGTCCCGTCCACCACAATGGCATTTTTGTAAATCCACCTCACAATCCCCCCTTCCTTCCTATAAATTCACCCACCGGCCAGCTCTCTCTTTCATTCAGCAAAACCGAAAAAAAAAAAAGCCCAAAATCACAGAGAAAGAGAGAGAGAGAGATGACAGCTTCAAATGCTACAACAACTATTCACACATGGAACTCGCCCGTCCCTTACCTCTTCGGTGGGCTCGGTCTCATGTCCCTCCTGATCGCCACCGCCCTCGTTATCCTCGTTTGCTCGTTTCGGAAGCGGCACGCTAGCCAAGCTGAGGACAAGCAGGCTAACAGCCCGGCGATGTTGCCGCTCGACCTGGAGCCAAGGATCGTCGTGATCATGGCCGGAGACGACCTGCCGAGCTTCCTGGCCAAGCCGGCAGCGGTGCCTGCGGAGGCGGCCAAGACGGCCCCTCCCACTCATCCTTTTGGCAGCAGCTGCGACGAGAAAGTCTGATGCTTTACCTGCATGCCTGCATACGCATCTTTCTCAGCCTTTCTGGGCTGACTGAGATGATGAAGACATCAGGACTCCCTGATCGAAACTGAAGGTTTGCTTCAGTTTTCCTGGTTGCCTTTCGAGATTTTGAACCGTTTTTGTGTCGATTTAACTTAGCTATTGCGGGAGTATGTGAATTGATGAGAATCAATAGAGAGATGATGATCAATTTTGATTGATGATGATGATCATCATACAGATAATACAATAAAAGTTCATGAGAAAATTCTGTGCTCAATTGATCATATCTCACAGCAGATTTCTTCTCCCGAAATGGTTCTGCAAATAATATGCAAATTAATAACGCTACAAAAATCCGATTAAAAAGTCAGAAAATTGAAGAAATCAGTTCCAAACAGACGTGTCTTCGAATGTTTTCTGTCATCTGCTGCATACAAAGGGCAACTAAGAAAGTCGATCAACTGATTGACAAGCTTCGACGCGATATTGCTAATTAAGGCCACTGCAGTTAAATATGGATGATTGCCACCCCAAGATATGAACGCGCATGTCAAGCTCGAATGTTAATATCTTCGGATATCGGTAAAAATTAGAGCTTTAAACTTTAGATATGGTCTGGCAGAGTGACACAGAGTCGGGGTCGATCGCATCTGTTCTGGAAATTCTGCCTTTTTTATTGTCCTTTTTTTTGGCCGGAAGAGGTTGTTTGCGGCGAAAGGGAAAGGGTTTGTGGAGACTGGAGAGAGAGAGAGAGAGAGAGAGAATACTTGGAGGACGCGGGGGAGCGAAACTGAGAGAGCGGAATATACGTTTTCTGCTTGGGACACAGTTGTATGTTCTTGGGGAAGAAGAAACCGAACCAGACAGAAGAAAAGGTCTCTGTGTCTGTCTCTCTCTCCCTCTCCCTCTTCCGCTGTCAATTTTGGGAGACACCATGCATTTCCGTGATTGGACTTCTTTCTGATTCCCTCTCTCTTCTCTCTCTCGTCATCTTTCTCTCTCTTCTGCTCTGAAGCCGACGAATGTGCTCGAGGGATATTCCACGTCATACACACATATTCCCATAATAATTTTTTAAATATTTATTCTTTTAAATAATTTCGAGTTTAATTTTTTTAAAAAATAAGTATCAAAATTAAATAATTTTTTAAGCATTTCTTAGGGCATCGATTCCAATGACCTATTAACTGTTTACTAGGGAGTAACATTTTTAACACGAGCAAGTATTTTATATATAATACATAACGAGTTCGTTGTATAAATTCTCATTCATATATCTTAACACGTGTAGAATTGATTTTTGCGGGACACTTCCCTCCTACAATGGTCAATGGGGTTTACTGGAATCTTAATTTGAGGTAAAATACTTAGATGAACTATTATCTCATCACATAACGTGGAAAAATATCAATCAGATTGTGACAGGGAACAAAATGGTGCTAATCACCCGAGCAATTTCCTTAGCTATTACTAATCGAAGCAATTAATTAGTTTTTCATTGTCACGTCACTGTGAGATAGAATCATTTAATTAATTTAAGCATGGAATTTTACACTCACATATGCATATGAATTTTTGGAAATTTTTGGGTATGGAATTTTTTAGGTTAGAATATTTTTAATATTTTTCCAAAATATTTAAGAGTTTAGTGTTCATGACTTTCTAGAGTTTTTCACATATTTTTGGAATTTATCATTGATATATATATATATATTTTCATAAATGAATATAACCTTATTTACATCTCAAATAGTGCTGCGAGGATTTATTTACAAAAATTAAATAAAAGAATATCCGTGGCATCAAAAACATAATTATCAATTAATCATTGTATTGACAACCGAGACCTATAGAGTAAGTTATTTTGTGCTATCATGCACCGATTGAAAAGTGTCAAGTGGAGCAATGGCACGTGATCTTCAGGATCACCGATAAAGAACCGGTGCACAATCACTTAAAAATTGACGCGTGTAAGTGGTACCACGTGATGACGCCTATTATTTTGGTATGTTAAAAATTCACGCATGTTAGCCTTCTTATTGGGCAGACGTAGCACATGAGCCACGCCACGTGATGCCGCTCCGCTGGACTCCCTTCGATTTTGGAGGTATTATCCATATATCCTCGTAAAATTAATATTAAGGAGGATTCTACGGTCCAATCATTGAACCGTTCAGCAGTTTAATTTAGCGACTTGTAGTTAATCAGACGGCTCATGATCAATTCTTCCGTCCACTTAACAGCTAAACGATTGGACCGTAAAATTTCTCTTAACATCGAACTTCGAGGTTGCGCGTGCACCTTATTGTATATAATCATTATTCTTTCTGCTGTCCAATGGTTGTTTGCTCGAAATTAAGATTAATAATCGATTTCAGAGGTAGCCTGTGATGATCAAACTCAGAGGCATTGTTGTCTCGCCGAACATCGATTCAAATGTTTTTAGCAGACATCGCCTATTACGATATATATGTCTCCCCAAAACAAATCTCATAATGTCGTATTCTTATAAAAAGATGTTCGGCAAACCTAACAGTTGCCCTTAGCTTGATGCCACGGATTCCGTACTGGTGACCGCCACCGGGACACCGGAGCAACAACCGGCAACAAAAACCTCGACCGAAGGCCCCGTGGCGGCAGACATTCCGTGGCCGAGGAACTCCATGAGGGTCTTATACGGCTGGAACCTGACGACGAAACCAGTCCTCGTGTCGGTATTCAGGCCGATATTTTCCATCTGCTTCCAGTCGCACTTCCACTTCCCGAAGTCGCGGCGAGCGATCAAGGTGCCATTCCCGACAACGTCAAAGAACATGCCGTGGGCGTTTGTCCTGATACGGTCGGTGGTCGTGTACGTGATCTGGGACAGGTCTCGGATGAGCTGTTCCCGGCGAAGGGTTACGGGGAATTCCTCAGTTCGGGAGATCAGGGAGCCGTTTATCTCGAGAAATTCGTAGGGTTTGGCTACAGAGCACTGGAGCGTGATACGATCAGGCAACCGATCGGCATCACACGGAGATATCCGTACGGAGAACAGGCGGAACTCGAAGAACTCGGTGAGGAAAGGGTCGTCTAAATCGTATTCCTCTGGATACACCGTGAAATCGTAACCCTCCATACCGACTAATTAGAAATATGAGGAGAGTGACCGAATAGATGGCTGGCTTCAAGAGAGGACTTTTCACGACGGCAGAGATGCAAGGGGAATTGCAGGTTTATATATTGCTTGTTCAGAAGGTCCGTGAATGGTTTGAAAATTTCTTGGGCGGTCAAGAAGACAATTCCTGGTCAACGCTTTTGTGTTGAAGATTAAGTTTGATGGCTGTTCAACTTCTAGATGTTTATTAATTATTTCACTACGTCGGTCGTCTGAAGCTTCTGGAGCCTAAGAAAGGCTGGAAGACAATTCTTGTAGCTGCATATATTCCTCTGGGGACTAGCTCACATGCATCCTCGTTTAGTCTTCTTTCAAGATTGACTGTGATTTCTCATCCAAAGAGGAAATCATGATGGAAGATTGATGGAGATATCAGTCGCCCATGCAATGATACTGATAGCAACAAAAGTCTGGGGCTTCTGGTTGCCTGTACTGCACCGCTGCAGTTTCGACATTGCAGGACCGGATCCGAGAAGAGCTAGCCAGCAGAATCTAGAACGACAATATCAGTGAAACATGAAATGTTTCATGAACCTGTCACTTATCAAATAGACATGTGACGTTTAACCAAACATGATTGCTCAAATTCGACCAGGACCATGGTGGACCGAGGATTTTCTTCCTTTTTTCTCGAGTTTTTCAAACTTGCACAAGTTGAATGTTCGCTCACGTATATCTACTAAGAAGGTGTTGATCCCACTAACCGATGTGGATAGTGAAGATGTTTGCTGTATAATGAAGCAAGTGGGGAATTTTTCTGTTCTGCTTTTCATGACACTTGGGAGCAAACAGAGAACGTCCTCCTTTCATTTGAGTTTCGTCCATGTCAGGGAAAGACTCGAGCAACACAGGAGATGGTTGTCCCTTCAAACTCTGGAAAACATACGACATGTTACGTAGATTTCACAAATTTGATATTGACACGGCGTTGATTGTAACTTTGTTTGTCCAACTGAGCACCAGATCCTGCTGCAACAACGGCGCCTAATAGCCATGAAGAGCAGCTTGAATCATAGTTGAATTCGTAGCAGGGACGGGGAAGATGAGGCTATCAGTAGAATTCCTGTGTAGCAGAAAATTTCCATGTAAGAATTCGACTTTTCAGGAAGAAGGAAATAGAGATGGAGCTGCCTACCAGTGTTAACATCGACCACTACACTAGAGAACTCTGGTAAGAACCAAATCAAGGAGACTACGTCAATGGACATCTCTACAGTGTTTAAGGGAAAAAATAAGGTAGACGAGAACAAGAAGGAAAGCTTAATGCACCAAGGATTAATGCAAGAAGGAAGTTTTATACTAGTTGGCAGTTGAGAAAACGGTCCAAACAGCGCTGATGCTTCCTCTCCCAGTGTCTGAATATCCACACCAAGCAGCTGGCCAATCCTCTTGCAAAACTGTTCCGTCTACATATTTTAATACCCCTAAAAATTGTCAGGGCATCTTCACCCTGTCTGAGCATCGTTCCCAGGATTCTATCAAAACTTCTGCTGCATTTCTGTTCTGATCTCTGTCTCCTCAGCTCAGTCATCGATTGCTCCAAGAACTCCATCCTGCCCCTCAGAAAGCTGAGTGCTGCGTTTAAATCTGCATTCATTTCAGACTGGTTCTCATGCTGTTGTTGAGCTTATAAGACTCTTCTTGAGCATGTCAGGCTGTCCACAGAGCTCAGTGACCTGCTCCTGGACATTGTCTTGGAATCACACAACTTCTCTTTCCAGTTTTATCAAGTTGTCTGTCTCCCAAGATTCTCACATGCAGGTATCAGCTGGCGGGGATCTAGAATATCTTTTTTCAAAGAACTTAGGAGACTGTCCAATTCCCCAACCTCAGAACCCAGGAAGCCAGGAAAGAAATCAAATTCCAAGTACTTCCCCGTTTACTCAAATGAGTTTTCTCCTTCTCTAACAGAATCAAAGGCTTCAACTTCACCTTCCCTGTATGCGTCATAAGCATGTTTATATTGCATGGTTTCTCCGAGGCACAGGCTAAATCTAACTCAATTCCCGTAAGAGCCTTTCATGCATTTCCTAGATCTCCATGCAACTCTCCATCAGATATAAGAAGGAGACCTGTACCATCAACTTTGCATGACCTGAGCTCCGAACAAATAGTATCAACATCATCAACTGACGCACTTGCTTCTCGAACAGATTTTGAATCCATTTCAATGGTGCAGACAGAACACCTGCCCTAAGACCTATAAGATCATGTCCTGAGAGAAAGGACTCGTTGACCAACTTCAGATATGCAAACACAATCTACTGATAGCGTCAACTGTTGCCTGTGTCGAATGCTGGCCATATGCTTGAGAACTACCAGAATTCGGTCACTATTAAATGGTTCAGCATGGTCTACTCGTTTCAGTCGAAAATCATTGCAAATCTCCGTGCCGTTTAAAGTTTATCAAATGCGCATGAGGAAACTGGCAAGGCAAGATGACGGGATTGGATGTTTAAGATCTTTAACTAGTAGTGGGCCTCAGCACCTGGGCCCCCGGTTTCGAGAAGACAATGTACTCGAGCCACGTTGGCCTGTTCCAGCCCTGCCATCTGAGTCTGGCCATTCCACAACTCATATCTTCTTCACTTACCTGTGGTCAATAGAGTGCTTGCCTGCTGAGATGCATATATATCCTGTGTTGTCAGGAGGATTTGGCCGCGGAATTTGTACAGCTTACCATTACCATCAAAACTCAAAGCAAAGATTCCTTCTGCAACTAAAACCTTTCCTCTGTTCACTTATTTTCCCCCACTGTATGCTCGTGCAGCTAAAGATGGTCGGGTTTTGAGTCCAGATGGAAGACTTCGGATTGCTCTTGATACATGTCATGGAGTCGAATTCCTTCATGAAGGAGTTGGGACGGAAGACTTCCAGTGCGTTTCCTTCTGTCCTCCAGAAAGTTTAAATGTTTTCATTTAGCATGCTGTTACACCAGTCATACGTCACCACCGAAAGTCTGTCAATGTATTGTTGGACTAAATCTATGAGAGCAAAGGTGAGACAGCATTGGAAATTATTTTTGTTTTCCTAGCGACCAGAGTAAGAGAGAAATGGAACATGAAGTGGTCGTTTTCGTGGATTCCGGTTCTCGAAAACCGGTTGAAATGCATGAGGACCAGTGAACTGGTTAGACTGGCTGATTCTCAGTAAGAACTGGTGAAACATCCGCTTTTTCTCTTTACTGGATCTGAGGTAGATATACAATCTTGTTGAAGCGAAGTAAGGCAGTTTTAATAGTATGACAAGCTTCGTGCTATACTGCAGATCGTCCAGTGCAAGTTCGATTTGTACCGTTTCAGCTGACTTATTTGTGTTCGCTACAAGTGGACTTGTTCTCTTAGGAGGTTAGTTCGAATTAAATCATGCAGTGTCATAGCTCCCGAGGAGATATTTCTTTGATTAGATGTGGAATCTGTCATTAACACGAATCACTCCCCAGCCAGATATCAACAATATCAATTCGTGTCTCGATGTAACTTGGAACTGACGGTCCGAAAGCGAAAACCCCTAATCCCAAGTCAGAGATAAGATGTTAAGAATCTAGTCCGTCTTTTGGAGCCTTATAGTACAATTCAAGAAGCATTACAAGAGTTATCATCGTATCACGGACCCACCACACTTGAGACGTGGAAGAGCATGAATCTCAATCTTTAGCTCAGCACGTTCTTTTTTGTGTCTTGCTGTAAAGGGAGGAACTTAAGAACTTGATAAAAGCTGCAAAAGCACATAACGAAGGATCTGTGCCTTCCATCTAATCAGTCTCGCTTTAGCATAGTAGATGGTTCGGCGGAACCATTTTTGAAAAAGGGGCAAAACAAAGCACATCGATCATACAGCTCTCTAGTTCAGTGAAATGGAATCATTGCTACGTGGGTGCCCCTGGTTATGATTGATATTAAAGAAAGAAGGGTTGCTTTTGTGTTGGTCTTGTAGCCCTGCTCTTTATCTTGTACTTGAGCATAATTCCAATTTGGAATGCAAGGGAAAAGAGAGATCAGTGGGCGCCATTATTATGAATATTGAATATTATATATGTGGTTCGATATATCTTCCCAACCAAAATCAATCGAATCTCTTATCTTTAACCAAAATTGTCTAAACAAAGATCAATATCAACGCAAAGATGTCCTCCACATTATTTATCAGAGAACATACATCAGCCTATAGTAATTCCCAGAGGGATAGGTCTTACCAGTTATTGCTGAGGAGATTACTCGGGAGACTCTCAGCAGCTAACTGAATGTATTAGCTTGCCTATTCTTACACTTGCAGAGTGCCCGGGCAGAGAATGAGCTAAACAAAGAACATGCACTAGAATTCAGCTTTGACTGTAATGTTAACTACAAACATTTTAAACAGTAGCACTGTAAAAAGGATGCAATATGTATAATGACAAACCTCACTTAATTTGCATAACCCACACATACTTGTTCTTGTTCTCAACTTATCCCGGTACCGATCTTATTCTTATCCTCTCTACAATACCAAACACAAAGTGGAAGCACGGAAACATAAAAAGAAAATTATAGCCATATACATCACCATTAAGTCAGGTTGATGTCAGAATTGACAAGATGTCCCAAGCCTCTGCCTGTGACCTACACTCGCAGGCTTGCGGTCAGAAAAAGCAGGATGCAGCAATTTCTGAAAGTTCTCCAAGAACTGAGCCCATTCCTGTTCATTCATATCACCAAATTTCACAAAACTTTTACTTGCAGGAAGCTGTTCATTCACGCTCCTGTTCCCTGATGAAGCACCAGATAGATGGCTGCTCTTCTGAAGCATTCCGTCATGCTGCCAACTTTTCTCTTCGAGTCCAGCATTTTTTACCAACTTTGACAGCTTCTGAACAGTAGGGACTTGGCTTACATTTCTCACCAGATCATCTTCCCCTGAATCCGTCTCATCCTTCTCAACCTCATCTTCCTCTTCCACCTCGCTTTCCTCTACACTCTCCTCCAGCTTGAACAGTTGATTTCGGCCATTTCCACATTTTGATCCAAACCATGTGTTTCTTCTTGCTAATTTCTCTATATGAAAAGTCCAGTCCAAGTTGTCCTCAGCCTCAAAGTTTACTTCCAACTGAAACTGCTCAATCTCTTCTGGTTTAACCTCATCATTTACCATCATCTCTCTCCTGTCCAATAGCATCCTTGCCTCGATGCATATGAGCTCAAGCTCACTCGGTTTCTCATCGTGGCCCCTGTACTCTCTACTCATCATCCCCCCAATCTCGGCAAGGCAAAGTCCAAAGGATGTTGCTGCCTTCAGGAAAAATGTGCAAACGACCAACACACGAATGCAAGCCTCCCGTATCATGGGAAGCTCCATCCTGAGCATTTCAGAGTCTCGAATAGGGTCAAGATTCCCTATATACTCAAGCTCGTCTTGTGAGAAAGGGATTGATGCCTGTGGCCAGTGGATCCATTCGAAATAGGGGTCTTCTAAGCTTTCAGGGAGGCAAAGACCATGGTCAATAGGAAAAAGCTCCACCTCACCGAAACTCCCACCCCCATCAAGCTTCCTTACTAGAAGGTTTCCTGCATGTCTATCTGTGTTCAGAATCCGAATATCTAAAATCCCAATCCTGTGTACAGCAGATACAGGAAAGCTTGAAGTCCCATGATCACTAGCATCAAAATCATGAGGGATGAACTGCTGCAATGAAGCAATCTTGCTAACCTGCTCGCGGCTGAAAGGATTCTTGCCCCCACTTACCCCACCATTCACATTGAAAATAGAGTGAGTGATCTTCACAAGGGCAGTAAAGGGCACATTGGCAAAATGGTCAAAGTCAAGGAGGTAGGCGGCGACTTCTCTAAAACCAGTCTCCCCAACACGCACTGAACGTTTCAACCCTGGTTGCCCAAGAGCTTTACCAACGAAACCTTTTGGGTTGTTGGGAGCATAAGGCTCCTCATCAGTCGGCTTCACAATTGCTGCACTCTCTCCATGGCAATTCCTAAAATAGTAAGCACCTCCTAAGCCACCATGAACAGGAATTGGATCTATTCCATTCTTCATAGCCTTCACAATTTCCTTGATCAATTGCTTTGAACCAGCAGATGGAGTTGGACACCCTAGTATTTCAACTGGACCACTCCGATCCCTCTGCTGAAGGTCTTTACCAGTGGGTGAGAGACACGGAGTAGATGAGCTCCTGTGCATAAAATTCCGGGCAAGGAGAAGCGGAGAATCGTTTCTAACTGAGCTCAAATCATTCTTTAAAACCATATCTCCATACAACAATGAGCATTCCTCGGTTGGAACATTCAGAGCAAGCTGCAATCTCCTCTTGACAGTGTGAGCATTGTCACTCCTTTCCAACTCTATACCCATAACACAGCCAGTTTCAGTTTGCACAAATACTCGCCTCCTAGCAGTGTGCTTGCTGTCCATTTGGTTATTCCCACAATACTCACCATTCAGAAGTCCTCGAAAAGCAGCAGTAGCCATCCTGTTATTTACAGATGTGTCCAGATCAGGGGATATGGAAGGACAAGGGAAATTGGCAGATCACCCCCCTTGCAGCAGAGAAGGCGACAGCAGAGAGCTTCTGTCTCAAGCAGACGGCTAACTCAGTTGCTGACAATAGCTGGAGCTGACAGATGTTTGTGCAAAGCCAAATCATATCAACTCTTTCAAGAGTTAATCCGAGTCCGTGTATCTTACATCTGAACAGATGCAGCAGCAAAGCAGATGAAAGATTCTACACTAAGTGGCTACATTGGAAGGCTTCACTGGCTAGCTCACTATAAGAAAAGAAGAAGCTTTAATTAGAAAGGTAAGAATTTTGATCCAATAATTCTCTTGAATAAAATTTCTATTGCCATCTTGATGAAAATAATAAAGATTTCACAAAATTTCATCAACCATTTAGACATCAGCCATTATTATAGGGATCAACATCGGCTCAACGCCTTCCAATTTCTGGATGAATTCCTATACAGCAGCTATTCGCATCACAGGACTAAATCTTCCTAGAGCCTCAAAGAATTGGAAAGACCCACGAATCTAGTGTGCTTAATCATTCTCAGTCTACTTAACATAGAAAGCTTCCATCAACTGAAAATTTATTCGTAACTTACAAGGTCTAGGAATGTTCAAATCAAACATTCAATGTCATTAATATGTCCTCATCGAAGAGTGCTCCTTTGATTACTATCATCACCTAAAATTCAGCTTCTTCATGACTGTACTCAAATTTGGTAACAAAAGCCAAGGACTAATCCACCAAGACAGAGACATTTCAATTGAGTTAGCAAGGTATAAAGCTCTTGGCTTCTTGCCTTCCGGCAGCCTTCAAAAGTAAGCTAACCAAAAGCAGATGTCCTTTCAAAGTTAAAACAATGATTCCTGTGTGTGAACCACTGATGAGTTCTTCCTTCATTGAAAATCTCTTCAGAAAGTCGGGTTTTTCCACAAACATCTCAGAGAAGGAAGGAAAAAAAAAAGTAATATATCAGACACCAATTCATCAGAGTTCAATCTTATCTGAAGTAACTTATATCACCTGATCCAGCGTGATCGAGGCTTATAAAGTAGGCTTCTAGGAAATAAAAAAAGGCAGAAGGGTATAACTTAAGTGGACGGTGAAGTAGTCAGATTGCGTCCATAATATTGGGGGGCAAAACCATTCTTTGTTGCATCACATCAGTAGAAACTGCAGCCCGGAAAGTGAAAAGGAAGAGAAAGGCATAAACATAGGACAGACATAAAAACTGGTGAAAACGGTCAAACCTCCCCAGATGAATTAGACCAACGGCATGGATCTTCAAATGTTTTTTTCAACAACTATGTGATAAACACGACGGGAGATCAGAGTCAATACAATCCACCATTTCAAATCGGAAACCTCCCCTC
This sequence comes from Lagerstroemia speciosa, assembly GCA_037672795.1. NCBI lineage: Eukaryota > Viridiplantae > Streptophyta > Magnoliopsida > Myrtales > Lythraceae > Lagerstroemia > Lagerstroemia speciosa. The sequence continues at coordinate 8,740,328 of CM075289.1, read as the reverse complement.
TCTGATCGCAACCGCAGGGATTTTCGGGTAGCAGGACATCCGAGAGGAGAATCCACAAAATTCAGCACCCGGCGTCTGGAGGAGAGATTTTGATGACTATAGAAAGTGAAACTGAGGGTGACAGGAAACAAAACTCATTAGAAATGAAATCCCAAGCATCAGAAGACGCTCACGAGAAAAGAGAAAACGATGGAATGGGGTGGAAAGGGGCGAACTTTTGAATTCTCAGAAATGAAATTAGCACGCAGGCCCTGACAGATGCTGAGGTTAACCGCTTCCAGGAGACTCCTAGCAGCAGGGCACCAAAACAGAGAATCGACAAATGTCTGGTTCGGAGGAGATCTTGACGATCAGAGAGCAAGCACCACGCAAGCAGAATCGGACTCACCGGAGACTTGACATGAGATCGGAGATCAGACACCGGAGCCGCCACCGCCATGGAGAGAGAGCGGACGGGCTCGGGAGATTCCCCGCGGGCCAGAGATCGGACGGCGTAGGAGGCGGGAAGAGGGAAGAGCCGAGAAGGCGTTGGCGAGTGTCAGTCGTCACACTCTCTCCCTCGCTTTACTCGCGCTAAAGCGGAGAGAAGAATGGTTCTGTCAAAACTACCACGCAGAATTTGGGGGTTTTAACCTAACGATTCTTTACCGTATGAACAGATTTTTTGTAGTCAGTATCAACACCATTCATAGGTAAGGTTTTTTTTTTTCCGTGCAGTATCGCAAGTTAACCAGAGTGCATCTCGAAACTAATATACGGTCGGAGCAGGATCCCTAGGAAAATTCTCGTCGACCCCCCAACCTAGGATTCGATTTTAACATCACTCATTTGGAATCTAGTAAGAGATCCATTATGTCAACCACAAGCTAGTATCAGAGAGGGTATTTGATATCGCGTATTAGCGTTGAACTCATTTCACAGATGAATAATATTCGATTATTTTAAAATTTTTTTAGTAGGTGATTAAATCATATTAATTTATAACACAAAATGAAGAAACATGAAAAATTTTAGTATATCTCACCGGAATAGTTCCTTTCCCGTTCGAAAATCGTAACTTTGATTTAAAGAGTTGTAGTATCAATAGAAAGAATTGTAACTGAATTTAAAAAGTTGTAAATGCTCAATTATAATTCGTTAAACTTATATTACAATTATTCAAAAATTATGATACCAGTTACAATTTTTTAAAATTGATATTATAACTCTTTAAACTGAAATTATAGGTGAATGGTACCGCATCGACCAAGGTATTGTAGAGTCTTTCGAACAGTTGAGAAATGTGATTTTGTACAGTGACACTGGTAAAAATTTTGTGTCCGTTTTTCACTTTTTATTCTTCCAGACACATAAACACATGGACAGCAATTAAATATTTACTGCATATTATTTGTCTATTATAAATATGTAACAGACAATTGGTTTAATATTCCATAAAAATCTAACTTTGAATTAAATTTATTGCGTCATCCACGTTCATCGTAAACGATACACAGACATGAAACATGATTTTTCGATTTTTTTTTCCTCGGACCGCCCTTCTCGGAGTGCAAAAATAACGCCCCTTTATTGCAGAGAAATTATGCTCTGGACCGGTCCCTCGGAAGCCCAAATTCCGCAGCTGCGTGGACCTGCTGGCAGTTACCGTGAGGCCCGCTCCACGTCACCTGTATTCCTTCTAATTTGGATTCTATTTCCAACATTTGTCCATTCCACTTCGAGTAAGATCAGAAAATTTGTCGGGAACGTTACACCGTTACACGGTCTCCCTTCAGTGCTGCTTTCATCGAACAAATCAATTATTTGCACAAAGTTTTTATTAATTTTCAAAAAATGAGAAAAAATGAAATATTAGGACTCGGACCGTGAGAGAGCTAGGCCACCTACTTCGAAAGAGCAGGTGAGAGTAATTCCTATGGCCCTCCAATGATCGGCCTGTTTCCTCCTCCTCCTCCTCCTCCTCTCTTCATGTGGTTGGATGGGCATGTACCCACCGACTCCAACAATACTTAACACGGTATCAGAGTCTGTCAGACTCTGACAGTGTCCTATAATTCTAGTGGTTGCCTATTGCTGTAGTATTTGACATGATCTGCCAACCTCTTATAAACTCGAGGTAAATCTGTGAGCATCGTGTCCGACCCGGCATGCAACTTTGGTTCTGGACAAACATGATCCCTTAATATTGTGCCCGACCTGCTGCAGCAGTATTTAATATGGTATCGAGACGCGTGCACACGGTATAAGTTTGATAATCTGATGTGATATCTAATATGCTAAATTACTTATCAGATCATGACGTTTTTTGAAATCTTATACACTGATCATGATATTTAACGATAGACGTCATTGGATTTTGCTTTTTTTTTGTTCGAAAAATATCAAGTGCTAACTCCATCAGGAATTCTTGCTGACTTGGAATGTCGATGCAGCATTTTTGTTACCGGCGTGTCATTTTAATTTATGCATAAATGGAAAAACTCGTCGAGGATCCCACTCCACATCAAACAGATAATAAAAAAGAATCATATGATATAACATATATTTTTGGCATGCACAACAAGATATTTAGAAGTCCAACGGGCTCCGTTTCAGTCGAATTAGTTTACTAAATCGTAAAACTCTCCCTAGTCCGGATCGTGAATTGTTTTTATTCAAATAATTCAAAGATAAGATCTTATTTAAAGGAAAGAATTTATGCAACCACCCATGAATTGGGCTTTATATTGAGGTAGGATCTTGATTTTCGTATAATCCGGAATTTAGGAGAAATCGGTCCATATTGACGTTCGGCGAAGTTTACTGGGCCTGAGGCCCATACTGTGACATTCGTAAATGGGCTGCAAAATGTGGGCTCATTTCTAGGTTGGGCCCAAAGTGTTATGAGTGGGATGGGCTTCCCGTATAAACCATCAAATCCGTGAAAAGGATGGCAGCAGTAGTAATATTCGAGTTTCCGTGTTCAACCGTGAATTGAACAACAAGCACCAACACCGACCCTATCAATGTATCACAACCTGTGATTTAATACGGTTTAAGAAGCGGGCGTCTGTCAAATTCCAGACCCAAAGGCCCACTCTGATGAATATTGCATAGAAGGGATTCGAGCCTGAGATATTGATCTCGCCAATTTGCATGAGAGCGGGTTTTAAACTAGTATACCATTGCCATTGGTACGGTAACCGTCATCCATGTCAGAAAAATAAACAATCCAGCTATTTTTTAGTGCAAAAAGTCTAAGAAGTAACAACAAGTGAAGAGAAATAAAAGAATTTCATCACGGATAATTGAGAAAATATCAATTAAATTGCTCCAATTAGTATTAATTGTGCTACATGTTTAGGCGATTAGTATCTATTTATTCGTTTCTTATAATTTAATTAGTATGTTCTCGTTATTGGTAAAAAAATACTTTTTCATATCATCTGACGAGATAAAAATCACCCGAAAATGTCTAAAAATAGAACTTGTGGGAATTAAATTTGGGACCAGTTTAGTATATTCCTTTTTAGTCCAACTAATTAACTCCCAACTCTCATAGTGGGGTTGACTATGATTTAACGAAAGAAATTGACCCCCATCAGTGCTAGTGGGATTGTACCACCACCCTGTTTTTCTGCTCAATGGACTTTCATTAGCCATTTGAAACCTTCACCCACCCAACATTCACGCCCTTGATTCCTTCACAAAAATATAAGCGTGTACCCTTCTGCATCATGTTAGGAAGCTTGAATTACAATGGTTGAATAAGAGTTGCAGATTCATGCATGAGTGCACCCGGATCCGTCCCTGTCCACACTACGATGTCAGTCTCTCGGATTCTCATTTGACTCCACAATTCCAGTGGAATAATCAATGAGCCATGAACTTCTTGGAGTAATCAGCTTCTTGGATCAACCAAAAACAATGTATACATATATGTGTGTATTAGTTTAATGGATAAATGACAAGTCGTCTTCTTGGATCACTCACCACTCACTGCCACTAGCCTCCCTCAATCTGCTCCACCAGAGCCCCATTTTCTTGGTTTTTTTAATCATATCTACCTTGACAGAAAGAACATATGCTCATTGGGATCCTCACGCTCATCCCTTGAATCTGCTCGGGAAATTATTTTCTTGTACTTGTGCTTCCATGGAGGGCCACTGCTCTGTAATGCTATCATTGGAAACTGAGAAAGAAAGTACATGTGCGCTATCCGAGTAGATATTGAGGTCGACAAGTTCCAAATAAAGATTCTGTTGAAGCTCAAATTTACGGAAGAAAGGTAGATGTGGTATGTATTCGTCAAAGTGTGATCCTGATCCCGATGGACCAGTCCCAAGTTTCCCGTAACATTCGGGTTAGAATATTCGGCCATTCTTGACCTTCCCCTGCGCTCTGCAATGCTTGTGTTCAAAGTTTGACATAAAAGTCTGGCAGGAGGAGAAGAGGGAAGAAATGGCTAGTCTCCTTCATGTGTTTGATATGAACTTCCCCGATCTTGCTTCAGTCGTGAGCTTTCGGGTAGTTAAACACTCCTATTATCCACTCCAACTTACACAGCTCATGCAGTGTGCCGGGAACAGAGAGGCACATAATTTGTCACTTGTGATAGATCAAGAATCGGTATTGCATTTGAAATCTTCCGGTTAATTGCTTGTGGCGTTGTACAATTTCATAACAATACATGGTATCCCTCCCCCTGTTCTACACCCCCTCTTCTGATCGTGTGAATGTAATTATTCAGGAAACATCAAGAATCTTCCTATAACCCAAGGACTTTGCTTGGGAACCACACTGAATCCTCATAAGAGGCTCAAGTGATCTGCATTTGGAATGACATTCATACGTTGAGAAGAAGTTCCGTACGCCTGACTGCACCTAGACAGCTCGTTGAAGAAGGATCATGTTCTTATTGGTTCATCCAACAGTTGTAAGCAATCCTGTGGGTTGGCATAGAAGTAATCTTCCTCCTTCGGTCTCTCGGGTATCACAACTCGCGCCTTCGGGCTGCCCATGCGAAGGGCGTGGGTCTCCTTCACAGTGGAGGAGAACTCGTCCCAGCTCAGCAAACCATCTGTATATCTATCGATCAGATTCACGAGAAGCTTTCTATCCAACGAGATGGTCTTCTTGAAGCCTAAAAACCTGAATGTATTTGAAACAAAACAGAGTCAGGTGTGTTGCACAAACTCTACAGTCAATCGTATAGCGATCACAAGCTAAATCAAATAACTGCACATCAGCAACCGCCTGTATTACCAACAAAACCTGTCCATTAGACATTGCCTTTAAGAAACTGAGAGAAATCCTATCAATCACCTGCGATGGCCTTCGACAACTTTAGCCATGTTCCCATCATATGTGGGAACAAATATATCGCTCTCAAGAGAGACCAGGTAGTCAAGTGCGGCCATTTGTGATGAGTGGTTCTGGAAGAACATCAGCTCTTCGGGTTTCAAGAAAGTCTCTTTTCTCACCTGCTCATCTCATAGGAGTTAGAAGAAAAATCATACCTTATCGTAAATGTCGTACCATGTCTTTCGATGCATATCTGGCTTTTGCTAAATTTGTACTTACTAGATTGGGAAAGGCAGCTGACAGATTTGCCATTCTCCTCTCTCCCCCATATATTTCTCCGGCAGCAATGTAAATCTGAACATTATGATCGATACCAAGTGCAGTTAATACAAGAGAAGTTTCTTCTGGTGTTAACGGGCACAAACCTTCCTTTCTCTTTGTTTGTGAATCTATGACTTTCTCCTTCCACCAGGGGCAAGCATTTTTTTTTTTTTTTTTGGAATGGTGAGTTGTCATTTCCACTTTCAATCAAAAACTTTCTTTACATGGAGTCACAAAAAGGACCAGGGGCAAGCATACCTTCAACAAATGAAAATGTTCAGATGTTTGGAAAAATTATGAGGTCAACAAGATGCAGCAATTGGAGGAGAGATTTGATACCTTAATTTAGTAAGTTCATCAACCTCTTCACTGCTGCAACCATGAGAGCAACCCGAGAAAGACAGCATGTCCATCTCATAACGAAGATGGAGAACCAAGAATGGGCCATTCTCCCTGAGAATTCTGACGACCTTCCTCCCTAACTCCTCAATCCGCAGAGTAAATCTCAAGGCATTAAAGTTCACTCGGCATCGCAACTTCTGAATTTCAATTGGCAGCCCATTGTTAGCTAGACGGGCATCTGTTCTGTTCAAGTGCAGAACTTTGTACTTTTCCATCAGAGGAAGAATCTGTCAGCAAATGGAGGTGGAGTATTTCAATGGTAAGTGTAAGCCTGCGAAGGAAGAAATGTCTTATTATACATTTGCACCAGTAGCAAGCGAGTCAAACCTGATGAAGGTAGTAGGAAATATTGGACCAACTAACTGGTGCCAGTGAGTAAAGACCTCCTAGTTCGACTCTTCTCTTCAGCCGAGGAGGAAGCTCTTTTAGTACTCGGACCTCGTCCCTCAGGGAAGTGATGAAATGATCAACATCAAAAATATCCTCAAACTGGCTGTTTCATCACAATTACTCACAATCATCAGCAGTGGAATTAGTTAGAAGAAAAAAGGGAATAAAAAAGAAAGGAATGCATGGAGCTATTGAAGACTAAAACACCTTGAATCAGCCCAGAAGGATGTCTTGTCAAGTTCCGGGACAATGAGAGTTACGTTCAAGTATCTCGCTATAGCAACCATGTCACAAATCTGCAAGGAAATATCATTATACAAACTGAGATTGAGATGAATCCCATGAAATGATCATTCCTCGTCAGAGCACATGTATCAACAATACTCACAGCAGCTCGCATTTGGTTGAGTCCGCCATTGCACGAAACCATTAGGTACCCGTTATTCCTATATACTCCTGTGAGAGACAACACATAATCAGGGACAAATGTGATGCAGATTATGACCCAAAGTACTGAAGCTAATCAGCAGAAAACACAATATAAATCAGTATAACTCCCGACATGCCAAAACAACCATTTGATTATTTGAAAGTGCATAACTGGTGATGGAATTATAAGGGCAGGACCAAGAAGGAGACAAACAAGTAAAACAAGGCAACCGGTCCCTTCATCAGCTACCATAAGAAAAAGGTTTCTTTGTTTAAAATGGATGGTGGACTTTTACTTACTCTTTGGAGGAAGGTGAACTTTGATTTGCTGAGAAGATGGTTCTCGTACTAGCTTGGATAACTCTCCGCCCGCCTCGGGTTGATTGAAACAAGAAGGCCAACCCTTCAGCAAACTCGGCCCCCATGTCTCTCCAAATGCCAGCAGTTGGATAACACAAGTCCAGATCAAAGCCGTCGTGATCGCCCGAATAATCCACAGCTTGGATTTCACAGTCACACAGTTCTTAAAATTCTGAACTTTACTTTCTGCTAAAATCACCCACCCCATCCTGCTGAATCTGCTGTGCCTACAACTGCACTCCTTGTCAGATTCCTCCAATCTACACATCTCAATGCTGACGCAACCAAAATATCCCCAGATAAGAGAGGACCCAACTACTATATCCGCACATCCATCAGAAGTATTTAATTAGTCTGTGTAATAAAAAGACGAGACCTTTAGTAACTAACAAAAGTTAAAAAGACACCTAAAACCTCTGCACCACCCACTGATCTTCGTAGACTTAATAGCAATCGAGCATCCCGAACCCAGCCTGAGAACAAAGTGCCTTTTTGTCGCGGAGCTTGACGAGGTGAACAGAGCCAGCCAAGAAGCACGCTCGAGCTCAATCTAAGCCCAAAAAGGAACTTTCTGCCAGAATCTTGAAGAAGCCATCTCGCAGTCACGATTTAAGAAATGCCCAGAAAAAGGGTCCGATCAAATGAGCATGAAAAGGAGCTTGATCAGCGGGCAATGCTGGCTCCCCACTGCAGAGATTGAGCTCCGAGAAACGCAGTAAGGGGGAATTATGAGCTCGTGGATTTTCCGCGAGAGTCACACCGGCTAGATTGGCAGGAGCCGCGGGATAAGGTGGTTGGTGGGGAGGGAGAAGCAGAGAGAGTGAGTTGAGAGGTGGCTTTTAATGGCAGAGAACAGAGAAGAGAATGAATTACAGTGTAAGCAGGAAAAAGCCTGTGATTGAGGCGCAAGTGATGATGGAATTTATAGCTTCTATTTATTCAAGAACATATGTATTTGTATATACAGAACAGGTTGACTGTGACAGCCTAAGAAGAGTACCAATTTCGACCGTTTGGTGGTGCGGTTTTGTCATATGCTACGAGCTTCGTATTCCGATCCTACCACAAATCATAAAAGAACAAAAAAAAAATTGAGATTTAAAATTTTTGAATCACAAAATTGCTAGAATCATAATGTACAATTATATGAACTCGTCTTATCAAATTGAAATATTAAACTCTACTTTCATCAATCCAAATGTGAAAGAAGAATGCCAACCTTACATCAGTGTCCACTTGTCCGAGTAAAGAGAAAAAATTCGCAGAAATTCACTTCATGTGAGCTTACATAATTATCCATTGCGAATTTATTTCTTTTTGGGGTGTATAGGCTTAAATCTTTAATAGTTTTATTACAAATTTAATACGACATTTCAGGTAATTGAACCTTTGCTGCATGATATCCAATCCGACATGCTGTTTTATTTCTCGAGCATGCTATCAGTTTCTTTACACATCTGTACAATCATCTATTGATTCAAACTCTTAGATGAATACGATTCCAAATCCTTAGACAAAATACGGTGCCAGCTATCGTAAGATCCCATGAAGAGAATCCCGACAAAAGGTTAGAGCTTAGCTACCTGCAGTGCCATCATTGGAGATTGCTCTCTTTCTGCCAATCAAATCGGTTGATTAATGCACCTAATAATAAATAAAGAAGTGCATCAGCACGGCCATAGCCAGCAGTGAATAAGAACACGTTAGAATCATCGTTATTTGCTTATCCAAATATTATAGGAGGAGGAGGAGAAGGTCATAGTTAGTGCCAATTTTAACACTGTCGCGTTTTTGTTGCACTATGCGCTTGGGAACATGTCAACCCCGCTGACAACCGTGATAATACGAGGAATCTCGAATTACAAACAAGTCGGCGAACAATTAAGGTTGACTTCGAATTAATTGTTACAATTTGGACTTTTAGTTATCAGATAAAAAATACCGAAAAGAAACCCCACGGCTCTCATTAGCCTACACTTCACTTTACGGAGAGCTAGGTGAACTATGTACAAGAGACCCACATGGGAATTGCAGAAGAGCAACAACTGGTTAGCATCAATTCTGTATCGGGTTCGGGTCGGTTGAAGCATCTGAACAAACCGTGTCGAGTTTTGGATGTACGAGTGATTATGCCCCGGCACAAGTGACATGGAGTTTCTCGATGAAGACATGGACTCCGTGATTATATGTTTTGTCAGCTGGTGATCAGGGCAGCAAGAAGGTTGGCTCTTCCAATTGAACATGTGACTGAAGCTTTTGACTTCTCCTGACCTTCTGCAGGATTTCTATCAACTTTTGCCTTTATTACTTAATGTAATCTAAATGGTGAAGGCTACTCCTCATGGCAAGTCTGTCCAAAATAGTAAACCGAGCAACGAAGGAGACTTGGGATGTGTGGCCAGATGAATCACATTAGCCTATGCCATGGCACTTTTGACTTCTTTTGGCCTCAGGGTGTTTCCAGGCTCTAGAGCAAGGTAAGCCTAGGTTCGAGTGCCAACATAAGGTGTCTGTATTTGTAGTTGATTCAAGTTATTGGCAGATCGCACTGGTCTTGGATTGCACATGCTAAGATTAGAATCCTAGCAGAAAAGTGGAAAGAAAGTCATCTGCATCTAAAAGTATTGCGAGACAGCAGCAACACAGAACAATTTCTAGAGACAGTGGAAGGACTGAGCTGTGAGCAAGTGAAGAGCTATCTTCAGGTAATCCCTTCCATCACATGGAGCTTCTCAAAATTTGGTAGTGTCTTTGGTTCTTCCTGTCTTACAATGTTCAATAAATTCATGGTTTATCTGATCCCGTGTTAATCAAATGATTGAGGTATAATAAGCAAATACGATACTGAGAAATGAGTGAATATGTCTTTCACCAAGAGGACGAGCTCTGCCTTCTTGGAGCAACCGAGGCTAGAGAATTCTTCGTTCCAGCTTCCATGCCATTGCCTGATCAAGTCTGCAAGCTGAGTTCATCAGTAAAATTCTAATTCAAGAAGGGATTCAGCCACTCTCCTTTCGGTACTATTTCTAATCCAGATAAGACATCATGAAGTGTTGGTTCCAATGCATCCATGTGACAACAATGAGTGGTCAGGCCAATTATGAATAGGAACTTTGGATTTATTTAGTACAATTATTCAGACTCCTGCAGTCCTGCCCATATTGACAAGGAGTCCACCAGAAAACTCCAAGCACATTCTGAGAAACAAGACGATGTCCATTTGACATAAAATTACAGAAAGTGGGTCATCCGAAAAGAGTTTAACACTGAGAAAATAGCGTACATAGATGAACCATTAATGTTCTGAGAAGTTTCACGGATGGTAGAGTTTCAGGAAATTACTGTTTTATCTATCAAGGAAAAGAAGTTGCTGTTGGAGAAGAGGAGGAGGTAGCAGCTGGCAGGATTCCAGGAAAGGGAGTTGAAGGCAGGAAAGGGAATGGCAGGGCCGGTGGTGGAGGCGGAGTCAATCCTGGAATTGGAGGCAAGGGGATCAATGGTGCTGGTGGTGGCTGAAGTGGGTTGGGAGGGAGAAATGGTGGCGGCTGAAGCAGGTTCGGTGGGCAGAGAAATTCTGGGTATATCACCTTCTGATCGGCTGTTGAAGAATCTGACTTCGAGTCAGCATGGTCCTGCCTTTGGTGGTCTTTTCTGGCAGATTTGGGATCTTCTGGAGACTTGGGAACTGGAGTTCATCATTGCACAAGTTTTTCAAGGACCTGAACTCGGACAACCCGACTGAGAAAATGTGGATTCCTTGCCTATGTGATTGGAGCTGGAGGGAAGCAAAAGAAGCCGATGAGGCCACCGAACAATGGTAAGGGTAATTACTGCTGACGAGCTCCACTGAGCAGCTCTTGATCTTTCCCAATTTTTTCCTGGCTGAAAAAGGTAATTTGATTGATCCTGAACTGTCCTTGGCCATTCGTCTTCGGTTCTTGACGGAAAATCTGGCCTGATGACCCGCCTTTGCATTCACTGCAACCGATGGACCTGCATGGAGGATTCCATAATGCCTCCATCAGTTGATCAGCCACTGACAGGAATAAATGTATCAAAATATACACAAATCTGCAACTTTTCTCATGGAAATTGGAAAAGCTCCGGAATGAAAGAGAGCCAGAAAAAGATTGGAAAAGAACTGCCATGTATGAAAAGCTCCGGTTCTGTCCAGTAAAATGGTAACTTTCTTTTGGCTACTTCCAACCAATGCTGGATCACTATGGGTGGCTTGGGCAAGGAAATACTTATTAAAATCCAAATCCATATGGTCCATCAAAATCCCAAGCTCGTGTTCATGGAGTTGGAGGAAAATCCTCCAGCTCAGAAAATACTGCCAGGAATCTTATTTCCAGCAAAATTGGATCAGGAGGTTCCCAATTTTTCTAGTATGACAAATGGTCAGAGCCAGGCCCTCTATGCTCGATACTACCTAGGAGAGAAGACACCTTCCCTTCCATTGGTATCCATGCCAGAGTTTCCAAAGTATATTTTGACGGCACTTGGCATTGGCCAAGAACTTCTGACCCTACTGTGTTTGCCCTTCTGCCTTTAATTCAAAGCTCAGTTTCTCTCCATACCCAGGATTAGTTCATCTGGAACTCCGAAGCTGATGTAAGCATCCTGATCATTTGGGAGACTATTCGACCAAGAGAACTCGAGGTACCATGGCATAGATTATTGTGGTTCCAAGGCCATATTCCCCGAACTTCTTTTGTATGTTGGTTGGCTATTCATAATAGATTATCCACAAAGGAGGTCGTATCAAAATGGAAGTCGTTGCCTCATCTACTGCACGAGTTTTGTCAGTCAAGCATCAATTCAAGGGACCACATTTTCTTTTCTTGTCTTGTGATGAAGCAAGTATGGTTATCCATTCTGCAGGAAATTAATATTTTTCGAAGTGTGGGAGACTGGACTTACAAGCTGGAATGGGCGATAAATCACAAGAAAGGAAGTTCACTTCACTCCACAATCGACAAGCTTGCTTTCACATGTTTTGTTTACATAGTTTGGAAAGAAAGGAATTTGTGTGTTTTCCAGCAAACATTTAGAGCCAATTCATGTATTAAAGCTTCAGTCTTGTACCTGCTAAAATTAAGATTGGCTTCCCTTCCTAAGTTAGGCAGTAATCTTGGCCAAAATCCTCAATATTCAGGTCTGAGGATGTCCCTTTTGTAAGTATCTCTTGTACACACTTTTGTTTAATGAGAGTCTTATAATTACCCAAAAAAAATGGCAACTTTCAAAATCCTGGTTCCTGCAGAAATGAAAAGAACTGCAAAAGATACACTTACAAGATTGAGAACAACTGTGTACATGAAAATTAAGACCTGGCAGGACTATCTCATCGGATGTTTTCTCGAACCGAGCATTAACTCAGTGCAAGTATATGAAATTATGAAACCTGAAGGGGAGTGGGCCGGACCTGGAGAAGCCTTCTTGGAGGCAAGTGTCGCAGTAGACAGTCCCGACAACTACTGCAGACCAGGGCTTGGCCTGCGCCTTCTGAAGCATTGAACATCGTAGAACTCAGGACTAGAACGATCAGGAAGCAAGGCATAATTCCTTGGGGGGGCGGGGGAGAGAAACTGTAAGAATAATGAGCTCCTGGAGTGACACAAAATTCTGATCTGTCAGTTCCGTTTCTCTGAATTATCTGAGAAAGAGGGGGTGGAGGTATATATGCATACGGAAGGAAAGGGAGCTCATGCAAGGCTAATAATGTTGTTCATGAAAGGACAAGTGAACAAGAGACTCAACTAAACAAATGCCAAGGGTGTAACTAATACCTAGAAGATGGGAAAAAGTCTGTAGTGCAGTAGTGGCACCACGCAGTGCTTTCGTCCACTAAAATGCTGATATGTGTTGAGTTTAGTGATGTGACGGTATGCATGACAACACTTATGTTGTTGTTGATGTATAAAATTGATGTGTGTCAACATTTTGTTGAACGGTTACAACATGTGATATCACCTCTATGCCAAAGAGTTTCTCGAAAATAGAACAGGAAAAAGGTAGAGGGGAATAAGGGAAACAGATACAGACAGAGAAATATTATTATATTGTCCAAATGGTCAAATGGCCTATTAGCTCAGTTGGTTAGAGCGTCGTGCTAATAACGCGAAGGTCGCAGGTTCGAGACCTGCATGGGCCACCATCCGTTTTTCCTGTTTTTGTTTGTGGGCCGAAAGATTGGGCTAATCTCAATATAGGCTGGCTCATAATTGGACTTACTCGGTTCGGGTCACTTCTCCTCCCCTTCTAGTCGGGTCTCAGACTCAGCTGACTGAGACCCGACACGTTCTGACGAAGATCTCTTGCATCCGGAATTGGAAAATTCTCCCGCTAACCACTCCCCTGATAGGTAGGGTTTTGGCTGTTGCTGCCCCAAACTCAAGCTCTGAAACTCCATAACCGTCCCTTTCTCTCACATTCTCTGCTCTTTGGGTCACTTCTAGCAAGCAGTTGCAGCGGAAAGGTGAGAAGCAGTAAGCGGAGGAGGAGCGGGAGGCCCCGGCGCTGTTGAATGAGACGATATCGACGGCCGAGCTCAGTGACTTCAAAATCATCAAGGAAGGGGAGGCCAAGATCCTCTTGCACGCGAAGAATGAAGTGTTCTTCAACAAGGCCCATGATACAGACGAAGGACATAATTGAAGAGCACTGAATAGTAGCGAGGACCAAAAGGGGAATCGTGGATAGTTTGAGTCTTATATTAAATAAACAGAGACTTTAGGGGTGTGTGAGATCAGAAATTGTTGAGTTGGTTATGACGATGCTTTCTCTGTCTTAAAAGAGGAGGAACAGATGATAGAGAATATATTGCGAATGAAATCAATTCTCTCAATTCCTGAAATTCTCTCCCTCTCTACTTCTCATTCTACTCCTTCTTCGACAATTTCTATTCTTCTTCCTTCGATTCGTAACAGCCCAGGTCCCAAAATCTCACATTTTTCACCGTCCTGTGTTGAAACGGCCTGTTTGGAGTCTCTGTTTTTTTTTTTTTTAATTGAGCAATGCAAGGTTCTACCGTTGATTCTGTGAGCTTCCCGTTGAGCTCCTGAGCATTATATGATAGACCAGAAGAATGTTTGTGTTGAATTCCTGTGCAGGGAGTATTAATGGAGCTATAAGCCAAAAGTTCACTGTTTTTCGTTGTTCCAATGTGGAGCTTGTTTCACGCTCTTAGTTTCATTGTTTTATACCCTTTAATTAATTAATTGGGAATTTTGGTACATAACTTTTGTTTCTCATTGTTTTCTTGTTGAGATTAGTATTCTCTTGCTTGGGGAAAAAAGGAAACAGGGACTTGTCTAGAAGCCAGTTACTAAGTGTTAAGGGTCTATATCCATGGAACTTTATTTTCAGATAGATAGCAGTTTAGTGGGAGCGCGGACTGTTTTTCACCATTTCAGCACCGGGCTCTAGCTTGCTATTTCACACTATTGAGGTGATCCATGTTTTCTCTTGTTCGGGTTAACAATAGAGACATTTCCATTGCTGTATTGAGGACATTCACATCTAAGAGAAAACTGGAGCACGAGGAGTACCTGTCTAGGAGAACAAAAACATCACAGAGGACATGTGAGAAGGGTGATCTGGAATGTGTTGCAGAAGAACCTTCTGAACCTCCAGGTGAAGAGGACAAGCACAATGGAGAATGTCAAGTTCCATCCGAGACTGCTCAAGAAGAACCGAGCTGCACCCATGATGAGAGCTCAACCAAGATTATGGAGTGAAATGGACTGCTTGAACTGAAGGCACCAAGAGTTCTCGAGGTTTTTGTCTTGCATGTCTAATTTTATTCATAAGTATCATAAATTCATTTTTGATACTTGGAATTGACTTGTGATGGTCATGGTGTTTATATTGTGAGGGAAGGCTCTATCAGCATCAGGACTAAGAGCCCTAAGATATGCTCGTGAAGTTGAAGGAATTGGGCAAGTTGTGGCACTCGACAATGATAAAGGTTGTTAGCATTCTATAACATTTCGAACTCTTCTAGGCTATGCCTATTACGGATTTTCCCTTCCCACTCTGTGTCATACATGTTTCTCTTGCAATTTCAAAATGAGTTAAGATTTACCTGCATTTATATCTTATTCTGCCGTGTCTGTTGAATCTTGTCGGAGAAATATAAAGTTCAATGGTTCAGTGGCATGTGCTAAGTTGGAGTCGTATCTTTGCTGATGCTCACGCATATATGCTCACTCCCCCAAAAGAGTTCGATGTGGTGAGAAAGTGAATTCACTATCAAAGTTTGTTCATCTTTGATAAGAGTGAGGGGGCTGTGAGGTAGATTCTTGAAGTGGATTTCTTATTGGCTATCTTAGGATTCTTTTGTAATATTCTGGACCATTAGCAGTTCTTGTGAAATGGAGTTTCAAATTCTTTATGTATTGTAGTTAACTGCTTCCTTGTTTTCCCCTTCTGCTATTTGGTTCAGGTTGATCTCGACCTGTATGGTTCACCTTCGGTTTTTTTGGATTCTCCTGTCCAATATGTTGCGGGGGTAATGGTGAGGTTTGTTATTCCAAGTAAGTTTAAGGTTTTATTTGTCAATGCCTTTAAAGAAGTTATTTAGCTGTCTCTCATTTTGCATGTATCTAATGATTAATGCCTTTTTCTTCCCTTTCTTGTTAGGTATGGCGCCTATCTGTTGAGAGGAAAGTATTGCCATTAAATGGCTTTGAGGATCCTCCTTGCCTCTATTGAGGTACTTCACTGCTTTTCTTTCCCTACTTTTCATCATCTTCGCGCCCCCCCCCCCCCCACCACAAAAGTATAAACCTTTGTGGTAATTAAAAAGAAATGTTGGTCTTCTGAATGATAAATAAAAAGAAATGTTGACTTTGTGATAATTAAAGATATCGAAATTGCCTTTTTATTCTTAATTAATTTTTCAAAGAATTCTATAAATTCCCCGTTCTTGGTGCAGAGCCAGGCAAATCGGTGCAAGTGATACATTGTTCCTGTGCTATCTGTGCAGATGGACTTCTATGTTCGAGTTTTTCTTCGCATTTACACGTAGGTTCTTCTCCATTTATTTGACTTTTGATTGTCAACTTTGTCCCGGATTTTTGGTAGAGGATAGCTCTCTATTCTATTGGTAAGTTTCTTAGTTGATGTAGGTCCACGAGTTCAATGAAAACACTCCCTTAAGCTCTCCTATGTTTATCAGTGCACTGGTTGCGACTCTTTCCATCTTCAGCCTATCAGTAGGACTATTTCCAAGGTTATTACCATTTTTTAATAAACAAAAACAAGTGATATTTGTATCGGCCCATTAGATACATCTTTTCATTAGTTAGAACAGGAGCGCAAGATATCTGCCTGGATTTGGTCCTGTCATTCCTCAAGAGTGCACTGACTGCGGTAAGAAATACACCATGGGAGGCCCTGTATGGTCAGCTCTGATCCACGCTGAGGAGTGGGTCGCCTCTGTACTTGCAAATGTGAAGTCCATGAAGGACCATTATCCAGCTTATGATTGTATCTCTGCTGTACTGACAAAAATTTCAGAGGTAATGCTGTTCTCTCATTTCCCAAATTTATTCTTTCTTTTGTCAGCAAAGTTACGCCATTTAATGATTTGTGATTGTGATATCATTGATGTCCAACCATGCATATGTTAGCATTTTGCAGGGGCTCTATGGCTACACATATCTGTCTCCTGTATTCTGTTGTTTGAAAAAATTATTTATATTTAGTGAGTAATACTTGGTGTTTTTCCACGCTTTCACCATAGAACACTTACATTTGGGAAGTGCGTTTGACCCCACATGCTCACAAATTTTCTTTGGTCTTTATGATATGCTTTAATGCATGTATAATATTCACTGGATATTTTTTATGCCTCTTCTTATTTGATTGTGCTAATTTTTAGGAACTTCCTGATGCTCCTCTGTTTCTGAGTCTGCACAACCTCTGAACCACCCTAAAGTGCACATCACCTTCAGCAGTTATATTCCGGTCAGCTGGCATTAATGCAGGTTATCAAATTTTTGGGACTCATGTAAATTCTCTGGGAATGAAAATAAATGCTCCAATGGATATTATTTGGGATATTATGCAGTGTTGGGTAAGGATTATTTCACCTCATCATTTTCCTAAAAGGATGAGACAGCATAAAAAGGTAATTGTGGCAAACTTTGATGTGGAGGGATTAGAGAGCCTCATGTTTTCTTCCTTTGTGTTGCAGGTGAAGAATCATCCTGTCAAAGCTCAACCTCCTGAGCAACCGGGAAGTGTGATACTCTCCAAGGAGCCAACTCTTCAAGTATGCTTCTCCCTTCAGAAATAGCTAATGGGCCTCATTTCAATGAATGGCCATAAGTGCATAACAGGCATACGAGAGACTCTGTAAATGTGGGGGCAAATCGAGCACCATCCTACCTGCTCCAAACCACAATGAACAAACATTTCCCTAATAGCTATTTACTACTTGGAAGGTGGAGAGGGAGAGGGAGAGGGAGAAGGGGAGGACCTCGCAGATTGAACATCATAAGATGAAAATCATTGGGTGCTGCTCTTAAGAGCACCTGTATTACTAGCTGTCTAGCATGATATGAAACAATTTTACATGTCATATACTTATGGGACCTGCCCTCTCTTGACAGGCTAATTTTGCTTGAGCAGTGGCATCCCTAAGCAAGGCCCAGACCAAGAAGGTTGCACGGTTCCTTCCAAATCCAGAGAGGCATTGAGGCACGAAGCTGCGGGTAGGCCATCAGATCACAAGTAAGCATGTCTGTCTCCTGGGCCCTGAAGCAGGGAACGTGTTCCTCAGACACCAAGACAGTGAGGAGCCAGACGATAAGTGCCAGAAGACAGAGCATGCTGCATCAGATTTGTCATTTTATTAGAGTCCTGCTGTAAATCTAATGCAGCCAGTCGGGTTGAAGGCTGCTTTGAGCTTTGTTTGTTTTCTTTCCGCTGCAATTAATTGTTTTTGTTTTCTGCTCTCCTAGGATATGCAGTGGAGGCACAGAAGAATGTTAGGTGTTGATTGTACTTCATAAAGGTTACTGTGTTTGAAAGCAATCTTGAGGATTTCTTGATGGCATAATTTGAGAGAGAGAGAATGTATTCTGATGTGCGGGTAACCTTTCTCCATTTGAGACCAAGGAAGGGATCTTGTCTTATGCTTGGATCAGTGAGATTTCTCTTCCTTATAGATACCTTTCTTAGTCTCGTGAACATCCTTTCTAAATGAAAAAAGAATGAGAACCTCAACGTTTGGCAAAAAAAGGTTGAGAAATGACCATTCCCACCACGGTCATTGAAGACGAACCTTGTCTTTGGCCATTTCATGATATCCTTCTGTACACGAGGCATTTTCACATCCGAGAGCTCTGCTCCCAGATGATAGGGCGAGTGGATTTTGTTGTGCCCTTGTCCATGAGAATATTGGCAGCTCTTGCATAGCTTTATAAAAACTATCAGAAAGTGGATGATGGGACCCGGGCTTGTGGTAATGGAAGCCTGGGTGCCAAGGTAAGCAAAAAAGGGTGGGAAGAGGAAAGGAATATGTCCGAGCACTGGCCTTGAACAAAATTGCTTTCAACAATTTATCAACATAATGTATTATTTAGGGTAGCAAGCCACCAAGGTCGTTGTAGTATAGTGGTGAGTATTCCCGCCTGTCACGCGGGTGACCCGGGTTCGATCCCCGGCAACGGCGTTGACGATCCTTTTGGCACTTCCAAGCTGTTCTTTTCCCATTAAAAAAAAAAATCAGAAAACACAAACGTATTTATTATCTTTAAACAATGTCTCACGTGCAACCCACGTGTTTTTCTCTTCTACATCACAGATTCACAGATATATTGCACATTCAAGCTTAGGTTTAATAGGAACATCCACACTTGTAAATAAGGCTTATAGATTGCTTGATCACTCGGTTTTGGAGAAAAATCGGTTGATGGCAGGCATTATCTCGGGCGGCCGAGTCCGGAGGAACTTGCGGAGCCTGTGATCAGCATACTTTTTCCCTTCTTCCTCATTATCGAGCACCGCCGTGGCACGGTGAGCCTTGTTGATCCTGCAGATTCCGATCCAAACATTTAACTGGGAGACCGTACCACTTGATTCACGAAAAAGAACGGTAAGATTTTAATCCCAACTTCCTCAAACGAAAGGGTCATTCTATAACACTTTACCTGACATCAGGGTTCACCAGAACGTTCCGGGTGAGCTGAAATATGCACATGCCCGTCACGAACCCCATTGCTGCCATCAGAGGATACACCTGCAAGTTTTTTTTTTTTTTTTACCAGACCATGCATAAATAACTCGAGGATTGTAAAGATAGAGATGGTTGAGAATCGAAAGATCGAGATAACTAGTTTCTCACATCCGGCTTGACCCAACGACCCATGTTACAATTGCGACGAGTCCCTCTTTATCTTCTTGTCACTCTCGTTTGAATTCGTCTGCCCGAACTTGCTTCGACTGTGCTGATCGTGGACGACTTCGTAAAGGGGTCCGTATCTCTTTATATAGTGCTATCAGCTTGCCATCTTAAGACGGTTACTCGGTTGACCGCGGCAGACTAAGAAGAATATTCTAAGATGATAACTAAGCTGGCGTCCTGGCATACAAACAATGGGCTTTTTCCCATTGACTTTGAGCATAAACCAGGGGAATGGCCTCTTGTTTTGCCTACTTTGACGTGTACTGGTCGTTTCTAGATCAACATAAAATTTACCTACGTAAGAACATGAATGACAGGTCAAATGTTGGCCAATCATGATTTTGTTATGTTATTTTATTTCATCCACGCTCATGACAGTTGCTGTCGTCTATGACAAGGGAATTGATTTTAGTAATGTTCAAATGTCACCGTGGAAGTCCATGGGCTAAGCCCACTGCTGTAAGGTGGAAGGAGTAGCCCGTGGGCTCGTTGATGGGCACCTACAAGATCAAACCTTTGCATGATATCGTGTAAAGATTGCACAATCGAACCCGGCACCTCATGGGATCGTCGAGGCCATCTGAAGTAATGTACCTCGACTCGATTCCCGATTCCCAATTACTAGCAGGAGGACTATGGCATATTCTGTCAGATCGATCTTTTTGTAATTTGGAATTTTAGTGCAAATGAATGACCCAGCAACTTGCAGAAGTCGAAACGGTTTCTTGAAACGGCTGGAGAAACTCGGGATGGTCTTATCCCAGGGTAGGGGACAGTGTTGCATTTTATTTTAGCAGTAATGATGCCCTGAGCTTTGTATGAAAGTTGCGGCCTTTTGTGGTTTGTCATCACAACTTACAGGGCACTGCATGATTCATAATTTTCTTCCTAGTTCTCCTGTCTTTGTCCCTACATGGATTGCTTGTTCATGAATCATTCCAACATCTACGAATTTTCATGTCCTGAAAAGGACACCTCCTCCTCATGACCGAGTTACTGAGACTCGAAGCCAGGAGACTGCTAGAAAAAGAAACATTAGGAAGGTGGCAACAACAGCTGCGGTTGCAATGGAACTACCATGCTTTTTACCGCAATGACCCCCATGCCCCTTGGCAGTTGTTGTCGACAGATCCTAACCGAGCACTGGAGATGTCCAATGATAATAAGATGGGCCATAACAGAACGGTGTCTAAATCCCCTTACTGAAAAGATGGAAAAAACCGAACCAATCTGTCTCCACAGTTGCACGATCCAGATCTGGAAATTTGGCAAAACTTTTCATCCTCGCCTTTGCTTATGGATCTACAACCTCAATCTTCTCCAAGTATGGATTCATCCCCATCTGTATACGCCACCTTTTGGTGATTTACCCATGAAGAGAGCTTTTTTCAATCCATCGATGGGGGGCATTGTGGTAATTTGACCCTCTCAGGCGGCTACCTGGCACCCTCCAATTCAAAGAGAATGGTTGGAACGTTCTTCTCAGAAATCTCTCTCCCGCCCAATCCGTTGCTTCAAGACATGGAAACCTAAGTCTCACATGGTGACTTGGTGGCAGTGAGAGTATAAGTATGCACAACCACCAGTCGGTGAGACATCTCCCAAGAACCTAAACTATCGCAGACAGCATTCATAATTCATCCAAGAAAGCAACAGCCTCACACTTCTATTAGTACCAATCCCAGTTCCATCTGCTAAGATGACTCTTGAGACCAGAACCTGAGTATTCTAGGTACCCAAATCACCGTAGTCGTATGAGAGTTTAACACAACTCCAGTGCAGAGATATGAGTTTCTTGGTGGTTCTTGCAGTCATCTCTGTGCTCTTCTCCTCTGCAGGTAATTCTGCAGCGTCATATACTGACAATTGCCCGGGTCCTCATTTGCTCGGTTTCTTTCTGCAGTTTCTTGATCCTTTTTTTTTCCCTGCTGTTTGATCACCTGCAGCTGCCTACGATCCTCTGGATCCCAATGGGAACATTACGATCAAGTGGGATGTCATGTCTTGGACCCCCGATGGCTTTGTGGTGAGTACTCTAATACATATCAAGAGAATCGCCCGATTGTCACCATAGCAACTCTGGAACAAGATCTTGAAACTTATCTTTCGGATCTTGCACTGCAGGCGACCGTGACAATGAACAACTTCCAGATGTACCGTCACATAATGAGCCCAGGATGGACCCTTAGCTGGACCTGGGCCAAGAAGGAGGTGATCTGGTCAATGGTGGGGTCTCAGACCACAGAGCAAGGGGACTGCTCCAAGTTCAAGGGCAACATACCACACTGCTGCAAGAAGACGCCTACGGTTGTGGACCTCCTCCCTGGTGTGCCCTACAACCAGCAGTTCACCAACTGCTGCAAGGGCGGGGTCGTGGCTGCTTGGGGCCAGGATCCATCTGCCGCTGTCTCGGCCTTCCAGGTCAGCGTTGGCCAAGCTGGTACCTCGAACAAGACAGTCAAGCTACCCAAGAACTTCACCCTCCTCGGGCCCGGGCCTGGCTACACATGTGGTCCTGCCAAGGTTGTCCCCTCGACCACATTCCTCACCCCTGACGGCCGGCGCAAGACTCAGGCTCTCAGTGAGAACACTCTACCATCCTTGTCCTTGTTTTGATACGGTTTCTTGATTCCAGACTCCCATAATCACTGCCTTGGTTCCTTTGATTTGAGCAGTGACGTGGAATGTGACATGCACGTACTCACAGTTCCTAGCGCGAAAGAACCCGAACTGCTGTGTCTCCTTCTCATCCTTCTACAACGAGACAATCACTCCCTGCCCCTCCTGTGCCTGTGGGTGCCAGAACAAGCATAGCTGTGTCAGGTAAGCACAGGATAAAGTAAGTTTGACATCTCCAAGGCAGGAACTTGCCGCATTATTTGATCCCTGGAAATATAAATACGATTCAGGAGCGACTCGAAGATCCTGAGCAAGGCAGGGATAAACACGCCCCGGAAGGACAACATGCCACTGCTACAGTGCACACACCACATGTGCCCTGTGCGGGTGCACTGGCATGTGAAGCTCAACTATAAAGACTACTGGCGGGCAAAGATTGCCATCACAAACTTCAACTACCGCATGAACTACACGCTTTGGAGCCTCGTGGTCCAGCACCCGAACCTCAACAATGTGACCCAGGTCTTCAGCTTCGACTACAAGCCCCTGGTCCCCTACGAGTCCATAAGTGAGTAGTATCCCAGTGGTCGCAATGTCTTCTCTGCTTCTACTAGAAAACTGGAGGATTATCTGGTATGACCTTTCACTTGATGTGTATGGCAGATGACACGGGGATGTTCTATGGGATGAAGTACTACAACGACCTGCTGATGGAAGCAGGCCCAACCGGGAATGTCCAGTCTGAGGTTCTTCTTCGGAAGGATAAAAACACCTTCAGCTTTAAGCAGGGTTGGGCATTCCCTCGCAAGGTTTACTTCAATGGCGACGAGTGCATGCTCCCTCCGCCAGACACTTACCCATTCTTGCCCAGCTCTGCCCATCGAGCTCCAATCTCATTCTCCGCATTATTAATTTTGTGTTTTGTTCTCTTCCTAGTGATTGACCACTTCACCAGCTGAGGTGTATCAAGGAGCTTCTCTTGCCGTGTCTTGAGTTTGTCAAAAAGAGTGCTTAAAGTTTTGAAGAGAGATATACAGACAGATTCACAATTCTTTTTGACGGCTGAACGTGAGGGCTTCAGCATGAACAGTGTTTTGTCAAATTGGGAAAACATGGGTTTCTTCGAGAGTTTTTAGCCTCTCATCCCTGTTTTCATCTGCCACCAGTCACATATTGGGATATTCAAATTAAGAATTTGCAATGAAGTAAATCAGTACAAACAAGAATGCGCTGATTGTCTGAGAGTCTGATCCAACTTCTGAATTCTATCCGTATATATGCCAAGTACGAAGTCACATTTCCAAACATCGATATGGTACAAAATGGCAAACAAGTAGCTCAAGAGACATCAACAAACGACTAGCCAATTGGGTAGGTCAGAGAAAATTTCAATCGATGTTTCATTTTGTGAACTGAATTCTCCTGGATTCGAGCCTTCTTCAGCCAAAATTTCAAAACCAGCCCATTTCAGGATATATTTCCTCTATAGGTATTGATATAAGAACGCCAAGGGCAAAAATAGACTCATGAAGAGGCTCACCATCGAGCTACCCAGTCGGGCACCATCATTGGGAAGCCATGGGTAGGCATCAGGAGGAGGCATTACGCAGTTATCACCATTGAAGTAGATTCTTCTAGGGAATGCCCAGCCCTTCTCGAATGTGAAGGTGGACACATCTTTTCGGAAAAGGAGCTCTGACTGCACGTTCCCAGAGGGACCTGCCTGCATGAGCAGATCATTGTAGAACTTGATTCCCCATAACATGGCGGTATCATCTGTGCCAAAAGGAAACAGGAAAAAGGAATCATGATCTATCGTAAATAACTTTTCACAGCACAAGAGAAGTTTTATCAATAGCCTTTTTTCAATCCAGTTCTAGTTAAATTTATTTATTTCACCACCGAAAACTTGTCTGATCATATGAGAAACTATCATGGTACTTAGCCCCTCATGAGTTATTCTATGAAATTGGCAAAATGGATAGCTCTGAATATTCATCAAATTCCGAAAAGACCCAAACTCATCCACAGTACTCTCTTTCTTTAATTCACTGTCCATAAAAATCCTGTATTCAGGAACTTGTTCCCCTAGATGACAAAACTCCTAAGGGTCCATTAAGAAAAAAGCATCCATAGGCTGGAGATGTATTTGCTCTGCAATCACTTTCTCTCACATGCACTGGGTCAAGGATTATGCATTGACACAGAATGAGACAAGAGAACTTACTTATAGATGCATAAGGAGTTAAGGACTTGTAGTAGAAACTGAAGGTCTCTGTCAGATTGTCAAAGTTGGGATGTTGTACAACTAGGTTCCATTGAGAGTAGTTCATGTTGTAATTGAAGTTTGTAATTGTGACCTTAACCCGCCAATACTCCTTGTAATTGAGCTTGACATGCCAATGCACTCGAATTGGGCACATATGACTGGTGCACTGGACAAGAGGATTATAGTTGTTATTTCCAGATCCTGAAACAACTGAAGCCAAGTACGGCGAATCTGCCCTGTAAAGAAACACCAAACAATTTCCACCATGTAAGTTCAAAAATGTGAGAGAGAGAGATAGAGAGATCCATGTCAGTCCATACAAATCAAGCATACTTTCTACTACTGAAGGAATATAAAGGGAGAGATTTTCTATGACCCCCACTCGCAGGTTAATGAAACTTACTCTACACAGCTCCCAGGTTGAGTGGCATTGTTTTGGCATCCACAAGCACATGTAGGGCAGGACACTATTGTGTCATTATAGAATGATGAAAGTGATACACAGCATGAAGGACTCTTCTGAGCCAGGAATTGTGAGTATGTGCATGTAACATTCCACGTCACTGCCATTGAAACGAAAAAAAGGCAAGATGAAGAAAAGGCAAAGTTAGAATTTAGATTTGCTAATTATCGAAAAAAATAATTTAGATTTGCTATTGAAAGTAGGTGGTGCCTATCTGAAGAAGTTACGTTAACTACCTACAATGGCCTTATGGATGACAGGAAGGTTAGCATCAACTAAAACTTAAGGCAAGGGAAGATGCTTCACTGCTTACTCAGAGCTTGTGTAGTCCTCCTCTTATCTTGGGTGATGAATTTGGTTGGCCTGACAACCTTCGCAGGCCCGCAGGTGTAGCCAGGCCCTGGTGCCTTCAGTGTGAAGTTCTTGGGCAGCCTGACAGTCTTATTGGTGGTTCCAGCGGACCCAAGACTCAACTGGAATGCGCTTGCTGCATTAGCTGGATCCTGCACCCATGAGCTTATAACTCCACCTTTGCAGCAATTTGCGATCTGTTGATTGTACGGAGTTCCTGGGAGCAAATCCACAACTGTTGGGTTCTTCTTACAGCAGTGTGGGATGTTTCCTTTGAAACGGGAGCAATCGCCTTGTTCTGTTGTTTGGCCGCCCAGCATGCTCCATATGACCTCCTTCTTTGCCCACGTCCACCCCAGAGACCACCCCGGTGATTGAATGTGACGGTACTGCTGAAAGTTAAAAATTGTGACAACAGCCTGCAAGTAACACAAAGACGCTGCTCATAATTCGGGAATGCAATACAATGTGAATTGAAGAATAGAATAATATTTAGTCTACTGAGATTTAAATAAAACAACTGGATTTCATAAAGCAACTTTACATCTTGTTTTCATCCAATCACACCGAATACAACAACGTGAAGGCACAATGAAGAGGGAAGTAGTTTCACGTTTGAATAGAAGCAAATGCTTGTTAGGAGATTTGGAACCGAAATTTCTGCTCAAAGCACTGTTGTTAAAGCCATCAATAAGGAACATCCAGAACTAAGTATTTATCCAACTGATACAAAGCAATACATCAAAGAAGCAACTTTCCCATGCATTGCTAGAAACACCTGAACTGTAAAATGTATACAATTTTATATTGAAAAGAAAGCAAACTGGAACTGCTGCAGTAAGGAACCTATGCTTATTGCAAGTAAGAAGTTACCAAATGTAATATACATTAATTGCAACAGTCGGGCAGCTATATTACAAGCACTTCATGAGGAAAAATGGAGAACCAAAAACAATGCAACATTTTCCATATTAGAGATGCTGAGATACTTACAACATAGCCATCAGGAGTCCAGCTCATAATATCCCATCTGATTGTGATGTTCCCATTTGGGTCGAGAGCATCATATGCTTCTGTGAGAGAAAAATCCAAAAATCGTATTATATGTTATAACAATGACCTTGTGGATACAATTTACAGGACTTGCCTCAGACTATCCAGTAGAAATAAGCTAGACCATAATCACAATTTCAATAGAAAAGGCCCAGCGTACTTAATCTTAGTTCATGAACTTCCTCCCCGACGTCAATTACGAAAAAAGTGAAGGCATATTCTAAGAATCCAAGTCCAAATCATATAGATTGTTCCCAAAAAAACATGAATTTATGGACTTAAATAAGGCAGCAAAACTTGAAATTACAGCAAAAGGATTTGAGGCAGGAAGTTTCTGGCTGCAATATGGACTAAAACAGAGGGCTCTCCGCCCACCATTTAAACAGTAATGGCAATGACACTATTCCACTAATAGAAATTATGCCAAGAAATCGAGCTAGATATAATCACAAATGCAAACATTGATGATCAAAACCAAACAACTCACAAACAAAAGCTGGAGAAAAAAAAATCCCCAAAAACTACTCATCGAGTTCAAGAACCGAAGCTAAGGAATATCTCAAAGATGTCCCCAAAATCAGAAAGCTGTGGCCCCGACAATGAAAGTCCATTCGGCCCTACTCAATCTGTCGACTAATGCTTTCGATAAAGAGACGCTTCAACAACCGATATCTACTCCATTATTTCTCCTATCAGAAGCTAGCACAATAGCCACTAAACCCAAAAATACTGAGAGAGAGAAGATACCCAAAGACCGAAATAGAAACAGAAAGCTTAGCTGAAGAACGCCTGAGGGGCGTACGGACCTGATGAGGCGAATAAGGTGCAAAAGATCAAGAACGCGGCCAGGATGCTGGGGTTTAAGGAATCGGAGACGAATGAGCTTAAAGATCCCATTTTGTGTTGCGGGTATTTCCCCTGTGCTGTCAGTAGCGCCTTCCCTCTCTGTATTTGAAACTGAGAAATAGCTCAAGATGTGTAGAGAGAGACAAGGGGACGCGGAGTCGGAGGTGATGGGCTGGCATCATCCCGATTGACAAGCTAAAGGAGCAAAAAGTCATCAGCTAAGAAAGGTCCGAGAGGTGAGTTGACTTTGGAGCCACCTTGCAGACTAATTTAATGGAAGGAGGATTTAGCAGGAGAAGGAAACAAGTGAAAGGAATGCTTTCATGGCCACAGTATGGAGCTCCACGGAAGTGCCAAACCATTTCCATGGTGATGACTCCATTCCATTCATTCAAAGTGCGCAGGCCTACTCACGAAATTAAATTCCTAAAAGTTCTCGAATTTGTTTCGGATGGAAAGATTTGCAAACTAGTTCTAGTATGAGTGGCAGATAACACCGTAACAACCTTAAGTGGAAAAGAATATATATATATATATATATATTTTTTTTACAAATGAAATGCATAGATCTAGAAATAGTAGAAGAAATGGGAATAAATTGGACACGGAAAGTCTCACGGGTGAGATCGAACGTATGATCTCCAGGTTACTAGACGAGAATCGTATCAACTGTACTAAAGTTTCTTTCTCTGCCATAGAAAATTTCCGGGATGCTGATGGACAGAATTTTCTTTATGTTCTGTCGATTTGAAGCACCACTTTCCTCTACCTCGACAGTCAATGCACTGTTCGTTCGTGAACAGTTGAAGATGCAGATTTGGCTAATTTGCTAGCTAACTGAGATACGATACGATCGATGAAGACAAACTTCATCGTATGAGCAACAGATTAACATTTACCAGAACTATCCGCTTGTTAATCTCTTTCATTTGTATCAATAATAGCAACGGACAACGTCGGAGAACGCGATGCAGAATTTTAATTCCTTTTCTACCTTTTCTTTAAATATGAGTTGAGAATAAAATTTTACTGACCGACTGGCAACTCTTTCTTTAAGAAAAAAAATCGTGAAATGAGTGACGATGTGGGAGCTGATCTTGAAACCAACGTGCTCTCTGAGGTCATCTCAGACGTCAGCTCCTAAGTTTGAAACGGTGGATACTTTGTCTTTTTATGTCGAGAATATAATAAATCTCTCGAATAAAATAATATCAAAGAACAAATGTTAATATAACAACGTCAACATCATAAACAAATTCCTTAGTGTTTTCTGTATAGATACATAATACAATATATATATATATATATGTGCAGAAATGAACAAAAAATAGTTTGGTATTATTTATCTGTCACCATATAATAATAGAAATATTAATAAAAATTTCTATAATCGTAACTTTCTTGCACACATGAATTTGAGCTGGTATTCAATTTTCTTTTTTTTTTCTATTAAAAAAAGACCTGTAAATTTAAAGAAAATAACGGGATGTTGGAAATCAGAACTGAAACCAGATCCTGTTGCACGAAGTGCTGATGGTCAAATTCCGGGTGGCATCCAGCGGCGGGATGAGCTGGCCTGCGGTCTCACTGGCTGCGCGTAGCCAGCCGCCGTGTTAAATGGCTGTTTGTCGAGGGAAAAAAAGTATGTGATGTTCGGTCCTTGAAGATTTGTACTCTTCAATTGTCGTCCACAAAAGTCCTTTTCTATAATCAAGTTCTCTAACTTTCATAAAATTTACGTTGTAGGCCTAGAATGAAACTTTCTATCTTCTAGTCTCGTCTGACCTCTTGCAAGTACGTGAGAACGAAAGTCAGGATGGATGCTCCTCTCTAGTCCATACTCACCAAACTCAACAATTCCTTACGCATCAAAAAACAAGCTAAATAATTTCTTAAACGAAGCGATTCGTAAATACATTCTGTAAATATATCATAATGTATTGCATACGAGTGACTTGTTGAACTATTTAAGGTATTAGAATTTCAATGGTTCTTCATCACCCGAGGTTTTTCCTCCACAGTTCATTTTATGCAGCTGCTGGCACCCGGGTCGGTCCTGTGATGGACTGTTATGAGCAGTGCTATTGGAGAATGCTGTGGACTAGACATAGAATATAATCTGTATAATTTTTTTTGAAAATTTTTTTTGAGTAGTTGCTGGGCAACTGGTCAGATCAGAATCAGAGAGAAGCATCAGATGCTAGAATTCACGGAATTGGTCAAACCGAGAATGATTGGGGGTAAGTGAGCATTTGTTCTCGTTTTGATTTCCTCGGCCTCTTGATACCATCTTTGATTCGACTCTTCGATGATTAATCATTACTCCCAGTGCTGTTTTTGATTGGCCTGCGGAGAATGGGGAGTGAAAAAGTCGATCTTTCTCGAGAAGATGAAATTGGGAATCCTGGGATTTGGTAATTCTGGGTTCTTGGTCCCTGTTAATCGAATCTTCTTACCCCTTTTCATTATCTGACTCATCAGAGATAATTATTCGAGCCCAATTGTTCGAAATCTCAGTCGGTCCCTCTTGATTAGAGAATCTTTCTCTATTCTGTTGATATTCATTTATGTAGATAACAGAGAGAGATTTGTGGAGAAGAACAGCCCAAGAAGATATGTCTATGAAAAGGCTCTCCTCTTATCTTTCAAGAGGGTGCACTCTAAGGTGAAATGTGGCAGAGTTCAATTCTTTCATCATGGAAGCAGAAAAATCGAAAAGTTTCAAATGCCATTGATGTTGGTTGCCTTGTTTAGTGACTTAAAGGACAATAAAAACAAAGCCTCGTTCTGCATTGCTTGAATGACTAAGAGAAGTTGCTCTTTCAGAAGGAAGAAATAGTGGTTGTAGTGAGTGATAGACATTTTATACTCTTGCGATTGATTTATTTCTTCCCAGGTTATGGGGCAAAATGGAAAGAAAACCTCAGCAATGGAAGTTATCAAATAGTTGATCAAGGAAGATGGTTGGACAGGCCTCTGCAGAGGGTTGGATCTGAGGTTTTTCAGCATTTCCGCAAGTGGAAACTCGATGATACATACAAGTGCTTGAGTATGGATCCCTTTATGATCTTAATCTTTATAATCTAGTGCCATGAACCAATTTAGGGCTAGTTGAATAACTCCACACCGTACGTTTTCTTCTCCAGAGTGCTTTTGTGCAAATGATGACTAAAATCCATCCATTGCAGTCGACGTTCAGCAGATTTTTTTTGAAGATTCTTTTATTTGCAGCTTTCTTTGCTTTATCAGTCTGTTCTGTTTTTCATTAATGACCGAAGCATTGTCTTGCATTATGTGATTTTCCGGTGTCTTCTACTTCATGTTGGTTACCTTGTAGCAGTTCCTTCAATGGGAATAATCAATTGTCTGTGAAAAGATTACTAAAAGGACATATTATCCCAGAATAGTGTATGGATCTGTACTTGGTTGTATTGTTACAGTGAATTCGATGTCCTTATGGTGATTGCAATAAGATACAGATGATGACAGCCACAAGAACATAAGAACATGGTTTTATGCTTCATCATGTGATGTCATACATCTCGGGCACATTGATACTAAATTATTGAAGATTCGAAAACTCCCCGAAGCATTTCATCGCTTACTATGCCCTTCCTCGTCTCTGGGTGCCTAGGTATCCACCGTAAGCCTTTTCTCGTTTGAACCTTACTCTTAACTTTAAGGCTATGCCATCATAAGGTGCTGCTAATGCTAAAAAATCCTATGGAAACAAGAAAACATATAACTGATGATTATTAGAAGCTAACTCTTCCTCTAACGTCCTTGTGGATTCTTGATCTCAGAGAACACAGCTCCAGAGGCAACTATGCTCTCAGAATCAGCGCTCATTGAACAGCTGGTAGTGGCCGTCATCTCAATACTCCTCTTGCCACTGCTGCTGGTGGACATGCCGGCGTCACCTCCACTCGATGGCCAGTTTGGTGGGGTCTCACCCTCATAGGAGCTGCCCGTCAAAAATGTTACGTCGGGTTTCATCCCCTCCTGTGCGCTCTCCTGCAGCTGCATCGCAAACTCAAGGCCCCACACCACATCATTCATCGATGGCCGCAGGGCCCCCTCTTCCAGCAGGCAGCTCATTGCAATCTCCCCGAACTTCTTGAGGCACTCGGGGGCGATCTGGCCATGCAAGTTTGGGTCCACGATCTTGTTAAGGTTCCCATTACGGTAGCAGCTCTGGGCCCAGGAGGCCAGGCTGATCTTCTCTTTCTCCAGCGTCGGATTCACTGGATGCCGAGCGCATAGCACCTCTAGCAGCACAATCCCAAACGAATACACATCAGATTTTTCTGTCAGCTGTCGGCGGAGGTAGTACTCTGGATCCAGGTATCCGAAAGTGCCCTTCACTACAGTTGTCACATGATCCTTGGAGTTGGGCACGTTGGCTGGCCCAATCTTCGAGAGCCCGAAGTCGGAGACCTTGGCCACCCACTTTTCATCCAGCAAGATGTTGGTGGTCTTCACGTCGCGGTGGATGATCATGTTGTTCATACCAGCATGGAGGTAGTGGAGCCCTCGGGCTGCGCCGATGCAAACCTTAAGCCGTTGATTCCACTGTAGGGGAGTGTTATCCGTGTTATAGAGGTGGTCCCGGAGTGTCCCACGGGACATGTAATCATACACGAGAATCATCTCTCCTTCGTCGTTGCAGTAT
Organism: Lagerstroemia speciosa; assembly: GCA_037672795.1. Classification (NCBI taxonomy): domain Eukaryota; kingdom Viridiplantae; phylum Streptophyta; class Magnoliopsida; order Myrtales; family Lythraceae; genus Lagerstroemia; species Lagerstroemia speciosa. The sequence continues at coordinate 8,708,452 of CM075289.1, read as the reverse complement.
CCAATGAGGGAAACCAGGTGGTGGTGGCGGAGCTGAGACAGCATCTCGATCTCTGTCATGAATTCACGGGCACCCTGTTGGGATCCAGGATTCATCCGCTTGATTGCCACCGGTGTGGAACCGCCATCCACGTACCCCTTGTAGACACTCCCGAAGCCTCCAACTCCAACAATGAAGATTTCATTGAAGCCATCTGTGGCTGACCTGATCTCTGCCAGCGAGAAGCGGCGGCACAGATAGGCCGGCAGGGATGAGTTATGGCTTTCGGTTGACTTGGTCGTAGCGTATGATAATGGGCCCTGTGAGGTCTTGTCAGTATAGATAGATTTCTTGCTACTCCTCTGCTGTCGGTAAAATACGAAGCACATAAGAATGAGCATGAGGACGCCAGAGACACTGCCGCCTGAAATGGCAGCTATCACCTTCTTACTGATGGCCTGAGATTCTGGGGACGGCTGAGGCAGCGGATCAACTGGGTCCTTATTCCGTGCTTGATCCGGGTTAGGCCCAGCCAGGTTGCCATTATCGTTGCTAATCTTAAAAACCTCTACACCATTGAGAAGTGCGTCGGCATAAAGCGAATCTTCCTCTGGGGCTGGGTGCAGTGCAACCGTGAGGTTAATCTTCTTGCTCACGGGTGCAAGGATGTCCACGGCATAATCTCGGTGAGTAGGAATGCCTCTTCCTCCGGTCCATCGGATAACATCAGCTTGACGGTCAGCTACCATGGAAGCTAAGAAGATCTTGAACACCCGTTGGTGGGTGGTGTTTATCTCTCTCTGAAACTCGCAGAAATGTAACCTGACTATGTATTTGAAGTTTGTATCGACCTGGAAAGACCAGGTTAGATTGTATGTGGTAGTAATGCTCCTGTTCGTACCCATAGACCTTGCAGTTCTGTAAACTTTCTCCGGGGCTGTGTAATTGGGTTCTTTATCAAAGGCAAGGTGGATGGTCCAATTCACAGGAAGGACACTGTACATGTCCTCAGTCAAATATGGATCATCTGGACCAATCCAAGACCGGAACATACCGGTGTCTTCTTCAGGGTCGATTGAGCTCCCGCCAACATTTATTCGGTGTACCTGTCAGTCCGAGGGGACAAAGCGGGAAAAAAAAAAATTTCTACCATTAGTCATGCACAATTTGTCAAAGCTTTGTAACATCCAATATTCTTCTGCAGCATCCGAGTAAATTTGCAGAAGATGAGGCTTCCTAACCTACAGGTATAACACTGGGCCAAAGAAAAAATTTTGAGGCACCAAACTGAAAAGGAAAATAACTTTCCATGAGCAAATCAGAGATGGGAACTGGAGAAATGTCAACTTCTGCCATCCCAAATGAAAGAATTTTTCTAACGTACCGTCTCCAGAGCATAGGGGTAGCTCAAAATCAATGGATTTCCGTTACTGTTGAGAAAATTAACATTGTCCGTGCCGTTGCTGTAATAAAGATCAGGCGGCATGGACACAATTTCGATCCCGTTGATGAGAGCATATGCATTCGGGCCATCGGTGCTCGGGTTGAAGGTCAGGTTCAGCCTTTGGTTGTTGTCGACCACCAAATGGAACTCACGCGAGGATGAAGGGCTGTTAAGATAATCGGCCGCAAGGGATGCACTGAAGTTCCGAAGGAGGACTAAACGGCCGGAGGTCACAGAAAAGATGGCGTCGGCACGGGAGAAGTCCCGGTCGTAATCGGAAGAGTGGAAGTGGAGGCGGACAAACTTGGGGCCTTTGGTGACTGGGAAGGAGTAGGAGAACTCGGAGCGGGAGAGCCGGGCAGTTTTATAGGGAACTTGGTCGATGTCGCTGGCCGTGAAGTTGAGGGACTTCTGGCGGTCGAGCAGGTAGAGGTTTGGGTTAACATCGCTGATCCAGAGGCGGCCTCCGGTGGAGGAGTTGTAAGCGGAGCCACAGCTGATGAATAGTTCTTTGATGGGCTCGTAGGCAGAGCAATAACAGAGCAGGAGGAGGAGAACGACGCCGAGGAGAAGTGCTGGTGCTGGTTGGAGATATCTCTTCTCCATTGTCACAGACCTGGGGGAGAGCATACAGATAGAAAATGCTTTAAGGTATTGAGTTATCAAATGGTTGTCATCATGTAACAGTTGAGTTGTGGAGACTTGGATTGATCAAAAAAGAGTTGTGGAGACTTGGAGCTGGTAGAAAAGTAGACATAGCAGCCTCTTGAATCGTGGTTCGGGGAAATTCCTAATAATTGATTTGTGGTTTGAGACGAGGTGTTAGCATCGATTCAACTGAACCCTCGGAGAAAGACTTGCACAAGTCGTTGCCCCAAGTCGTCCAAATCCTGTCCACAAGCCAAAAGTTGATCGAGGCAGTAAACATCAAACTTTTTCTGCAAGTTGCTTGTCTTCTACTGAAAATGACACCCGCTAACGTTTTCTACGAGGAGATTCCTAATGAAAATTTCCATTTTTGGCGGGTAATACAGTTGGTGGGCTCATGTACAAGAAATTCCTGGAGCCAGGTTTCCACGGCGGTGTGCTTGGATGCCGCCGTTTTATTCCAACATTCGAACCACCCGCCAGACACAATTAGGAGTTGAGAGGTTGGAGATAAGCCACACGGTTACTCTAGATTCCACCAGCTGACCAGGAACTATCATGTGTTCTAGTTCTTATATGAGCGATTCGTAGTGATAATTGTGATCGGGGTGAACTTCCAGCAGCATCAGTTTGATAGGACTTGCATCCTAAAATGCAAGATCTTACAGAGTGAATATACCAAATAATCTCCTGATCGTATCAAATCCTTAGATCCTATGACAAAGTACAAGAAATATATCTGGTAGTAACACCCTCACGGAGACACGAGTGCATGCCATCAAAAATCATTAATCGGTTACGAGCATAAACTATATTTTGAGAATGAGACTCATCAATTATCTCATTTGTATCCCGTGGCCCGAAATCTCCGATTGAAAACTTGTTCAAGTCGTTGCCCCAAGTCATCCAAGTCCAGTCCACTGGCCAAAAAAGTTGGACGGAGATGGGAAAATTTGTCTTTTCCTAACGTTTTTCCCTATGATGATTGTCTTTCCCTCTGCTAAGATGGTGCGTGGAGACCCAAAAGAAAGGCTCTTAATGTACTCCGTGAAGTTTACTCCAAGTTTCGTTTGCCTTGTGCATTTTTTGTCCCGGTCAACGAAATGGGCAAGTCTTCTCCTGCAAGTGGCCTCGGACATTCAATCTCTATTCTGAGTTTTTTCCAAGCCATGTTCAACGGGACGGTGATTAAGTCTACGGTCCCTGACAGAGTCTTTCCTTAAGGTTGATGGATAGGCAGATTCCACTTCCATGACAGCGCAGGAAACTCTCATTGCTCTAGCAATCCAGTGGTGAAGAATCAACCCAGCAGCCTTGATATTCAAAGAAAATCTGGGAACTCCAAACCAGGTAACAGTACATGGAACCATTGCAGCAAATTTCAGTAGAATTGTTGCAATGTCAATTTTATGACATTTTATTGAGCTGTATCGAATTGAGCAGCAAAATCACAGTTTATGTTCCTGTGCAACAACAGGACTGTCTTTTGATTTGTCTCCATTTCATATACATGCAATCTCTGAAGATGAACGGCAAAAATTGCATTCTCTACGTGATTCTTATTGCCACTTCAGCCGTCAGTTTCTTTGTGCCCACCTATGCCTACAAACCTGTCGAGGATATCGCCCTCAACTGTGGTTTCCATGGCAACTTCAAGGCCCATAATGATCGATTGTGGATTGGAGACCATAACAGCGTGAACTACTTCCCTATAGAGAAGCAACCCTTATCGGTAATAAGGACCGTCACCACACACAACTTGACCCTCACAATCCCCTACTCCACTGCACGTTTCTCCCGGTCAAAGTTCACCTTCTCATTCTTGGTGAACCCTGGACCTAAATTCGTCCGGCTTCACTTCCATGTCTCGGATCATTACCTTAACTTCTCCAAAGCCGATGCTCTGTTCTCGGTCAGATGTGGTAACTACACCTTGCTCCGTAACTTCAGTGCCTCTCTTATGGCTGATTATCTAGAAACTCCAGTCTTTTCCAAGGAATACTCTGTCTATGTCCAGGATGACCAGCGGTTATTGAACATAACCCTCGTACCAAGTGCAGAGCATATCCCAGACGCATATGCTTTCATCAACGGAATCGAGATTGTCTCCATGCCGCTCGATCTGTACTATAGCAATGGTACTGGGGGTTCACGTTCTATTGATTTTCTCGGTAACTCCAGCGATCCTTACACACTCACAACTGTGGATGCAATGGAAACAATGTACCGAATGAATGTCGGAGGGGCACTTATCTCCTCGGATTCCACCAGTGACATGTACCGGGGCTGGAGTGAAGATTCACTGTACTTGACCAAGGACGTGAGCAGTGTCCTGCCTGCGAATAATAGCATCAACCTTACCTTTGACAAGATCCCGGCTTATAGTGCACCAGATTCTCTTTACAGAACTGCAAGGTCTATGGGCACTGACAGGAGGATTAATATGGCGTACAATTTAACATGGTCTTTCCCCGTCGATTCCAACTTCAAATACATGGTCAGGTTGCACTTCTGTGAGTTTCAGAAAGAGATAATCAAAAGTGGTGATCGGGTCTTTGAGATCTACATAGCTTCCCAGGAAGCTAACCCCAGAGCGGATGTTATCCGATGGACTGGTGGAAGAGGGATTCCTATTTACAATGATTATGTGGTCAATGTCCTTGCACCCATGAGCAAGAAGATTAACCTTACGGTTTCGCTGCGCACAGCCCCAGAGATAGATTCCGTCTATGCCGATGCACTTCTCAATGGTGTGGAGGTTATTAAAGTTAGCAGTTATGATGGAAATCTGGCTGGACCTTCTCCGAAGAGGATTCAGGTTTCCCCACCAGTTGGTCCGCCGTCAAAGTCGGCCAGCACTGTCCTTAAAAGAAAAGTAGCTCCTTCTGTCGGGGCCAGCGCTTTCACCATATTGGTTATGTCACTTCTCTGTATCCTGATTTTCCGGCGAGGAAGGGGTGCCGACCATTCCTCCCCTAAAGAGGTCCAACATTCAAACACCGCTGCAGGTAGCTCTTCTTTGCCCCCTGACATGTGCCATCATTTCTCATTATCTGAAATCAGAGCAGCCACAGACAACTTCGATGAAGGCTTCATCATTGGAGTTGGCGGGTTCGGGAATGTGTACAGAGGGAACATGTGCAGCGGGTCAGTGTCAGTTGCGATAAAACGGCTGAATCCTGGGTCCCAGCAGGGGGCTCGTGAGTTCGTGACGGAGATCGAGATGTTGTCACGGCTCCGCCACCGTCACCTGGTGTCGCTGATCGGGTTTTGCCACGAGGCAGAAGAGATGATACTCGTGTACGACTACATGTCCCACGGGACTCTCCAGGACCATCTCTACAACACAGAGAATCCTCCCCTTCCATGGAAGCAGCGGCTCGAGATCTGCCTCGGAGCAGCACGCGGTCTGCAATATCTCCACATGGGCACAAAACACATGATCATCCACCGCGACATTAAGACAACCAATATCTTGCTCGACGAGAAATGGATGGCCAAGGTTTCCGACTTCGGCCTCTCTAAAATGAGGGCCGGCGACATGTCAAAGTCCCACATCAGCACTGTGGTGAAGGGCACTTTCGGGTATCTGGACCCCGAGTACTTCAGATTCCACCAGCTGACCGAGAAGTCCGATGTGTACTCGTTCGGTGTGGTGCTGTTCGAAGTGCTGTGCGCTCGGCCTCCGGTGGACACGGCTGTCGAGACTGAACAGATCAGCCTTGCTCATTGGGTGCAGAGCTGCTACCAGAATGGGAGTCTCAACCAAATCATCGATCCCAAGGTGAAGGCCGAGATCACGCCAGAATGCTTGGAGAAGTTCGCCGAGACTGCCGCGAGCTGCCTGCGTGACAAAGGGATGCAACGGCCGTCCATGAACGATATAGTGCGGAGCCTCGAGCTTACCCTGGAGCTGCAGGAGATGAAAGCACAGGCACCAACACTCGCAGTGGATGCAACTCTGGGTGAGGAGGACTCTTGGTCATCGTCCGAGCCAGAAAGCAATGACGAGGTCCTGGAATAACAGTTTACATGTCGGGCAGATTTTGTCAATGAAATCGGCAATCGAGTTCGAATTTCAGAGAACCATCCGGTACATGGAGCAAGCTATCTCTTGTCCAATGTCATGTCTGATTATTCTATAATGTCGATCAGCATGCTTATACAATCTTGCTCTCATTACAGTCTGGTCTACGTAGAATGTTTTATCTGCAATGATGATTGACTAGTGATTGTCACGGTGGACAACGGATCTACAAGAAAACCAATTTACGGCATGAAAATGGTACATTTGTTAGCATCGCCTGAGACTCAAATTTGGATGTTTTGTGCCGGTCTAGCAGCAACATACTGAAAGGTCTGCCAAGGTTTAATCATCCAGTAGATTCAGCACATCTTTTCTTTAAAAAATTTCCTGAATGCGAGTACTGAAAAATGTAGAAAAACCATGATTTGAGCAGCTTTACTGCTTATTTACTAAAAGTTGAATTAGTCATCCTTCGAATGAGGTGGTGCAGACCGACAAGAAAAACGATGGCTGTTACTCTGCAGAAAATTGGCTCATATTATCTTATAAACACCAGTTATAAGGTGATAGAGATAAGAAAATCCAAAATTACTCTCCTGCATATGGTCCGGTTCAGTGTATCGAAGCAACAGGTGTCCATCCATACAAGCAAACTTGAGTTCGGTTCGAGTGGAAATGCCGGGTCTAAGTGAGAGAGGGCTGATTCAATGTGTAACGGGTTTCATTTGGAGGCAAATCAAAGCTCAATAGAAGCCTGAAAATTTACCTAATGCTGTCTATCCCGCTGAACTGAAAACGAAATGATTCTTGCTATGGTCTTGAGGATCCAAAATTGAGAACTGGTCTCGAAAGTTTACCTGATGCTGTTCCATGGAGTTAAAACCTGTGTTCTTTTCTTATTCTCTGGTTCTTAACTCAGACAAACCCAAAAATTATAAGAAAGAAACATAAACATGGAAAACTGATGATGGAAGCTATACCATAATCATGAAACCTTAATTAAGGAACAAAATTTTTGTTTAATGGGTTAAAGGGCTAAGAAGCTGATAGGACCCAGTCGTGAAGAAATGAGGATAAACGAAGGGGGGAATTCATTTTCACCTTCAACCTGCCTTCCTGCTCTGTTTCTGTTTCTTTTTTATTATACAGCGACGGAAGTCGTCACAAACGACACCTTTGAACACATTTACAACATCTTCCCAACACAACACTTTGTTCTATTTACGGTTCTTGCCCCTCTCTTTCCCTTGTCCTTTTACAAATCAGTCCCTCGAAAATCGAAATCTCACTTCAGTCAGGAGGTCGTGTTAGAATCTCACAAAGAGCCCTCTTTTGGGGTTATGTGAGCCCATTAATTTTTAAACTTTAAGCCCATTAAGTGAAGCCTGACATCCATTTGCTGCCTATATGAGAAGGCCCATTGTCTCTTTTATTATTTTCTTTTTCCCCACCGCCTCAAGAGACTTGCACATTCTATATCTGTTCTCTGTCTTTTGTTCAATTCACTATTATGACAGCTTCCCTGCCCATCGAGAGAGAGAGAGCGGAGAGAGAAGTAGAGAGAGAAAGTCCAAGAGAGTTACAGATCGAATAGAACGAGAGGATGAGGGAATACGAGACCAATTTGAGTGAGATTGAGTCAACGGGGATTGGAGTCCAACGAATATAGCTGGTGGAGCGACCTCGAGATACCAAAAACTGAGGGAGGTGGCTGTGAATACGAGCCGAGGATAGGTACGTGTAGTTTAATTTCAATAAAAATTGTTTTGAGCTTTGGATATATTCCGTTGGTGAACCAGAATCGTAATGATGTTGAAATTTACCCTAGATTGATTTTTTTTCGATAAGTGGGTTTGTATTACATTCACAGTTTAAAACTATATAGATTTATAAAAGTTGAAGCAGAGTAGCATCATTACAACAATTGATCAATTCTAAGAGCTTGAGCTAGATTGATGTTACTAGAGGAAAATTAGTGTTTATAATTACTGCTAAAGAATTTGAATGGATTGATTATAAAAATTCCATTTCATGCAATATTCACTGTAGGCGTTCAAATAAGTATTTTATGGTATTAGCTTTGTCCAATTTTAATTAAATTGAATAATTTTAACTTAAATGATATGAATGAGTCACTGGGAGATAAGTTTTAAAATTTATATTGTTATTGGGGTGTTTGAAGTGAGCGGAAACACTTCCATCTTTCCTTTTCGTGGGAGAGGACGCCCAATGTGATTTTTAGTATTTTTCTTGTGAATTACCTCATAGAATTGAAGTAAAAATTAAAATTTGTGCTCTTGCTCAAGGGATCGAGGAGCATACGGTGAAAGCTCAATTCAAAGGGCACGTCTCTTAGAAATCAGTTTTGAGTATTCTTTTCTATTGTGAAATTATAGATATATCTGTGGTATATTTTTATATAAATATTTAAGGGTATTATATGGTTTGAGATAAATGGTCAGTGGTTAAACATATGATTCTATTGTGATTGTGGATTTCGAATGATGGTAGGTGACTGAATATGTGAAGTCATTGTAATGGATTGATTGTCTGTGTTGTTAAATGGTGTGAATAGTCTATTCTATTATTATTGCTAGAATGATTATCTATGTTGTGATTTAGGTGTGAATGTTTGACTATGTAATTAGTGATTGACTTCGGTTTGTGATTTTGGATATGTTTATTATATTGATTGTGTGGAATTAATATGCATTGATTGAGTATAACCATGGTGCCGATGGAGTAGAAATGGACTAAAAAAATAAAAAATAAAAAGTGAAAAGAGATATATTTAATTTACCGCATGTCCAGCGAGGTAATTTACCATTGGTTTCCAGTGAGGTATAAGAACAAAATAATTAAAATTGCTCTTACAGCTAAAAGTAGTGGGCTGCCCCTGTGAAGTGTGATGTGTAGATGAAAGATATCGGGAGATAAGAAGAAAATTGTTATTAATTATGGCATGGGGTCGCGGTGTCGTTGCAAAGAGGAGTATCGATATCGTTAGAACCTTGTCACAGGGAAAATGTGATCCCGTGGCTATATTAATTGTTTGTCAAGCCCGATACATCAACTTGTTTGAGTTTTGATATTGAATTACAGTTGTTGTTTAAGATATTGAATGTATTGATATGATTTATGTGTGGATGAGATTACTTGTGGATTATGTGGGACATGAGTTATATTTGTATGAATTGAATTGATTAAGATTTACATGTGAATATTTGAAATATGGTAATTAAATGAGATTGAGGCGCGCTGTAGGATATAAGGATGGTTATAAGGTATGTACGATTTTAATATATATTCAGTATTTGCTGATAGAGTATTGTAAATCAAGTTGAGTGATATAGTTGATAGTGATGGATCTATAATTAATTAAATATTTATGTAATTCATTTTACTTTAAAATTAAATATTTAGAGATACGGCTCACATTTTCCTCATAATATTTTTACAGATGAGCTTGAGGTTCACCAAATTCACACGGCGAGCTGAGATAGCTTTTTGATAGCGGGGAATTGATTGGAGATTTTGACATATGTCATTTTTTATATTTATACGGTTCTGTATTATTATGTTGCGACCCGAAAATTTGGTATTGTTTTATACTTGGATTTCGGGTATTTTCATAAGTTCTGTAACATGTTTTCTGATATAAAATATTATAATGAGAAATCCCGTTAAATTTTCGGGTAGTGACGGTTTATCTTCATACTCGATTTTATCTCAATAATTTCACTGTGTTGCTTGGATCATTCCAGCTAGCACAATCAAACCCTTCCCACAGTCAACGATAAGCCAGCCTCTCATCTAATCTTACTCGGGCTGCAATCAGAGCCGTTGCCAGAGGGTGCCTTTAACTCCAGCCTCAAGTCATTGTGTGTGTCTGACGGGTTCGGTTGTTAGAATAAAATTGCAAACATCTAAGCGCACCTTCATGGGAACTTAGCTCAAGGGAGCCCACCAACTGTATTACCCGCCATCAAGGAAACCTTATGCAGACAAGTTCTCCTATCTCAATCAATATTTGGCTTGTTGACTGGATTTGGATGACTTGAGGCAACGACTTGGACTAGTCTTTCTTCGTGGGTGCCGTGGAATTGATGATTACCATTTGATAACTCAAATAACTAGAGCCTTTTTCTAGCTGCATCTTCTCCCCAACGTCCGTGACAATGAGGAAGAGATATCTCCTCCATGCCGCTCAGCCACAACAACCAGCAGCACCGCTTCTCCTCGGTGTCGTTCTCCTCCTCCTGTTCTGTCATTGCTCCGCCTATGAGCCCATCGACAAAATCTTCATCAACTGTGGCTCTGCTGCCGACAACTCCACCAGAGGCCGCCTCTGGATCGGGGACAATAACCCAAACCAATACCTGCTCGACCACCAAAAGTCTCTCAACTGCACGGCCGACTACACCCTCCAAGCTCCCTATAATACTGCCCGCCTCTCCCTCTCCGAGTTCTCCTACTCCTTCCCAGTCTCTGAGGGCCCTAAGTTTGTCCGCCTACACTTCTACTCTTATGATTATGACAAGTACTTGGAAAAAAAAGATTCTGTTGGCTACCAGTTCTTTCCCCGCTCAGACGCCCTCTTTTCTGTGACCTCTGGCCGTTTCACTCTCCTCCAGAACTTTAGCGTCTCCCTCACGGCCGATTATCTCGGCAGCAGTTCATTCTATCGGGAATTGTGCGTGGCGATCAACAACAACCAGAGGCTGAACCTGACCTTCACTCCGATTACCGACAGCCCGGATGCTTACGCCCTCATCAATGGGATCGAGATTGTGTCCATGCCGCCAGATCTTTACTACAGCAATGGCACTGTGACTGGTCCACGCAGTTTCAAATTTATAGGAAATGATGGAAATCCATTGACATCACTCCGAAAAAATAATGGAAATCCATCTACTTTGAACTACTCATATGCCCTGGAGACGGTAAGTTAAGAACTTTATCTCATTTGGGATTGTTCAAGTTGAAATTTCCCCGGGTTCTCGTCTCTGATTTGCTCTGGAAAAGTTCTTTTCCTTTTTATAAAGCTTGGTGATCCCAGAGTTTTTCTCATCGGTCCAGTGTGCCCCTGTAGGTTAGGAACCCTAGTCTGCTAGAGTTTTCGAATCCGCTGCAAATTTACCTGGATGCAGCAAAAGAGTATCAGACGTCGCAGGTTTTGACAAATTGGGCGTGACTAATGGTAGAAATGTATTTTTGTTTCCTTTTTTTCCCCTTCGTCCCCTTGGACTGACAGGTATACCGAATAAATGTTGGTGGAAGTTCGATAGACCCTGAAGGAGACACTGGTATGTTTCGGTCTTGGACTCCAGATGATACATACTTGACTAATGACCTGAGCAACGTCTTGCCTACGAACAGTAGCATCCACCTTGTCTTTGAAGATATTCCTGAATATGCAGCACCAGAGGGTGTTTACAAAACTGCAAGATCTATGGGCACTGACAGGAAGATTAATCTCTTGAACACTTTAATCTGGTCTTTCCCAGTCGAACCAAACTTCATATACCTAGTCAGATTGCATTTCTGCGAGTTTCAGAGAGAGATAACCCAAATTGGCGATCGGGTCTTCACAATTATTGTAGCTTCCCGTCTAGCTGAATCTAAAGCGGATGTCATCCAATGGACAGGAAGAAGAGGAATCCCTACTTACCGAAATTATGTTGTGGGTATCTATGCACCGGAGAGCATGAAGATTAACCTTACAGTTGCACTGCAGACAGTCCCAGAGGAGTCTTCGGTCTATGCCGATGCGCTTCTCAATGGTGTAGAAGTTATTAAGGTTAGCGATGACGATGGCAATCTGGCCGGACCTAATCCGGAGAGGATTCAGGTTCCCCCACCTGAACCAGATTCTCGGCAGCCAATTGGTGCGGCCTCAAAGTCGACCAGCACTGTCCTTAAAAGAAAAGTAGCTCCTTCTGTCGGCGCCGGGGCTTTCACTATATTGGTTATGTCACTTCTCTATTTCTTCATTTTCCGGCGAGGAAGGAGTGCCGACCATTCCTCCAATAAAGAGGTCCACAGTTCAAACACCACTGCATGCAGCTCTTCTTTGCCTCCTGACATGTGCCATCACTTCTCATTATCTGAAATCAGAGCAGCCACAGACAACTTCGATGAAGGCTTCATCATCGGAGTTGGCGGGTTCGGGAATGTGTACAGAGGGAACATGTGCAGCGGGTCAGTATCAGTCGCGGTCAAACGACTGAACCCTGGGTCCCGGCAAGGGGCTCGTGAGTTCGTGACGGAGATCGAGATGTTGTCACTGCTCCGCCATCGTCACCTGGTGTCTCTGATCGGGTTCTGCCACGAGGCAGAAGAGATGATACTCGTGTACGACTACATGTCCCGTGGAACACTCCGGGACCATCTCTACAACACAGAGAATCCTCCCCTTCCATGGAAACAGCGGCTCGAGATCTGCCTCGGAGCAGCACGCGGTCTGCAGTATCTCCACATGGGCACAAAACACATGATCATCCACCGCGACATTAAGACGACCAATATCTTGCTCGACGAGAAATGGACGGCTAAGGTTTCTGACTTCGGCCTCTCTAAAATGAGGGCCGGCGACATTTCCAAGTCCCACATCAGCACTGTGGTGAAGGGCACTTTCGGCTATCTGGACCCCGAGTACTTCAGATTCCACCAGCTGACCGAGAAGTCTGATGTGTACTCGTTCGGTGTCGTGCTGTTTGAGGTGCTCTGCGCTCGGCCGCCGGTGGACACGGCTGTTGAGACTGAACAGATCAGCCTCGCTCATTGGGTGCAATGCTGCTACCAGAAGGGGAGCCTCGACCAAATCATCGATCCCAAGGTGAAGGCCGAAATCACGCCGGAATGTTTCGAGAAATTCACCGAGACTGCAGTGAGCTGCCTACGTGACAAAGGGATGCAACGGCCGTCGATGAACAATATAGTGCGTAGCCTCGAGCTTGCCCTGCAGCTGCAGGAGACAAAAGAGCTAGCACCAACACTCGCGGTTGATGCAACTCTGGGCGAGGAGGACTCCGGTGGTCATTGTCCGACCTGGAAAGCAATGAGGAGGTCTCAGAATAGCTGTTTACTCGTCGGGGCAGATTTTGTCGATGAAATCGACAATCGACTTCGGATTTCAGACAACCATCTGGTACGTTGAGTAAGTTGTCTCTCCTATAGTGTCGCCTCTGTTAGTTTCATCTGTCAAGGTGCACGAGCACACGATGTTTCTCCTATATCTGTTACCACTCGTCTAATTTCGAGTATTATTGATACAGAAAATTTATAATTAAGAGAGTTTTACGTCTTATGAGACCGAATCAACTCGAATCAAAATCATCAGGACCCGTTAAATTTCTGAACAACATTCCAAAACCCACCCGTATTTACGGTTCACAGAAGAACACTTCCAGCAGGATCCACGCTCCACATATACGTCCACAGCCCACATCCCTGCTCTTTCAGGGGATCACTGACATTAATCAAGTGCTTGACTAAACTGACCGCGTCCTTGGGACAGATGTCTATAAGAAGATACTCCCAAAAAATTCATATTACAAGACTGTCGTACATAGGATTGGTAAAATATAAAATGTCATGCTCTATATCGAGTGGATATCTAGCATGGCGGGCGAGGGAATCGACCGCTCTATTCAGTTTTCAAAAAATATGACTCGGTCCCGATAAGATGGAAGCTTGGGTCCGCTGCAGCCATCTTCTTTGACATTCCAGTCGGAGCTATTTCTGTAGGCCCGACCAATTTTAATTGCCCTCCAGGAAGGATGGCCCAACCTTTTAGGTCCATGGATCTACATGCAATAAATTTGCTATTCCACCTTCTTCGATCCAGTACGAGACGACCGATGTTCAGAATTTCTTTCCTACGTCACCGTATGGAGTCGGCCGAATACGACAAAATGGTTTCGGATGCTCATACCGTAACTCTGCTTTTGTTACAGGGACGCTCGGTTTCAAAACTTTCAAGTAGCTGTTAAGAATTGCAAGAAGATTTTAATTCAAGATAAAAGAAGATCGAAGGTACACAAGAACTGAAGATCACAAATATTAATGGTTGGACTTGGGTGATGATGTCTTATAGTCAAATATGTGAATAATAAAAATGTATAATTAAGAGTAGTTTATTTCCTGATCGACCAATCCCACTCCGAATTAAATTAATTACTATTCGTTAAATTTTTAAATACAAGTTAATTGGTGCCCATCAGAACAATAAGCAAAGAACATTCATACCCCAAACCCGTTTGTGTATTTTCCATTTTCCTACAAACACTTTTTTCTTTCTTCGTATTGTATGCTCCACCATTTCTTTTCGTTTTCATTCTATTATAGAAAACGGAAAACCCATTTCGCCGACCCGTTAGTTCTGTTTCGTCCCCATGCGTCAGTCAACGCCCTCGGGTCTACGGAAGTTGAAAAATCGTTTTTCCAAATTTTCCACCGAAAATCCACTCCCAAAATCCACTATAAGAACCCACCGCCTCTCCGCTCTTCCCATCAAGCAATGGCCGAGACCAAAAATCTACTAGCCCACGCCGCGCTGGCGTTCCTCCTCATGGCCGCGGCCGTGCCCGGCCCCGCGTCTGCTCAGAATTGCGGCTGCGCTGCCGGCCTCTGCTGCAGCCAGTGGGGCTACTGCGGCACAGGGAGGGATTACTGCGGCACCGGATGCCGGTCCGGACCCTGCTACTCCTCCCCAACCACGCCGTCCCCGAGCGGCGTGTCAGTGGCCAACATCGTGACTGATGCTTTCTTCAACGGGATCATTGGCAAAGCGGCCGCGAGCTGCGCCGGGAAACGCTTCTACACGAGGCAGGCCTTCCTCAGTGCTGCCGGAAACTACCCCCGGTTCGGGACGGTCGGATCGGCCGATGACTCGAAGCGGGAAATCGCCGCCTTCTTCGCCCACGTTACGCACGAGACTGGACGTGAGTACTCCTTGCTTTTACTGTAACAGTGCATTTAATGTCATCTGAATTCTTCTGAGCCGGACGAGCTCCTTCATATGCAGACTTCTGCTACATAGAAGAGATTAATGGAGCATCGAGGGACTACTGCGACGAGACAAACACCCAGTACCCCTGCAACCCGAACAAGCGGTATTACGGCCGAGGCCCAATCCAGATCTCGTGGAACTACAACTACGGCCTGGCTGGACGGAGTATCGGGTTTGACGGGTTGAACTCCCCCGAGACCGTGGCCAATGATCCAGTGATATCTTTCAGGACAGCATTCTGGTTCTGGATGACTAACGTCCACCAGAGAATAGTTTCAGGTCAGGGGTTCGGGTCGACGATCCGAGCCATCAATGGTGGAGAGTGCGGAGGCAGAAAACCGGGAGCCGTGCGGGCTCGAGTCCAGTATTACACCGATTACTGCCGTCAGTTCGGGGTCTCCCCGGGCGATAATCTCAGTTGTTAGTTGCTTAGCACCAGCCTGCCTTGGCCATGCTTCTCTGAATTACAACTCAGGAGGCTAAAAATTTAAAATAACGGCCAAATATAACCCTTTTGTATCAAAATATTGCCAAAAATAACTTTAAAATTATAGTTATTGACTTCCTGGACACGAGCAAAAAATCATCACATGGTGCAGAATTATGGGCACACGAGTAATTTCACCAAATTATTGAAGTAAATTACTTTGTGTTGCATGAACCTACACCATCACAGAGATGTATCACCATAAGACGAGGGATTCCTGTTTCATGTTTAGGATTACTTTGCATTGGACGATTATGTAAAGCGTAATCGTATATGACCCAACTGCTGTACAAAGTTGGCGCGAGGGAGAACCCGAACCAAAGAATAGCCGACTAATTCATGTTGGCAATGTTCAACCAGGGTACCCGCAAATCAGATTTCCCTGGCCTTCTGCCTCAGTTCGTCGAGCTCCTTCTCTACCTCGGTGTCTTCGAAGCGAAGTGTTCTTCCCGGTGGAAGCTCGCCTTTCTGTCGAGAAACCAAAAGATAAGGCATAGAGAAGTTTCCTTGCTCTTGCAATTCAAAATCTGATATAGAAAAATATTGCAGAAATACTAGCAGACACGCCTCGCCAAATGAATTTTTTCTTTTTAATTTCAGCAAAGAACATACCTTTGCGGTACCGGAGAGCTCCTTCTTCAAGTTCTCTAGGTCGCTATCAACTGATGAACTCTCCAGCAACGCAAACTGCCAGAAAGAATAAAGAAGAAGAGCATGTTAGGCCAACCAATTTCATTAACCTTGCATATTAGAACAGGAAAGATTACCGTACATGAGCTTTAACATTTTGATCTTTAGAAAATAAAAAATTAAGTTGGTCACAAAATATTTCTAAATTTGTTTTCATGTGCTATAAAAAACTGTCTTGAACTTGCATTTTCTTTATGTTACATTTCAGTTGCCCCGTCAACTGGTGGCAGCTTAAGGACGTGGAAATGGCTTTCTTGTCATATGAACATCTCTCAAGCCTACATGCGAACTTTTTAAATAAACGATTTCCGTGTCATTTTATGCATCGAGAACCAGTATATTGGGATGACCCGTATAGCCCCGTGCACACATCTTTGTGTATGAAAGCGATGGAATGATTAGTTAGGGCATGGATCGAATAAGTTCTAATAACTCCGACTTAGATCGATTATATCATCCACGCATGGTGTCACATATGTCGCCTGGGATCCCAATGTATTTGGAAAACTTAGCAAGTAAAAATTAGGGACAATGTTCGTTTTTCTTATCCTCTTCGAAATTTCATTGTTTAGTAAATTTTGGATAAAAAGGATAAAACGAATTTGATGTACCGGTATTGTTCAAAAATTAATGAATCGAATCATTAAAGAGTAAATTTTTCCTATCATGATTCTTTCAATATTAAGAGGAACAGCATGCCCCTGTGAATGAGGGAGGGGAAACCACAAACATTCAGAGGAATTTCCAATTCCCCGAGTTACAGGTTTCCGCATGACTAGAAATAATGATAGTAATAATGTAAGAATACAGAGCATGGATAGGTTTTCTCGGATAGGTTTCTAGGGCAAGACTGAAGTATGGACCTCGACCTTTTCACGATTTTTTTTGGCATGAAAATGGTATGCATAAATTTAAAAGAAGAAAATCTGTATTCAACGAATATATAATTGATAGTGCTTACGTGATATATAAACCAATAAAATTCAACAAAGAAGCACGAAAAGTTTCACTAATGAAAATTGAATCTGGTACCTCTTTACCGATAGATCGAGAGCGGTACAACTACATTAAATCACATTTCTCAACTTTTTGGCTGATTTTTTTTACCTTTCTCAACTTTTTGGCTGATTTTTTTTTTCTGTGTACAGTGGTGGAACATATACCTTTGACCACAGATCGAGAGCGGTACAACTATACTAAATCTTCTTTGCTGATTTTTTGACTTTTTTTTTCAGTGCACAGAGATAGCAAATAAGCCTAGAAAATGTAGGAGGAATACAACATGCGAAGTTTCACGGGTGAAACCAAACTCCGGACCTCTAAATCACAGGACGATAGAAGTACCAATTGTATTAGATCTCTTTTCTCGACTTTTTGGCTAGTTAAACCCTACATTCTACACAATAAAAATCAGCTTGGTCATCCAATTGCCCGAAATATTCTTCACGGCAGTCCAATTAGTAAACGTCCGCATTTGACAAGCGGGGAAGATAATACATAAATACTTACTTTCTGATAGAGGAAAGTATGTATGATGGGCAAAATCATCATTTGACAAGCGGGGAAGAAGATATATATAAATGCTTGCATTTTACCTTCTCCTTTAATTTTGTACCGGGAGTTGCATAGACACTCATTGGCTATAACAGGTGGCTACGAGCTATGACAGTCAGCTATGAAGTATGGGTTGTAACCGTTGCAACATTTAAGCTGAACATTAAATTGTAATTAAGGGTGGATTAAATATGCCATTCACTTAATGGGTCAGATTAATTTCCATTAATTGTTGGTTTTGTACCATTTATTAGCCGGTTCGAATTTAAATCTAGCCGGTTCAAGTATTGGATTCCCGGTTCAAAGTCATTTATGCCTGCAACTCCCACAGTCACTATAGAATGCACTTAAACGCATTTGCGTAGTGCAAGATAGATGATAGACAATAGACGACACAAATAGAGCACAGAAACTCTGCATATGCGCACTCTCATTCATTTGCATCGTTTTCGTGTTGGTTCTTGCATTTTTTCGGTCCACCTAGGAGTCAAAGCTCGGTGGTGCTTCAACTTCATGCTATCGTTGTATCCTAAGAGACCGACGCCCAAGTTTCCTCAGCACAGGAGAGAGGAGGACGAATTAATTTTAAGGACACTGTGGGATCTACAGGTCTCGATATTCAGTAATCTTTTGCGATTCCATATTTGCTTTTATATCATTACTTTCCGTAGTTGTAGTTGACCGTGGATAGCAAAGTTCCTCACCGAAGTTCTGTAACTCTTTTGTAATTGTGACCATCGAGATCCGAAACTATTTATTACGTTTATTCCAACAAAAAGTTCCAGAAAAAATTTTTTGGAGGGTTATACAGTTAATTGGTGGGCTCCCTGGAACCACGTACGCATGAAGGCGGGCATAGATGTTGCAATTTGTATTCCAACTACTGAACCCCTCGGACACAATAAGGACAAAAGAGGTTGCAGTTAAGGCACCGTGTAGCAACCGCCCTCTAAGTTGGCTCAGGCTTTCCTTAAAAGAAATGGAGCTCCCACTCTCAGTGCTGGCGCTTTCACTAGACTAGTTCTGCCACTTCTCTCTATTTCTTGATTTTCCGGCGAGGAAAGGGTGCCAACCCTTCCTCTGGTAATGAGATCCGCTGTTCAAACGTCACTCACTGCACACGGCTCTTCTCCGTCTTTTACAAAATACTTTTTAAATGATCAGTATTCAGACCCAAAACTCGAATAATTTCTCATAAAGTTCATGGCATCGTGCATGTATTAACATTCATTAATAATACTTATAACGTACGCATCTCATCCCTATAACTATCAGCTGTTGGGATCAAAATTGCATACATCTAAGCCCAACTTCATCGGAACTTTGCTCCAGGGAGCCAGCCCACCAACCGTACTACCCGCCAAAATTGGGAAAATTCTCTTGACATCACATCAAAATAACGTTAACGTTACGAGACAACTTTCCCTATCACAGTCAACTTTTTGGCCAGTGGACTGGGCTGGACTTGGATGACTTGGGGCAAAGACTTGTGCAAATCTTTTTTTTTGGGTCGCATTATCAACAACCACCATAATTATCAACAACCAGAGAGAGCCTTTCTAGCTATCTGCATTCCCGGTTCTGCAAATGATGAAGAAAAGATACCTCCTCCCTGTCATTCAACAGCAACTCCTCGTGGTCGTTGTCATCCTCCTGCTCCGCCACTGCTCTCCATACCAGCCCCCTGAGGAAATCTTCATCAACTGCGGCTCCAGCGGTGAATACTTCACCCCAGGCCGTGTCTGGATCGGCGACAATGACCCCAAGAGCTACCTGCTTGATCACCAGAAGTCCCTCAACTACACGGCCAGTAGCCAGCCCAGCGACGTCCAGCAAGTTCCCTACGCCACTGCCCGCCTTTCACGCACTGAGTTCTCTTACTCCTTCCCAGTCACCGACGGAGCCAAGTTTGTCCGCCTACACTTCTACCCTTCCAACTATGACCAGAACTTCTCCCGCTCCGACGCCCTCTTTTCTGTGACCTCTGGCCGGTTTGCTCTTCTCCGGAACTTTGGCGCTTCTCTTATGGCCGATTATCTCGACAACCCTTCATTCTCTCGGGAGTTCTGCATGGTAGTCGTGGACAACCAGGGGCTGAACTTGACCTTCACTCCGAGTCCCGACCGCCTGACTGCATATGCTCTTATCAACGGGATCGAGATTGTGTCCATGCCATCTGATCTTTACTACAACAATGGCTCTGCGGATGGTTCCCCCACTATTAAATTTCTGGGCAATGATGGCAATCCCTTGAAGTTGAGCTACCCATATGCTTTGGAGACGGTACGTTAAGAAATTATCTCGTTTGGGACGGCAAAAGTTAAATTTCCCCGATTCTCATCTCTGACTTTCACCACGAAAGTTCTCTCCTTTTCAGTTTGATGTCCCAGAGTTTTTGTCATTTACCCGGCTCGGACCCTCTAGTTTAGGAAGAGTATTATTAGATGGATGCAGCGGAAGAGTATTATTAGATGTGAAGGCTCTGAGAAAGTCGGCATGACTAACACTGAATGCACCTTTTTGCAATGATAGGTACACCGCACAAATGTCGGCGGGCGTTTGATAGCCCCCGAAGACGACAATGGTATGTACAGGTCTTGGATCCCTGATGATCAGTACCTGACCGAGGATCTAAGCAGTCTCGAACTAGTGAATTGGACCACCCCCCTCAACTTTGACAGAATTCCCAATTATGCAGCACCGGAGAATGTTTACAGAACTGCAAGGTCTATGGGGACCGACAGGAAGATTAATCTCTCATACAATTTAACCTGGTCTTTCCCGGTTGATTCCAACTTCATATACATGGTCAGGTTACATTTCTGCGAGATTCAGCCAGTGATAAGCAAGTCTGGCGACCGGGTCTTCGAGATCTTCATAGGTTCCTGGGAAGCTGGGAGTCGGGCAGATATTATCCGATGGACTGGAGGGAATGTAATTCCTATTTACCGAGATTATGCCGTGGATATGATTGCACCGGTGATCGAAGAGATTAACCTCACAGTTGCACTGCATACAGCCCCAGAGATTGATTCGGTCTTTGCCAATGCGCTTCTGAATGGTGTAGAGATTATTAAGGTTAGCAGTCATGATGGAAATCTGGCTGGACCTAATCCCGAGAGGATTCAGGTTTCCTCACCAGTACCAGATTATCGGCCGCCGATCGGTCTGACCTCAAAGTCGGCCAGCGCTGTCCTTAAAGGAAAAGTAGCTCCTTCTGTCGGGGCCGGGGCTTTCACCATATTGATTACGTCACTTCTCTATTTCTTGATTTTCCGGCGTGGAAGGAGTGCCGACCATTCCTCCCCTAAAACGGTCCACAGTTCAAACACCACTGCATGCAGCTCTTCTTTGCCTCCTGACATGTTCCATCATTTCTCATTATCTGAAATCAGAGCAGCCACAGACAACTTCGATGAAGGCTTCATCATCGGAGTTGGCGGGTTCGGGAACGTGTACAGAGGGAACATGTGCAGCGGGTCAGTATCAGTCGCCGTCAAACGACTGAACCCTTGGTCCCGGCAGGGGGCTCGTGAGTTCATGACGGAGATCGAGATGTTGTCACTGCTCCGCCATCGTCACCTGGTGTCGCTGATCGGGTTTTGCCACGAGGGAGAAGAGATGATACTCGTGTACGACTACATGTCGCGTGGAACACTCCGGGACCATCTGTACAACACAGAGAATCCTCCCCTTCCATGGAAACAGCGGCTCGAGATCTGCCTCGGAGCAGCGCGCGGTCTGCAGTATCTCCACATGGGCACAGAACACATGATCATCCACCGCGACATTAAGACGACCAATATCTTGCTCGACGAGAAATGGACGGCTAAGGTTTCCGACTTCGGCCTCTGTAAAATGAGGGTCGGCAACATTTCGAAGTCCCACATCAGCACTGTGGTGAAGGGCACTTTCGGGTATCTGGACCCCGAGTACTTCAGATTCCACCAGCTGACCGAGAAGTCTGATGTGTACTCGTTCGGCGTCGTGCTGTTTGAAGTTCTGTGCGCTCGGCCGCCGGTGGACACGGCCGTCGAGACTGAACAGATAAGCCTCGCTCATTGGGTGCAGAGCTGCTACCAGAACGGGAGCCTCGACCTAATCATCGATCCCAAGGTGAAGGCCGAGATCACGCCAGAATGTTTGGAGAAGTTCGCCGAGACTGCGGTGAGCTGCCTACGTGACAAGGGGATGCAACGGCCGTCGATGAACGACATAGTGCGTAGCCTCGAGCTTGCCCTGCAGCTGCAGGAGACAAAAGAGCTAGCACCAACACTCGCAGTCGACGCAGCTCTGGGCGAGGAGGACTCCGGGTGGTCATTGTCCGACCTGGAAAGCAATGAGGAGGTCTCAGAATAGCGGTTTACTCATCGGGGCAGATTTTGTCGATGAAATCGACAGTCGAGTTCGGATTTCAGAGAATCATCTGGTATGTTGAGTAAGTTATCTCTCGTCCAGTGTCTTGTCTGTTAGTTTCATCTGCCAAGGTGCACGAGCACACAATCTTTCTCCTATATCTGTTACCACTCGTCTGGTTTCAAGTATTGTGATGGAGAAAATACATAATTAAGAGAGTTTTACGTCTCATGAGACCGGCTCAAGTCGACTCAGAATTATCAGGACCCAGTCCGTTAAACTTCCGAACAACATTCCAAAACCCGCCCGTGTTTACAGTTCACAGAAGAACACTTCCAGCAGGATCCAGACTCCACATATACGACCACAGCCCACATCCCTGCCCTTTCAGAGGATCACTGACATTAATCAAGCGCTTGACTAAACTGACCGCGTCCTTGGGACAGATGTCTATAAGAAGATACTCCCAAAAAATTCATATTACAAGACTGTCTTACATAGGATTGGTAAAATATAAAATGTCATGCTCTATATCGAGCGGATACCTAGCATAAAGGGCGAGCGAATCGACTGCTCTATTCAGTTTTCGAAAAATATGACTCGGTCCCGATAAAATGGAAGCTTCGGACCGCTGCAGCCATCTTCTTTGACATTCCAGTCCGAGCTATTTCTGTAGGCCCGACCAATTTTAATTGCCCTCTAGGAAGGATGGCCTAACCTTTTAGGTCCATGGATCTTACCTGCAATAAATTGGTATTCCACGTTCTTTGATCCAGTAGGAGTCGACCGATGTTCAGAATTTCTTTCCTATGTCACCGTGTGGAGTCAGCCGACTACGACAAAATGGTTTCGGGTGCTCATACTGTAACTCTTCTTTTGTTGCAGGGACACTCGGTTTCAAGACTTTCAAGTAGTAGTTAAGAATTGGAAGAAGATTTTAATTCAAGATAAAAGAAGATCAAAAGTACACAAGAACTGAAGATCACAAATATTAATGGTTGGACTTGAGTGATGTCTTATAGTCAAATATGTGAATAAGAAAAATCTATAATTAAGAGTAGTTTATTTCCTAATCGACGAATCCCACTCCGACTTAAATTAATTATTATTCGTTAAAGTTTTAAATATAAGTTAACCGGTGCCCATCAGAACAATTAGCAAAGAACATTCATACGCCAAACCCGTTTGTGTATTTTTCATTTTCCTACAAATACTTTTTTCTTTCTTCGTATTGTCTGCTCCACCATTTCTTTTCGTTTTCATTCTATTATAGAAAACGGAAAACCCATTTCGTCGACCCGTTAGTTCTGTTTCGTCGTCCCCATGCGTCAGTCAACGCCCTCGGGTCTACGGAAGTTGAAAAATCGTTTTTCCAAAGTTCCCACCGAAAATCCTTTTTCCAATTTTTCCACCGAAAATCCACTCCCAAAATCCACTATAAGAACCCACCGCCTCTCCGCTCTTCCCATCAAGCAATGGCCGAGACCAAAAACCTACTAGCCCACGCCGCGCTGGCGTTCCTCCTCATGGCCGCGGCCGTGCCCGGCCCCGCGTCTGCTCAGAATTGCGGCTGCGCTGCCGGCCTCTGCTGCAGCCAGTGGGGCTACTGCGGCACAGGGAGGGATTACTGCGGCACCGGATGCCGGTCCGGACCCTGCTACTCCTCCCCAACCACGCCGTCCCCGAGCGGCGTGTCAGTGGCCAACATCGTGACTGATGCTTTCTTCAACGGGATCATTGGCAAAGCGGCCGCGAGCTGCGCCGGAAAACGCTTCTACACGAGGCAGGCCTTCCTCAGTGCTGCCGGAAACTACCCCCGGTTCGGGACGGTCGGATCGGCCGATGACTCGAAGCGGGAAATCGCCGCCTTCTTCGCCCACGTTACGCACGAGACTGGACGTGAGTACTCCTTGCTTTTACTGTAACAGTGCATTTAATGTCATCTGAATTCTTCTGAGCCGGACGAGCTCCTTCATATGCAGACTTCTGCTACATCGAAGAGATTAATGGAGCGTCGAGGGACTACTGCGACGAGACAAACACCCAGTACCCCTGCAACCCGAACAAGCGGTATTACGGCCGAGGCCCAATCCAGATCTCGTGGAACTACAACTACGGCCCGGCTGGACGGAGTATCGGGTTTGACGGGTTGAACTCCCCCGAGACCGTGGCCAATGATCCAATGATATCTTTCAGGACAGCATTCTGGTTCTGGATGACTAACGTCCACCAGAGAATAGTTTCAGGTCAGGGGTTCGGGTCGACGATCCGAGCCATCAATGGTGGAGAGTGCGGAGGCAGAAACCCGGGAGCCGTGCGGGCTCGAGTCCAGTATTACACCGATTACTGCCGTCAGTTCGGGGTCTCCCCGGGCGATAATCTCAGCTGTTAGTTGCTTAGCACCAGCCTGCCTTGGCCATGCTTCTCTGAATTACAACTCAAGAGGCTAAAAATTTAAAAATAACGGCCAAATATAACCCTTTTGTATCAAAATATTGCCAAAAATAACTTTAAAATTATAGTTATTGACTTCCTGGACACGAGCAAAAAATCATCACATGGTGCAGAATTATGGGCACACGAGTAATTTCACCAAATTATTGAAGTAAATTACTTTGTGTTGCATGAATCTACACCATCACAGAGATGTATCACCATAAGACGAGGGATTCCTGTTTCATGTTTAGGATTACTTTGCATTGGACGATTATGTAAAGCGTAATCGTACATGACCCAACTGCTGTACAAAGTTATGGCGCGAGGGAGAACCCGAACCAAAGAATAGCCGACTAATTCATGTTGGAAATGTTCAACCAGGGTACCCGCAAATCAGATTTCCCTGGCCTTCTGCCTCAATTCGTCGAGCTCCTTCTCTACCTCGGTGTCTTCGAAGTGAAGTGTTCTTCCCGGTGGAAGCTCTCCTTTCTGTCGAGAAAACAAAAGATACGGCATAGAGAAGTTTCCTTGCTCTTGCAATTCAAAATCTGATATAAATCAATAATGACTCGCACAACTAAATTTTATCTTTCTTAATTTCAGAAACGAACAAACCTTTGTGGTACCCGAGAGCTCCTCCTTCAAGTTCTCTAGGTCGCTATCAACTGATGAACTCTCCAGCAACGCAAACTGCCAGAAAGAATAAAGAAGAAGAGCTTGTCAGGCCAACCAATTTCATTAACTTTGCATATTAGAACAGGAAAGATTACCGTACATGGTAGACTAGAGCTCCAACATTTTGATCTTTAGAAAATAAAAAATTAAGTTGGTCACAAAATATTTCAAAATTTGTTTTCATGTAATATAAAAAACTGTCTTGAACTTGCATTTTCTTTATGTTATTCAACAAGAGAACACAAGTCTGATGGAAAACGGAAGAAGTTCAATAATCGTTATAACAAAATCTTATATGAAAATGCAGGTGTTGATTACGGGCCATTTAGAGAACGCTTGAGATATGGAGCAAACGCAGGTGCTGATTACATCTTATATCCTCATTATCTGAAACATAAAATAACTTAGAACTGCTAAAGAAGTCACAAAAAGACGAGAAATGAGCGTTACCTTTCCTTCAACATCATCAGTAGTCAGCTGACCGAGAGCCTCAGCTTGAGATTCCATGGCCAAAACTAGTACAGCGCAACGCAAATTTAGTATAGATCAACCCAGTTTCTTGACTAGATCATTGGTCAACCAAATTCAATTAGAAGACTTGAGCTAGTCACCTTTCTCTTCCATCTTTTCAAAAGCTGAGAGGGCATTACTTGTGTTCACATTTCCTAGCATCTCATTTACTTTGCTTGCAGTCCTGGTGAATGACATGGAAGAACTGATGAACAATGTAGCAACAAAAAGGTAAAGTAATCAAAGGAAATGGTGGTGGATACAAACTTTGCAGACTGAGCACGGGCCTTTAAAGTGTCCTTTTTCGACTTGGCCTCTTGTATTTTGCTCTCCAGTAGCTACAACAAAATGCAAATTTGGAAGAAAGTTACTAAGGCAAGTATGACCTTACTCACTAAACATAAAGAAGGTTGAGAAGCAGATAAGAAAGTGTAACCAATAGAGGATTGGCCAATTAATTGTCTTCAGAGACTCTGAAAGCACTCTGCTTGAGTATAAAATAAATGCAGCCTCGGACATCACTTTAGACATGCACTAATTCTTTGGGGGCTTTAGATTTCTGGAAGAACTCAACAAAATGAGGTTCGAGTTTCTATAAAATGATGCATCAGAAAGTGGGGGCCTGACTAACTTGGTATATGGTTAGACCATAAGAGTTGATATTGATTGCAAACTTCCCACTAACACTGAATGCTGGCCTCAGCATCCAAATATGCCACAGGAGTACATTCTCCATCAATTGATGTGCCATATCTTAAACATCCATAAGTTAATGGGATATGAAATAAGCATTACCCAAATATCCATAAATTAAAGGAAACACTGATGGGATATGAAATAAGCATTACCCGTGTATTCGATACCAGATTATCAACAACATTTTTCTGCTGATCATACTGAGATTTCAAAGCATTAGCATTATCCTGCAATCGGATTCAAATTGGTAAGCTTTTCACAGATATCAAAGTCAACCTTAAGAATGCAATTTCACAGTTACGCTACACATTCCATGATATTAGTTTGCAATGACAACGCCCAAGCAGAAGTAACTATTCATTCTATCAACATTGAGTTATCTTTTAGTTAATCAGCAGACTAGCTCAAAACAAGTAGACTTTATGAGCTATACTGCAAGCAAGTCATCACAGACCTCTCTTCAGGGAATTTTATCTGCATACGAAGAATTAAGCTACTCAGAAATCATCTCCTACACAGATAATTTCTTGAATTTTAAGTGCTGGATTAATTCATAACAGTTCTATCCTTGAGGAGCGGTTAATTTTCTTATGTTAATGTAGCATCTTTCTATGATTTTGTGATGGCAACTACGTGAGAGTCAGAATAACTTTGTTTGATTCCTCCAACTTCTTATTCATGAAAGGGGAAGATTAATATTTCATGCAATCTGTTTCTGAACCAGGGCAACAGGTCCCGCCAAAGCATTTTTGTCTGATAAGCAAAAGTATATGCAAGCATATTTTAGATCTTGAATCAAGCTGAATTAAGGCACTTCGGAAAATATTAAGGTATATACAAAATAAAATGATAAAAGAGATAGAACACAAGACAATTTACTCCAGCCAGATCACCAAAGAATCCTGCAAAGACCCATGTCCAGAAAAAGTTTCTTCGGGATTTCACAGACTTACAGCATAAGATTTACGCCTTTTTAGGGCCTCACGTGCTAGATCTTCATCTCCTTTTTCAAGAGCTAACTGGGCCTTACGGTACCTGCATCAATGCTCAGGCATGAAAATATCATTAACTTCATAAGAATATTATCTTGGCTGCACATTACCATTCCCCAGAAGCCTGTTCTGCAGCTTTGTATTTGTTTTCCAGTCGTTTCTGGGATGCTATTACCTTCAAAAAGGAAATACAGAAACCAGTAAATATAGGTGATACAGTTGCATTTTTCTTTTCCCCCTTTTTTTTTTTTTTGAGCATTCAATAAAAAGACTTTCATTAATATGCAGTGAGATAGCTGCATCCTTGACCTATGACAATTGATAATTCCTACAGGAAACGTCAAGGGGTCTTCTTTGATTGAAGAACATTCATGCTTTTCACTTTCATGAGAGAAGCCTCTCAATATGATGCACCTCCACATTCAGCACTCAATATAGAACTAACCTTTTTCTTTTGATCAGCTTCAGTTTCACTTAGTTCCATCATTTGCAGTGTAAGAATCACGAAAACAGATGAAAGGTTTGAAAAAATGAAAAATATAATGAAAACTCAGAGAAATAAACAAAGAATCTTCATAAAATTAAAACTGTACAGGCTTACCTGAGCTGTAGCCTGCCTCATTTTTATCAAGTCATCATTCATTTCAAGCACTGTCTGCTCCAATATTTTCTCAGGATCTTCCAAAGAACTGACAAGTGCATTGGCATAAGACTGCAATTAGTAAAGGAGTTGATCAGATTGGTAATGACAATGCTGCTTTTTTTTTTTTCAGAGCATATCAGCAATTTCAAAAGGCTAACCTTTACAACTCTAGCAAATCGTTCAAAAAGATTCATCTGAGCACCAAGGGAACCACGACGCTTAGGACAGCTCACTCGAGCAACTCTCAAATCTCCAACTGCACTAATGTGGAAAGTTCTGAGAGATTGAATAGTTCCCAGAATCATTGCAAGAGACTGCATATGTCTTGGCAAGTTACGGCACAAAGGATGTATAAGAATCCAAATCCTTGCAATAATTAGGAAATCTAACATTACAAATCAGTAAAAGAACAACATGGACGGAGGCTCGTAGCTCCGACATTCATAAACAGATGAGATACATCTGCAATTGGAATCGGATATTGAATCTGAAACCTAACAAAAGAGTACACATAATCAATTAAAAGTACGGCACTTCCAACATATGATAACTGACAGTGACCCCAGAGGTAGACAGCAGAGAAGAAAGCACCTCCTCCATTGAAGAACGAGGTCGCCAGAGGTTTCTTGGCGACGCGGGGAACTATAGCGGAGCCTGAAGAAGAACGCGAGTAAGACGCTGGAGCCTTAGGTCTTGATGAATAGGTCAATCCCGTCAGCGCCTGCAACTCCATCTCCATGAGACGGAGGGAGCTCTCTGAACTTCACAGGTTGCAGTAGCAGCAGAAGAGAGAGGACGAGTGAGAACAGCTTTCCATTTTTCTTTCAACTTGGATAATATGTTATTTTCTGTTTTTGGCATTTTCCCACTACAAATTAAAATTATAAATTCATATCTAAATTATTTTCCCTCCTCTCCCTTTCATTTTACCATAGGAAAAAAACCAAAAAATAATAATCAAAATTTTTTTTTATCGGTGAACAATAATAATCAATTTTCTATTGAATATTATTAAATTATAAAAAATATTAAAATCACGATAGAAGATATAATTTTATTGAATTTTTTTGATTAAATATCAAAATGCAATATTGTTGTGTTTGTGGTGTTATTTGTCAAATTCGATAAGTATAAATAAAATAAAATAATTTTAAATATAATTATAAGAATTTTTTGTATTTCAAATATAAAGAATTTTCTACCCATAAGGTAATATTTAAATTCATGTAATATCACGTCAAGATTACAAAGATTACACCGTAATCCTTCAAACTTACCATGAACTAAATTCACCATGAAAAAGTGACCGTTGAAGAAACGAGGCAAACATGACCGATAGATCTGACAAATTAGGTATGATAACGCACGCCTGTTCATCGTGATTTCCAGTTCAAATCAACCATAGAAAGGCATGAACAAGATCTATCACAGAGAAATTTTCGAAGATCGGGACATCAGAGGAATGATTATTCATGCGATACCGGAGATTCTCTCTTCAATGACTCCGAGAATCGGCAAAGGATCAGTGCTAAAGAGCAAAATGCCCAGCCGATCATAAAGATTAATGGACAGCTCAGTCTAACTACAACTTGTTCTAGCAGACTGATAACAAAGAAACGACATAATTTACAGAGTAGAGGCCGAACTTGTGGAATAACAAGTTTTCCCTCCATCTCCTATTCCAATGGTTCTCTCTGTCGTCCTGAACATGGACATGAGCAAGCTTCAACAGCAAGTGCAGCATTTTCATCCAGCCCAGCCGCGTTAAGTCCGAGACGGATTGCCATCTGCATCCATAATTGATGGGTGATCCACACGTAATTTCCAGAATCCAAAATGGGAAACAGTCAAGATGTCAAGGGTGATGATGACCCTGGAACTACTTCCAAGCCAGTCGATAAAAATTTTTGGCCAAGCTTCAACAGAAAGGGCAAGAGAACTACCACATAAGAATAGCAATGACCTTCTTAAGGCTAGATGAGCATGGATCCAGCTAATGGTGCTCCCTGGACCTAGCCCTCTAGGTTATTCCAGCCAGGTCAAATTCAAGTTGTGCATAGCAGGCTGCTCAGTTCATGACCAGTTTTTTCTAACTCAGATCCATTATCATGGGCAAACAAAAACTAAACTAACAGCTCAAGAAAGATCTCCATTACCTGCTGCACTTCAACGAAGCCTGATGGTTTCGTTAGGGAGGATGACATTGGGATTACGTATGTGCGGGTTGAGGGCAGCCAGTTCCTTCCACTTAGCTCCGGTTCCATGGACACGGGACGAGATGCTCCACAAGGTGTCCCCAGGCTGAACCCTTGTAGTTGCAGGGTTGGTGTTATTACTAGATTTTGCGACAGGCTTCGACTTCATAAATGGATGCTTATTGCTCTTCCCCATTCCATTAGCAAGTAACCATCGTGATCCTGACTGCTGCTGGGTTGCAGTCCCCCATAACTTCTTCTTCCCGGGATCAGTCTTGAGACCTGCAACATGAACTTCTGTGATCTTAAATTGCTGAATTCCTTCCTGTTCAGAAACTCTCTCTTCATCCTTCCTTTCTTTAATCTCATCCTCTTTTGTTGACTTGGTGACCTGCCCATCATCTTCATCATCCTTGTACCTTACTTCTGAAACCTTGCGGTATATTGTCGGTTTTGGGGGGACAAATACTCTCTCTACTTGAATAAGTGCAAGCATTGGAGAACCAACTGGCTCATAATCTCTTAGTGGATCGCGTAATTGGACCATGAGAGCTACTGTGAAGTTATTCCCAAGTAAGCCACACCTTCTACTCGAGCCCTTACCCCGCCTCCTCTCCCCTTTAGACCCATGGATCCAGTTCAAGGAGTTGGCATGATGAGCTGCAAGAATTTTGGAAGTTCTTTCACTAATTTGGTCATCATCATCGACGATGTCCCCAGAGTCCAACTTCATCCATTCACTCAGACTAAGTGACAGTCCCATTAAACCATCAGCATCATCATTACTGCTTTCTTTTATGTTAAGAAGTTGCAGCCCAGCAGCTCCATCTAAACCTAGGGACCCAGCAAGATCATTAATCCCCTTACCCTGGAGAGTTGAGATTTCTCCAATCGACCGTGCACTAATGTTTGAAGGTGCATCCTCATCTGACATTTCCGATTGTATTCTCAATCCCTCCATTGAGAGGGCTTCAATCTTATCAAGAGCCAAAGGAGCAAGATCTTCCAAAGACACGTATTCAGATCCCATCTCACTGCCTCCTGAGCTCCAGTTGGACGTACTAGACCTGGAATCATACACTCTTTCTTTGCCTCTCTTATGTCCAAAAGTTGCATTTTGTGGTACCTCAAAATCATGCTGCAACATGTGCTGCCTGCATCCAGGAAGAGATTATGATAATCGTAAGAGCTTTTCTATAAAGCGGCATTAGGGCACTGACATAGTAGATTTACCATACATGAAATTGCATTGATAATGTTCAGCACACGCAAATCTATGCTATTATCACTCACCAACTTATTTTCTACATAAAACTTCTGAAAATCTATATTAATAAATGGCTCAGCACTGTGCCACACACTCACAGCAAGCCTTTAGAACTACTAAAATCATAGTGTCATGCATGAAAGAATTTAAAGAGTTAAATAGTCAAATAAAAATCCTGATTAATAAACCTGTCAACTCCTTCCAGAGTAGGTAAAGCTTCCATTGCCACTTGCTGCATTGTCTTCCCGGTTATATCATCCAAAGGCATTAACTTATTGGCCTGCATAGAAAGCTTCTCAATCCCAACAGAAGCAAGACCCTGCAATATCTCCGTTACCTCAGAACCCATTTCTGCTGGGACCACGATAGGACTAGAAGCCTGCATGATCAAACTCCCACTGCTCTTGGCACCTCTAAAAATTGAAGGATTCATTGATCGCAAGAATCCTCCATTTTGTGTCTGAAGATAAGGCCCTAAACCTTCTCCAAGAGGGGGCAACTCTTGTGGCTCTTCAGGAGGAAGAATATGAATTGCACTCCCAAATCCACTGGAGCTGGCAGTTGGAGAAGCCTGAAAAGCCTTCTCATTCAAGCCCCATTCGAGCATGAGGGCTTCAGTCTCCAAGTCTTCCAAAATTTTGGCACTTGTTTTTGGAGATGGGAGTCCAAACTCAGCAGACTTATACGTCTCATTGCATCCAATTTCTACACTTTCACTTTTCCCATCACCTGCATCAAAATCAAATAAAGAGTAACCACTAGCTAGAGCTTCCTTCTCAAACTGCCTAAGAAGCTGCTCCCTTGGAGACTCTGGCTCACTTTCAGAACTCATGCCAAATGGGCTATGCTCAATCCCTAGCATATTCAAGAACTCACCGGCCACTGATTTAGTGACGTCATCTAGACTGAGAGACTTCCCCTTCTTCTTAGTCATTTTATAACTTGATTCAACTTCCAAAGCATCCTCACAATCTTCAGGAGAATCTAGCGCAGCAAGCTCTAAATCAGCCACGCTGTCTAGGGCCAACTCTAGCTCCTTCAAAAGCAATTCCTTGCTGCAGGAATCAGCATCATTGACATCATTGACTGGCTCAACCTTTTCAAGTAAACCATGAGTAACTTCAACAACATCATGAGACTCTGCCATGAAAACATCAGCTGTATCAGTGACAACCTCTTCAGATATCGCATGTTCTTTCTCAGAGAACTTTATACCAGACTCAGTAACAGAAACCTCATTCACTTCACACACACTCTCACCAATCTCTTTACTGTCACCATCCAAATCACTGGGAGCGAAATTGATGGGTTTAGGGTCATTGAGTTCTTCCTTATTCAGAACATTGTACTCTGACTTTTCTTCTTCTTCAAGTTTCTGATACAGCATATCCACTGAACTAGCAAGCTCTGACCTCGGTACAGGCAAAACCTCATGAAGATCTTTCACTTGGTCAGTTGACAGACTTGGAAGACTTCCAATATTTTGCATTGATTTCCTCCCACCATTTCTGTTAAAACTAGCAGCTGGCTTCAACTCATTCTGTTTTGATCTCAATATGTCGGGAATGCTCTGGTCATCTCCAGCGGTGGTGACATTGTCCCCAATAACTGAATATCCAAAACTAACATTTAAGGATGCTCCTTTAGCTTTTCCTGCTAATCTGAAGCTTGTAGTCCACTTTCCAGAACTCTTGTCCTCCTCCAGTTCTTCCAGTGTGAGAGGAAGCAACCTTGCGAGATCAACTCTGTGCTTACCAAAATCAAGCTCTGGGGCACCAAAATCCGCCACATAAAGCAGAAAATGCTTGGCTTCGTATTTTGCGGAGTGATGAGGCCCACTTCTACTACCATATACGGAACAAGTCTGCATCAGATTCTCGTCGAACTCAGCCATTCCTTGGAAAACCTTTGCTGGACGAGTCACCAAACCTCCATCCTTTTGCTTCCAATGCACACAAAGGCTAAGATCATCAAAACTAGCTGGGAGACCTTCAATTGTATGTACTTGGAGGGTGAAGCAACAGTTGAACCTGCGGTTCTTAACATGAGAGGAGGACTTCAGAGGCCTCCAGTTCCAGAAGGATTTCTTCTCTTTCTGTGATGGGTCATCATTCCCCTGCTTGGGTTTCGATTTTGGATTGGGCAATTGGCTTTTTCTGCTGCTGCTCAATCGAGATATTGAAGTTGCGGAGGGGGTTCTGTCCAAATAAAGTGCTTTGCTTATAGCTTCAATTTCATGTAATAGTTTCCCACTACCCGAGTCCCGATCAATCTTCTTCCCAGCTCGAGTTCTCAACGGCAACATCTTCTTTAGCAGTTCAAATTCTCGTAATCCATGTCTCCACACTCATACCTGTGGATAAAAAGAAACACAAAAATAAATTAAAATCATAAAGTCATTTGCTCCAAGTCCAAACATTTTGATACAATGAGAATCAAAACCACCCAAGAATGGAAAAAATCAAGGAACCTGGTCTAGTTTAGAAATAGGAGCTCTGAGCAGCAGGGGCACAATCTGACAAACAAGAACAACTTAAAAACAAACAATAGCACATAGCCAGGGCATCAACGGGAAACAACTTCAGTAAATCAGATATTATCAAACACAGGAAACCGACCTGGCACCAGAAATTAAAGCTAGTATTCCTTGCTCTTGCAATACTATATATCTACAATTCCCATTTATAATAGCAGCCTGATTAACATCAAGCCAGTTCAGCGCATAATCCTATCATATGAGTAACGCAAAAGATTCAAAATAAAAATAAGAATCTGGAATCACCAGGGGCACTAAACCCTAGCCTTCAGCACCCATAACTGCTAATTCAAAGCCAAAATAGGCAAAAGAGACCAACCGACCTGCAACCGAACAACCCTTTAGAGTCCTCGACGTTTCCTGCAAGTGAAGAAATCCTTCCAACTCCACAACCAGAATTGACTCCCGCAAGAATTTCTCGGCTGATCACGCAATTCCGCCGGCCAACAAAGATTCCTCGCAGACCACGAACTGTCCACGAAATCGACGACGAGCCGACGAGAATCAGGAATTTAACCCGACGAGTCGATCTTCTTAAGACAAGGAGAGGAGCGTCTGTTTGACAAATTTGGGAGAATATTCGGAGTATGTAACGTTTCGGACAATCGCCCGACAGTCGGAAATTTTTTGAAATCTGTTCGTTCCTCTCTCCTCTTGGGCCCGTGGGCCCACACCGAGCCCTTGCCGGCATTGGAAAATTCAAAACTTTTACAATTTGGGGAGTCCATTCAGGGATTATGTTTTCCCAAAAAAAAAACTGTTTTTTAGACAATATACAAATTGATTAACCAGAATTCATTAAAAATTTTGAATATTAAAAAAGATTAAAAATTCATATAAAAAGAAAGTTTCCTTTTTGAGCAAACCATCAAATTTGTAGTGACATCAATTTAACTCTCAAAATTTCAAAACCATCAATTCGATCCTCATTGATACGGTTTAATTCCGTCAGTCAATTTGGTTCAAGTATTATAACGCTGTTTACGGATGCTGAATAGTGACGACCACATTAACTTGCCCCATGTGCCACGTGACAATCAATAAGTGGATAAATTATATTTTATTTTTAACTTCAAATATTCATAACTTGCTATGTGACATGTGAACCCGTTGACGTAGTCATCACCGTTCATTTCACATTTGTAAACAGTATGATAACACCTGAACCACATTGACTAAACAAAAAGAACAGTGGGGACCAAATTAATGACTTTTAAATTTTAAAAATCAAATTGATGATTGGTTAAAAATTTAAGGAGTAATTTGATGATTTACTCTCTCCTTTTTAACTTGCATCCTCAATAACGTTAGTTTCTTCCAAAAACATTGATCTGCTCAACAAGATAATGCTCTATTCCATCCTTCTACACGGACCGATGTTATGTCGAGGCCAGTCCATGCTGACTGTCGAAGCATATTTTCATCGATGGACCATCGAAACATCATCATACTATAAAGTAGATCAGAGGTCGATGAAGGACAGGGTACATTATTTTATTCATCTTGGATGTAGGTAGATGATACTACAGCAGCACAGACAAATTCTAAGCAGGCTCTTTTACTGGTGTAATATTTTTTCTCCTGCAATCTTCAAGCAATCTCAAGAAAGGCAATTTGCCTGTGCTTGGTTCCATTGCAACTTTCCCCTGAAAGTAGATATGGCGCATTTCGGAACGGCTATGAGTACATAGGGGAACTGGTTAGTCTGGCTTAATCAATTGAATCGTCGCATTGAAGCTGAACATCTCATCTGGTTCGAATGTGGCTTCAAGATCTTCGTAGCTCTGCTGGACCTTCAGATTTTTGCTGACCTTTAAATCATTCTGCAGTGACAACATGCTGACAGTTCAGTTTCCAACGAGAAGATGACTAACAATGCAAAACATGTACGCCACTCACGAGAATCCGCGAATGATGGATGCATGAAAAGCTTCTCTTCAATTCCATCAGTTTAAAAATTACAAATTCAGAGCATTGAAGATTTTCAGATATCCCAAAGATAAAAACCATTAGAAATGATGCGAGTTGCAGACCATGGCAGTACAGGGAACATAACTGCAGGTCTTGAAGGGGAAAAAGATTTTACCTTCTGCACATATTCGGCTACGGTGGAGTTGATTACACTCTTGATCACTTGATTGTAAACTCTAGAGGGTCCGAGCACTTCTAGCAGGATGTCTCTCGGTATCTGCTCTAAGATGAAACAACTGCAGTAAAAATCCAAGATTCTAGCTATAACACCATAATAGAAGAAGCAAAGTTGGGTTCGTCTGATAATAATAGATTTGCTGCATGCTAGCTATTCTACAACCTTTTTCTTAGAACATGCAAGCAATTTGAGACCCTACAGAATATTGATGCTAATAGAAAAACTGGTGCAGAGGAACTCACATTTGGTGTTTTTCCTGGCAGTGTCCAACCAATTTTTGAAGGTGCCGCACCAGATCAGAAAGTAAAAAACCATCATTAAGAGTAAGACCAATTCTAAAGAATAAATAAGTGGAACTATATGAAGCCAGCAACAATTGAAAGAGTTCTCAATAACTCAAGTTGATTTCAAATTTCCAGCTAATAGTCTCCGGCAGTATTAATGCAATTTAGTTTAACGTGTTCTTCTCTTCGAAAGTCTATGACCGATGTAGCTAAGGCTGCCAAGATATTAACTATTGGAAAGTAGAAATACGCCTTTAAATCTTACCTCCCTTTACTCTTCGAAACCCGGGAATCGGCTGTGCAGCATCTACCATTTTGTCAAAAACACTGTCAAAAACTTCTCGAGTTTTGGCACCAGAGACTTCAATATTTATCTAGAAAGTTATAAACAGCTGTTTCAACTATAACAGCATCGGCATATTATAACCAATAGCCTCAAGATTTACTGGTACTATTCAAAACAATTGACAATCTTTGTATAATATGAAATTATTTTATTCTTAACCAACATTTTGAATGTGTAACATGTCCAGAAATTGGACTCGGTGTGCAATTCAGGCTAAATGCCATCACATTACCGTCCTGCTCCTATCCAAGGAAGTTAGTTAATGCACAGAACACTTGGGCTACTGAACAAGTGCAGTCAATGTTAAAAGACTTAATGATTAGTATCAACTGTCACTCAAATTCAGCTAAAATGCACTTCACATTTTAAAAATAATAATTTCAAACCTTTAGTTCTGCATTATCATTGCTATTTGTCGTAGAAACAGAAAAACCTTCAAACTGAGAAGAGGAAACCTCAGCTTCTTCAGTGCCTGATTCAATATGACATGGGTGATTAGAAGCTAAATCTCACAACTTCCTATGAAATTAGACTTCATTTTACATGGACTATCAGCAAGCTGCACCTGATGTTACAGCAGAAATGGGAGGAAGAAACTTCTGATGCAACCTGCAAAGACGGAGAAAATGTTGAAGATCCACAAGAAAAATTATGTACACAAAAAAATAACCAAAAATAGATTAGAGTTCCATATTCAGCATAATTATTTTGAAACATCAATCTGGAGCGAGATGAAATTTTCGACATTGCACAGAAGCTACCATGACAATCTAGTCAACTCTTCATGGGTCATAGGAAGTTCTAACACTATGGTAAATTCAGATTAGTCAAAGAGAAGGATGAATGATCAAGACATCATTGGAAGATTACACAAAGGAGAAATACCTCAAGCCTTGCTCTCTAGGATGTGGTGTTAAGTGAAAGGAGACGCATGTCCTTTGTGAAGAAACATTTGGAATATGGACATAGGTCGCTTGCATAAGATTTACAACCTGCAAAATTGACTTCTCAGTCCACAATCAAGTAGCACATACATCAAACAGAGACATACTATAAACTGGACAAGAATCTTCAGTCAATTAAGTTGTTTTCTTCTTCCACATACATTCTTATCCGAGCAGTTTTGATGGTCAAGAAAACAAAGGCAGAGGGACAGGCTTCAAAAAACCTTTGCCATTGCACAACAAAGTAATTCATTTGGGATATCATATGCCAAGTTTCAGCCCGAGAAAATCCAATTTCGCAAGCTTCAAACTATGACAAGCATCAAGTTTGAACACACTCTCGTTACGCCACTTACCAGACAACCTCGGGTGATTCACGAAAACTACAGCACACAACAGAAACTGAACAAAAACTTGAACAGACGACACAATTAATATCCCCCCCCCCCCCTTTCTCCCAGGCAAAACCTAACCCTTATTGCCTTCTCTGCCCATGACCCACGACAGAAAGAACGCAGCCTTGATTCTTTGAAGCCAGGGAACGCGGTATAACGGATGAGCTAAAACCCGGAAGACTAATGAAGCGGAAAACGACGAATTCGACAGCTTCCAGTCTGGTCATCGGTACCAAGGGGGTGAGCGCAGTGATTACCTTAGAATTGAGAGGAAGGAGAGGGCTCTTGACGGCTGCTTCCATTGTCACCGCCATCTTCAATTTACGTCCCCACTGCGATGGAGCTCAGTCTAAGCTGAGATGATAAAACGATAAGGCAAGCCAACGACTAGTTTGGTCCTCGACATTTGTTCTGTTCTGTTCGTTTCAGTCCGCAACTCTCATTTTTAGAATTTCGTAAATTTGTTATCCGAAAAATCAGAAAAATCTAATAATTCACATTCTTCATTTCAGTCAGCAACTTTCACTTTTAGAATTTCGCATGTTCCGATTAACGATTCCATAAATTTTCAAAATGTATCGATAAATCATATATTAAACACAAATTTTCATTGCCGAAAATTCCAAAGTTCTGTTATTACCAGTTTTTGGGTAATTTAACTTTTTCTAAAATATTTATAATACATATCATCATTTTTTTTTTTAAAGGACGGCTTAAGGTCCGTTTTGTCATTGAAATCGCCGGTTCCAGAAATGATTGTAGTTCCATCCGAGGAAGAACGGCCAGGAACCAACTCCTCTACAGTTCCGGTCTGGTTCAAGCCCCGATTCCGAATTTGTCCGCTTTTGGGCCGGATCGAAACTCGAACCGGCCCGTAGCCAACCCTGTCCCCGATCCTTTCCCGGAGTTTTCTTCCACTCTCTCCGACAACATTCTAAATAATTTTCCCTTCGCCCACGTATGGCAACCTCTGATGTGGAAGGCACTGCAAAATGATTCATGTACACGTTATGCTTCTCCGCATGGAGTAGAACATCTGCGAGGGTAAGTCCTGAGAATTGGTCGGTCAGAGAGTTTCGAGTCTCTTCCAGAGATAGAAGGCCCTTCTGATGATGGGATCAGCCGAGAATCCTTCTGCATACGCACTGATGGCGCCCAAGAGACCTGCAAACTTCTCACCGTTGTCCTGTAACAGAAATTTAAACCTAAATGTTTCAGCATACTTTCCAATTTCAACTAGGTAATTCTCTACGAGTTCTGCAATCTAACATCAAGTTGTTTAATTGAGATCACAGAACCGGAAACCAACCCCATAAGGGCCATCGACATCTTAGTTAGTCCTAGTTTCTCAGGCAGATCATGTTTTCCTATCAAAACTACAGAAAGCAAAGAGCTCTACGGTTATCCCCACCTCAGGTTTACCAAAGAGGAGATCTTTGGTATTGAATGGCACCATGTAGAAGGGGAGATCTGATCGTAGTAGTGCCTGTAAGCAGAAAAAATTTTGATACTTAATTAGCTCCTGATTAACAGATAAATGATCGCCAATCAGAGAGAGATTTTGTGCGCAAGAAGCAATTTGTATAGTTGTTAGATGGATGCGATCATGCAATCTTTGCTAAAATGACTATTTGTAAATACAGCGATGAATCATGACGTTACCAAGTTCTTGCTAAGGACAGCCTTATCAGCGTCAGTTATCAAAGCCTGCAACGATTTAAGAACGCAACATCTGTTAGTTTGGAATCATATACATACATCGACTGACACAAAATTAAAGAGATTAATTCCAAGAATAAGAGATTGCTACTCTATAGAATACATGCCTGAGCGGGCACCCTCAATTCAGGAAGGAACCGAGGGTGCCTTTCACTGGTTGAGATATCCACAACACACGGCAAGTTCCAGGGGCGAATTTCCCAGAAGAAAATGGACAGCTAGAGCCAAAGCACCACAATTGACAGCAGAAAATGTTCTCACTGTGTTGTGCGTTTGTTTTATTTAACCGGGCATTTTGTTTGTATCACATCTCCTGGAGTTACTCATCTTAATGCTTTTCATGCTTGATTAAATAAATGCTGAAAGAACACAAGCTAACCTGTCTAATCCGTTCCTCTTTGACTTGATCAATGGACTGCAACAAATTTTCTAATGAGCCTGCCATGGTAGCAACACCAACGAAGAGAGCAATATATCACGTATCTCCAGCAAATAAAAGACAAAAGGAGTAACACTTGACCTCTCAACAAGAATGACAAGCTTATGGTGCTACTTTTGTGTTACCAAGATATATTTACAAGCAAGTACTTTACTATGTTCAAGTAAAGGAACCTACCAAATTTTGTTATCAATCGCACAGCATTAACAGTCCCAATCCCATCAACTCCTGCAAATCATGTTTGCTGATATGTCAAGTGTTCGACTTGGAAAAAGAATTGTCAAACAATAACTGGAAAAGCTACAGCATGTTTATGTTTATCCACAAGCAAAAATATTTATCTGTTACACAGTAAAAAGGAAACAAAACAACATCCTCACCACAAATCGCAATATTTTTCACTCTGAAAATTTGATAATTTCATGAAAAAGCAACAAAGCTCGAAGACTTATTTACCTTTTACCTAATTAAATTCCAACTACAGAAAGCACAGTGCCTCTAAAATGATGGGGTGTGGCTTACTTTATCTTAGATAAGGGATGCGACAACAAGAAGGGCAATATGACCTGGAATATTATCGGACCGATCACCCACTAGGGCAATGACGTCAACAAACTGGGATGGCTTCAAGGTCCCATATTTTTCAGCAAAATCCTCCACTCCAAACGAAACCATCCTTCAGTAAATGAAATGAAGCAGATGAAAGGAAAGAAGTCATCATAGCATTCATGAAATATTCAATTGAGTCAACATAAAACAGAATATTGCTTTCAGCATTCATTACACTGAGCTTCATGGATAGTGGGGAAAAAATAACAAATGCAATTCGTTCTATACTTACTCAAAACCACGTGGAGCAATACGAAGAAGGCGAAGTGAAGGAGAAAGGATCTGGAAAAAGTCCTTGTCAGGAGACACAACTCTCACCTAGCAAATGAATAGAACCAAAAGAAAAAAAAAATAAGAAGAATACAAAAGAAACAAAAGAAGGCAAACATACTAGTTTAATCGTGTCTTATGGTTTAACATTCTCTAACCATTGACGTACTTGTTGGAAAGCAAAAAGATTTTCAAAATGCAGCAAATCAGTTTTACCCAGCTGCAAGAGTCAGTACCCGGTATCCTTCGTCAATACTCCTCACTGCCAAAGTTCCAATCACATCATCAGCTTCAACACCAGGCACCTGCCTTGAGGATTAACCATGATCAGCCAGTAATATACCCTCACAGTTGATACCTAGAAGCAATAAAAATTTGCCTATGCTTGCGCTGGTTTTATGAAAAAAAGAAAGCTGCACCAAGACATCTTAAGGTTACTTAACAATTTAACTAGAATTATGCCAAACCAAAAAATGCAAATCTCTAGCCACCGTGCATCCACCCAAATTCCAATATCAGGTTCTACTGGGAGACAATCACAATATTTATGAATTAAATAAGCAGAATAGGATTAAGTACTTAGTGTGTTACCTCAATTACTTTAATGGACATAGCCTTGATGGATGCTTTCAAGTATTGAAGTGCCTGGATAACGGTATCGGGTGTAGGGGGCCGATTGCTCTTATATGATGGGTACATAGTGTGCCGAAAATTTGAACCTTAAAAAAATATTTTAAAGAATGTTTCATTAACCATACCACTCATAGCAATGGGAGTAAGACCTTAAAAAGTATTGACGAATCTTAAAATATTCCTTCTGTCATGGCTTAATACAAAGCTGAAAGCTTCAGAAAGGGGAACATTACAAAAAATACAAGAAGCACATGCTCAACACACATACATAGGCTTGAAAAAAATAAGAGCACATCTTCATGCAATAAAGATAGTACTAAATCACCTACCAAAGAAGATAATTGGAAACACATTTCCTACCAGATGGAATGAAGAAGTGAAATGAAAACTGCTACGAGCAAGAATAACATGCACAATTACACGATAAATACCATGTCTAATTGACATTTGTTAAGCTTTGACACAATAGTTCCATAATTAACAGCAAAATTTTTCCATCAGAAGGAGAAAAGGTGCATCATCTGATAAAACAAGGATAACCACCAAAAGAATATACTCTTAAAGCGCGGCAAAGAAAAGAGAGAAAACTCTCAAAAACTCATCATGTTAAAGCTCTATTATTCGAGAGATTGTGACACTATGTGCCCATAACCCAAAAAAATGTAGCTCAGTTACACTTGAAATGATTGGACCTTACAAATTTACCAAGACCTCTCCCTTGCACAATCGATGCAAGATTGCAAGAAATGACAAAATCCCCTTCGCCGGGTCCAAACGAATCCCTACCATTCTTGGGCCGAGGTCCAAACAAGTTCCCACACATTCAAGTTTGTGGACAGTCAAGAAAAATTACTGATGATCCCCATGGTTGTTAGCCAGAACCGGCTCTCATGACATTTGTAACACCATGGTCCTATCACCGAAAAGTGATAGTTTAGGTACTCTCGAGACCACTTGGCCTTACAAATATACCCAAATCCTCCTCTTCCACACCTGATTTGGGATTGCAAGGCGTAACAATATTCAAAGTCAAGTATGAAAGAGTACATAAACTATCTGGACAAGGGGAATAATTTGATGCCTATGTTTCCAGAAAACCAAAGATTCTAGACTAAGGAGCAAACCCTTGCAAATGTACAAGGTAATTAAAGAAGGGGAGAGAATGATACGCTCCTACACCTCTCCTCCAATTCAACATAGCTAGTCGCATGGGCTTCAAGAAGACCACGGTTGGCTCCAACAGGAGATCTTTACTGGCAATAAAGCTAAAGCAATTTTTTCTTTGCCAAACAACCCTTACAAAGAATCTATGGGAATTATGGAGTAAGGAAGCAATTCAAAATTTGTCATTAGGAAAAACTTTCAAAAAAGAATAGTCATGGCAAAAGTGCCCAACTAGAAAACTCAGTTGAAAATAATAGTAAGAAGTATCCATGAAGAAGCACAAATTGGTGTGGCATAACAAAAACTAAAAACTAAACTTAGGCAAAAATGAGCCAAGTTTCTAACTTCCTAATTTCCTCATGCAAAATAAGACCAAAAATCATACCTTTTGCCATGAAACTTTCTTTGGTCGGATTACTAGTATGACCAAATGGAATTCCTGAAAAGAAAATGTTCTTATTAAGTTGTGCTCAAGGTCTCAACTTCACAAAGAAACTACCAAAGATGATATTTATTGATTGTACACATTGACATCTTTACAATTTGCTATATTTGCTTGGCAAATCATCCAGATATTCCGGGATTGTCTATCAATTTCCTATATAGCTGCTTTCATGAGCTTATAAATAAGCAAGTTATCTTAAGTATTCGCTTGAGTTTGCATCAATACTCTCGTGTGACTATAGCATACTTCTATCAATTTTAAACCTATCATTTAAATTTCTTCATGGTAAGGGAAAACCCGACTCGTCATGAGTTGTCCCCCTCCCCCTAGCACAAAAGAAAAATGTATAGCTCATAAACAGCTGTTGAGGACGATTT
Source organism: Lagerstroemia speciosa (assembly GCA_037672795.1). Taxonomy (NCBI): domain Eukaryota; kingdom Viridiplantae; phylum Streptophyta; class Magnoliopsida; order Myrtales; family Lythraceae; genus Lagerstroemia; species Lagerstroemia speciosa. The sequence continues at coordinate 8,664,530 of CM075289.1, read as the reverse complement.
AGCCATTGATGCAAATGATGAAAATGAAGTCAGAAGACTCAAGTTAACCTCCAGCCTCTAAATTCAAAGAAGAAAAAGCTCAAGACAATACCTCCAACTTCATTGCAAGAAGCCTCAAGTCAATCGTTATTCTTTAACTTCTAAAACGTCATGATTTTTCTATTATCAATGGGCCAAGAAGCCAGGCATCATAGTCAAACTCATTAAATTCTTGACATTTGAACACAGGAGCACAAAATGTGCATTTCATGGTGCTACATGATCATATTGAGGGGGAGTGTCAAAGATAATACTGTATCATATTAAAACAAAGAAATATTTGAGAATAAGATTGACTATTAATTAAATTAGCTGATATCTTTAAATTTGCAATACTTGATTGAGATCCAGATATTTTGTGATTATCTGACATTATCAGCTTCCTATTTAACAGATTTCCTGAGCGTACAGGTGAGTTCTCATATATTCCCTTGACTTGCATTGCATATCAATATTCTCATGGTTCTGATCTTGTGACTACCCATGTGCTTCTATATCCAACTATTCACCCATTATTTTAGATTTCTTAACTCCCCTCTTCTCATATTATTTTAAATTTTTCCATCGTATCAGAACCTAACAAATTGGTATGAGAGTAAGTTGATTCGAATCAGTCCAATACAACTATCAATTAAAGTATCATTTCTTCAAATGTGTGCATCAATCATGTGGTTTCGCCTCCATTAAATGGAAAATAAAAATGAAACACTTGTATAAGAGTTAGATAAAAACTACTTTCACTTATTACCGTGAATTCCAATAGTGGGATAGTTGCTTGGCAGGTCAAGCACAAAAATCATGAATCTAAATTGTTATTTAGCTGCAACTCAATGTTTATTTCGCGGGGAAGTATTAGAGATACTGTGTTAGTTAACTAGGAAATCTAATATCTAGAATTAAGATTGTATCAATTAGATGTGTTAGTTAATATCTTTGGATTTTCTAATTTCAATTTGATATTATTTTTATATTTGTAGTTTATATGTTTCCTAAATTAATCAATTCTTTAAGCATATAATAAGTTGCTATTTCTAAATAGCCCATTTAGGGGAAAAAAAGCAAATAAATAAGTTGCTAGTTTATGTAATTCCTTGAGTTGCTTAACCTAGTAAACTATGTGGCTTTGGGTTATGGCGCATCATATTTTTCTCTATATTTTTGCCTACATCTCTTGTTTTGTATTATTTTAAATTTCTTCACAAATTAACCTACCCAAACAGAGGTCAAAAACTCACAGGGTTCACTACTTCATTAATTTATCAGAACCAGCATTCAATTAGACATAAGTCAGTTAAATGTTCAATAAGAATTGACCATATGCCGTTGACACGGTAATTTGAGGTGACAAAGCATATCATCTATGCATATAAACTCCAAAATTTTCAAGTTAAAGAGTATCTTTTATATTTTTTTTCCTTGAATAGTAAGAGATCAATAAAGTAACAAATCAATGGATAGAAATAGAAAGTAAACACCAGAAGCAGCCATAGGTCCGTGATGGAAAGATAGTGCAAAATTGTCCTACTCAAAAGCGACATCTCCCAGTAAGATATGATATGCATGGAGCAAATAAAGAAACCAAAGTACCTAAGACCAAGCTTTTGAAGTATGATGAATCAAGAAAAGAAGAGACTAAAATCTTACACCATCTTGATCAAATACTTTATCCACAACCTATTTTCTAATGAAATGCCCAACAATCAACATCTATAGCTATTTTAGATAAAGAATCAAGAAGCAACATCATAAATCATTAACAGGAGAGACCTTACCATCAAGCCTTCTTACCACCACAACACAGTTCAATATAATACATCAATGCATGCTTGAGAAAGTAACTGAAAGCTTGGAGCAATCCTTACCATCATGGTCAAACACAACCTGCAGGAGAATAATTGCCCTTATATAAGCATTTCAAACTTTAGTACAAATCAGCTTACATATTAACATGGAGAAAAATAAAGGCGCTTGGCAAGATCATCCTTTACATCACTAAGCAAGAAAGATGAGTTCAATTCGACTTGATAGGAAATGTACAGCAATAATTCTGAAGTAGAGGAAAAAGAAACAAGGTTGTTCTAACACTTAAAAAGGAAAGGGCATGTGGTGAAAGAATGCTGATCCATGAAAGCCCCAAAAGGTGATCCACACAACCACCTCCCCCATCACCAGAGAGAGAGGGAAAGGAGTTCTCTCCCCCTATGTGAAGGTTTCTCATTCAACTTCCATTATTGCCATAATACAGGCTCACCCCTCACTCAAAATGTCTAGAGAGAGAAACTCAATAACTAACTTGGCATAATTACTCTTATGTTATGAAATTTTGCTGAAATAATTAAAATCATTAATAAAATGTTCAATGAGTAGGAACCATTTCAGCATATCAAATATACATATTCAACTCAAATAGAGATGAAGATTTACCGCCACATGTGAAGGAAGAAATTCAAGAACATATAAGATCTGCAAGGGCAAAAAAGACTGGATAAGCATCTACAAGTGAAAAAGAACACAGTAGAGATTTATATACACTTCATTTTCTTTTTTTGATAAGTAAAGATAAAATGATTTAAGAAAAGAAGAAAACATACACACAAAAATACTACCTGACCAAACTAAAGCTAGACAGACAAGGATAGCCTACGAAAACATGTAAGTTTGTGCAGTAAGGCATCATTTTAGACTTCATTACAATAAGTAAACACTAATTACAAATATTTTCACCAGTACTCAATTACCAGTTTCACCTTTGAGCCTCTCAATAAGTAAACACTAATGACAAATAATATTAATAGAACTATGTGAAATTTGAAGTGATGAAACAAACAGATGTTGGTCTAAGTCAGTATCTTGATCTTATCACAAGAAATTCAACTCTTTCTATCTAATTCTTCAATATCAGATACCAGTGTTGACATTTCAGGACTCTTGACACTTACATGGGATAACGCTGTGGATATTGTCAGAACCCAGTCGCCATTACCATCAGCATGTGATAAATGACCATGATGCAACTTTGCTGAATGCGGGCAAAAAATGACAGTAAATTCAAAAGACAGAGAGATTAGCACAATTTAATTTGCTATGAAGAAAGACAGCTAAAGAAAAATACACACTGCACACAATCCTACGGTGCACTTTTCAAAAAAAAGAATAATAGTTTATATACATTAACATGCTATTGTAATTCGTTAAATAAAAAACATACCCAAAAGCTTGTAGTAAGCTCTATATATGACTGATGTGCCATCAATTAGCATTACCCTCCCATTTGATGATTCAGCATTTACTTCTTTTTCTGCACTTTTTGCTGTATCAAGCAGAGCAACTTCTTGTACTGCTTGTATACTTTCAGAAGTTATCACCAATCTATTATGAGAGGTTGAATGAAATCCAGGAAATGCTGAAGTGGATGATGCACAGAACTTCTGGAGAAAAGGAAATTGCATAATGAAGAAGTTATTGACCTGGAGACGGAAGAAATTACAAAAAATCTCCCCAGGATACAATATCATTTCAATGATTGACTCCATCTTTGATATGTCTAAATAAATGCTCATTTTTAAAGTTCATTAGCCTTGTTAATCTTCCCCAGAAATTCCAATCCATCTCATGATTCTTTCAACCTCAACTATAATCCATGTAGAATGAGCCCTGCATTCATCAGTTGGCAGAGAGACTGATTGGTGAGTTCCACTATAACGTGCATGGACTGAGTAAATGATTTAAGCACCATTTAGCTCTAATGGGAACTTACAGACCCATTAAAGATGATGATTTTCATAACAGACTGAACCAATAACTAAACTAATGATATCAGGAAATGAGAGTCTATAACGTCCCTGGGAAGATGAAATACTTGGAAACCGTGACTACTCAATGGTTAGCATAAATTTTTTGGAACCTAAGGAAACAAGACAGCCAGTGAAATAAATCTCAGATTTTTTTCTTTTTCTGGGAAAAAATGAATCTCAGGCAGGTACCCAATCAAGTTCTCTAGCGGGCAATTACCTTGCCGGATACAGATAATGGTGGGAAACCCAAGTTTTGTTTTCCGATACTGCAACTCCCAAATGCTTGCGTCATAGAGAAGCACGGTCTGAGGCAGTTAAAACTCCTCAAGAGGGAATTCATGCGACCAAAGAGATTCGTCTGCACATAGTACGCCATATAGTCATTGAAATATCGATACTGAAAACAGAAGTACAAGAGGGACTGCGGAGTACAATGACCTGCAATTAAGAACAACTTCAGGTTACCGAGATGATAAGCGATTCATACCAATCAGTACAAGAGCAAAACCTATCTTCAACCGTAGCGAAACGCCCGCACTTTTTAGGACATGGACTCTCTATCGACCTCTAACATCTGTCCGTATCTCATGCTCGGTGACCCTAAGTCAAAATATTGAGGAAAAAAACAAAGGTGCTAAGACTCAACAGACAACGAACAGTACTCCATCAATTGATCGAACCTACAAATCATACTGTGTTTAAACCGTTGCCCGACCAGTTCTGTAACAAAAGGAGGGATGAAGAACAAGAATTCGCGCAGACAGAACAAAAGAGACGGAGACAGAGGGGCGTACTGAGGTTGAAACATCAGAAAGAATTGGAGGCGGTTTTGGGTTTTGGAGGGATTTCAGGAGAGTTTTGCCGCCATTAATGTGTGCATGCTTCGCTGCTTTCAGTTACAGCGCCTGACTCTACCGTCGTTTTGACCTTTTTGTTTAGGCTGGTTAGCTGACCGCGCGGGCCAGCTCGCTGGCTCGTGATGAGAACAGACGGCCCAAATAAGTGAGACTGGCCGAAGCGGCCCGTCAGAAGAACCAACCCAGGGGCATTGTGGTCAGTGAACATATAAAATAAAACAAAACAAAACAAACGCCGTTTCTTGTCTTCCAAATTTTCATGTGACAGCGGCAGCCTATGACCTATTCTTCAATTTCAAATCCCGGCTCATTCATATTCCAGCTTCGGCGAACTATAGTATCAAAGAATAAAAGTTATACAGTGTAAAGAAAGGAAAACAATTCCTTAGTGAGTTCCTAGTGGCGTAAGAGCTAGTATTGAATCTTCAGTTTAAAGTTAACGGAGTAAGACTAGGTTCAAGTTTAATCGAGAGACAAATATTCTAAAGGAGATGATCCACCGGTCACATCTTCTTCCCCGCCTCATTTATGGGGAAGACCGTGCCTCTGTCGGCCGCATTCAATCCTAAATATTTCAATACCGGGCACAGGCATCTTGCATTCAGGCCTCCGTTTGACTGTTGCTCGGGTATGAAAGTAGTCATTAGTTTCAGTGGATCGCATATGCAAAGATTTTGTCCAAGATCGATCAAATGGATTAGTTAATACCTTTAACAATAAAAATGACATCTTTCACATTAGTTCTGGATTTTCTTTGCCCCTCCAATTTGGCCTATCCAGTTGAAAACTTGAAATGAATGCGAGAAGATAAGCTCCGGTGGAGGTTAGGAAAATTGTTTCGGGCTAAATAATATGTGATGGATCCAAACCAACTCGAGTGACGTCAGTCCAAGTCACAAAGTTTTATTCATCCATCTTCTATGTTTGTCAACCTCATCTGTCTCATCTGGGAAGCACCAAAATGCAAATAAAACCTGGTGATTGTTCAAGAACAATGTTCTAAAACTTCTGATCTAACAAGAAAAATTGAAGTGCATTGTCTCTTTTCATCTGTCTCCTTGCTGTATTCGAGCTGCTATCTTAGTCGTCTGATATGCACACTCTTTCTCCAAGCAGATCAATCCAAGTCCATAGACTGCTGATGCCTTGCGCGGATAAGTACTTTATGTAAACGAGAATGTCGCTAGTTGTTTGCTCTGTGACATATCTTTGAATGACACATCAAAGTCATGATGTCGTAGCGTCTCTAACAAAGGCATGAGCACAAAGAAAACCAAAGTCAGGGAAACGTGAAGAAAACTGCATTTTGTCAGTAATTTAATGGACCTAATCCTGTGATTGACATGGACTGCTGGTGCTTACTTGTCATAGGCGGAAAGGCACGAAAGAGTCATGTCACTTCTGTCCCAAGAACCGCGACCAACGAACCATGCCGTTGTCGTCCGGCATACTAACAGGCACTCTCCTCCTCAATCATGAGGTTATGTAAACAGCATACACAAGAAGCTGCGGTATCTAGTAACTACAGTTGCTATCAATAAATGATTTGACAGCTGCCCAGAGGAGCTCACACTTTAGCATTCCAATTTACCAGGAGAATGGAGAGGTTTGTGAACCTCTTGTCCTATCACAGGACATGGATTACTTTTGATTGATATAGGTTAGCAATCTTGCTTCTGTCGCTTGAAGCAAGTCTTCGCCTGTTTAAAGGAGAAATAATCAGGTCCCCGGGCGTCCACCCTCCAGGTTACCTTTCACGGCTGGACCCGTGCTCAATTTAATTGGTATCAATTCACTGGAAGTTCTTCATGCAGTTTCAAGATCCAAAACCACATTCCATGGTGAATCATGCCTATTTTGAGGAGAAAGGTTCTGCACTATGAATTCCCTTTTGTGATGGGAACAATGTGCCGGTGGCTGCAGATATGCAAACAACTTCCATGACCTAGCATGTTCATGCCACGGACAAATCAACCTCAGCCCTTCCGGTCTCATCAGGAAAAGATATATCAGGCACAGTTTCCTGTTCCTACAGTCTATCTACAATACACCTACACCCACATCTCACAGAATCCTTTGTTTGGAGCAACAAATTGAATCCTTTTTGTAAAACTCTTGTCCGCGGAACAATTGATGCATCCAAACAGTTGAAATCTAATCCTTTCACAGAACTCTTATTTGCTGCAAAATTGAAGCATGAAAAACTCGAATTTCATGTAAAAAAAATATCATCTTTTAAAAGAGGATGAGAGACCGATGTCTAGTTTCAGATAGAATGAGATGTGAGAGCAATCTGAATGCGTAAGCCTCTGGATAAGAAGAGACAAGCGCCAGAATCTCAGCTCGCCTCTTTGTCGGCAACGTAAAGCGCTGAACACGCTATCGATATGAGCGCACCAGTGACTCTAAGTTGTTGCCCTAATCGACCCGCTCAATGTCTCATTCTCATCCCGATCAATCAATCATCAGAAAAACCATCTAATGAGACGTTAAAAGAATGCAAGATTCGAAATCGCAACCAGAAGGCTCAGCGACTGTTGATTGAGAGTAGCATCAGAGCATTTCAGAGTTTGATGGTATTTCTAGCCGGTCATCACTGCCTCCGAGATTTGAACTTCTTTCAGGATTAGAGTAAAAACGATTTCAAAAACAGTGTACTGAAATTGCAGGAAAAGTCGTAAGCAAATTGAAAGAAGAACAAGAAAGGCGATGGCCTCAGAAAGCTAGAGATGATGATTGCATCGATCAGAGAAAGCTCTCAGATGGTACGGACAATTTCTCGCATCACAGGCCATCCCCGATCAAAACTTCAGAACACGGAAAGAACTCGAGGATGGCGAACACCATGGAATCCATCGAACTGAAGATCCAGTGGGCTGTCGAAGGAGGACTTACCGCCCGAACCTTCGAAGAGCAAACGGCAGGGCGAGGAAGCAATTGAAACCCACCCAATCAGGACTATATATAGAGCTGAAGAAAGAACCTCTCGAGCGAACCCTAGCTAACGCGGAATGAGCTGCATTGACCAAAATATCCTTCACTTCTTTAAATCTCCATGTGGAGTCAAACGTCATTACACTAGTAGCCAATCTTCGCCGATCTACCTCGTATCCCAGTCCAGTCGTGGTTAAAGGCCCGGCCCGGCCCGTCAGGATAAGATCCAAAATTGCCCGCCACGAAAGTACGATATCTACATTTTCAATTTCATTACAGTGTTTTTTTATAATTATTTCATTAATGTGTTAATTATTATTATTATTTGGATGTTTTGAATTTTAATTATTTTTTCCTCTTAGCGGGCTATTTGGGCCAGAAAACAATGGACCCAACACGACTTGATATCATGTAATGGACACCAGGGATCTTCTTCCTCCACAGACAAAAGCCCGTTGTCTACCAAAGAACGAGCAAATTACACTGAGTCGATTGAGACGATTCAGCAAATTTTTCACTTAAAAATTCTTCGGTTCAACTTTTTGTAAATGGTGAAAATTAACTCGGGATAAATTTTACACGTTAGTATGCTGACTCAGCTCGAACTGAAACAATTAAAACTCGTTAAACTTCAGAATGCTAATGGTCCACGGGGAGGGTAGGAGATCGACATCCTTTGCCCACTTTACCAGACTCGTTCCCTACCTAAGACAATAATTTGCACTCTTTCACGTGTCACCCAATGATCAAACTATTGTTGCAATAAAGCATCACGTTACTGTAAGTTGTATGGCTGTGTTCCCGTGTAAAATTTTAATTCCGAGCAATAAAAGAGCAGCTTATAAGAAATTGCACGCAAGGTAATGGACTGTTTGGATGTGCACAATTCGCACAATAGGAATGCTGCCATGTATTTTTGATCCAGTTAGAACTCGAGGGATCATTGCACGCTCATTTTTTCGAAGATGGTACCCTGCATTTATTTAACTATTTTTTCAATCTGTCTTACGGTGAATATGATTATCGTCTTTCATGATAATATTATTATTATGAAGAATATCTACCGATCTTATGTTACATGACGGGAAATTTAAATGCAATATTGGAGCGAAAATTTTACGTTTTTGGTAATTAATTTTTTTCATTTAAATAATGGCGAAGATCTATTGATTTAAAAGGATACGGGTGGGGTGGGATTTTCGTAATTAATTAATGAATATAGGGTCCACATGGGGCCCAGGCAGCCGGGCTTGGGAGATTTTCTAAGATCTCCTGGGAGGTTTTCTAATATCTCATTCCTTGTGAGCATTTTCTTATAAATTGAAATTTTATAACTTTTAAATTTATCAGATTCGCCTAATTTATCTGGCACATATAATTTACGGACTATTATGTATGTCTTGAGAGTGAGGTATTACAACCCCTGCTAATCGGATTTGAAAGACACTCGAATGTTTCGGTTATTAAAAAAAATTGGACAAAGACGAAAGAGAACATGGCAACAAATATTTTCTCCGGCCAAAACCGAAGATATAAGATCAGGCGGCCGGGGTGGATTGGTCTTTTCACAAAAGGGTCTTCTTCGTAAATTCCTCCGCATCGCTAATCCCCCACAAGAAACTCTTGGGTGGAGCGGTGGTACCACGTGGCAGCCCCACCCCTATCCTCCTCCATATAAACTCCCACTCAACTCTGCCACTCCCTCTCTCCCCTCAGCCCATGCCCATGTGACTGTCGCAGTCTTCTAGAGAGAGAGAGAGAGCTCCATTTGACTTCACAAACCTGGATTCTAGGGAGAGGGGGATGGTGGACGGGAATATCACGGCGAAGGCGGCGGTGTGCTTGGAGAGCGTCGCGGAGAGTAGGGAGGCGGCGGAGAGCGTCATCATCTTCATCGGAGACGAGCAGCCACAGCAGAACTGGTACGAAGGAGGTGGAGGAGAAGAAGGTGAGGGTTGTTCAACGACGGCCGGCAAGAGTAATAAGAAGAAGGCCAGGGTGGCAGAGTGTCGGATATGCCAGGAAGAAGGCGAGGTGACCAGCATGGAGAGCCCCTGTGCCTGTAACGGCACTATCAAGGTATCTCTGCTGTTTTGATCTCCTCGAAAATTTTACGTTTTCTGAGCTCCTCAGTTCCAGCCGTTCGGCTCTTTCAAGTGTTTTTATTCAATTTTGCGTGATCGGATCATTTCAGAAGAAGCATCGCATCTCCCAGCTGGTTTACATTTTTAGTTGCTCAATTCCTCCAAGAAAGCAAGCATGGCGAGCCAATGGCTTGAATTTCTTGGAAGAAAATCTGTAATGTAGTGGGAAGGATTGAGATAGCACGACAGTGCAACAACGAAGAGGGACTAATTGATCTAAATATACAAGTGCGGGGACGAATCGGGGAATATAATATACGGAAGCTTCTCCATCTTGTGCACTCCAAAAAAGTAAAGAAAGTCCGACTTCATTTGAATTTCGACTGACATTTCTTAAAATGGAGTAATCTTTCAAACTCCGATCATTTTCTTGATTTTGGTCATCTTATCGGGCCAAGGCTTTTGGACTTTGATTGACGCTTCAGTTTTAAAGCAGGGCAGTTGATTGTTGGATAAGTTCATTGAAAATTGTTGCAAAAAAGCCTTTTTTTTAAACTTGTCAAGCTCTGAGACAGTAATTAGTAATTACCCAATTTTTTATAGTATCGATATCTGGTTATATTTGCTGAATATGCTAATGCAAATTTAACTTTAATAATAAAATATGATCAAGTTCACATTTTTCAACTGTTTTCTGTAATTCTTTTTCTTTATTGTTTTGTTTGAAATCTTGAATGGTTAATTTATCATGTTAGTCTTGAGGCAAAAGAAGAAACTTTTTCCTTGAAACGAAATTCTGCTATCAAAGTTTAAAAAAAAAATGCAAAATGAAATTCTGCAATTACATTTTGATTTTCTTCTCACAGATTTCTTAGACGGTCATCGGGTGCCTCGAAGCTCCCCATTCCTAGGTGTAGGGGTTCTCTTTATCTTTTTTGGCTGAATCAAGGATAGGACTTGGGAGTTCAAGGCTTTTAGTTTTAATAGAGCGGTCCCTTTTAAGCGAGGTGGGTTCTCTTGGAAGTTGCACCATTTTCTCGGTTCTTTTACGGGATTGATTTTTCCAGTGGAGGCATCAGCATTTATTAGTCTCTTTGACTGGAGTGTTCTTGATAACACGCACTCTCTCCCCCGCACGGCCCGCACTCCTCCAAACCCCCCCCCCCCCCCCCCCCCCCCACACACACACACACCTGCTCACTTGATTACTGTCGAGGAAGAAATGAAATAGAGTTTAGATTAAAAAACAGTTGCTTTGTTGATATAGATTACGATTCATAAAGTAGCGTTAGCACAAAGCAGATCTGGAGTCCGTACATCCTGTTTTCTGTCGTTTTCAGCATTGGTAAGATGTGCCTATGATTGGGTTTCATAGTGTCCTTGTATTCAATATGTACCAATAGCACATCTAACACACACGTGCTTAACCAGGATCTATGACAAGCATGAAAGACATAAACCTACATGCGATTAAGACCCATCTTCAACTAAATCCTTGTATGTTATAGGCATTATAATTTTATTCTACTTTGACAGACTGCCGTAAAAATGATCAATTGTACTTTTTCATCCTCTAGGAAACGATAACTTGCTTCATCTTCGTTACTTCCCCTTCCTTGCTTCCTGGTTCCTGCTTTGGTCATCATTGCCAGTCACAAGCATCCTCAATCCTATATGTACCACCTCTATCGGTTTCTCACACATCTTCATAAACTCATCTCAGATGATCATTACTTCATTTACAAACACGATGTCTATACCTCTGTATCTCCATCCTGGAAATTTCAGAAATGATATGGTCTAAAACACTATGTCTTATGCAAATGATAGTCATGCCATCACAATGATGAGATCTAATGGGTATTTATCTTTGGGTTCTGGTGATCAGGATTTCAGCATGCTGGTAAACCATACTAAAATTTTCAAGTCTTGCCTTAAATTAGTTTAAGCTTTTTACTTCTGTACATTGTCATCAAAGTGATGTCTATCAGAGCAAAGAAATCATCAATTCATATGTCTAGTTATCTAAGCTTTATACTTTCTAAATGGAATTGGTTTTTAGTTGAGTGTTTTACTTTAATGTTAATATATGTCTTCCTAAATGATCCAACAGTTTGCCCATAGGAAGTGCATTCAGAGATGGTGCAACAAAAAAAGAGATATTAACTGTGAAATCTGCAACCAGGTAGGACCCTTTTATTAGCTTAAAACTCATTCTTTTCTGACTCTATGTGTGCAAAGGATCGACCTAACAACTCGCATTATGTTGGTGACATTCATGTAATAGGTCTTTTCACCAAATTACACTGTGCCGGCTGTCACAATCAGCCCCGACCTTTTGGCCATTGATGTCGGGTTAGTTCGACAGTTTCAACAGCTGTTTATGTGATTATTGAACATGCATTAGATGCAGTTGCAATTTGTGAATGTGTCATGAAAACAAAATTTTTATGTATTTTCATGAATTCCATTTCCAGATAAACTTTGAAAGCTCTGAACCGGTTTGTTAAGTCATGTTGATCACTTTGTTAAATGCTTATACCACTCAACGGTCCATCCCTCTGTCTATTAGTGGATTGGATTTCCAGGGGTGCTGGGGTGAACTTAAGCTCATATGCGAAACAAAAATGAACAAAAGCTTTGCAGAATCTTTGCTTCAGCTGTTAAGTGACTCTATGACTTACTGCCAGTTGAACAAGTAGCTTCCCGAGTTTTACATAAAAACTTTCCTTTCTGATTCAGGCAAGCATGGGACCGTAATATAAATCTCCGGGATTCTCATCTACTGGCACTAGCTGCTGCTGAGCATCAGTTACTGCAATCTGACTACGAGGACTATGCCATTGAGAGTAGTGGTAGCATTGCCTGCCTTCGCTACATTGCTTTTATTGTAAGCGACGATGTGCAATTACTCTTCAATTTCCTGGAGTCTCCCTTGTCCTATTGAGCATTAATGCGGGCCTCTGGATTTTGCAGCTGCTGATAATTTTACTTATTCGCCAAGCTCTACTCATTGCCCAAGATACTGGTCTTGTGCAAGGGTCATCAAAATTATTTAACGTAAGTCTGCTTTCCGAGAAGTGGAAGCTCGTATTTCCGTGATAACTTGTTACACTAAAAGCTACTCAGAACTGTTAAGAGAGCTACAATTGCATATTGAGCCTGCATGTTCGGACCATCAAATGAAAAGTTATTAGTAAGCGTAATTTGAAGCTATGTATTCTCCTCTCTGGAGTAAGAGAAAAATCAGTGTGTTGGTTTCTTTCGAACACTTAACACCATCTTGTTAACTCAGATTATTTATAGGAAGTTATTGGCCATATTTTTTATTGTCATCTCTCTCTTTATGCCTTGATTGAATTAAGGAGTCTTGCGCTTTCTAACAGAGTGAATGTTGAATCTGTGATGATCAGTTTCAGGTTTCAGTTCTTCAATTTGCTGGTTTCCTCTTGCCATGCTATGTGATGGCCCGATCATGGTATATGCAAAGTCAAAGGTGGCAGGTATCAACTTACCGTAACTGCAAAATTTCATTCAAAAATCATAGATAGACAGAATGAATGAACTAGCCCGTTTCAACTTGCCTTCAAGAGAAAAATTCCGAAGTTTCTTAAAATTGTGGAGATCTATCTAGGCCTTTTCTGCTCACATTTCACAAGCGCTTTATTTGGGCACTTGGTTTCTGAAGGTGCTCAAAACCGACTGTTTCAGAGTCTATCATAGCAGAAAGAGCAATTTGTGATTAAATTCTTACTATTGATCTCATTAGCTGTTTCTTTTTTTTTTTTTTTGGCGCACAAAACCAGATGGACCCGTATCTGGTAGACATGATACATGACCTTTTTAATTTATTTTCACTCCTGCTCGGTTCTGTTCATGTCAGATACCTTGAATGTAGCAGTTTACTCCGAAAAGACAGCACTTGATTGCTGGCCTGGATCTTGATTTTCCTTGCTCGTCTCTGGCTTATCTCTCTCAGGTTTAATGAGGTGAGAATGAGAAACATATCCAATGCACTGGGGACCAACCTTGCACGTTTCCGAGCTAAGTGATGCTTCTGGAAGGGAAGCTCCTTTGCTCCGTATGTCTGTTTTCTTCTGTAAGAAAGTATTTGAAGCTTCTTAACGCTTGCTCAGAATTGTTCTAGTTGGAACATGGAGATAGATGGAGTGGGAGATGATCAACAAGCTGCAAATGGGAGTGGTAAATGTCAATGTCACTATTGGATGTAAATGCTGATTCAAATGTAAGGAGGATCTTGCCCACAGCCAAATTCGGATCTTAATCCATTAATATATAGAAAAAGTGATGTTAGATAGTCTCGTTTTTAAACTCTCAAAAATATTATTGATAAATATATTTTTAATTAATAAAAAAGTTAATGGGATGAAATGGTAAAATCATACATATAATTATAACTACTAATAACTATTGTCTTATTTTTTATTTTTAATTATGTATTTTATTTATTTATTTATTATACCCACTTTAAAGATTAATAGTTTATAAAAAATCAATTATCAAAAATAAAATTTCGTAATGAACTATAAAATGGTAAAAAGACCGCTTAGGTTGTCCGTGAGAGAAAGCGCGTGGGTCCCAGTGCTGCTTGGGAGCTCCTGGACTTCTAGGCGCACGGTCGCGGGGAGCCCTGTGGGGGCCGCTGCATCCCCTGCTCTCTCTTTGACAGGCCAGCCCGAGCCAACTACTCACACCCGCTACTGAAGTACACCGCCCGTTCAGAGGCCGCCACGTGTGTGCCTGCCCCGGATTGGTTACTAGATGGAGCGAGTAGTTGCGCGAGTAGAATCAAAAGATGTGGGCCTAATGTCGGCTTCAGTGAGGGTCCCAGAGCCGCCCACCTGGAGTCGGCAGCGCCTCCTCCGATCCTATGACCACGATTTCCGGCCTTAAAGTGAAACCTATGTTCCACTTTTCCTTTAACTCGTCAAAATTTTAAAAAATTTTAAATCATTATTTTTTGATAATGATGAATTTACAATCTCTAGACCCTGTCTATCCATTATTAGATTACCTTCCAAACTAACTGAAAAAAAAAAAGAGTAAACCATCAAAATGGTCCTCAAAGTTTTGACGAGCCATCAATTTGGTCCTCAAAGTTTACAATCCATCAATTTGGTCCTCACTATTCACTTCCGTCCATCAGTTTGGTCCAGACGTTAAACTGTTGTGACGTAAATCCACGTGGCATCCAGTTGGCAGCTGACATGTACTAATGAGGTCAAATTTTATTCTGAAAATATTTAAAAATACCGAAAAAAGAAAAAGACATCGTTTAGAACATTTTGGTGTCCTTTTTCATATTATAACGACACTATTTAGTTGCCTTCTGGATTCTTTCAACCTCTTTTTCCTACTGTTGAGATGCAATACTGCTAACACATGTACTCGCAATCCTCCAAAATGGTATCGTTAGAATATGAAAGAGGCACAAAAATACTCTAAACAGTGTTGTTTCTTTTTTTGGTATTTTTAAATATTTTCAAAATAAAATTTGACTCTATTAGTACATGTCAGCTGCCAACTCGGTGCCACGTGAATTTCCGTCACAGCAATTTAACGTCTGGACCAAATTGATGGACGGAAGTAAATAGTGAGGACCAAATTGATGAGTTGTAAATTTTGGGGATCAAATTGATGGCTCGTCAAAACTTTGAGGATCATTTTGATGGTTTACTCAAAAAAAAAACAAGAAACCCCCAAACCAAACCATAAAGGATGGTGGAACAATACCAAGAGGGGTTGGGCCGAGTGGTAAGCAGCTCGGTGCCGCTTAAGGAGGTCTCAGGTTCGAGACCTCACGTACGCAGACACCCCTCTTGGGAGCCTCACCCGCCATTGCCAGGCGTGCGACCCGGGGCGACCAACGGATTAGTCAAGTATGGTTGGCTGAAAGATGCCATCTCACCGCTGGTGGGGCCTGCTTGGATACCGTGGCTGGCGACCAAAAAAAAAAAAAAAAAAAAAAAAAAAGGATGGTGGAACAATTGTTTGACAGTTCACTTTTCATGTGCTTTATTAACGTTCGATGTTCAGATCTCTTTTTCATTATATTGTACTATGATATCTGCTAAAAGTTTTTTTTAAACTCGAGCATTTGATTTGTTTTATAGTTCAATATACAAATCTAAGTATTGCATAACAAAGAGGATAAGTATACGTCGGAACGGTCTCCCTAAATTTTACAACTGCGAGCGAAATCAAACTTATAATTGCACAGTCTGCTGATGGTGATAACACGACGTGCATGAACTATTATCTTACGTGCTGCGTGCACTTATAGTTTTTCCGAGTCCCAGACACACATGAATCCTCCTAAGATGTCCTTCTCAGTGACTGGGCTAGGAAAAATACCTAGTTATGTCAAAACAAAACATGTCTACTACTCTCGTTTCTTTTTCCCCTCTTAGCTGCGCTGGGTCTTAGCTGTCAAAATTTCCTGCCCCCCTTTTTTTTCTATGTTAAGAGAGGTACATGTAATCTTACGTCAGAATAAAGACGAGAAATTGTTCGCGGGAATCCTTGGGATTGGCTGGACCTTGACTCATCCGACAAGGTGTACTGGTCAAGATGCAAGCAACCTGGTCCACCCGACCCCCACCCCATATCATATCGGACAAACAGCGAGAAGTTTATACATACATACATATATATATATATATAAGAGACATAGAGACCAAGATTAACATCATAATGTTAAGATTACATCTAGAATGATACTGCTATATTAAAATTTTTTTTAATAAATATCATCCTTCAGTACGATTGCCCATCTCTGGGTTCAGACCAAAATGGATGAACAAAATGCTCCTCCACAGTATCAGCTTTCTGTACTCCTCCTCTCCTCTCCCTCTCTCTCCGCGTGTATTATTTTCTCGTTGAACTTTCAGGGTGTTTCCGTTGAAAATTTGGCTCTTAGGCCACCCCTCTTGCAGACATATTCCATAAAGTTTTCCACCTTTATGACTCCCAAGCTGTAACATCTCGAGCGACAGGGAGGTCCTTTCCTTGACAAAGGCACACAGCAGCAGAAGCCACTCGAGCGGAGGGTTCGCGGAAGCTCTCTTAAAGCTTCCCGAGTTCCGAATCCCTTTTTTCTCTATCTTCTCCGTAGGTCAGCCCTTCCCTTGAAAGCCTAAGGTTGCTTGAGCTAATCAGAGTCTAGCTGCTTCTTCACAATGCAGAGCTCTCACACTTGGTGAGTTCATATTCAGTCATCCCTCTAAAGTTCCCTACCTGGATTTTGCTTCTTGAAGCTCGACAAAGTGATTAAGTGGTTAACTAGTGGGTTCTGAGCATCTTCAAGGCTCAGGTTGAAGGCTTTCACTTGCCCTTTCCAGGGGTTAAGTTCTCTGTATGGCATTAGTTACCTAGTACTTTTTTCTTTATTTTCTTATTATTTAGTTGACTATGGAACTAGATTAGTTCGGTATTTCGATTTGTTTTATTGATCAGGGTTTGTCTCTGTTTGTTTTAGTGATCATCTGTCTGTTCATCTAGTTGACCACGATCTTCTAGTTAATTATTCAGGCGAGAGTAGTTTCCATGTAACGCACCCCTACCCAGTAAGAAATCAGCTATAGAGTGATTTCGATGTATTTAATCAGCCAATGACATAATTTTCCTGGTGATCAATGGAAAGAAATAAAGTAGCCTCTTCTATGATGTTGAGGCTGCTGAAAGGAATGGTGGTCTTGTAATGTGCACCAGTTCTTTTTTTTTTTTTTTTTTTTTAAACTTTTCTTAACCTTAGTTGACCTCTGCCTATATGATCAAACCTTTACATTGGCAGTACCTCTACATTCCAATCCTTAAATTGGGTACATATCTCGGCCAAGAAGAACTCTTACAAAGACCTCACTGTGATATCTATGAGTTTGGGGATGATTCGTGGAACCAGTGATCTTCACTTCTGCTCTTGCAAGCATCTAGAATTCTCTTAAAATAGTCCAACCATTCCCAGATGATTATGTTTTGCAATAACTTAAGCTACCCTTGTCTGCTAGTGAGCTTACAATTTTTAAATTTGCTTGCAGGTGACATCTTGGGAATTGGCTACGTATTTTATATAGTTTCAGGCAAATCTATTCTCTATGTCATGCTGAGTGTGGAGAATAAGATTATTATCTGACCGAACTCAATTACATATTATATTCTTAATGATATCATTGTCCCTATCCTTACCTCCTCTTTTTTTTTTTTTTCTAAAATTTATTTTGTATGTGGTCTCTGTGTGGAATATTTTATTTTCATGATTCTCAGTGCATCAAGAGACCTTTAGATTGTATCTATCATATGATGCAAATTGTTTTAATCTCATTGAGTGGTCAAACTAGAGTTTTGTATTTGTTTATAGTTGTTGTCTTCTTAAACACGCGGATATCTTGTACATGGGACAGTGTGGGTTGGTGTGCAAAATATGTGGGAAATGTTGGTTGAACCATGCAGGAAGATAATACTATTTGTTAGCTACCTGATGCATCTTTTACAGGTTTGTAACTACCCAAATGAATACAATTAAAGGAAAAGAAATTGAAAGAAAGTAGGAAGGATGCTGGGGTAGCTATTCCATCCCAATTCTTGGCCATGTGAAGGAAGCCTTCGTTCTTAGGTCATCCCAGATGAACCATTTCTTATTAGGGAGGAGAATGGCAACCTTGGGATCTTTAGAGACTTGACTCATTGTTTTCGAATGGTTCATATGCTTTGATTGAAACATAAAGAACTTTGGAATCTTTGTTCTTTTTGGACTCATAATATGCCAGGAGATATCTTAATTCTCTTTTCTCATTGTTGTTGTAGAATCTGTAGAGATTGTTTTTGTTGATTCTATATTCGGGATAAGAAGCATTCGAGGCAAGCAAATATGATGGAACAGAAAAGGAGCCCCTGCTCTGTTGACCAGAGTGCCCTATCTTCTCTAATTTCGAAGAGACATAAGAGCGATCTTTCCATCTCGAGCAAGGTTTACCCCTGATCTCTCCAGAGATGGCTTAAATTGTAAACATGGGCTTCACAGTCAGTTTTTAAGTCTTAATTGTTCCCACATTTGCTCTTTCTGCTGTTTATGCTGTTAACAGGAAAGGAAGGAGAAGCTCGGAGAAAAGATCACGGCATTGCAACAGCTCGTTTCTCCCTATGGGAAGGTAAAGAAGTGTTTGTTGAACTCTTAACAAATAAATTTATCGATATGAAGTCCAAATATTTCTTTCTTAGGTGCTTCATCGTTTTCTAATTATGTTCTTGCTTTCACCAACTCCTAACTTCAAGAAGAATATCGTGAAGTAATTGGGACTTTGGGTTTGTTGTGAGTGCCACATATCAAATTTTGGGTCGTTGTGCTGTTGCTTCATGTGACACGCTTTCTGATCTGTTGTGCAGACTGATACAGCCTCAGTACTGTTGGAGGCTACTGAATACATACAATTCCTTCAAGAACAAGTTAAGGTCCGTCCCTTTTGTGCCATTATTCTTTTCACATAAACAGTATTTTCTAAAAGGAAATATATCATCTCTGATAATATTGGGATGAACTCTGATAAACGATGATGCGGGATCCATAGTATGGGTTTGATTCGAAGATTATCTGAGTTGCTATCATGACCGCATTTAGCCAGAACTCTAACTCTGAACTCGATCATGGTGGCCTTCTTCCAGGTCTTGAGTGAACCCTACCTTCTAAGTGGTCCCTCAGCTCAGATGCAAGTAAGCACCTGCAATGCAGATCCATTCTTATCGATCCCGTTTTGATCTGCCCTCTTTTACTGAGTTCTATTTGTTTCCCTTTCAAGGGCTCAGTGTCTTATAGTCTTAGAAACAGAGGGCTGTGCCTCATCCCGATATCTTGCACGATGGGAGTTGCCCAAACCAACGGAGCGGATATCTGGGCTCCCATCAAGTCCAGTTCTCCGAAGCTTGGAAAGCCCGTCTCCCATTTCCACTGATAGTTTTACACCACGGAGATTCCCGATATGATAGAGCAATGCGGAGATGAGGCGAATGGTTAATGTCAATTGAATTCAGATCACCCGACACAATATGTTTTCCCTGACTAGCCTGCTGGCATTCCATGAATTGGGCTATACATGGCAGTGTTTGTACTGTTATATCGTCCTCTGAACAAGTGGAGAAACTGTATACATATAGAAAGCTTACTATATTAGGTTCCGGTCCAGATTAGGGGCTCTCTTTGCCAATGAAACTGGTGAAATCAGTGTAACCTCATTACGGATTCCGTACATTGCTTGTCTCCCAGATTTCAAAATCGTTGGTGTAATAACTATCAGCCTCATCATTTATATGGAGAAGTCGATTATTTGTCGTAGCTTTCTGTTCGAGTCGAGCAAGGTAAGGCTCTCCACAGCGGATCTGGCCAGGTTGGGCTGTCGGGTTGAGCTTGCAGTAACACATTTTCCTTTCCTTTTCGTTCCAACAAACAGATGATAAAGATGACAAGGGCAGGAAACTGATTTCGGGTCAAACTAAGATGGTGAATAAAGTTCAGGGGGAATACTGAAATTGATGCAAAATACAGGCCTTAAATTTTCAACAAAAAAAATTGGTTTGCATTGCGGCTTAGGTTTCACTACGTTTTAACATGTGTCTCTGTTTCTCGGTGTCTCCTCTTCTGCTCCCCGCGCGTCGGCCGCCAAAGCTCTGTGTCACTCACAGCTCCTCCACTCTCTCTCTTCTTCTTCTCCGGTGAACACTTCTCTTCCCCTCCTCTACCTCACACACACGCACGAAATGCAAGAATTCTACACGTGCACGTATAAATTATACTGTACGCAAGCTTGTTCAGTTGTGCATGCAAATTTAAAACGAGCTCCGTGTGCGATGCAGTGCAGTGCATTGCGAGTGCTTCTCGCAGCTAGTCAGCTGCGTTTGTTGCAGAATGTATCAGCATATCGTGTCAGTGGGCAGTGATGTTGATTTTCTTGGGGTTCCTGAGTTGTGATTCAATTAAGATTCATTCATCTCGTAAACACTGGACGATGTTGTTAGTTGTGCTTGCTTTGGTTGTTTTGGCGCACCGGTGATCGTAGAAGAAGTGAATTGTCAAGCTCATTTGGTTCAGAGTGCATTCTTGCTTTCATTCTCACTAGATTCACATGGAACAACTCACCAGTTCTGCAACTTCAATCCGCAAGCAACTTCGATTTTTGAGTTCATGTTAGGAAAGACATGCTACGACGTTCCCTTAATCTTTTCAGATTGCCGGTTTCTGAGTTTCGTATATTTTGACCTTTAGGAAGTAGCAGATTAGCGATGGTACCAATTGTGGTCTTGCAAGGTCCTCAATTTTTTGGATTCATGGTACCAATTATTGTCTTGACAGGTGACTTGGTTGTTTGCTTTGTGAAATCGTGGAATGTTCAATGACTCCAGCTCAAACGTTGACTAACATAGACCCGGTCAGTAAACTGAAATATGTATCGTCCAGCAAAAGCATCTTGGGAACCACATATGACTTCAATCTAAAGTGTGTCCATGGTGATGAGGACAACAAACCATCGGTGGAATCTAAGCTTAGGGGGCAAACCCCTGGAAACCCAGAAGATGCCATGGTTAACGTAGCTGAATGCTCAAATGCGGGAAGTACTGCCAGATGGTCAGACCCTCAGGACCCAGATGCGACTGAGTACTCGAGCTCGTTCAGTGGCATGGTTTCTGATTCCGAGCATTGCTCGGGATTGAGTGATGTTGAGGTGGAGTCCCAGTTCTCTAGAGATAGTACCTTGCCCTCACCATTTGATGCGTTCGATGGCATGCTTCATTCAAGGTGTATGTTGTGACACTTGTGCTATCAGATTCTGGCATTACATGTCAAACTTCATAGATAAATGCTGCAGCTTAAGTTGATGATGCATCTGTTTAGCTGAATTGTATGATCCGCAATATCCACTACAGTTGCCAGTTGCCGTTTATCTGTTTAGGCTCTTGCAAATGGCAATTGGTGTACCATTGGGCTCCTTCTATTTGCTCATCTAAGGATGCTGTTACAGTCTAAGAGAAAGTTTCTTCTTTCAGGAAGAAGAAATTGACAGATCACTGGAGGAAATTTATTCGCCCTCTGATGTGGCGGTGCAAGTGGACGGAACTCAGAATCAAGGAAATCGAGTCCCAGGCACTAAAGTATGCCCGTGCGCTGGCTTCATATGAAGAAGATAGCTGCTCTAACTTTGACGAATATACTTCGGTCGAAGAATTCGGTTCAAAATCATTACCGTATTGTCATAAACGGAGCAATACAAAGGTCATGAGGAGGAGAAAGAGGAAGAGGGTCGAGGAGATTACTGATGTAGCTTCATACATGTCCCATCACAGCCTCTTCTCTTATCTCGGTAAAGGTTGCTTCATTATATATGCATGTAGCTTTCCTGCGTTTGCCTAATTGACCAGTCAACTAAGTTCTGTCCTGTTTACTACAGAAAATAAGGGATTCGATTATGAAACACATTACATAGCTAACGAAGTCGGTCATTCAGGTAAACTTCTGTAAATCCGCTCTCAACCATCTAAAAGTGATGCATAGTATAAGAATCTTGCATGAAAACTCCTCCTTGGCGTGGTCAGGTAGAGTTGATATGGGAATATTTCTCAAATGCAAACAAGGAGAACATAATGTTTTTACTTTCTTTTTCAATCAGACTGAAGCCTTGCTTGTACTCTTATTGTTTTGTTGGCAAATAAATATTCCCAGTCTACACTAGGACTGAAGCTAACAGCTTTGAAGCTACCTCGAATGGATCATCTATCATATCACCACCAACCAACATGGCCTTAGAGCAGGTCCTCCAGAAGATTGGAGCAGTCTACTCTCGGGTCCAGAAGCTGAGGAATCAACTTGATCACATAATGTCCCAGAATGCTTTGAAGTTCTCTTCTTCTGAGAACTTGAGCCTTTTGCTGGCTTCTTTTGAAGAAGCACAGACGAACTCGGCTCCGAGTCCTACATTTTCCGCTGGGAACGGAGATTTACTATTTGTGGGATCTGTTAAGCATCCTGATTACAATCTTGACAACCTTGTACCCCCTGAAAGCATAGTCTCGAGCTCCGATGAGGTTTTCTCAATTCCCGATGTGATTGAGAGCGTGGAGGGATTACGATCAGCTGCGGATTTCACACTCCATCAACCGATGATCGGAGATATAACAGAAGACGTAAGACTATGGAATGGAATCAACTAATAATTTTTGCATTCAATCTCTTTTTATTCCTTTTCTTCTTCCTCACGTTCTTTTGCTCATTGATGGCTGCGTGTTCAGGTAGTGGATGATGTCTTGATCCACAATGAGGCAGGTCAAGGAGGAGAGACTGCTGTTCTCAAAAGCTCGGCCACAGAGCCAATTGCCAAGCAACAAGAATCCGAATAGGGGGAACGTGAATCTGGAGGTGGTGGTTGGAACAAGTAGAACATGTTAACTGATGTATTCCTCAGCATATCGCGCATGTACAATGAGATTTTCCTTCATTGGACCATATAGCCAGGATTCCAAGTTGTGCACCAGAACAAGTAGAACCTATTAACTGTTGTGTTCATCTTGTACCGGTAACAGCACACTGAACTCCTTTGAGGAAATCAGCGACCTGTACTAAGTGATGTACAATTCGATGTCTGGCACCAATGTTAGTATATTCCCATTATTCACAAGCCTGTAATTGTTGTGGTCCATCATAGCTGTTTCAAAGTCGGTTAGGAAGATGTTATCTCACGGCGTCTGTGGCATCTGGAGTAGAACGCTGTTCGAACACGACAACCATGCGCAAGAACATGGGAAGTTCCTCAGGTGCACCAGACACGGTCGACTACTCATTTCCCGAATTCTAGCACGAGTGGGACCTAGCAGAACTTGATAAGCAGAATGACCAGGTCTAGATGGATCCCGTGAGTCAAACATTCAGCTGAAATCTGGTCAAACAAGAAATGCAGTTCTTGCGTATACACGGGTGCTGGATTTCTTGCCTTCAATTCAGAAAGGACATCAGCTCCATCTGATATGATATGTCCTCTCATTTCTTCCATCAATGGCGGATTCTGAGATCAGGGACACAATTATTTGTCACTGGGTCTACAATTGTACAGAAAAAACAAAAGCTTTTAAGATGAGAAGATGAAAAAAGAGGAAAAGACTGAGTTACCCACTTTACTCTTTTGACCAGAAGCAAAGAACACAAAATATCTCTCTCACCTCCTACTTGAGATCATCTAGGATTCAAATTTCTCCTCTTCATCATTCTGACGGAGATTCCATTGAAGTGGGGGCCAGGACTTCACAGTCATGGGAGTGGGCCCGGTTGGTGGGCCAGGGAGAATATGGGTCTTGTGGCCGAGATGGCCTCGAAGTTTTTTAGGTTTTCGGGTTGCCCATTAAGCAGTCGGGCCAGACCCTCCTGCTGTGATTGGACCACAGTTGTTTCAAAGATCGCGTTTAAACTTTTCTTTTATGAATCATTGACATCCTGCAAGTAATTATTTTTGATAATGTCATGTCGCGGGAAAATCAATGATGTGGATGGTCTAAGGAGGATTTCTTAATGCATTTGTAAGGTTTAGTTCGCTGCTAATAAGCCTAATATTTCCTGCAATGGTGGGTTACTGTATACAGATTGTCTGTAGATACTGTTCACGACCCTAGATCAATGGAGAATTGTCTGCATACTGGTCAAAAAGAGCTCAGTGAGGATGTTGGGGCTATTATACCAGGAGTTTTTTAAACACGACCATCCTATGTTGGCCACGAGCAGAGGAGATCTTGGTTATATTTTAGACAAGTGATTTTAAGTGAACTGTACTAATACCTTAGATAGCACATTTCAATGCTCTCGTAAAATTAGCATTCGATAGCCTGCTTATATTCTTTCTTCGATATTGATCTAGATTCACATACTTTATGAGGTATTCACTAATGGTGTGCTTGACGAACATTTCATGTGCATTTAACAAACAGGCAAGGCATTGAGTAATCAAAATTAATTCGAAAGGGCTGATTGGGAGAGGCAGGTGGGAAACCCTAATGCAGCAAGCATCGATCATGATGTCTACTGGGTGCTTGGGGGGCAGCCTTCCCTGATCCTGATTTTACACTACCGGGCAACATGAATCATTGTCCCAAACCCTAATTTTCCATCCCAAATTTGCTACTGATTTGTATTTGGAGAAAAAAGATGTATATTGTATCTAGGGCTTTATATCTCTAAGTATAAAATATTTATACATTGTACGAGGACTCCTCAGGTGAACCGAGTTTACAAAATTATCTGGGAGTATAACCATTGATTATATGACCTGTCAATAAGTTTGTAACCGTCATTATTTTCTATCGATTAATTGTATTAGCATTTTAAGGTGACACAACACTTTTTAATGACACATCAAATAAATATCGATCGAGTTCTACTGCATCATACATAAATTTGTTTCACTTTAATAATAATCTTCCCCTCCTCACGATCCACATCAAGGTCTTGGTGCTGCATGTGTTCAATGAATGCTGTATGTATAGTTTATAATTTCCCAAAGCAAAAGGAAGAGAGGCACAGGGAGTTGAGGGATTGGGTGGGAATAAAGGAAAAGGGAAGCGATGGATCAGAAGATGAGGAAAAGAACGGTAGAGCCCACAACACACTGCTTACTTACTGCTGCCTCCTCCAACCCATTTTATCAGAGAAATCAAAAAAGGAAAAGCTCTCTCTCTCTCTCTAACTTTCACTCTGAATATTTCATTTCATTTCATTTCCCACCCTTTACCTCCCTCCCACTCTCAGATGAAAAGCAAGCTTCTTCTTCTTCTTCTTCACCATTCTCAAACCTGCAGAAATATCAGATGCTTCATTACTGGTTCATGCCTGATCCAGAGGCCTCTCATGCAAGGTAAGCCTCCATTTCTCCTCCTCATCATGTGCAAACACATTCATACTTGTGTATATATGTAGAGTATATCTGCGCGCGCGCGCGCACACGTATATATATGCTCCTGAATAAAAGCCAGCCTAAACCTCTGCTAAGTTATGTCCTGTGATCATTACCAAGTTACCTGTCATTTTTTTCGGTCATAAGAAAGGCCGATGGCCCAGAATGTTGTACCAAACCCCTTCCTCAGCAACATACATGTTTTGTGTTAATGTGCACTAAACAAGTATACTTCCGTGCATTTTAACACGTTTTA
Organism: Lagerstroemia speciosa; assembly: GCA_037672795.1. Lineage (NCBI taxonomy): Eukaryota > Viridiplantae > Streptophyta > Magnoliopsida > Myrtales > Lythraceae > Lagerstroemia > Lagerstroemia speciosa. Next base: position 8,638,631 of record CM075289.1, on the reverse strand, counting down.
CTTGTAAACTGGATGATGAGCGGACAGTGAAGATGAAACTATGTACATAATCGAGAGAGAGGGAGAGAGATAGAGAGAGGATGGTCAAAGTACGTTTGATTCAGGGGGTGGTAGCATCAAAATGTTAGACAGTTACACTGTGAAAGTGCTTCAACTGCTGAATGTAATAGTAGAGCCATGCATTCGCTCGCCATCCGGGGTCCAGTGGATCATGAGATTCGAGCCAGACAGGCTAAGCGTATTTAATTATGCTGGGTCATGAGTTGGGTTCCTCGGACTCGTTTCTCGTATGGCGCGCTGCTGAGAAGTTTGGAACCTTGCAAGCCGCGCTCTTAGACCTGTCATGATCCGACAAGTTGGCCAGATCAGGGTCCAGAGAAGGAAAGTGGCTCGAGATTTTGAAGCAATGTGCCCAAATCCAGTGGTCGTATATAAGTCTTTCTCCTCTTCTTAGGCCTCCGATCCTTTTGTGTGGCAGTCCACGCAATGAAATGCTTTAGAAATTCATGGAGTGGACCACAGCCTACAACTCTATCGTACTCCTTCCCACTACTGTTCTTGGCTGTGATCTTTTCCTTGGCCTCTCTTACTATTGAATAGCTTCACTGAATCGATTTCTCTTAAAGGGCCAGTTTTGGTTCGAGTACTACTAAATTATAAAAAATGTTAAGAATATAATTAAAATTTTAACCGTGATAAAGTTTTCATGCATTGTAAGATCGAAAAGTTCAGCCTGCTCTGTTTAGTAAGCTTATAAGCTATATTCAACAATCAGGTAATTTTTCTTATTTGTTTATATATCTCCTACTGGACCTGAATAGGAAGCCCTGGTACCAAAGAGCAATGGAGATGGCCACGATATGGAGAACTGTGACCAAGCCCGCCCCCGTTCGCCCATCCAACGGCACAGTTTGGAAAACTCCCACAAAGCCCTCCAAGATGCACAGCCCAGATGACGGGATCAACAGCTCCCGGCGGCCAAAGAAACTGCGAAAATGCAGCTCGCAGAGGATCGCCACCTCGTTCAGCAGGGTCTGCCTGTGCTCCCCGATCTCGACCTACAACGGGGTCTTCCGGGCGGAGAGTGTGCTGCCGCCGAGGAGGAGCAACAGCTACCCGAGGTCGAAGTCAATATCGGGCCTGGCCCAGCAGGAGAGGGGATCCACGGGCCCAACTAGACCAAGGCCCAGCATGGAGCTGTTGGGAGGGGGTGGTGGGAGGGTGAGGGTGAGGTTTAGGGGGAAATCACTGAGGGATGATGTGCTGATGAGGAGGTTTGTGGTGGAGGAGGAGGAGGCAATGTTGCAGATTAGGAGGAGGAACCAGATGGAAGCCATTAGGAGGAGGAGCTTGGTGAGGAGGAGAAGGAAGCTCGGCCCAAGCCCTCTTAGCAGGATGGTTAAAGCCGAAGGAGAGGAAGAAGAAGAATAAATCTAAGAAGATGCTCGTGATCTCGATCGATCATTTAGTCTAGGAGTTCGATCTTTTTGGGCATCTTAATGTTTTGTTTCCGACGGTAACTGACCGATGTTATTATGTGTACCGGCAATTCATCTTCTGATCAGACATGTTAAGGAACCTCGTCTTGGTTACAACTCAGATGATATTGACCCGGGTAGATGATTAAGAATCAGAAGTAAAAACAAGAGCTCATGACGTCAGACACGAATGTCTCGATCTTGGACTACTGAGAAAACTATTGACAGTAACCGAGTACTAGGAATCCATCCAGCGTACTAAAATCCAACTTGACAAACGATGAGGAATCATGAGGATGGCAAACAACAATTCCCCTTTTTTTTAATAAGAAATTGGGTTTCTGATGAGAAATGTCTGATGGAAAACAATCTCAATATGATGCTGGGGGGTACTAAACCATAACCGTGATTTCTCAATTCTCCCCCGTGAATCACTTTGAACAGAAGGCTCAAGTTTCGATTATTGAACACAGCATTCACAGAATCAAGAAGTGTTCAAGTCGTTCAGAAGATTGAAAGAGGTGATGATGAAATAAATCAAAGGAGAGAACTCCATGATCTGATGAAATGTAGCGACTTGTTCGAGGTCGTAACCAAAACTTAAATCAGAGATTTGACAGGCACGGAGAATCGCCGTTGATGCTCACTCGCTGTGGCCAACCTTCAAGGCAACGCGCGCCATTCTTGCTCACCGACGCGTTCGCTCTGCTAATTGGCCTCTTAAGAGAACCAACCACGTTGAATCGAAGACAAAATAATCTACTGAGAGATATCAGAGAGAAGCAATTTCAATCGACGACATTGAAGATTATCAGAGCATAACAAGAAGCAGCTGCGAAAGGAGGAGGAGAAGGATGATTTTGAGGTTCCGATGAATGAACTGAGGCCGGCAGCGGCGGCTATATATACATAGAGGGCGTTGGGCGGTGAAGCGGAAGCCCTAACGGGCCGCCGTATCCGCCGGCGAATACAGTGGGCCCAGCTGACTACGAATCATTCAATGATAGACATTGGGATATTGTCAATTTTACCCCTCTTCTTTCTTCTACCACTTCTTTTTTTTTTTTTTTGGTCGCCAGCCACGGTATCCAAGCAGGCCCCACCAGCGGTGAGATGGCATCTTTCAGCCAACCATACTTGACTAATCCGTTGGTCGCCCCGGGTCGCACGCCTGGCAATGGCGGGTGAGGCTCCCAAGAGGGGTGTCTGCGTACGTGAGGTCTCGAACCTGAGACCTCCTTAAGCGGCACCGAGCTGCTTACCACTCGGCCCAACCCCTCTTGGTTCTTCTACCACTTCTATCATTAACACTTTCCGTAGTGTAATTTTACCGAGATCAAACAGCCCGGTAGATGTCGAGCAAGAAGCCGAGCGAGACGAGAGGAAAGCTGAAAGGGTGACGGGAATTTGGGTGGCGAGCATGGCAACGAATTGGAGCGGCCAGGTGGGCATATGCCCTCCAGAAGAATCTGCTCTTGTAAGTCTCGCCCAAACAGGGACTCGACGTGACAGGTGTCATATCAGGCCGTATCTATAGAATTATGAGATGCGGACCGCCCCCATGCAGCTAGCAGACATATTGGGGGTTTGCATAATAATTAATTAGAAAGTGATCCGTAATATGTATAAAATTATCAATTATATATTATATTAAAATTTAAGATGATTAGAGAAATAATATAATGATTAAAATAATAAAATTTAGTATTAAAGTAGGTAAAAAATAAGTAGTTCAAATTAAATAAAAATAAAGTATGATTGATAATTATGAGAACTTCTAGTAAATAAAGTGAATATTTTATGAAAATAACGAATATCGTAAGAAGTCAAAGGGTTTTAAAAATGTGAATATGGACTGTACAATTAAGGAAATTGTATGAAATAATTGAGAAAATTACAGTAACAGTTAAAAAACGATTAGTTTTTACTGTTAAAATTATAAATATTGAGCAGTATGGAGTGTAAATAGAGAATCTCAGCGGTTAATGAAATTTTTTTTAATGATAGTAGATATTAAGTTAGAGAAAAATTACTGAAATAATTTTTTACTCATAATATAGAGAATTTTATAAAACATATACATATTATGTTTAAATTTTACTAGTTAAAAATCCTATATCTTCTTAGTTTTTTTCTTCTATTTTTTTAATTCACGAATTTTCTTTTTATTTGAAAAATGACAGTGTCCCTATAGATTCCGAAGGGCTCCAACGAAGTTCTTTATGAAAAAAGGAAACCGGTGGGCTACGGTTCTCAGTCTCGGTTGCAATCTCTCTCTGGTCCGGTTCCTGTTACCACGAGAATCCAAGTGAAAACCAACCATTCACTTGGATTATCGGGCACGGTTAACTCGGAGATCATTGCGAGAACCGCGAAGTGAGGCCAAAATTTAAATATGAAACTTCGGGCTGCCTGCAGGACAGCATACATACAGCAAAGTTCGGACACGAAATTCAGGGGGTTAATTTGAATAAATGAGAAAGTACGGTGGAGCAAATAGGTATCTTTTGAACTATGGGATGAAAAAGGGTAATACATTACATTTTGGGCGCAAAACGCAAATACCATTTTCTGTGTCCTGAATTTAAGGTGCTATAAATAAGCCACAAAATTCCCCCCTTGCTCTCCTTGTGGAACCATCCTCAGAGCTCAAGCTCAGGCTCGGCCCCGAAGAAACTCAGGGAGAGGAGAAGGGAAGCGATCGACAGTGGTCAATCAGACATCCATAAGGTGGAGAAAGTAAGAACAAGGAGACGGTGAAGAAGAGAGGGGGAGGAGGAGGAGGAAGAAGAAGAAGAGTGAGAGAGGAAGAAATGGCTCTGAAGATCAACACCAACGCCCCACTTCTTCAATCCAACAAATTGCCTTCCTTGGCGCTCCCTTCGATGGGCAATACACTCAGCGTCAGATCCCCCAGGTTCTTCATGGCATCCACTCTCCGGTCTGGGTGAGTCCCGTCCCACTTCTCCTTTTTTTCTTCTCTGATCGATTCTTCTGGGATAACTCAGCCGATCCCGTAAATGTTCCCCTCGTTCTTGACCTTTCTAATTGGGCTTTTCTGGATCTGGGTACTCGATTTTCTTCCCCCAGCTTGTCGTTTTTGTTTGTTACACCACATCGTTCTTCTATTCGTGATCGTGGTTGCCAATTTCGCTTTTTGCCCCTCTCAATTTATGATTTATTCAATCATTATTTTCAAGCAACTGCAGAATTTTTTTGGGTTAAAATTTTGAAATTAGTGCATCGCTTGTTGGCTCTGAAAGTATGCTTTTGCTGTGAATTAATTCATTAGTAGTTCTTCATCTTCTCATTAATCAGTTTGCTTCTCAATCAGTGGGTTTTTTTTTTTTTTTGTTCCGACAGTTGAATGCATTGATATTGATTTTGATTCGATTGATGCGGTGTGGCTGGAGTCTAATGCATGGGTCCTGATTCCACCTGTTAACTAAGGGTCCAAATCAAAATCCCAGCATGGGCGGTCAAGTTTCGGAGTCTCCAATGTCGGGTCTCGCATGCAAAGACTTTTAAGCCTGAAAAAAAGGATTTTTCTTTTTCTGATCTCTGAAAAGAATACTGAATTATATTTGCACATATACATGATGGTCCAGCAATTCTCTCTTTCATCAATTTTTTTTAATATTGTATTTGGGTTTCCTGATGTGTTTTCCTGGGGAAAAATTATTTTTCATGGGAGACAGAGAAACCGTTTAATTCATTTTTTTGAAAGGGGTTAGAAAAAAAATCATTGCATGCTCTTAAATTTGCCACTTTATTTCTACCTAACCGGATTTAATATTCATCTTGTTGTACTCACGATTAAGAAAATACGACAGGTAAGAGCATTTTTATAGTAGATTCAATGAAATATCTAGCTTGTAGGTTACATCCTACCGTAAATTCCAGGTCCATTCCGTGTAATATCTAGGTCACAGTTACCCTTGAAGATTCATTTGGTGGATCATTCTTTGCTCATTTAATGACGGAAGGTGCTGTACCGTGTTTGGTCTTTTGAAATTGACAACTTCCAAGTTAACTTTGCTATCCCTGTGACTGCCTTCTTTAATGTTATGGCCCATGAGAGGAAAAATAAAATTTTCGCAGAATTTTTTCCCCTTAGAGAACTCTTTTAGCATGATTTTTGTGTCAAAAGGTTTTTATTGTCTGTAGATTTCTTGACTTATTGGCTGTCTTGCATGGAAGTCCATTTGAGAAGTGTATAATCCACACATTTCTATTATATTGTCAGTGTTTTCCAAGAATTGTAAAATTAAAAATTGGGAAAACTATCTGCCTCAAAAGGACTAGTTTTCTTTTCCACCACTTTTTCGTTCCATGTAATGAAGTTCTCTACTTCTGTCATAGTTGTCTTTTCCATAATTAATGTTGAACCAGCTGGGAGTTGATCTATTATGAATATAGGGTCCCATTTCTCTGAGAGTACTGCCATAATACCGGCGTTTTATTCCCCCTTAACGGAAATCAGGCCTTTTCTTTTAATTTTATGGAGATGCCGTGGCCTGGTCCGCCTGGAAGACTCCATGCTATGCCCTCTTTCTTAATTTCATGCTTTTGCGTATAGTGGCTTGTCTCCGTCAGTTGGAATTGTATGGAATTGGTTGCAACATGTGTTAGGCGGTCTGCTAATTTAACGTGTATTTATTTCATGTTAAGGAGTGCCCTTCTATCACATTCAACTATATTTTTAAGATCATTTGTGAAATCATTTTTTTATGGGATAAATGTGAGGATTCTCGCAAAATTTCAGGAGTAAATATTCAAGATTTAACTTCTTTTGTGGAGCATATGAGGAAATTGTGTTTTTGTTGCAACATTTAATATGTGCAGTCAACTAACTGATGGACTACTGCCGCCCAGCCTTGAAACTCAATTGGACTTTTGCGGCTTAGAGAGGACCAGCTCCTGAAATTGAATCATTTATGGAGCGTTTAAATAAAATATAGACTCTAAGATTATTATTTCTGCAATTGGGTGCATGTAGTTCATGTGTGGTGTTTCCTTGTACTGTAGCTGCTCCTGCTTCTTCTGCCGCCTGTGACTTTGTCTTTAACTGAAAGCTTCTTTATTTTCAGACAAGTCATCAACATCGTGGACTTCGTGCAGTGTAATGCATGTTACATGTGTTGTCTCCCACATACCTCAGGCACAGAATTGAATGTGATAGATGATTATAGTTGGCATGCCATTTTTTCGTAATTAATTCTTCAAAAAATTCTTGGATGGTCGACCAATCATAATGAGAATTCACGAAGATCAATGTTTTGCATATACTTTTTAATGTAATTGTCTGTTTGACTAAATGATTTATTGTTTTTGTCACTCAAAAAAATTTTTTTTCCCCAAAAGAAAATAATGAATTTTGTTTGTTGTTATGATATTAAATGGGCATTTCCTTTTCAGTCATTTGTTTCAACTTTTATCTTAACGTATCTTTGCTCCATTTCCTAGGGCATATTCTTTACATCTACACAGTTTAGCTGAATTCTTGTATTGCCTTATTTGACTATATATCCAATAATTTTGTTGTCTTTTCCTGACAATGCCTCGGAATTGTTATTTTAATAACTAGTTGTAGTGAAGCACATGAGTAGAAATTTTCCCTTAAGATTCCAGCCTTGTAATGCTCTGATCTGATTTTTCTCATTGTATGGTATCTAACTGGAGTAGAATCTCTTGTGTTTCCCCAGAGATAGGCCAGCTTAGTGCTTTGCTGTTGTACTTGTTCAGTTCATAGAAGTGTTTCTGCTCTTGCGGCAATTATTCGGATCTCTAATTGAAAGCACCATTTTGACTTGTGAAATCTTTTGTAAATGAAAGCATTCATTATAGTACAAATTAATTTAGTTAGAACCATGGTTCGCTTTCTTTTCAAGGCACTTTTTGTTGTTGGATGATATTCAGTTGCACTTGACAGATGGTACTATAGATAACTTCGATTTACTAATACTCAAAAAGATAACTTCTATTTACTATGATTTCAGTGATTATTTTACTTGTGTTTTCAGCATCAGTAAATGAGTTTGAAATATTCAAAATCTTTGTTAACGCAGAGAGGTTGAGAATGGCAGAAAGCTCTATATGCCACCTCGAGAGGTGCACGTTCAGGTGACTCACTCGATGCCTCCGCAGAAGATTGAGATCTTCAAATCGTTGGAGCAGTGGGCTGAGCAGAACATCTTGGTCCACCTAAAGCCTGTCGAGAAGTGCTGGCAACCCCAGGATTTTCTCCCTGATCCTGCCTCTGATGCGTTTGAAGAACAAGTAAAAGAACTAAGGGAGAGGGCAAAGGAAATTCCTGATGATTATTTCGTTGTATTGGTTGGTGACATGATCACAGAGGAAGCCCTTCCAACTTACCAAACGATGCTTAACACTCTGGATGGGGTTCGGGATGAAACTGGTGCAAGCCTCACGTCTTGGGCTATTTGGACTAGAGCATGGACTGCAGAGGAGAACAGGCACGGCGATCTTCTCAATAAGTATCTCTACCTTTCAGGAAGAGTGGACATGAGGCAGATTGAGAAGACAATCCAGTATTTGATTGGATCAGGAATGGTGAGATCTTAACTTTCCATGCGTTGCTTTAAAATTGATAGTTATCTGTGATTTTATCCCCCCCAAAAAAAAAAAAGACAGCTCTCTGTGAATGAGTTTGTGTCCTGTTCAACTGATCCCTGGGGCACATTGGGTACAAAGAATGGACTAGAAACAACAATTAAGGATGATGCATTATATGCGACAATTACATTATAAAAGGTTTTCTGTCTTCCAAATTGAGCTTGCGTAGTGCATTTAGACTCTTGATTGTCAATGGTATTTTATTACTTAGTTTTGTGTGCAATGGCTTGTTTTTCATTAGGACCCACGGACAGAGAACAGCCCTTACCTTGGGTTCATCTACACCTCATTCCAAGAACGGGCAACTTTCATCTCTCATGGGAATACTGCAAGGCTTGCAAAGGAGCACGGGGACTTAAAATTGGCCCAGATCTGTGGGACCATAGCCTCTGATGAGAAGCGACACGAGACCGCCTACACCAAGATAGTTGAGAAGCTTTTCGAGATTGATCCTGATGGCACTGTTATGGCCTTTGCGGATATGATGAGGAAGAAGATCTCGATGCCTGCTCACCTCATGTATGATGGCAAGGATGATAACCTCTTTGAAAACTTCTCTTCGGTTGCCCAAAGACTTGGGGTTTACACAGCCAAGGACTATGCTGATATTCTCGAGTTCTTGGTGGGTCGATGGAAGATTGAGAAGCTGACTGGGCTATCAGCAGAGGGTCGGAAGGCCCAAGACTATGTGTGTGGGCTGCCTCCCAGAATCCGGAGGCTCGAAGAGAGAGCTCAAGGAAGGGCCAGGGAAGCTCGATTGATTCCTTTCAGTTGGATGTACGACAGGCAAGTCATGATCTAATGTTGATCTCAGTTATCAAGTCAGAAGTACTCAGCATTTGTCATATCTAGAGCCTGCATGGTTTTTGCTTAAGAAATTACCTAAAGAAGAAAGAGATCATTATGAGAGCTGTTCGTGTGGAAGTGCCTTCCTAGCCGTGGTACCGGTATGGCGTAGTTAGATACAGTTTGCATCTCTGTATACTTTGGTGTCAGGGTCAAAAGTTATAATTTTCGGGTAGGGTCGAGGCAGGCTGTGGACCTTTATTCTGTTGATGCCTGTGGTGCTTTTTCTGGAATGGTTCTGCTTCCATTTTCAGTTCTCTTGCTTGCTTCTGCTGAACTGATGTAACCGGAAAAACAATGTGCCAATTTTGATGAAAGGACATGAATAATATATCCTTGTTTTAGTCTTGTGATTTTCTTACATGATAACATCTTTCTTTGCCGGAATCTGCATTTAAAAACAACTTTGGTGGATGCCAAGCGTTAGTGGGGTCAAGTCCAGAGTCCCAGGAAAAAGACACGTCTTGAGCGTTTCCAGCAATGGAGAATTGGTTCAGAAGTGATTTAGCTCTGCAAAGAAGCCATCTTTCAACTCGACTAGATTCCTATATCCGGTTTCGATGAAAGTATCATCAAGGGGATCTCTTAAATTGGCCATAAATATCAAAACAGCATATCTTCGAAGCAAAAGAAAAAGGTCAAATAATACATAAAACAAGCAAGCGATATTCTCTTCAGGAGCAAGGTTCACGCAATGAACTTATGAGCGCGTGAAGCTGTGTTCTCAAGGTGAGAAAGTCCAGGGGAAGGGAAGTGGAAAACCACACTGTTTCACGGCTCAGGTTGCATTCTCTCGCATTCTTCTCGTATTGATTGGAAGAGAACGGAGGAGAGGTACCGTTCACCGAAGCTCGGAAACACCACCTGCCAACAATCAAGGATCTTTAGTGAGGTTCATTCACACACCTGATAGGTAATCAGTACACATTATCACTGTTCGACTTGAGAAGCCTTTTTGAAACTGCACACTTTCACAGCTACCCTCATTAGAAGAACAACGAACACTCAACAAAAGAATCGCTTTTCGCAAAATGGTCCACTAGAACCCGCAAAAGAATCCTTTTAGCGAAGTGGTTCACTAACTATGGCTGAAAATGAAATAGAGGCGCACTACTTAGCGCAGCAAAGTGAAGACCATGAGTAGTCTCTTGAGGAAATCTACTGCTCAGTGCTCAATATTTTGGATCCATCTTTTGCCCAGTCTCTTGATGAATCTTATGTGGAAGCTCCCGTGACTGTGAGATTCAGTCGCACGCTACCAGTATAAAGCCACTGAACGAACTTCTAGACATCATCCTTTAAGATCAATCACAGACGGGAACAGAACATGGTTATGATGGGTAGTAGATTGAGGTTTATTATTTAATGTTTTTTTCTGCTTTGCTATACTGCTGTTGAAGACTGGACATATTTATTGTCCGAGTTTCAATGCCTTCTGGAATTGATCACATCCTATCAAGGAGGCAATATCATTACTTTCAAGAATCTGCATTTTGGTGATGGACTTACCGCGATCAGTTTTCCAGCATTCTCGGGTCTCTTTGCCACCTTCATTGCAGCAGCTGCAGCCGCCCCAGAAGAAATTCCCACCTGGGATTTACCAAATTATAATAAGAGAGAAAGGGTTGGTGGACAGTAGACTCAGATAGAAGTCATAAGAACTCACCAACAAGCCTTCCTGGAGAGCCAATTGCTTTGCTGTTTCAACAGCTTCATCACTGGATATCTGAGAAATCAGAAGATTGAGAAGCAGATTAGATCAACATGCCATTGAGATAATGCAATGAAATTGTAAACCATGCACTCGCAGCAATTTGATATGGCAACTTATTTTAAACTCAAGAGAGTTATAGGTGTGTGAGCTCACTTTCCTCAATTAAACCAGTAAAGTGGCATCATACACCTGCAACTAAGCTTACTATAGCAGAACAACATTGTTTCTGTTTTCTTTTTCTTTAATGATACCATAGATGGTACATCAGCTAACTTTGCAAATCGTGTACAGGACAAGGACACGATAAAAAAGACGGTGGATGGTGCACGTGGTATCTGGACATAATCTTACAGCACATAAAGATCAAAATAATAGGTCCTGAAAACCTACATTGACCTTCAGTGAGGGAAGAGCGAAGATTTAAAAAGTCTTTCTCGCATAAAGTAAATTACCATAACTAAACTTCCCCCTACTGTCCTAAATTTTCATCGACTCTCCTATTGAGAGCTAATTCTCAAGATCCTGGGAAGAAAGAAAAAGAGCTCAAACTCAGCCAAACTTTTCCACCACACCCCAAAGTAACACTCAAAGACAAAAGAGAGGTGCAAAGAATAGTACGTCAATGACTTCATCAACAACATCTTGATCCAAATTCCTTGGTACAAAACCAGCTCCAATTCCTTGAATCTTGTGAGGACCTTAAATGCATTCAAATAACATAATAATCAGGAAGATCAGTGTTGTCGCCAGATTGAACTTAACAATCTTAGAAAGATGCAGATATAAAGCTCCTGAATAGACTTACCAGGCTTGCCACCAGTAAGTATGTTGCTTTCTGAAGGTTCTATACCAATGACCTGCCATGCAGAACAGTGAAGCGTTCCAAAAGTGTAACTCATCTAGGAGAGGAAAATCAACTGATTGGTACAAATTTTGGGGGAAAATGCACACCTTTATGCTAGGATTTTTCTGTTTGAGGAACCGACCAACCCCAGATATTGTTCCTCCAGTTCCAATTCCCGCAATAAAGATATCTACCTTTCCTCTTGTATCTTCCCAAATCTCTGGACCAGTTGTCTCAAAATGTATCTGGCATGAAACAAAGCAATGCCCATTTAAGTTTAGAAACAGCAAGATCTAATTATCATGATCAAGTAAACACTTGAAAAATCTCTCATTTCACAAATAGGAGGATGTCTTTTTAAATATGGTGCTTAAATTATCTAATAAAAAATGAAATAAAAACTTTTCACACCAGGGGAAACTCTCGAGTTTACTATTTTGAAGGCCATGGATGAAGATAAATGAAATGGTCAAGGACGAAATCTAACAGAGGAGGAGGAAGCTACACAAACCGTGGGATTTGCAGGGTTATCAAATTGCTGAAGCATGTAAGCATTAGGTGTGCTGTTTAAAATTTCTTCAGCCTTCTGAACTGCTCCTTTCATTCCCTTAGCTGCATCAGTTAGAACAAGCTCAGCTCCAAAAGCTTTAAGGAGAACCCTTCTTTCCATACTCATAGAAGCTGGCATTGTCAAAATCAATCTGTATCCTTTTGAAGCAGCGATAAATGCAAGACCAATGCCTGTGTTCCCACTGGTAGGTTCCACCAGAATACTCTGTGAAACAAAGAGGGGGAAGTAAGACTTACCAAAAAAAGAGAAAAGGAAAAACAACAAATAAAAAGAGTCAGCAAAGCATTTTTTTCTATTGCATTCCACCATCTCCAGAATAATTAAGACAATGTTTTATCTTTGGTTTAATTAACAAGTCAAATATTATGGTCTAATAGTCACAAGCGATTATCTTAGCCAAGAGCACCAGCTTAAATGCTGGAACACTTCGCAATTAAAACCCAAGGTTGAACTAGGCTTCACTCAATCGATACCACAGATAATCGACCTTCTACCCTGACACAAAAAAAAGTACATGCCTGCATAACTTTCCAAAGAAATACTCCAGTGATTAGAGCAATGATTAAGGAGGGAAATATACTGCGGAATTTATAAGCCATCCCAACTAAGTACTGTTTGATCAAACAAACTCTACCCCACCAAGAAGCTCCAGTTCTTTCAGATACATTTTAAAGGCAAGTTAAGATGTTATTGCTGCCATGGCGCGTGTAAGTATATCGGCAATTTATTACCTTTCCAGGTGTTATGACCCCTCTTTTTTCTGCATCAGCTATCATACTGTAACCTATTCTGGAACCAATCACCGGAAAAAGCAATAGAAGATGTTAAACAAATGCAATTATCATAGACATAGTCAAAAAATGGATATTTGCTATTGTGATAGACATAGAGATAAACAAATGCAGGAATTTCTGAAGATGATAAGTCTTCAGAAGACAGCAGCACTGAAACATCTTATCAATTTTCACATAATATTGATAGATATATCCACATCTGCTTTGTCAGCTAACACTTCTTAAGCAGTTCATGTTTAAGCACAAAAGCAAGAAGCTCAATTTTAGTATATCCAAGTTGATTGGTTGATACTACATAACAAGCGTATGAGAAATAAAGCTGGAAGTACCGTTAACCTAATTGAGCTAATTTTTCTTTGATAACTTCAGAAAGTATCCAGTGCCAAAACTATAAATGGGAAGGAAAATAATCACTTCTACACGTGTTACTAAATTGCACAACATGTATGCAGCACATTGTTAAGCTTGTAATTTCTGTTCCACAGTATTGAAAATTTAAGACATTCTATACTAGAAGCTTCATGACACATCAAAGATCTAGACAATCAAGTTTATCTTCTTCACCTGTCCTTGACACTGCAGCATGGCTCCATGATCTCAAGCTTGGCAGCAATGTTTGCAACACAACCTTTGACAATGTTGTTCAAGTAAACCATTGGTGTTCTCCCGATAAGCTGCACCAGCACCCAAGCAGTGAAACTGGATCAACGGAAGATGATTCGTGCTCTTTCCGTGCATTACCAACAAGTACGTGGAAAATGGGCAGCTCATAATACTCGCAAAATAGCATCACAATATTATATTCCTTGACTGATTGAGGTACGACCAATGACCATTTTAAATTTAAAGCAGACTAGTAGAATTCGGGTGCACTACAGGGGATTTATTATATTTTCGACTGATGATCTGAAATAACCAGGATTTCTTTCTCCCAAGACTCCTGTCTGTCTTGCCTATTATCAGTTATATATGATCTGAAGGAACTGATATATTCTTATAACCAGTATCCGAGTGATCTTTCAAGACCGCCCAAGAGTGCAGCTTAAAATGGAAAGTCAACTACAATGCTGCAATCTTATCCCCTCTTACAGTGTTATCTGAATCTGAGGTTCAAAGTTGTTCTTTTTATGACGGGTGAGTTCAAACTTGTTCAGCTGCAACATATGGAAGAGATACTCATAGCAAAAGTGTATAATTTGTCACCGAACACTTGATGGGAATTCCTTAAAAGCAAATGGAAGGTCAAAGAACGTTTCTCGCGGACCCACTCGACAACTCAATGAACATATACAAAGTTTGACGCCGTCAATTCATCTAACTGAAGAAGTCAAGAAGAGCAGTATCCGAAAGCCGAAATTCTCATAACTTAAACAATACGCGAACTTATTTGAAAATTCTGGATGAAAATTGAAGAGGCCTCGACGCGACGTGAAAGTTTAACGTAGTCCAACACCTTGAGAGTCCAATCAGATGGGTGAAGAAGGCAAGGGAGTGTTCTACCTGCGTCACGTCATCGGCGATATTCAGACCTTCAATCTCCGTGTGAGGTTCCACGGAAACCGCTTTGCAGACCACGGAGGGGCCCAAAGAAGCAGGCCTCCGGTTGAACTTCTTGTCCGCAAGTCTCACAGGTGTAAAAGAGGAGCTCACCGCAGCGGATTGTCTCAGAAAGCCGAGCTTGGATGAGGGAAGAGAAGTCAACGGGTTGAGCGTCAGAGACGAAGCTGCAGAGGCAGCCATTTTCAGAAACTGAGCAGCTCGAGAGAGAGAGAGAGAGAGAGAGAGAGAGAGAGAGAGAGAGAGGAGTTCCTGTTGACTTGTGACAAGTCCGTTCTTGTTGCCTCTCCTCCACGGGAAAGGTAACAACAGTATGGGAAGCTGTGGTGGCTTCGCCAATATACACACATATATATGTATAGTTAATATTTCATCCTAACGATATTGAAAGTGATCACCACCGTCTCCACCAGTCCTTTTGAGTAAAGTCTTATTCATCATTAGTTGAAAGTCCTGTCCACGACCGAAAGATTTATCCTTTGTTGATCAAGGAGTTCAAATCTCAATTAGTCGATAATTTATAGATACCCAACAGTACAGAGTAACTGTGGAATGCAAGCCCATCCCGTCGATGTATTGGGAGGATCTCCACAGCTTGCTATTCCCGGCCTAGTGACAGTGTACAATATTGCCTGCATTTTTGTTGGGTCGCAGTTTGACAAGCCCGTGCGAATTTCACAAACATTAACATTGTCTCTATGATTGAGGAAAGTCAGGATGGAAAAGTCTCATCCAAATTGACAGATACACACGAGGAGGAATCACATCCGCATCCTCCGAAGAAAAAATCTGCATGTGTTTCCCTTTCAAGAATGCTGGCCGGAATCACGTCCACGTTCAATGAAGCCGATCTTTCAAACGTACCCAGGCAACGGAAAACGACTTTGAAGAATTAAAAAAAAAAATTGAAAAGGAGATGTCTCTCAGTGTGTCCGATCAGCTGTCTACAATGGAAATTGAAGCTCTTCGGGCATATCAATGGCCAGGCTAAGAATTTCCTCTACCAGTAATGCTACACTGAATTAAGAGGCTGTATTGGATTGGCAACATAAATTTTTATGACCGATTCCAGGCCTCATACCTGAGACTGATGACAAGCAAATGCTCCTAATCAGCACAGAAAAGAAATAAAATCGGTACATTCAACTGTATCAAGACGAATATCATTCAAGAACAGCGAATTTCGAATTTTCTAGTGCATCAGGGAAAAAGAAGTACTACAGATCATCACTTTTACAAACTCAGCAGAAACAGATCATCAACTCTATGCACCGGCTGAAACTCCACAATATAGCTGAAAGGGGCTATTTTGATATCTAAGTCACACGATCACATCAGCTAGCAAAACTAAATGGTCCAGGAGAAAATAGTTTGGATAAATATTAGATCTCACCGAGATAAATCTGCTTATCGCTGCTGCAGGACCCGACAATTGGCTCCGATGGGTGGAACACGCACTCGTTAACCGATCCTGTGTGCCCGGGCAACTTGTACAGGATCCTTCGAGAAGTCGTGTCCCAGATATAAACCATCCGATCAGAACTCCCTGCAGTGACTTTACTTCCATCAGGAGACCAGCTACACTTCAGCAGATTCTTCTCAAAGTTGTGCTGGTGGCCTTCGAGAATTTTCACACACCGATTCTGTGGGGCGTAAGGGCGCATATCCCATACACAAAGCTTGCAGTCCATCGCGTTAGTCAGGAGGTAGGACCCATCAGGGCTCAACTCCATGCCTGTTATTGTGTCCTGATGACCCTTAAGAGTCATGATCACCTCGCCCTTCCGCAGGTCCCACACCTTCACATCATTGTCTATTCCACCAGTGAAGATCTTATCTGATGCATCAGAGAAGGCAACAGCCGTTATCTGGTACTTATCAGGGAATGTTTGGATAGCTCCCCTTTGACGCATATCCCAGAGCTTGGCAGTCCCGTCATCAGAGCCACTAACAACAAGAGGAGGCCCTCTCCTTGAGGGGCAGCAAGAATTGACATAAGAAGAATGTTCAGCCATTTTCTTGATCTGCTTTCCAGTCTCAATGTCCCATGCCCGTAGTGTATTATCTGGACTGGCTGATATTATCTGGGTCCCATCAGTGGTCCAGTGGAGATCGAGGACTGCATTCTTATGGCCCTTCAGGACCATAAAGTTCTTGCAGTCCCCTTGAACATTCCATAAGAAAATCTCCCTGTCATGAGACCCCGAGGCAATAACAGTTCCCGAAGGATTGAACTTCATTGTGTATATAGCACTCTGGTGACCCGTTAACACCATTATTGGAGATTGCAAGCTCGAAGTTCTCTGCTTCCCATTTGAGCCCGGTACTTGAGGGGCGCTATATGGAACTGTGGACCACTCCATAGGCCTCGGACCAGCCACAGACAAGGCGCTTTCACCCTCTCCTGAAGTAGGAACGACTTGCATCATCTCTGCTCCCGTTTTACAGACTGCGATAGAGCTTGATATTAAAAGTTGAAATGGTAAGAAATTCAAGCAATAGAAAATGATCCAAAGGAATATGGGCTTACAATGGCATTAACCTGCACATGGGATATATAAACAGTTCCTAAACCTAGTCTTTAAGACTATAATTATGTGCTGGAAGCACCAACATGGGAGAAATCTCTGATGGAAACATATGCTTACAATAGATCACCTGGATTCTTGTTCTTGCATTTTCCATTTGAACAAAGACACATACATCTAAAATACAGACAGGCGACCAGAAGAAGGATTCAGAGAATGATAGAGCCATCGATACAACTCTATTCACTTCACTAAATGATCGGTCTTTCCCAGTTACAAAGTTCGGTGTCTACTGGAAGAAGCTCAACTAAACAACCACAACCTGATGCCTGAATGAACTAATTTCACCTAGAGTCATTACGATTACACGCCGCACAATAGAGAAACACATTTGTGGACATATACTTCCATATCAATCACAACTCCGATTTCTCAGCAAATTCCATTTCCACTCTGAGGCCAAAATAATACCTCCAGAAGATGCAGACTAATCATCCAAGAACAAAACACTCCATAGCAAATTGCGACCCCGATCTAACATAAACAAATAATAACAATAAAAACAAGAAAATTGTCAAAGTTGGATGGCGAGAGATAGAGGAAGACGGAGAGGGAGGGAGAGAGAAGGAGAGATGCCCGTACTCTGAAGTAAGCTGGACCGACTTGTTCGAGACCGGTGCGGAGGATTCGAGCTTACAAACCCTAGCAGAGAAGACTGAGCATTAAACGTCTTCTCCGCCTGCCTCCTCTCTGCGATGACGGGGGAAAATGAATCAGAGAGGAGCGCCTCTGGATTTTTGCACTCCGGTCCTTTAGTTTGGATTAAATTGCAGAAGAGGCCCAGGCCCTTTAGGAGGGGGAACATTAGGCATGGGCTTTCTGCAGAAGGCCCATAGACACACATTATGGGCCATTCCGGCCCAATATGTCCAATTGACCTGAAAAACCCTAACAAGCATTGTTTCCTCGGATTCAATCCAGGCCGTCCATCTTTGTTCAGCTCTAGGGTTTGCCGAGCTCTTCGTTATAACTCTCCGACTGCTTCCACAGGGCCGTCTTCTTCTTCCCTCCTCCTCCCCAGTTCGCAGCTCGAGCTCTCAAGGTTGCGTTGCTGCAATGGTGAGCTTCCAAGCGTACCGTTGTTACTTGTGCATGTGTGGTCTTGTTGCTACTGTACCGCATTTCAGATGAGGAAAGTTTGATTCGCTGTTACTCTAGAGTTGGAGAAAATCGTTTCTCGAGCACGATCTCATGGGTTTTCTTACTGCTTATATTCCTGTATGGTTCCATGGCAGGCGTTCGTGAAGGCTCAGAAGACAAAGGCTTATTTCAAGAGGTATCAAGTGAAGTTCAAGAGAAGGAGAGGTATGTGTCGTACAAACTACTGATTTACGGCAATTGATCTCATTTACGTTGCGTGCATTGATTCCTTTTCTCAAAGCGGTAGATTTTGAGCTTCTCTGCAGAAGGGAAGACCGATTACAGGGCTAGAATTCGCCTTATCAATCAGGACAAGAACAAGTACAATACCCCGAAGTATCGCTTTGTGGTTAGATTTGTATCCTAAAAGATTGGCAATTACTTTTTCTATGTATAATCTGGCGGATCAGCTGATTTTCATGTACTTCTTTTGCATTCCTTGGCGTTAATATGATCCTCTCAGGCTTGTTCTGTTGTTGCATTACTTGTCATACGATGATTCTTGCAATTTTAAGCTAGGGGACACGACCAGAAGGGCGCTTGCCTGCTAATTTGTTATTCTCATATAGTATTGTAAGCAGCTAGTTGGTTATTTTCTTTGAAGAGGCTGTTTTAGTTGAGCCCATCGGTGGTCTTGGAGATTAGATAGTTTGTGTTACATGCCTTAACTTCTTTCTAGACCAACAAGGATATTGTTGCCCAAATAATATCTGCTACCATTGCTGGTGATGTCATCCTCGCTGCTGCCTATGCCCATGAGCTGCCACGGTATGGGCTTGAAGTTGGTCTTACTAACTATGCTGCTGGTACTGCCACATCTCCAGTCTTTTCGTTCTGTTTCACATGCTTGTAAACTACTACACACTTTTGTATTGTCTTCTACATATGGTAACATGGAAATTTTTTTTCTATTCCAGCATATTGCACTGGCCTTCTCTTGGCTCGCCGGGTTCTGAAAATGCTTGAGATGGATGGTGAATATGAAGGCAATGTGGAGGTACAACTGCTGAGAACTTTCTTCTTTTTCGTGTTACTTGTCCTTTCCCTTCTCCTAGATGATTTCTGATTGCAATTGTTAGGCAACTGGGGAGGATTTCTCTGTTGAGCCTGCTGGGGAAAGGAGGCCTTTCCGAGCCCTTCTTGATGTTGGCCTTGTCAAAACCACTACTGGCAATCGTGTCTTTGGTGCACTCAAGGTATATGAACTCTGTGAATCTGCTGGCATTTTCATTGTTTACGCATATCATTGTGCTCAATTGTGCCTCTAATTTTATTTACTGGACAAGTAGAACAGATAATGAGCTGGCTCATCACCTTTTGAAGTTTGCTATGCAGGCGAGAATAGATGGGTTATGTATTTTGGATGAGCTGCCCATTTTTTTGTTGTAAATACCATCTTCTTCAATAATAGAAATGCAATTACTTAGCAAAAATGATTTTATACACCTTAAATACTGCAAAAGGCTGACATGTTTTCTTACCTTTCAGGGGGCTTTAGATGGTGGTTTGGACATTCCCCACAGTGACAAGAGGTTTGCTGGGTTCTCAAAGGACAGCAAGCAGCTTGATGCAGATGTTCACCGCAAGTACATCTACGGTGGGCATGTTGCTGCATACATGAATGTGAGCCATCCCTTTTCTTTTATAATTGTTACACCAGATATATTTGCTAAAGGAGAATTATGCAGTGCAACATTTTTGGTTTGACTCTATTTTATGTGTAGACCTTGATGGAGGACGAGCCTGAGAAGTATCAGTCTCACTTCAGTGAATATATCAAGAGGGGAATCGAGGCAGATGATATTGAGGCTATGTACAAGAAAGTTCATGCTGCTATTCGTGCGGACCCATCTGTGAAGAAATCTGAGAAGAAACCACCCAAGGAACACAAGAGGTGAGGGGAAATACGTGTCTTGATTGGATAATCTCTGAATAATCAATATAGTTCGTTTGTGGTAGCGTACTATCTATTTGCCTATAGTCAGTCACATCTTATTTTCTTCAGTTTATTGACTAGGTGCCCTGAGATGTCATTATAGGTTTGACTGTTGTCTTCTGACTGTATTAGGCATTGTAGCCATAGGTAATACGATAGGGCTTTGCTATCGACAATTTATTATCAAAATAGGATAGGGCTTTGTTGGTGGTTGTGAAAGCTCATTTCCTCGAGGCTTTCATGAGGAGGTTCTTTGTCGATGTGGCTGACCATCCATGATGAAGTGTTGTTCATGTGAATGGCTCAGTCTCTTGTCAATTCTTCATTGCTAGAGTAGATTTATTTCATTTTAGTATTTTGCCCTCACGACACTGAAAGAGTTATTGCAACCCTTGCGATGTACAGATACAACTTGAAGAAGCTTACTTACGAGGAGAGGAAGGCTCGTCTGATCGAGCGACTCAATGCCCTCAACTCGGCTGCTGGAGACGATGATGAGGAAGATGATGAGTAGAATATTTCTAAGAGGAATCTCAGCTAAAAACATTATCAGTCACTTCCGATCTTGTGTGAACAAGAATCAGTGCTTGAGAGTTTACCTTAATTCACTGCCTAGTTTTTTTGTTTGGTTTTCGGGCGGAACCCCCCCAGTTGTGACATTTATTTAGAATCAATCCTCTTTTGAGCATTGCAGGTCTTTAGATCTTGTGCGCTCTCAGTTTTGGCCACTTTTTTTCTTGACAGATGAAAGGAGGCACGGTGGCTGTGTAGCTAGCCTGTCCGGTAAATTGAATAATCAAAACGAGCACTTTTCTATCGATGTAATGCTATCAGATATCTAGCATAATCTAAGAAGTCAGTATTCTAAGATCCAAGTTGGGGAGTCTTTTTTGACAATATTACTTAGAACGAGATTTGAATCTTAGTATCTTAACCTTAATAAATAGTATGAAATTGAATTTTAAATTATTATATTGTGTTAATATAAATGGAAAATGTTAATCCAAACCTCAATCCTAGCCTTTTTTGGCTGCCCCCTGTCATAAACCTCGATTTTCAATCTCAACCTTACTCCATCGTTGTCACTTTCGAGCTGCTACTGTATCGTTTACAAAATGAAAGAAAAATGTTTTTCAAAGATTTTTTTTTATAGAAATAAAGATTAGAAAAAAAAAATTTTAAAGTTAAAAGTAAAAACCTAGGCGTAGATTGACGATGGGAGAGACTAGAGAGGAGGCCCCCAGTGCCGACCGATCTGTATGTATCAGATTCATAGGGTACCCCTCCTTTCTATCGCATGTAGTATAGATGCTCGTGCGATTTATTACTCCAATTTTACCACCTAAAATCTCGTTAAAAAGACGACACACTGTCCAAAAAAGACACATCCTGCATCTCGAAAGAACAAAATGACATGTATCGCACACCAGTAGATAAATATATACCAAGTGTGTCTCGCTCCGACTTCACCTAAACATCGCCAAAAATGAAATACTTGTTGAACATCTTTGGAAATATCACGTGTTATATTGATATGAATAGATAATACCGAGAGAGAGAGAGAGAACAAAGCGCCATGGTTGGTAGCATCTTGTTTTTGACCCTCGCGAACGAAGCGCGCGAGGAAAAGAAATTCTATTATTATCTCCTGTTATTATATATCTTTAACTAATAGATGATGATAAAACGGTAAAATCACTCGTGCAGTCATAACTATCGAATAAAGTTACGTACAAGGATGAATTTAGGGGGTGAACTCGGAAAGCTCCGTGAAATGTTATATGCAGTAAAATCACTCGTATGACTAATAAAATAAAGATCCCAGGATCGAACTCTCTGACACATTTATATCAAAACATCTGCTATACACGTGCTATTTGGGATCAGGTCTCGATGTACACCGAATTTTTGGAATATACTATGCTCTTGGCAGCAGTACATTGACAGGACCAGTATTGAGCATTAGGTTGTTTGTTTGTTTGTTTGATATATTTACAGTTAAATACGAAATCTCGAACACAAGTGTTGTTGGAAATGTCCTCCTTCTTACTGATAAAAAAAACATTTACCGATTAATATAATCCCTGACATACTTGAAATGCTCCTTCTTACTGATAAAAAAACACTTACCGATTAATATAATTCCTGACATATTTGAAATGTTTCAGACCATTTCATGTACATGTGTGTGGGTGTGTGTGTGTGTCTATATAGGTACGTGTATTAGCCGGCCGCATGTCATCCTCCAGCGTAATTGCTTAGAGCCCTGAGGCAGTTTGAGTTTACCATTTCTGAAATCCCGAATTAAACCCTGAGATGAATCCCATTTTCCAGAGGTAATTTTATTTCATTTTTATTTATTTCTTGGCGAAATCCTGTCAATTTTCGTACGTGATTATGTATCGGAAATGGAAACAGTGAGATTTTTGCTGACTGTTTACCTGAGAGTGACGAGTGCAGGTTGCAGGGCAAGGTGGCTCTGGTGACCGGCGGAGCCAGCGGGATCGGTGAGAGCACGGTGAGGCTGTTCGCCAGGCACGGCGCGAAGGTCGTCCTCGCCGATGTCCAGGACGAGCTCGGCCGGTTCGTGTGCAGGGACATCATCGGATCCAACCAGGACCACGCCGTCTCCTACGTCCACTGCGATGTCGCCGACGAGACCGACGTCCGGAACGCGGTGGATCGGGCGATCGAGGAGCACGGCAAGCTCGACGTAGTGTTCAGCAACGCCGCGATCCCCGGCGGTCCAGATACCGCGATCTCGATGGCTGATTATGAGAACTTCAGGAGAGTTTTTGACGTCAACGTGTACGGCGCGTTCCTGGCGGCTAAACACGCCGCTAGGGTTATGATCCCGGCGAAGAGAGGGAGCATTCTGTTCACGGCGAGCGTCGCTTCCGTGACCTACGGCGATGTCCCTCACACGTACCTGGCGTCGAAGCACGCGGTGGTCGGATTGGCCAAGAATCTCGGGGTCGAGCTAGGGCAACATGGGATCAGGGTGAACTGCGTATCTCCCTTCGGCGTGGCCACTCCGATGCTGAGAGGAGCGGCGTTCGGCGGCGTAGACGCTGAGAAGGCCGAGGAGGTGGTCTCGGCGGCGGCGAATCTGCAAGGTACCGTGCCGAAGGCCGAGGACATTGCAGAGGCGGCTCTCTACCTGGCAAGCGACGAGTCGAAGTACGTGAGCGGGATGAACTTGGTGGTGGACGGTGGATACAGTACCACTAACCCCTCTCTTGGAATGGCCATGAGCAGATGTCTTCCTCGATGATTACACGTCATCTCTAACCCCACTGAGTAGTCGCATGATTTTCTGCTAATCAAATGGGTGATGTTATTAGAAGTTGTAATAAATTCGACACCTATTGGATCAGCTAACAGTGTTGAAACCAGCCCGGTCTCGACTGTGTGCATGCTCAGTGCCTACTACATCAAGTTCAGGACCTCATCGAGTTGAGCACAGTCAGCATCGTGCCTTTACTGATGTTAGAAGATTGACAATTGATGATGTCAAGTACGAGGATTTGAGTTGTATGAGTCCTCCATGATTGGGACGGTGCAATCCCTGGCAATGAAATTTAATGCCCGCCCATCTTGTGCACTGCCTGCATTTATATAGTAGCAATGTTCTATGCAGTAATTCGGGTTAATTTGCTAGTTTGCCATGATCCTTTAATGAGGAAGGGGATGATGATCACGACAGGCAGGAAAATTTTCCAAGGAAGATGACTGTTCAGGAGCTTGCCAGACCGGGAAAGGAATTACGGCGAATTCAGAATCTGGATTTAAAAGCTTGTTTTGAGAAGGTTATGAGAGAATCGTCAGCATATTAAAAATCAAAAGAACTCCTACTTCTTTGCACTCTCAAAGAATCGGGAGAGCCGCACAGGACCATCATCACCCTCTTCCGCGTTGCTACCACTCTCCTTCCTTCTCCGGTGCTTCTTGTCCTTCCTTCTTCGATGCTTCGACTTGGACCTCTTCCTTTCCCTCTCATCTTCATCAGAACTGGAAGAATCAGAAGATGAGCCGGAGGAGCTAGACTCTGACGAATCCCTACTAGATCTCTGCAAGGAAATGCAACCGGTGTGAGCTAAGGGAGCCAAAACCTCTCATGCAATTGAAACAATTCGTTCTCTCGCATGCCAAGGTGGGGATAAAGGAAATTTCAAACTAAATTCCATTTAGCATGCTTTGTATGTTTCCGGGAAAGATATACACTAAGCTTCAATCTGGTGACAACACTGATGACAAACCTAAAAGGGAGACGCGGAAAGCTTGACTGAAAGCCAAATTTAATATCTACTAAAAATGTCCCAACAATTGAGACCTTGCACTCCTGGTTTAACACTTTGAAAGATCTATGGAGTTGCATTCTTTGATGCGCGCAACTAACGGGATGAATGTAAAACTTCTTTTGGTAAGGCACAGAAACCGTGGAGGAAAAAACTTGGGTCACATACTTCAATGGAAACGGTTAGCTTTTCAAGGTATCGTGAACTGTGAAGTTCATTCGGAATGAGCAGACTTCTCTTTCACTTGATGCCAAAGCAGCTCAACAAAATTAGGCAGTATTTGGTCAAAAGAAAATTTAAGTACCTTTCTTTTTCTACTGCGTCTCTTTGAATCTTTCTCCTTCCGATCTGCATATATATGTCATCATCAAATAAAGCAAATGCAAAGCACAATGGAAAATGTTTCAGATGCTTCACATGATACCCTTTTTGTGCTTTGATTTAGTACGGGAGTGATTTCTCCCTTGAGAAAGCTTGCGAGCCCTTTCAGCATCTAGTTGTGCTCTGTACTCTCTCATCATTCGATCTGTGTCTGCTTCCAATTCTCCCTTCCTCATTTCATCTTCCTATTATAGTCAAATGACACAACAAAAAGAACAAACATATGTTAAAAGTTAGATCCTGTAACTTGCGGGAGGCTCGGTGTATTAATCCCTGCATAACAAACAAAACTAACTATTTGCCAGTCCCTAAGTGCTGTGTAAGGTTTATTCGTACTAACAGTAGCATGGCCTCGATGCAACATGATATAATTTTTTTTCCGGTTTCTAAAGAGAGGAACAATTCTGCTTCCTTAAAACACTAGGTGACGCAGGCATGCAACCAAAATTCTAAAGTTACAAAGGCCTGCAATATAAAAACTCACCAGGTCATGAAATCTCTTCGCAATTGATAATATATCCCAACAAACTAAATACTAATTTTCCAACAGATTAGCAATACTTTTCCAAGTGTTTTTATTAGAAAAATCTGTCCTTACATTTTTTTCCACCGAATAAGCATAGCTGCTTCGGTGATATGGTACTTAACTAAACTGTACAAGGAGAAGAAGGTGTAAGCACACAGTGGTATTTGATATGTCCATGAATTACCTTCTGCTTCCTCTTGAACTCTTCCCAGGTAACTGTGTGAGAAGTCTTAAGGCTTGCCAGTCGAGCGGCATGCCACTCTGGTGAATGAAAAGAACCATCCACCTGCGACTCTCCTCATCAGTAAAAACCCAGGAAAGGAAAAATATCCAAAAACATGCCATACAGAAAATCAATCTATTCGCTAGTAGTATAACAATCATGTTATACAAAAGATAAGTCAACCTCACGATGTCCAATCTGAGGGCTGTGCGTACATTAAGCATATAAAGACAACATAATATGGTAAACATTGTTAACAGAGTATGCTGTCTCATTATCAACCGAGATGCTGGTTTCTGCATTGAAACTACAACTAATCCACACCACTCCCCTGAGATCAATGACAGATTGAGGTTACAGATGTCACGAATATCTAAGTGTGGTTTAGATTGCATCCTTATATAATATACGTGCTTGACCTCCCAAGAAGGGCAATCAGCAATTTGAATAATAAAAAAGTGCTGCTTGAATCCATTGAAAGCTTCATGACAAGTTTTATTGTCATCCAGAGATATTACAGGAAGTCCAACCAAAAAGTTGCTCTCATCAAGGTACTAACAGTCTTTCATCTCTTCAACAGGTTAAGCTAATGTGCGACAGCTCAGAAATTCCCGACAACGACTTCATCCAGCATCTCTTACATTACACTATGAACAATAGGAGAACTTCCACAGATGAACTAAACTGAAGTTACTTCGCAAGAGCGTCCAATTCGTCAATTCCCAACTTCAAGTACCCATTAGGTCAGAACAGTATGGAAACAAAGTACAGCTAGAACAAATCCAATCGCAATCCAGACCCAGTACCATTTTTTACCACGAAAGGAACAAATGCACGCTGCTCCAAAAAGAGAGGCAACATCAAGCCCCCGGCTAACAAGAGCACCGACTAAAAGTGCCCACAACAGACAATCCACAGGGGGACAAGGGGAGCAGAAATAATAGGTAGTATGAAAGGGGACAGACCATGCCGTCTTCGATCTGCTCGGGAGCGGCAGAGCTCGAGCCCAGCTTCGCTCTCTGCATAGCTTTGTAAGCTTGATTCTTCCCCATTTTCGATCGAAAGGATCTCCAATTGACGACCGAGAAAACGGGAATGGGTGAAATTACACGGCTAGGGCATCGATCGTTGACAGAATTACATGAGAGGAGTGCCGATTAGCAGGATGGACTGACTTGAGAGAGAGATTAGACTCTAGACAGAGAGAGAGAAGATCTATAGAGAGAGAGAGAGGCGATCGACCGAAGCAAATGAAGGGGAGACGAGACAAACAAAAATGGCTTCCTTTCCCTCTCTATCCTCCCGATACATTTTTTTTCTTGGCTAAATTACCCTCCCCTCCGTATACCTCGCATTGTAATAATTAGGAATGTTCCCGGTTCGATTCAATTCGGTTCGGTTCAATTTAGTTCGGTTCGAGAATTCGTTTTGAAGAGGGCTCTTGCAGACGGAGCCTATCTCGTGCTACCACTACCACGACCGTGTAGTCGTGGTCTTTAACTGATTCTGAGCACATTTCTGAGTGCTGTGACCTGTGGGAATGCTATTGTCATCGAGCATGTGCCACGATTTTGTTTTAAGCTTGCTCTACCTCTGAGATTGTTCCCAGTCCATTAAAATTGGACAGCCAAATTAAAGAAAATTGTTCCCTTCTTTTATCCCAATTCAAGCAAAGGTTGAGAACCTGACATGGACAAATTATATAAAAGACAATGAAAAGTCATAGTTAACGAATTTGTTGATAGACAAGTTATGACGCTGGTGAATTTCCCCGCTATCCCATCGCATCATGGTAGGTAAACAGTCCACCAGGGGTTGGACGGCCATGGGTGCAACAGCGTGGTAGTCTATCTACAGGGCCTCCTATGTCGACAAATGGACCGACTATTCTACAGCCTTCCACCCATCCCATCAACTTCTATGGAGAGCTCATCACAGAAGGATTTCTGCACCAGAAAACGTCAATACTTCAACAACCATTGGAGTTGGATCTCAGTGGAGCTCCAACAGTTGGTCAGTACATGTACATGTAGTAGGAAACAGACTCTGCAAAAGAAAGGGAGCCTTAAAGAGGACAAAAAGAGCCGGCACACATAAATAGGATGCCGGGAGTCGAGTGAGGCTCTCCATCATCGATTTGCTATTACATACATTTCCTTTTGGTTTTTGACTGCTCTGGGTTATTCTTCTATATGGCAAAAACAAAAAATACAGCAACCTCTGGTCTCTACATCAAACTCGAACCTTTTCTGTAGCCCTGGTGAGTATAGTAAAAGCAACACCAAGGGTAGAACAGAAAGAAGGGGGAAGAAGCTACAAACGAGAGTGATGCTATTTCCTACAAGAACCGATTCTTGGGCATACTATAAGCCTAATGGCTGTGGCCATGTAACTGCTAACCCCGGTATTCATCGGCCCCGCGGGCATCATCAGTCACACTGCCCAATCTGACAATGTCTTCAACCAAAATCTTGCCGTCTGTAACAATTAGGACAATCAGACCGCAGTTAGATCTAAGAATATGTGGCTCAAGCTTAACAGCAGCTGCTTGTTATTTATATAAGCACACATGTATAACCTAAATGGTTTGCTTGAAAAAAAAGGACAGATCTGACCAGCTTGACTTACCTCTATCTTTTGAGAGACTGCTAACAAGTTCTTGAAGGCCATCCTTGCCCAGAGTATTTTTCAAATACAAAGCAGCAGCCGCTACCTCCTCAGGGGTCACTTTCCCATCATAGTCACTGCATTAATATGATGCACGGCTCGTAATATATCTCATGAATCTAAAAGTTCTACTTCCATAGCAGATGATGAAGGTGTCATCCAGTTGGATTACAAACCTATCGAGTAATCGCCAACGGTCACCGATCAGAATATCAACATTGTCGATTTCCTTTTCTAGATTTTGGAGCATAGCATCCACCTGACAGTGATAAAGAAAGTGACACAATCGGTTTTCAAAACTGTGCATTCACCTTACCTCAATACTACAAGAACACAAAGAGAAGAGCACAGAGCTGTCCCTGAGTTTACCATATCTATGAGGGCAGATGAAACAGAATTCTGTTCAGCTACCTCAGCAGGCCCATCGCTTTCCTCTCGTGCAGCTTTGTATGCCTCTATTGCCTGTCTCTCACTATCAGTGCCTTCTTTGTCCACGATACTGTCGTAAAGTTCTATCTGGAACATCAAACAACTTTGGATCAGCACTTCGAATAACCACCACATTTGAATAGTAAATTCCACTGGTGCATGCAAAAGTGAGTCCCTATAATGGAAAATAATGCAAGTATTTACACAGGCAACTTGGAAAATATGCATCCTTCAAAATGCTAAAAGAAAAAAAAATCCATTTCTCATTTTTAGAATCCTCATTTTTAAGAATCACATATAGTAACAGCAAGCATGTTATACCCATCGATTCAAAAGACAATAGCAATCTATATGCATTGCCCATTATACCTCTTTGTTGACCAGCTGCAAGAATTCTTCACGCTCTCTACTTACTGACTACAAGGATCAGCCAGAAAGATTCAAGAAGTAAGAAAATGCATTCTAAAAGGATATGTTCGAAAAGTATAAAAGCAACCAGATTAATTGTGATTTCTGATCCTTACTGATGCCGATGCCAAGACGGCCAGCGCACGACTCAATTGACAGAGATCCTCACGCTTTTCAACTGTTCTTGCTTTAGCCTGTTCTTGTGCTTCCCTTGCAATTGGAGAGACCATCTCTTTCAGAGCTACATCTTCTTGGCTAATTTGAAGATCCTTCTGCCTGGACAACTCTTCTTCCTCTTTCTCTTCCTCCTCCTGCAATTTCAGAGAGTGAAAAAACATGACAGAGATTCCGGACAAGCAGCCACAACTTAAATTTCGCCAGTTTCAAACTGATTTAAATCTCAGATGCAGGACAAGTTATTTTGGCACTAATAACACAAGAAGTCTTTCACTATGCTATCTGCGATTTAATTCGTGCATCTGTAAGAATTACCGGAAATATTTTGATGAAATAAACATAAGTAACTGAAGAATAAGAACATTAAAGATAAACCTTTATCAGTTCTTCCTGCATCTCCAGGTACTCCAATTTTCTCCTCCTTTCAGAGAGAGAATCTTCAGATGGCAAAGAAGTGATCCCTACAGTATCCACAACTTCATCAGGAAGTGAAGAGAGAGTGGCTCCTACAACTTCCTCCGGTTTCAACTTTCCGGATACTGTGAATGCCCTGCACAAGATCACACCAATGAGTTAAGCCCAAGCTTCTGTAGACTTGAACCATTTAATCAATAAAATAATGTTGCAGACAAGAGATAAGTGAGGATTTTGCAATGAGAAGAAGGCAAGCAAACAAGATTTAATGGCTGCACTGTACCTCGAAAGGATCAAAAGAGATGATGGTACTGAGTGATTTAGAGACAGATCCAGCCAATCACGAAGCTGCAGTAAGAAGATAATAGTGAACATAAAAAGGCAAATCAAACTGTAAAACAAGAGAATTTCTTTTGATAAATCGTAATAACAGTTTCAAAGAAAATACATATGCTAAGATGAAAGAAACAGCAACTTATTTCCTAAAGAAAAAATCTTTCTAGACTAGTGAGGAACTTAAAGAAGAAAGGATAAGGAACCTACTGGTTTTAGGACTGTTATCAAGGCAGGTATTTATTGGGATCAGGATAGTACTTTATCTTGCTAAATATGACTTGCTCAATTATTTGCACTTCCATAGGCACTTGATTATACATACATACATATATTACATACTGAAAAGAATAAGAGCTCAACCAACACAAATTACTAATCAAACGGAAATAATTACTCAATAAAAAGTTATCAAAGCAGTACGTAGCCTCACTTGGAAAAAGGAACATACAATGAAAATGAAATGTTTACTTTGCCTTGAATAGCAAATTTTTTGCACTATTCTCGACGAACTGACCCCCTTCACTGGTGACTGGCTAGGGAGAAAAGAAATCTAGATTACCTGTTGACGCATCTCTTCCACTGAAAGTAATCCCAGCATGCCTCGTTCTCTGCAATCTTCACGAAGTTCAGATTCTGATAACGATTCTACACCCTCAGCCTGAATCAATCTATCATCTTCTTTGATCCTGCATCAATACCAGAAAAGTAACCACGCTATGTGATAAGCATTCCTCTACAAGTCTGGAAAGGTTCATGACCCTATAGAAGCATCCAATACACTCCTAAGTGCATGCTGAAGCAAGGGCACACTAATTTCAAAACCAACAACAAAGTGCTCAAGAAATCCAAAGAAAAGGCTAATAATACAATTAATATATCTAAGGAGCAGATGGTTGCACCTTTGGAGTCTTTTACGCAGCATATAACGCAGATATGCATCTGTTCCAAATGGGCTGATTCCCATATATTTGCACATATTCACTAATCTAGATCTGTAGGAAACAAGAAATCATGAGCAGGCACTGATGTATTGCCAAACATATGAAAATTGGTGGAGACAAGAACCTGCTAATGTTATCAAGTGTGAGTTCATCATTAAACAACTTTGCAAAACCCAAAATTTCTTCATTTGACACACGTGCACCTCTCCTGACCTGAGCATAAAACAATTGAGGTCACTATGATTACAATTTTTCACTGGCAAAACACCATATCTGAAGGACACACAGCATGATACCTCTTTACCTTATTCAAAAATTCATCAAGATCTTCTGCTGTTTGCTTGATTT
The DNA here is from genome assembly GCA_037672795.1 of Lagerstroemia speciosa. Classification (NCBI taxonomy): domain Eukaryota; kingdom Viridiplantae; phylum Streptophyta; class Magnoliopsida; order Myrtales; family Lythraceae; genus Lagerstroemia; species Lagerstroemia speciosa. The sequence continues at coordinate 8,607,379 of CM075289.1, read as the reverse complement.
CACCGCTCCGTGAGTTTTTAACCTCTCTAGCCATTTCTCTGACAGTATCCTGCAAAAATTTTGCATACTCTATTCTAGCATTTAACCTCCGTTTCAGTGCCTCCTGCAAATTGAAAACTTGATATGAAGCTAGAAGAGCATATCATGGAAACGCAACTCTCCAAATAGAAGTGGTTTAAGTTGACCGCACAAAATCAATGGCATGAATGGTACATGCGAATTAAAATGTCAAATATCACACTTATAATGAGTAAGAAATCAGAAATTAAAGCCCATTAGAAAAGGAAACAAGAAAGTTACCTGCTCTTTCATCTTGTCTTGAAAGGTTGAAGGCAGCATATTAGGGAATAACTTCAGAAAAACTGGCAACAGAAATTCCATAAATGGGACAATTATAAACACCGCAAATGGTACAAGTCTAAAAATATCAGCTGTTGTTCGAGTAAGCTGCTGCCTTTCCCTTCTGGATAGACTCTTCCCACCAGCAAGTTTTAAAAGCAATCTAGAACTAATCCTCACATCAGCCCACAACAACTTGGTGCCAAGCCAATAGTGTTGCAACGTTGACACGAATTCTTCTCTCCAATGAGCAAGTTTCTTAGACCAGTCCTCCCTACATACAAGGAGTAGAATGACTGATAACACACCGAAGACACTGAGCACCATCACAGAGGAAAAGATTTGAAAGATAAAATTAAGCATTTATGGAGAGGAACCAACCTGCTCATGGAGGCCACAGCTCTTAAAGCAGGACCAATTCCCAGAACACTGGTCCATACTCTATACAGAACAGCACTGACCAGTCTTTGTGAATTCTGTAGCTGTTTGGCCTTCGCCTTTGCTATTGCGGAACTTAAACCAGCAACAGCTTGATCACAGTCTTCTGGAGATGGCTCTTTTCTCTTCTTGGCAATCACTTCTCCATTATCCTCATCATCACTGCCCAATTCCTGCTGCTTAGCTGCAGCTGTAGAAGCAGTTCGAATGGGATGCAACATCCACCTCTTACCCAGGGAATAGAAGTTAAAATTTTGTCCAACTCCAGTATAAGAAAGAGCGATCCCCCATCTCTGCCTAAAATGACCATATCCAGAAAAACTGACCAATTTGTCTTTTGCTGCTAAGTTAGAAGCCTCATCAGCGCTGATACCTCTGCTAGTAGAGTAATTTTCCATCTCTGCTGATTGTATTTCACTTCTGGAGCTGTAACACTTGGAATCCAAACCTCTAGGGCCATGTTCTTGTAAAAGACTTTGAAGGGATTGAATTGAACGCGGAGAAATATTTAAATAGTTAGAAATGACACCTCTTCTCTTTATGATTGCCCTGGAAGCCATTGCATAAACGAACACTGAGAACTATAATAATGACATACAGATATCCAAGGTGACCGCCTGATGATTATCTGCAACAGCCGATGCACAAGAAGCCAGTCAACTACAAAGCAGGGGAAGGAAAAAAAAAATTATACAACTGGATAGGCTTCATCAGCAACGTCGAGCAACAACATCCATGTGAATTGTAAATTTAAGCACACTATATCCCAGTTTCGATATTCCAATTTCACCTAGGAAGAAAATGCACATCCGTACCTTCTCCTTGAGCATCAAATGAATTAGAATAAAACTACACTGCCAAGAGGAAACTGAAAAAGAAATCCCAGCCCATAAGAGGTTCAAGCTCAAATCAGTAAGCAAACATCGGAAGAACGGACGAGAAATGAGGGAAAATTATATATCTATGGGCGAAAAGAGAGGAAAATTGATAAATAGCTAAGACGATAACAAGAAAGCTGAACATTCACATCCTAACAATCACGAGCTCAAACGTATCCCAGATTGCGATTTCGAGTGAATCAAATCAACCATACAGAGAGAAGCAGAGCTCCCTCCCGATAACAGCATGCAACTGGAAATCGATTCCGATGACGAAACTTGCAAAAACAGACAGAAATCCAGAAGCATCGATTGCGATCCAAATTCGCAGTGACCTTCTATGAAATGATGATTTATGGAACAAGGACAATATCAATCATACGAGGAGGATAATTCGCAACCGAGAACAGCTCGAGCAGCTCATTGATAGCGACAAGCGCAAACTTACGGTCTCGAGGACGATGGCAGCCGAGCAATCGCGAACTCTAAGGAAGCAACGGAGATGGCAAGAGAGAGGGAGGAGGAGAGTTTGGGACTCAGTCTGAACGTCGCCGAGAAATGGGGACGGCAGAGGTTTAAGGGAGGGATTAGAAGAGCAGAGCTGCAGTGCAGCTCAGGTGCATGGAAGTGAATGGTACACCCCACTTCCCTATTTATTGTCCTTTTTGTTTTCTATTTTTCATACTAAAAGGTTTGAAACAACCTAATTTTTCTAGTTAAAAAAAATAAATCCAAAGGACAAAAAAAGAATTCAATCATTAACGCATAATCGAATTTAGAATTTTTTTCGTTCGTGCTAAAGACGATATTACATTACTGAATCTTTTTAGTATGATGTAAGCGCATACCTATGCTTGCCATTTTGGAAATATCTGCCATTCGTTGAAGGGTGAATTTTCAGTTTAAGAAATAAATAACTTCCCTTCAATTAATGACTTGGTCTGTAATTTGTGGCAACCTTCTCGTCAATTTGTAAAATCATTGACCAAAGGAGAAAGTGTTATATGTGATAAATATATCACGTGACAGTGTTAATATAATATTATAAATGAATAATATTTAATTATTTCTAGAATTTTTTTATAACACAACGTCAGTACTATAACGTAATATAACATTTAACGCACAACACTCCCACATAGGGGTGGCAACGGGCCGGGGCGGGCTGGGTATTTGGATACCTAGACCCGCCTTAATTTTTAATATAATAATATATTAAATATAAAAATAATAAAATAAAATTCATTATAATGAATAATAAGTACTAATTATAAATATTTTAGTGTATTAAGAAGATCAAAAACATAAATATGAATCAAGGTTCAAGTTTAAAAATATCAAATGTATTATTTATATTGTCAAATTCTAATAATAAATTAATTTATTACATATAGGATAAACTTAACATAACTTTCAATTGGATTTCATATCCCGCTAGGCTTCCCAGTCATTACCTGAATTTCCTGGTCCGATTTTTTTACCTTAACAGCTGCATTGAATATATCCCGAGACCCATAAATCTGATTTTTCAATTTGGGTTCGGTTGGTTTTTTACTTACACCCTTCGTGCTCCTGTTATTACAAGGGAGAAATGTTCACATTTGGATCGACTTGAAGCGGTTTATTAGATTCATAATCTCCCAGTAATTGCGACTATAAACAATACGATCCGATCATAAAACGGCGATAAGCAATCACGGATAAGCTCGAGTACGTGTTATATTACAGCTTTCTTGAGAAGAAAGCTGCTGTTTCTTGATGAAGAAGAAAACAGTGAAATGTGGCTGTTGCTGCCGTTTCTTGCTGAGCAAGAAGAGGAATGGATCAGTCAGAGCCATGGATGATGCAGTATCGTTAAGATTTCGTTTAATTTACTTAATCTTTTGACTCTGTCCTTCCATTTCCCTCTCCAGTCCAGTCCGAGTCTCTTCCGCACGTCTCCCGATCATAAGAGGACTGCAGAAGTCACCCGAATTGAAACACGATATTCCATTTTCTGTTCTATAACTGCAGAAAGGAGGCCGCGATACGAGTCCTGGCTCTCTTAGCCACGAACTTCACACACTAAACTGAATCTGAATGCAACTGCTCCAGCCCTTCAGTAAGAATGATGAGCATCGGCACAAACAGCTGGGACTTATTTGCATCTCTGAAGCATACACAAGAACGGAGTATACCGTAAAGCAGATTGGACTAACTTCGAACGGCGTGCCCGAGTTTCACTTCTTTCAGCTGCATCGAGCGTCTCTGACTTATTTCCTACATACAGAGTCGGGAAAATGTCACGAATCCAGCGTCTCACATTGACATGTGACCGCTGTTGTTTCATAGGGAGGCGCCTCTTTGTCATGAGATGTAAGATGAGAATCGAGCAAAGGCCTACCAGGGAAGCTTGAACGTGTCTTTCCACCATGCCTGCTTTGGAGAGTTCGCAACAATCTTGTCCAACCTCACGATAATCTCGGAAAAAGTAGGCCTCACAACTGGTTGCCGGTCCCAGCACTCCTCGATCAACCTGTGAACGATACCATGGATCCATAGATATCATGGATTCAGAGACATCATCATCTTGGCATGAAGTGAATATTGGAACAATCTTTGAAACCGAGAAGAAAAAGCCGGTGCAATTTGCTCATCAGCAATGAACTACGGGCTGATGTAGAAGCTTAAATGTATAGAAAAGAATAGTCTACTTATTGTCCAACAGATAGCTCGATACGAAGATGAGTTTCTCACTCTTTCAAGTCCGGAGGGTAATTTTTTGGTTTGAGCTTGAAAGGAGGTCGTAATCCTTCTAAGCATATCATTCTTGCTGCCTCTTCTGGGGAACTGGGATGAAAAGGCTGCAATCCTTCCATCATCTGCAGAATTCCCAGAAAGAAAGGGGGTAAGTCCTCGAAAGCAAGGAATTCTCAGTCCATGAAGGGTGAGAATACGACTTCAAGAGCCAGAATTTACCGCGTAAAGTATGAGGCCAAATGAGAATGCATCAACGCTTCTGTCAAATGTTTCATTCTTGTAGACCTCGGGTGCAGTGTATTGACCTGCATGTTCCCAACGTGGTCATCCTTAGTTATTGCTTTGCAGAGTTGAAGGACACATCTCAGATCTCGTTTTCTATTAGCCCGTGATGTTGGCAGTTGAAAAGCAAAGCACGAAATCAATTCATCAAAGAACAGAGAATCGATGAAAGGTTTCAGTTTCCTCAAAAACAAAAGAACATTTTGGATGATTACTGTAAATGCATCCTGAGATTTATCCAGACTCCAGGCAGAAATCAAATAGAAAAGAATGAAGATCGACAGAACACCTGTAATAAATGACTTACCGAGAAATTCAGCATGAGCCTCTGGATATTCAAGTTTTGCTTTATCAGGCGATGGTTTTAACAATCTCACTGTACCGAATCCAGCTACCTTTAAGAGACCACCAGAATCCAGCAAAATATTTCTGGCACCTTACCAAAATTTCAGATACTAAAGCAAAGTACATGCAGTATGATAAACCTCAGACAGATGTTCCGTAATGCAAAGGACCAACTCTTGCATTTAGTCTTCTTACTTTGGCTTTAAATCACAGTGCATGATTGGTTCGGGTTTAGTTTGATGAAGATAATTCATGCCCCTGTTGACAAGAAACCAACATATATATTGTAATTAACGAGCCAAACATAGAGAGCGCTTGGAAAAAGACATTGAATTCACCTAGCAATATCAAGAGCAAATCTCAGAACTTTTGATGGAGAAAGGCGGCCTTTAACTTGAAGATATCTTTCAAGGTCACCCTGAAATACCAGCAACATGGAATGTCAAGCTGAAGTTGTATAAACATAGATCCAGGGAAGAGAAAGTCGGGTATATCAGCTCAGAACTTTCTTTATTTCAAATTAAGCAGCCATGAGTAACTTTTTCACAAATCAATATAGTATTTTTCCCTCCATTACTGTTTCTTTTCTTCAATTCCCAAATTGACTCTTGGACAGGGATGGCAGCCAATCTGAGTGCATCGCCCTATCTCAATCTAATTGGCATTGGTTTGCAAGTTTGTATTCTCATAGCCTGATTCCTCACTTTACTATTACACTAGCGTCTCTAAGAAGCAAACAGAAGAAATTGACAGCGACAAGGTATAGCAACCAAGACAACTATGAGAATAAGTGCCCTGTTCGTAAAATCTGTAGAGCAACCCTAATGGGAAAAGTTAGAATGTATGGGTGCAACAATCGGAGACAAGAAGCGCAAGCGATAGTGAAGAGAGAGATCAATGAAGCTTACTTTTGAAGGATGCTCTAAAACAATCATCATAGGGATTTTCTGGGTAACAGCTCCAACAAACTGGATTACGTTAGGATGCCGTGCCTTTTCTAGCAACTCCAGCTCATGCTTGAAGGCATTTCTGTGATTATAAATGTATCAGCAGATTGAAAATAGAAAATCATTGAATAAATCAAAAGAGAAGAAGCAGAAGCTGGGTGACGTGGAGATAAATGAAGAGGCCATGCCTTTCAGCAGATGATGCGAAGAAGTTCGTGGGACTAAATAAAAGAATGGAATGCCTCATTGTTTTCTCATAAGTGCTCAGACAATTAGAGAAGACATACATACTATCAGGTTGCGAACAGCTTTCCTTATCCAATATCTTAACAGAAACCTTTGTGCCATTCCATTTAGCCACTTGATAGGTTCCCTGTCAGGATCAGAAAGATGTTAAAGGTCCCAACAAAGATCTATGAGAATGGAGAAAGAATGTTTGTCGAAGGAAAACTTGGATTATAATCATATGACATCAATTAGTTAAGTCAAAGATTAATGAAGGAAATTGCATCGCAGGGAGAACATAATATTGTTTCAGATCGATCTAAAGTTCAGAAAGCTGAACTGAAAGGTATAAATTTATGGTAAGAGAATGATTGGCATGAGACAGGAGATCATTGCGCAGATAATCAGCCTAATTCACAAGGAATCGGTGTGTGTGTGTGTGTGTGTGTAGACACACTGATTCCGTTGATGACATGCCTTTGAAATACCGTCTGTCTTCCGAATGTGAATCTCCAAAGGATTCAGCTCATACTCTGGAACTTCCCGTGGATTTGTCACAGACATAGGTGTTTTCCTTCTTTTCTGCATCCATGGTAAGAAAATCAGGCCAGATTTGGCATGGGACCAAGAATAAATGCTGGAGAAAGAGAAAAATGAGCATACAGGCAATCTTGCTCCGCGAGATTTCAGAATATTGTACACCTCTTCATTCCCGTAGAACTTTGCATCAGCCACTGCCTGCATGGATACACAATCCCTCCATCACCACATCAATGAATAGATATTCATTGAAGACAGCAGAAAATAAAAGAATTGGATCTTTCTTTAACTTGTCATGAGCTTTTTCTTCCTAGTTACGTATGTGTATTCATAAGTGAATAACCGCTAACGGAAACAAATCTGTGAAAAATCGACACAGAGCTGCTCTATGGCCTCGTATAGCTAATGTAGAGAAACTGTTGTAGCTCACTGAAAACGAGTGGTAAAAGAAATGAAGCTTTCAAAAGACAAAGGAACAATGACCAAGAACAATACAACCTTGAACTTTATGATGCTTCTTTGGAAAGTTGCACCAGAGATAAACCATAGCTGATTTTGCTCAGTGATTATAAGATGGAACGCTACCCATTTCCCAAAACCTCTTGATTTCATATTAAACTGGTTGAAGGAATGAGCATAAAGCATTGGACACTTGCCCAAAATTCCAAATACACAAAGTATGAGCTCCAGATGATACTTAAAGAAAGTGAGGTGAGAACAGTGAGCTTAATGTCAAGAAAAGAAGCCATTACAGACTCGGCACAGAAAGGGGGAAAACAGGATTACCGTACTCCCCCAGCGGTCACGGGCATCAATATGGGCCCTCCTACTCAAAAGCAACTCCACAACCTCCACATGCCCCTCACACGCTGCAATATGCAATGCGGTCCTTCCATCCAAATCTATGCTATTCACGTCGATGCCTTCGTTCAACAAGTCCTCAACTCCCTTCACATCACCTCTGCACGCCATGAACAGCAACTGCACCGTCGAGTCCAAGTTCTCTGGGACCGAGAGCCAATCGTTCTGCTCTGGGCTCCTCCTTACCGGGTCGAGAGAGGACTGCCTCCCAAAGCTGAACCTCAAATTGTTGCGCTGGGGATCTAGGGACAACTGTCTCGAGAATTTCCTGCTTAGGCTTCGCTTTATCGATCCAGTCGAGAATTGACGCGAAATCCCTCGCCTCAACTGTGCAAGGGCGTCCATCTCAACTCAAGAGTCTCTGGATGACTACTTCAGAGCCCGAAAGGCACAATGCTGAGCTCAAAAGAAGCCAACCAGAGGAAGTTATCGCTCTTCACTTCAAAAATGGCGCCAAATGGAGCTTCAAGCAAACATGAAAAGAAGGTGTTTCACTTCCAAATATGGGTTGAAATTCCGAGGCACAAACTCAAAGAGAGAGCTTGAAACCAAAGCTTACTTTCGCTCAGTTAGGTCAGTCATATAGCCTCGTTGGAAAATCCAAAAGCAAAATGTTGCAGATGCCAAGATTCATGATCATGAACCGATTACAAACATCCGCAGACCAAAATCAAAGTCAAGCAGCGAGGCATGGAACCCGACTGGGAGAGGAAGAGACAGTGCTGAGAGAGAATGACAGGCAAGCGGACAATGAGACCGGGGAGGGCTCGACAGAATCGGGAGCTACCCAGGTGTGCAGAGGAGGAGGAGGGCATTATGAGTGCGAGGATGGAATCAAGTCAACATTGTGGATTGAGATTCAAGCAAAGGAGTCATCAATTAAAGAACGAGGAGGAGGAGGAGCGAATTCGGGATCCAAACGTGACGCATTGAAAGAGACGAACGTTAAGTTTGTCACAAGCAAGGCAGGGCCGATCGCCTCCACAAACCTGAGCGAGAAAGCCGAAGCAAGTGAAGCTATATATATATGCACACCCGTGGGTGTATGTAGAGCTGGGCCGCGTCGTAAATAGTAGAGAGAGAGAGAGAGAGAGAGAGGGAGAAGCAGGGAGGCGGGGACGATGCCATTATCGGATCTGCAGAGACGGCGACACGCGGCAGGGGGTCGTAAACAGAGGATAAGCAATGAATTTGTCGGATTGGATCCGGTCTTGATTGGGACGTTGATCTTCTTCTTCGTGCGGTGGAGTGATGACTTGGAAAGCAACCTCTCTATTATTACTCATTTTTTCAGTAAATTATAAAATAAATAACATTTTCAATTCTCAATCTTTTATACCTTTAACTTTTTTATCCTAAATTTTTATTTTTTTATTATTCATGTCTTCAACATCTTGAATTTTAATCACTTTGATCTTACAATTATTTTTTCCATTCAAAAAATATATTTTATCAAAAAAGAATATTTTATCTAAAAATATTTTTTCAAAAAATAAAGAAAAAAGGAAAAAAATAAAAATGAGAGTATTAGTATAGTTTTACTTATTGACATACTTTCATCAAAATTAAGATATATTCCAAATTCAAAATATATTAATTGTTATTATTATTATTATAAAATTATGACTCATTATTAGAAAAATGAATTCTAGTTTTAGAAGGAGAACCTACTAATAATCAATATTTACTTAATTATGGACGATATATGCTTTTTTTTAAATATTTTTATTGAAAAATAATTTTTAGATGAAATATCCTTTTTTTGATAAAAATTTAAAAAATTGAGAACACGAGTGATAAAAGATAAATGCTTATAATGAAAATGACAAAAAGGAAAATTCTGAAAACCAAAAACATACTTTTTTCCTAAATTATATAAACAATATTATAAATTCGATCACTAATTACTAGACATAAAATCCAATAATTTATTTTAAAAGTAAATATAAATATTTGATGAAATATAGGATATGATTTTTCCAACCGACAAATCGAATAATTATTTCTCCGAACGGGGTCACTGTCATGGCTAACATGATCTCTCTTATTTTTTCTGGGGAGGCGCTGACTCGGTCGTCGGGGCGCAGTCACCTTCGCCCATCCACGCAGCTCGGCGCTGCTTGTAAAAGGGAATCCGGTTGGCTGCGCCCGGCGTTTCTGCTCTTCCCGTTCTGTTTTCTTACCCGTCACCCCTTACCCTTACCGTTTTATGTCGGCAGAGGAAAGTTATGGCAGTTGGTTGAGCGCTCGGCGTGCCCATGAATAAAACTCCGACCCGGAAATTCTGTTAATTTTCCTATATTTTGTATTTTTTCATTAAATGTTCTGCTATGGCTTTTTACTCTTAAAACCGGTTCCATGCGACGATATAGGTCACACTTTATACCGTACATCTTAACAGGGTGACTCGGAGTCCAAGTTCAGTCTCAATAGGATCGAGAAGAATCGCAAGTATCCCCGTTGCTCGAATCCGTTTTTCATGGGATCGAGTAGAATCGTAGGTACCCCCGAGAGCACATGTTCATTGCAAGGTCAATGGCCTCACCGAATTCGTACCGACATGAGAGATAAACCCCGATGTCGGCGAATAACGCGTGAAGGAAGAAAGGGTCAACGGCCCATCCTAGAAGGCAACGTTTTCGTGTCAAATGGGCGGGGGCGTCCTGTCAGCGACAGCTACGTCCATGTACCTTTCTTAATTATTTTGGTCAAGAAACAGTCCAGCAAATTGTCAGGTTTTCTTCTGGCCACAAACATACGAGTTGAATATCCGGTATGTAATATATAATATATTCGTCATATAAATTACCGTTCAGATCTTGATATGTGTAGAGCATATGAGTAAATATCCAATATTATGCGAGTCAAGATTTGAGCGAGTTTTATACAACGAATTTATTGTGGATTACACACTTAATATTTACTCCAAATATATGAGAAAAGATGAAAGTGAACATATAAGAAATATCTTAAAAAATCGAAGCGGAAATCTCTTAATCTGACAGAATATTATATCACTTAATGAGATAATAATAAACATATAAAAAAATTAAGGGTAAATTATATAAAAAAATACGTGATTTGCATCATTTCTCAAAAGAAGTCAAACATTTTAAATTTGAGAAATAAAATCACATAGTTTCATTTTATTCACAAATTAAACCAAGCCTTTTATATCTTAAAAATAAAATCTTGTAGTTTCCTTTTTTTCCTCAATTTAAGCCAAACAATTCATCTTTTAAAATTAAAATCGCATTATTTATTTTTGGGTTAATTACATTAAAAGGCATGAGATTTGTTTCATTTCTCAAAAAAAGCCAAACTTTTTAAATTTTAAAAATAAAATCATGAAATTTCATTTTGTTCTCAAATTAAGCCAAACTTTTCAATCTTGAAAAATAAATCATGTAATTTTATTTAATTCTCAAATCAAGCCAAACTCTTCAATTTTAAAAAATAAAAATTATATTTTTTATTTATTAACAAGTTGACTAATATATTAAAATATAAATTGATATTCTTGTGCAATATATTATACTTATTTGTTTGTCATGTACTTACAAATAAATAAAATTAGCATGATTTTTATTGAAAAATAATTTAAGAATTTTCTCTTGAATTAAGATTAATATTAGTTATTGAAAAATATAAAGAGAACTTTATATAAGATATTACTGTAAATTTAAAAAAAATTCTAATATACTTTTACCCAACGTTGTAGAAAAAGTTATAAAAAAATGAGTCACATAAGTATTGAATGTCGGGTTAAATGAACTATTTTAACAGTAAAATAAATAATGCAATTTTAATTTTAAAAGATGAATTGTTTGGCTTAAATTGAGGAAAAAAAAGGAAACTACAAGATTTTATTTTTAAGATATAAAAGACTTGGTTTAATTTGGGAATAAAATGGAATAAAATGAAATTATGTGATTTTATTTCTCAAATTTAAAATATTTAACTTCTTTTAAGAAATGAAGCAAACCACGTATTTTTTTTTATATAATTTACCCTTTATATCACATACCACGTATCTACCGAAGACTCTCTCCTTAATCGGACGGAAGAAAACCTCATCCTCTGGTTTGCGCGGATTTTGCTATGAATCTTGGACCTGTCCGCAAGTGGCTGATTTTTATTAAAACCGGCCTCCAGAGTTCCATAAATTACAGTGTTGCCACTAACACTACTTTTCAAGGGAATCGGTTGCCTGCAAGTGGTCATGTGCCATTCTGTAATTGATAGCTAACAACCAATTAATATCCTTCGAATTAAAATAACACGTACCGAAAGGACTAAACAGTTAGAAGCCTCTTTCAGGACAGACAAGATTTATCTGTGTGATAGCGCGGTCCTGCTAAGTAATTAGTCTCTAAGACAAAACATATACGCCAGCAAGAGCAGCAGCAATATTTTCTATGGGACGGCTGTTCACATTCAGAGATCAGATTTCGACAACGTGGCAGATTCTGAATCAATCAAATGAGTCAGTGTCCTAGAATCAGCCACAACCATTCTGTATGGATGTAAGGAAGCTGCATTTCATGGATGAAAAGAGCAGGGACGATACCTTTTTAGCTGTCTGGGCAGGAAAATTAGCATGCTGTGATGATTCTGCAGATACCTGGTCAGAGGAGGCAGATGGAGAAAAGGCAAGCACCAAATACGAGATTGGGTGCGGAAACGAAGATACCTATTTCTGACGCTTGAGAGGTCCAGTTTTGTACCCGGATTTGCAAGGCTTTCCCCAGGGGGGTGCGAGAGCAATGCCCGTAGCTGCCGCTACTTTTGCTCTTCCCTTCACCTCCTCCACGAGGATGATCGACAGGATTCATTGCAACACCCCTAATGACTGGCCTTCGACCCAGCCATCAGCTCTGTCCTGCCTTCCTGAGCTTCAGGGTCCTGTGGCTCGGGTTCGAGACCTGACCAATCCTCGCAGGGCACCTGGTGTCAATCAGCTTCTCATTCCCAGACGGCAGCCTCACTAGAACATAACTCGAGGTGGGTTCCTTCAGGATCTTAGCGGAGGTGCCAGCCGCCCGAACTAGTTTCGCGACCTGACCTGGCTTAAGCTCCATGTTGTGGATCATGGTCCCGATATGCATTGCAGCAAGAGGTGTGCAGCTCCCAATCTGGGAATTTAGGTCGAGGAGGAGCATCTGTTTCATCATGGTGTTACGCAAGGATTGAGAATCAGCAAATCCAGCAGCAGCAGCTGCATTTTTCCAGAAGAGCAGAGAAGACACCGGAATTAACGACCGTCTTGTAGATGCTAGGAATAGCTCAGAAGTTGAAACTATATGGGCTCAGTTGCCAAACTTAAACACTCACAACAATAAACTGGGTGGTGCCCAAATCAAAGGGAAACACAATGTGTGAAGAAAGAGGAGCAGACAGCGTGAGAAACATTACGAGCATGAATCCAGACAAAAGCGTGCTCAGCTCGTAGAATCGGTTTCAGGATGTTTAATGGATTAAAGTGACTGTCAAATAATCGGTTCTTTAGATATCTCCAGAACTTCCCCATTTCCTCCACTCTCCCTTCTCCTTCACATTCATAACCTATTGTCTAACACACTTCGAAAACCTCCATCTACTACGTTTATCAAGCAGGTTTAGACTCGGCAAAATTAAGAGGTATAACATTAGAACACTGAATGGCTGAGAAGAATGGAGGCAACAGTGCCAGGATATTGAAAGAGGCATCAGAACACTGAGCCTGCAAATGTTCCAAACCACCATAAGACTCCCTGTAACCGGGCCCGACTGGACACACTCAGGTGGTCAAGTGTGTGGCCAAAAAATTGGTCCAAGATCTTCTCATTGGCTCATCCTTAACATGAAGCTGTCATTGCCTTCTCGAACAACCCTGTAGCTCATCCATTTTCAGTCAATTCACATAACAGAGAACAATGGAAACAAGCGAGCAAGTCAAATTCACTCTCTTCCGGCATTAGATCACATATAAGCAGGGGCAAATCCACATCCAAGGGCAAAACTTAAGTGCAGCGCAAATGTTCAATTATTTAAGGAAAGTTATCGATTTTCCATGGCCTAATCATGGAATAAAAGAATGAAGCTCTGGTCCGCTCATCGCGTTTTCTTTCCAGAGCAGATATGCCGGCTGATCCCTCATTGCAGTCTTCTTCATTTTTTAGCTTAGAGCTTTGATTATCCCAGCAATAAAACGAAAAAGGAGCCGAGGTTGCCGTTAAAAGCTGCACAGAAGAAGACATTACCTGCGGAAAGTCCCCAAAGTCCTGATGATTACTGCAGGATCCACTGAGAAGCTTGCTCAGTAAATTCGATGAAGCTCTGCCACATCTCCACAGCGCCATTTTCTGTCGGATCAACGTCCTGTAGCGCCTATACTAAGGGCGCATTTGATTCGAGTATTCTTAGATTACGGGAGAAAATTATATTTTACATGGATTGTAATATGAGATTATTGTGTTTGGTAAATATTTTAGATTGTTAAAAAAGTAGTTGAAAATATAATATTATAATATATGATGTGATCGATGATGAATATAAATTTACAAATATATCCTCTCATTCCTTCATTTTTTTTCATTCTTATTTTTCCGTTTTGGTTAACAAAGCGGAAAAAGGGGAGTTTTCCACTTTGCAACTGACAATGCAGGGATTCCTTGCTGGCCCGGTAAGCTCTCAAGCCTGGGAAAGTTGGATTCCATCCTAATTTTCACCCAAATATGGGAAAGTTGATGGGAAAGTGTACTATTTTTCATGTGAAATTGATATTTTACATCAATCCAAACACGCTCTAAGAGGAGAAGGAGTGGAGGTGGTGGTGGTGGTGGTGGTTGAGAAACGGGCAAAAGTACTGTCAATTTTTAAAAAAGATATTGTACTTTTTAAAGTAATTCGTGCCGTTTCTTAAATGTTAAAGGAAGTGGCGTCTTTGTTTCAAAGAAAAACGCTATTCTAATTGGCAGTTTTCCTCTTAAATTTTTGCTATAGTTAAAACGTCAAATTCTTCGTAAAAGATAAAAAACGCTTACTTAGAATAGCGTTTTCTTTCTAAACCTCTAAACCCAATTGAATGAGGGGTTTTGCAAAGAAGAAAATGCCAACTGACTTGAACTAATGTATGGTAGTACAAAAGAATTTATTGTATAAATTATTATTCAGGTATTGACACTTGTAAAATTTACTATTAAGAAGTTGTAAAAAATTTTAAAAATTTTATACGTGTAAAAATTTATGGAAAATTTACAAAATAAGGTTGCCAATCGGAAATTGTTGTGTATGCATGAGCTCGTTTTATAAATCTCCCTCAAATTTTTACAAAATTTTAATGATAATTGTCAATACCTAAATAGTGGTTTATACAACGAATTCTTATATATATATATATATAATAGACCGAATATTAATTCACAATATATTTGGAGTAATCAAACGCTATTCTAAACCGTGATTTGCCTTTTACAAATAAAACACAATTTATTTTGGCATTTTTGCTGTGGCAAGAAAAACGGCAATTGAATTAGCATTTTTCTTTGAAACAAAAAATGTCACTTATTTTAACATTTTAAAAGCGGTACTTTCGAAATTACTTTAAAAAGTACCGCTTTTCAATGATTTTTTTGAAAAGGCCGTGCTTTTGCCTGTTTCCCAAAAATGAGACATCTAAAAAGGGAATGCGTAAAAAGTTTGTTTTCACAGTATTTCAAGCAGGAACCAACAAAACCATATGTTCTCTATGTAAAGACATTGGTCCAGCCCGAAGGGCAAGATTATTATTATTTCAAAGGAAACCTATCCATGCAGCCCGAAACAGTTTTCTATTCGTCTTCTTTCTCCTTCACCCGATCAGCTCGATAAGCTTCTTCCTAATCACCTGGAGTGCGGCAACAACATCAGTGATGGTCATCCTGTCCCTAGGCGATTCAGCAGAGCAGGCAACTCCTAATTCCATGATCGAAGCCAGGCATTCCTGAATCTTGAGGAACCTGCTGCTGCTCATCCTTCCAGTTCTCATGCTGTTAGTGCTCTTCCCCGGATCTGTCCACTCCTGAAGCAGAGCAGGGTCGACAACTTGTGAAATTTGTTTAGGCAAAGCTGCCCTCACGAAGGAAGGGAGGCTCAGACCATCTGTGAACAGATCATCAGTGGGTCTCTTTCCCGTGAACATCTCCAATACGAGGATTCCATAGCTGTAAACATCTCCACAAGTTGAGACCTCTCCTCCTGCACCATATTCTGCCAAGGAAAAATTTTTAAGCAGCTACTGTCAGGAGTTCCAAAGACTCTGTGGTCACCAGCGAGATTGCTGGAAAATTTTCTCAAATGTTTAATCTTAAGAAGAAAAATGTCTGAGCTAGGGATCACGGTCATTCAAATTTTACCTGGTGCGATGTAGCCGAATGAACCTTTGACCCCCATTGAGCTTGACTGTTCGGCGATTAACTTGCGGGTGACTTCTGGCAGGAATCTGACCAACCCAAAATCACCCACATGTGCAACCATCTTGTCATCGAGGAGGACATTGCTTGGCTTTAGATCGCAGTGAACTATTGGAATCTCGCCTCCATGGTGGAGATAATCTAGAGCAGAGGCAACATCAACTGCAATATCAAGTCTCTGGATAGTATTTAATTGCCTTGATGGCCAGTCCATCGACCCGCTGGTGCTTGCTGTCGGGTGCAACCATTTGTCTAAGCTACCGTTGACCATGAACTCATAGACGAGAGCCTTAAAGTCATTCCCTTGGTAGTCGGTGCTGGAACATGCAGTGAGTACCTTGACAAGATTCCGATGCCTAGTGTTTCTCAGCGCCTTGCACTCTGCAATAAAGCTCTTGGTTGCTCCATGATGAGCAAGGTTGAGAACTTGACTGCTACAGTGGTCTGATTCCAGTCGAGAACCCCTCTGAACACGGATCCAAAACTACCTTCACCAATCAAATTAGTGGAGGAGAAACCGCCGGTTGCTTTCAGTAGGCTCTGGTAAGAAACCTTCCAAGGATCGCTCTGGGAGCGGTTCAAACCAACCATCTTCCTTCCTTTCCTATACCAGAAAACATATGTCAATGACAGCACCAGAGCCAGCCCGAGAAGCCCTGACACCGAGGCAACAATGATTCTAACACTATCAGTAATTCCTGTCTTCTTGGTCCTTCCAGTGTTGCACTTTGGCAGTCGGAATTCTGGAAGACCACCACAAAGCTTCTCATTTCCAACAACTGAGACTGCACTGGCATTTTTGAAGATGCCTCCTTCCGGTAGAGCACCCTTGAACCCATTGAACGAAAGGTCCAAGCTCTCCAGAGATAGCTCCTCCAAGAACTTTGGGATGTGGCCAGATAACCTGTTGTTAGACAAATTTAGCTGTCGAATCCCTTTCAAGGAATCCAGAGCAGAGGGAATGGATCCTTCGAGCATGTTGTCTTGCATGTATAGATTCTCCAAATTTGTGCAGCTGCCAAGACTACTTGGAATTTCTCCAGAGAACTTGTTATCATAGAAGAGTAATGATCCAAGATTTTTCAGATTTCCCACTTCTAAAGGAATACTGCCACTAAAATTATTCCCGGAGAAGTCAGCATAGATTGACAGAGATGTGAGACTCATAATTTCTGGAGGTATGGTACCACTGAGTTTGTTATTTGAGATATCCAACTGTAGTAGGCTCTTACAGTTATTGATAGATGAAGGTATATTGCCGAGAAGATTGTTATTTCGCATAGACAGTTCAGTTAGCACAACCAAATTCCCGAGGGATTTTGGAATCTCTCCAGAGAATTTATTTTCATTGAGTACTAATGATTGCAACTTTAGGAGCTTTCCAATTTCAGAAGGAATGATGCCTGAAATGGAGTTGCTATCAACTTCAAACATTTCTAAATTGATCAAATTACCGACGCTTCTCGGCAAGCTTCCAGATATGTTGTTGTAGCTTAATGCAAGTAATGTGAGAGTGACTGACAAATTGCCCAGGCATTCGGGTATTGTACCTGTAAATCTATTGCTTAGCATAATCAGTGCCTCTAAAGTTGTGGAATTTGTTAGTGAACAGAGGAAGTTCAGGTCATCGGCTTGCCCACCTCCAAGCTGGTTAGAGCCAATGTGGAATTTGAGGAGCCGGGACATTTTCTGGAAGGATGGAACATCACCAGTGAAATTATTATATGGGATTTGGAAGAACTCCAGATTGGACAAATTCGATATTGATTTGGGTATGGGTCCAGTGAAATTGTTGTCAGCCACATTAAGCATTCGGAGATCCGGAAGAGTGAATCCCAAATCCCACGGTAAGGCACCCTCTAATTGGTTTCCAGGTACATCAAGGATTTTGATAGATGAAATGTTGAAGATCGACGATGGAATGGTTCCAACAAAATTATTTAAGCCGAGGAAGAGAACTTGTATGTTTCGCAGATTGCCTAGCATGTCTGGAATCCTTCCAGTAAGATTATTTCCAACTAATCGGAAATCCAGAAGAGAAGTTAAGTTTCCAAAAGAAAGTGGGATACCTCCAGTTAACTTGTTGAACAGCAAAAGAAGTTGCTCGAGGTTGGGCAGGAAGCCAAGCTCTTCAGGCAATTTTCCCTCAAGCATGTTGCCCCCGAGTGCGAGGACCTGTAGACTCGAACAGTTGGACAGACTTGGAGGAATTTCTCCACCGAGCGAGTTGTTAACGAGGAGTAAATTTCGGAGCCTTGACAAGCGGCCAACTTCAGGAGGAATTCTTGAATGGAAAAAGTTCCTCCGGAGATCGAGCTCCCTTAGGAAGCTAAGGTTCCCAATATCTGAGGATATAATCCCTGAAAGATTTTGGAATGGCAAGTCCAAGCTCACAACTCGTTGGTGTCTTTGACCACAGGTGACTCCATCCCACTGGCAATGATGGACACTGCTGTTCCACGATTTCATGGCCCCGAGAGGATCAAATAAGCTGGCCTTGAATTCCAACAAAGCGAGCCGATCAGTCTCATTCGCAGCAATCCCATGTGCACCAAACCGGACACACGATGACAGCAGTGTCATGATGGCGATGGAATAAACTGAGAAGTATACTGCATGACTGCGCCTAAAAGGTACCTCCATTTGAGTCGAGATGAGGAGATCTGTGAATACGTTTGATATCTTTTGTATGCAGAAAGTTTTGTAATCCGGAATATATAAAATGGATAATCTCAATGGCTACAATTGAAGAAATAATATTATAAATGAAATGATATTTCACGAATTCTTTCTATAGGCACAATATAGTGCAAGAAAGACTTACCACATATTGGAGTAGAAGAAGAAGACTATTCGACTAAATTTATAAAATATAAATAATCGAATAACACAAATCGAAATAACAAACTTGAAATGGAAATCTTTTACTGATTGTGTCGAGGCCTGTGGCGATCACAGTTTTCTTAAGATTGATTCGTCCCCTCTGGTCGTGCTGAGGAAGCGCGGACTTCAATCTCCCAGGATACAACGACTCTGAGCTGGAGGTTGCACGAGACCCGCAACTGGAGGCGAACCGGAACTCGAAGCTGGAAACCACCGAAAACTATGCAGATGCAGAGAGGGAGAAGAGTGAGAGCTCGAGAGCTGTGAAGGTGTGTCTAAAACCTATGGAGGGGGCCTCTATTTATAGGCTGGTGGAGGGCTGGTGGCTTAAATGGCAGAGAACCGGGCAATTGAATGCCCGAACCGGCCGTAAATGCATTGAACCGGACATTAAAAGGGCTAAACCGGATGTTAAGAGCCCTTAATTGCACCGAACCGGCCATTAATCCGAGTGAACCGGTCATTCAGTGCCCCTATTAAGGTCGGACCCTTAATGCCGTCCCTTAATACGGCCTTTATGACCCTAAACCGTCCGGAATCCGAAGAGTCGGGAATCCGAGGCAAATTTATTGAAGGAAAAAAAAAATTGCCAGAAATGGCAAAATTAGGTCGGCACCTCCAGCCATAGGCGGGAGCCGCGAGAAAGCCGTTTATTGTAGCTGAAGTAGTTACTTATTGTAAGACTACTCTTAGCTTATAAACCCTTTGAAATTCTCATTCCAAACCGAGGTGGGATTGAGTTTCTGCATTTCCCTGTGTGGGCTCCTTGGGCCCTATGGGCCCTTATAGGCCCGGGCCTCTTCATGGGTTTTTTGATAAACCCAACCCATAACCAATAAGTCCATGGACTTAAACCCATTTCAATTCCTTCAATTTCTCATTCAATTGGATTTAGGCCCAAATGTAATTTTCAATCCATGAGAACAATTTCTCATTCAATTCAATGCCATTTTTCCAACAAGTTTCAGTTTCTGAGCGAAGGAGCTGGAGATACTTGAGGCCAGTATTAATTTCTCACTTGTCCTGTTGACTTGACTAAGTCAGCAAAACCGCAGTCTCATACACGCCAAGGAAAATGGAGCCAAGCTCATTAACGCCTGCGCTGAAAGTCCAAGTCTTTGTCATTATTTACAAGACTTCTACGGGAGCTGTTAACTGCGAGTCGTTCGATCTCTTCTGTTCATTCTGTCGAAATCGCATCCCAAATTATAATTTCTGCCTGGTTCTCGACCTGGTACATCTTTCATCATATGCAAGAAAATTTGTCTTGGGACAAACTGAAGCTTGGAATGGGCCGCCCCGTGACAATCGAAGTTGTGACCTCCCGATTCCAGGCTAAAGTCACAACAGTAAGCCTCTCACCTCATGTCTCTCCAGATTTGCTAGCTAATAATAGCGCACATGTCTTCCCGGGTGAATTCTAGCAATACTGTCATAGTTTTGTCGATGAACCGTGCTGTTATAGGGTCAGTCATTTGGGTTGACCTGTTGACTTTTTGTCTTGCAATTGGGAAATTAGCTCAGTATATTAACAGACAGCAAGCTCGTCAGCATATGCCTAATTAAATCGGATTTCTAACTTTTAGCAGAAGAGGAGACCGTCGTTGAATATTATGAACAAATATATTATATACCAAACACAGTACTACCCATCGTAGATCGGGTAATACTGTTTAGACAAAGCAGTATTCTAACTAACTTCTAGAATAATGTTTTCTTTGGACAAAGCAAACCTAATTGAATGGGCGGTTTTGCAAAGAAGAAACCATAGAAAATGCTAAGTATTTAGTGTGTAATATACAACTAATTTTTTTCAGATTTTTATACATGTAAAATTTTTTATAATAAATTTGACTAGTGTCAACACCTGAATAATAGTCTATACAACGAATTCTTATGTATCATACATTGAGCATTTATTCAAAACATATTGTGAATTAATATTCAGGGTATGATACAAAAGAATTTATTATATAAATTACCATTTCAGTGTTGATACTTGTAAAATTTACTATTAAAAATTTATAAAAATTTTACACATAACAATTATGCGTATGTATGAACTTGTTTTGCAAATCTCTCATAAATTTTTATGTGTAAAATTTTTTCAAATTTTTAATAGTAAATTTTACAAGTATCAATACTTAAGTGGTAATTTATACAATAAATTCTTTTATATCATATTGTGACTATTAATTCACAGTACATTTGGAGTAAATGCTCAATACATAAGAATTCGTTATACAAACTACTATTCGAGTGCTGAAACTTGTAAAATTTACTATTAAAAATTTATAAAATTTTACATGCGTAAAAATCTGAGAGAGATTTATAAAATGAGATTGTTGTATATTATACACTAAATATTTAACGTTTTGTATGCTTTCTTCTTTGCAGAAATCCCATTCAATTAGGTTTGCTTTGTATAAAGGAAAAGCTATTAGCGTTTTTTCTTTTATAAACAAAACGCCATCCTTTTTAGGGTTGTCACTATAACAAAAATTTAAGTAGAAAACGTTAACTGGAATGACATTTTTCTCTAAAACAAAAATGCCACTTCAAGAATTTTTTTTAACGGGCCGTCCTTTTGGCCGTTTCTCCGAGAGTAACCGTGTCCCAGATTTGACCGGTCGATTCCATGAGGGGGTGGTTTCAGAGAGGGAGAGAACTCCAGGGAGCACTTTGAAAA
Organism: Lagerstroemia speciosa; assembly: GCA_037672795.1. Lineage (NCBI taxonomy): Eukaryota > Viridiplantae > Streptophyta > Magnoliopsida > Myrtales > Lythraceae > Lagerstroemia > Lagerstroemia speciosa. Next base: position 8,585,781 of record CM075289.1, on the reverse strand, counting down.
TAACTCAAACATTCAATTCAAGTACCTCCGACAGCGCTGTGACTACAAATCTTGGAGCCCAAAAATAACAGTGAAGAACCACCATTCACCAAAAGAACGCCTATTGCGGGAAAAAACGAAAGAATCAATGAATCTTGGTGGAGCTCTCTAGTATTTACAACAGCAACCTTCGGCGTTTTGCACGGAAAAGAAAGAGCAAGACTTCCATTTCAGTGTCCTGGTTGAGCTCGTATCAAGGATTATGGTGGTTCTGATGATCATCGACATTCCCGTCACCGGAACTGTTGAGCAGCTTGTGTTCAGTCCTGTGAGTTGAACCACCACCTCCTCCACCTTGGCCCTTCTTTGAGGTGCTGGAGGACTTGGAATCTATGCGGCCACTCTTTCCCGAGACGCAGTGGCGAACTCTAATCTGGTGACTTTTGACTTCGGTTAAGCAACTTCCTTGGATTGCTAAGCTTAAGGTTACTTCCTTGTCTCGGGTGTCCTCGGACCACCAGTTCTGGGGAATTCCTTCTGCAAATTCCTCGAAGTCTTCATGATGTACTGAAACTTCCACAAACTGACCGGGCTTGATTATGCCAGCTGCTGGTGTGATCTGAAGTAGAATGACTCGTATAAATCATACAACCGATTCATCAAATAAATAACAAAATCATAAATGAGATGTCTTGAGACTAATCAGCAAAGAGTACCTCGAGCCATCTCGGTAGGCCATATGAACCTCTCCGGCGATAACCGGAAGATGCTTGAGCATGCTCCTTCGCAGCGGTCTGACCTTCACATATGAACTTGAACAGCGCCGTGTCCTTGGAGCTTCTGTTCGTGATCCTCATAACATGAGTTTCTTGGTTCTTGAGACGAATGTTGTCTGTGCTCACAACAGTTTCTGGAACATGTCGCAGTTCTTCTAGCATGGATTTGATATCCTCATTCGAATTGATAATCTTCCCCAATTCTTCCCTCCTCACTGATCGATCAACATGTGCAATATTGACACTATACTTGCAACGCACTGGCTTGTGATCGCTCTCGGTTACATCCATGCAAGCTTCATATCTTCAGAATGATCGGTCATCATTGATGAGTTTTATTACCAGAGCACTCAAAGCACAGACGAGAAAAATGGAAAAAGAAGAGAGCAAACAAGGATGACGAAACGTACAGTACTATGGATGCTACGACTGGGCAATCTAAGCTGCACTCTGAATCCGAGGATGGTCGGTTATCCCGGTATAAAACTCTGTCACACCAAGCAGGAATCCGCTTCTTCTCACCAGAATCGTATCCTGAAACATTGAAATGGTCTTCTCATTTCTCATTCTCAACAAAAATGAAAAGCGCTTACTGGCAATGATGTCTGTTTGGATACAGAGAATGTTTTCAGCCTGTGATTTCTTGTGCAAAACTGCATCTAAATGCCTTTTCGACATCTCATTTCTAGAAAACAAAGAGAAGCTTCATGCTTTAACAGAGAAACCTCTCAAAAAGAGCCATGTCCTTTTCTTTTTTGTTTCCATGAAAAGGTAAGCGTGGTTTGATAAATTTTTCCCCACATAAGCTCGGTCCTAGCTCTCTGAAATCAACGACTTCAAAATTACCAAGAGAAGGGGCAGCCGTAACGATTTTCTTTACCTGCTAGACCTGGCTTATGACGTTCAAACTTGTATGTTGGAGGGAACCTGATGAGAGCTTCCCTCATTCCTTGGAAGACCTTCCCCGCCTTCATTTCCGCCCTAAGCTGATCCTTTTCTCTGAGCCAATCAAAGCTTCTCTGGGAGACAAAGTCCCTCGCTTCATCATAAGATATTCCAAAGAGCCTGTAATTGAAGTCGCCAAGAAACACAACCATATCTGCTTCAGATAGATCCGGCCTCCCTTCTTCAGTGCTGATACTCGAATTCTGCAGGCAGGAGGAGCAGCACATTTTCCTTAGTTGAAGTTAATAAAAGAAACAGTAACGGCAGAAGAAAAAGGCATCGATAAAGGGCATACATTTGAACTTCGAGGCATCTGAGCAGAACTAGAAACTCCAGCTGCAACAGAGAGGAGAAATGGCAACCCAGAAGAGTAGAGTAGCAAAATAAATACACGGAGAAGGCAAGATAGAAAGACAAAACCAGGAATGGCAGCATACCAGCAGCACCGTTAAGGGCATTATAGGACCGGCTGAAGACCATTGTCCGATAAACGTGATCGAAATCAGCATTCCGACGATTGACAGCTTCTAAATGTGCAGCTAAGTGACAGTTCACGAAGCACATTATCCGGTCATAAACACGGATCCTTAATCCTACACCTCCCTGTATTTGACCAAACATAATCATCATTTTCATACGACAAAGGAAGATCAGCGTTAAGGATGTCCTATATACAATCAGACCATGCATGGCCAATCATTTAATCATGAAAAAATTGCCCATCAGAAAAACTTTCGAAGCATCTTAAAGGAGAAGTGCACAAACCTTGTTTCCAATTGCACGGCCAAAACCACAGGGAACCGCTCCAACATCAACATCTCCAACATGTGTTCTGAGATTCTTCCTTACCCTGTTGAAGGCATATCAGATCAGAATAAGGGATTAAGCGGCTGTGTTTCTGTTTATGTAACGTGTAATTAGTATAGTTAGATCGGCTTATGGCTGTATCTTTGAGACTTACCAAAGGCCTATGAGCAAACCTGCAAGTTGCCTAGATCCCATACGTTCAAAAGTGTTCCCTTCATCCAAGGACTTCCCTATCGTGTCAAGCCACCAATTCCCAATAGCACTCCCTTCAAGTCCTACCTAGATATTTGCACAAAGAATGAAATTAAGATTAAAACACTTTAAAAGGAGCACTACCCCGGGCAAAAACAAGCATGCCACAGAATATTTGAGTGAATTAGTCATTATATATGTAAATACTGATATATCAGATGTGCCTAGCAATGGAAATAAACAAGCTAGGAAGGTCAGTTCATGCAAGAGGTGGGTGAAAAACAACCCAAGACTCCAAAAAGCAGAATAATTTCTTGAACTGTTAGGTGTGGGAAAAGTCTTAACATTATAGATTGAAAAAACCTTAAAATAATGGAATCCAATAAAGCCTATATATGTTGGTCAAAATTAGTGAGGGATCCTACAGATTCTTTTGCAGCAGACATAGCAAGAAAACCAGCCCCCATCTCCACTTCTTGGCACCCGACGACAACAATTCCAACATCTGAGGCCACAGAACCCAACCAAGACATAAGTGCTTCCTGAGATGCTCTTCCTTGACCAACATTCCAAGTGCCTATTAGTATCTTGATATTGTCCCGTCTTGTGTACATTACTTCCTTCGCGGCCAACTCTGTGCGTGTAACATTGTCGATAGGTCCTGGAGAAGCAACTTTCCAGCCTCGAATTCCACCGTGAGTGGCCAAGCTGTAAATACAATCACCACCTCCGACAGCCAATTTTATCACAGGGCTGCTGTGGGCTATCCATCCAGCACTCACATTCCCCTCGAGATCCAATATCTGGACCATTCCATTGATATATCCCACATAGATTTGAGTCCCAAATGTACAGAAGCAGAGAACAGCACAAGAGATGTGGTGGAAATCTTGCGAGCGATTTCCATTCCCATCCCACTGAATAAGTAGCCCATTAGAGCATCCACTCCAAATCATCCCATCAGCTGCAAGCACTAATGCCTCTGTCTTCTTATTATCTTCCACAAATGCCCCAGCGCCCTTGGTTGCTACTCGACGAACAGCGTCCGCAGCTCCCATTATAGCATTCCGTGACCTCTGCAAGAGACCCTGAGGCTTCTCCTTCTTTGATGTGGAGATGAATTTGACCTTCATTTCATCTTCCACTGTTTGATCGGGGGAAGGTGATACATCAACCCGATTCTCAATCTGACCCTCTATGTTGAACACTTTCAAGAGTTCCCTAGTGCGAGCATTCCTGTTGGAGTAAAACTACCATCAATTTATGCAAGTTTTACATGACAACTATGGAGAGTTAAAGTGAGGTATAATAAAATAATGCATGGGAAAGATCCGTACAGAAAATTGCTAACAGTTGCAACAGAATGGCAAATAAGTTGGATATCTATATTTTTACCCAAAAGTTAAGCTCGTTTAATGGAATAATTAATAGACAGCACGTGCAATGGAACAGGAGAAAACTGACCAAAGGAAAGCAAACCTACCACAATGAGAATGAAAGAGGTTGAGCTGCCCAAACTTTGCCTCTAACATTATCTGACAACAAACATTTAATATCTGCAGAAGATATACTACAAGTACCATTAAAGGTGACTTGGTTCTTAAGGTCAATAAAAGATCTCTCTACCAGGAGGGCAGCCATGTGTTTCTCTTCTGGTGACAGGGAGAGAGATTTTTCGATTGTTTCCCAAGGCCAGATCTTGATTATACCGCCTTCACCCCCAGACCATATGTCACCTGAGCGAATAATGAACAAGACAATGATAGATCAAAATTCAGCATGCATCAGGCAAGAACTGTGAATGGATAATTCACTCAGCGAATATGGTTCCACAATTGGGGATATTTGCTACAAAAGGTTCCTAATCTCCAGAAATACTATTAGAAAGACCACTGTAGAACAACAAGAACAGCTACGGCACTGGTGAAGACGTTCCCATGTGAACCTAAGCATTCAATTTAGAACTTTCCAGACTCTGGTAATCTAACCTATTAATGTTTTACATCATCATCCAACTAACAGGGAAGGAGAAAGATACGCTTGGAGCCGAGGAGGACAATTGCTCACCATAGGAAGTCATGACCATGGTGAGAACAGGGCCACGGTGGGCCTGCCAAGAGAGGCCTTCCTTGAAAGGGGTGTCATCATCCACGGGCTGATCCATCTTCCAAGACCTAATCTTCCCATCCTTGTGGCCACTCCACACGAGCCGATTCGCAGTGTCAGCAATCAGGCACATGGTGGGTGAGGTTGTGACAGACTCGTGGAAAGGGGCTGCGTCCTCGTCTCCTCTCCGGACCCGACCACCCAGTCCCCACCCAGCCTCAAAGGCATTATCAAAGTTCCAGAAACGTACCCCGCTCTCTTGCCCAGCCCACAGCTGGGTGTCCGTACACGCAATATTCCGAAGGAACTTCCCGACTTGGGTCTCCTTCAGGGGGTGGGGCCGAAGCTCGTTGCAGACAGGACGGGAAGGGTGGACTGCGGCCCTGATGGGGACACGGAAGATGCCGGTTCCACCCCCGCTGCCGACGAACTCAGGGAGGGGCGGAGGATCATCGCCAGGGTCGGATATGCGTCGGGAGGAGGAGAGATAGCTGAGATCTACAGAGTGGTCATCGGGGGCGGCGACGGAAGCAGAGGAGGAGGAATAAGGGAAGAAGTCTTCGGCGTCTTCGTCTGAGGACTGGTAGAGCTGGTCGAGGTTCTTAGGGATGCGGTCCTCGTCGAGGGAGTGCTTGCGGATCTGGGATCGCCGGTGGGAGGGGGCTGACGTGGCGCGGAGCTGCTGGCTATGGGAGTGAATCTTGCGTGCAGGAGGGATGGCGCTGACGGAGGCGAGGGCGTCCATGTCCTCGTCCTCCATCCGGCGGTTGTCCATGGCACCGGCGGTGGCGGGAGAGCGCTTCACTCTCGGAGGGCGAATGCGGGAGGTGAGGAGGAGAGGGAGAGAAGAGAGGAGTGGGGGAGGAAGAGGGGAGCAGGAAGAGAGAAGGCGGCGTCGTCGCCATCGTCGGAGAGGAGAATTTGGGCGGGAAGCGAGGCGAGGTTTCCTGAGGAATCTGAGGGACAGCGTTCAATTCGGTTTCCTCCCGTTGCCATCCACGTGGGCCCCACCTCTCTCCTTCCCTCCATGAAAATCCGCTACATTTAGAGACACGACAAAAATTGAATAGGGCAAAAGAAAAACACGCACACATCATTTGCCAAACATGGAAAAAAACATACTATTAGTTGAACTGGTACAATATTTCTTTCTCTTCATTAAAATCTCAACTTTCAGTATTGTAAATAGAGAAGATTTATATTAGAAGAACTTTACCTCCTATGGTCTCTAGTGGGCCTTTCCGGCTAGAACTGAATTAGTCATGACTCATTATTTGATTTCTAATACAGGTAGTTCAGATCGAAAATGACAAAATAAAAAAAAGTTGAACAAAATCAAAGGCTTAAATTGCCCTCAGACTTGTTTGGATTCATTTAGGATATGCTTGTTTTGTTTGGGTGTAACATTTCTCATAATTTAACAATATTCGAACAAGAATGAGAATGGAATCCCCTGGGGTGAATCGTACTAGTGTGGACAAGAGCAAGATGGTCTCAAAGAATGATGATACTCCCAATGCTTCTGAAATAAAACTAATCATAAAAGAACAAAGTCCCGACCGTTCTGTTTTTTATGTCCATCTTTGTTGCAACTGCCGGCTATATAGAAGCTCAAACAGTTCGAAACTCGATGATAACTAGATCATGAGACTACAGGCATAAATACAAGCATCGAAATCTTCCACAGGAAAACATCAATCAAGGAGAGGAAGGAGGGGGAAGAAACCATGACAAGGCACCTCATACCATCATGTGGGGTTCTCATCCTCCTTGTGATGAGCTGCTACAGATGTGCTGGAGGAGCCGCCCTGCATCTGAAGAGTGAAAAGCTTTGCAGCCGATGCACCAGATGTGATACGAGAAGCTGCCCCCCGAGCGAAGCCTTCCCTCACATGACCGCCTGGGATAACACTCTCATCGCAGGGGCTCTGCAGTCCGATTATGTGGACGCTGAAGATAGAGGCGTGTACTCTGTGCCGAATATTGTGGGCGGCACTTCTGCAGAGCACAATGCTTACTTCGGCTGGCAGTCTACCTCCGGTTCTGCTTCAGGATATCACAGGTAGTTAGCAAGGAACCGTGATTCATACTGTGAATCAATAGCCCTTTCATGCTGAGATATGTTGTTCAACAGGTTTAGCAACTACATGGACAAGTGTTCAGGGGGAGCAAGTTACCTCACTGTGGACAAGAATGGAAAGGTGAGCCTCCGCTCATTGAGCTCACTTGAGAGCTTGACCGAAGCAGACTGGAAGTCCATGAGCCCACCAAAGCAGTTCAACCACCGGGAATACCGATTCTGGGTCTCCGGTAGCACCGCGATGTGCCTCACTGTATTTGGGGAGAAGGGCGAGAAACGGACGATGGGAGTCTCCGACTGCAAGTTCGATGGCTCCAACCCGTTTCAGCTCTTTGCGTTCCGATTCCATTACCACAATGCCTTCTGCTGCTGCAATCTCCACAACGAGTAACTTCTTTCTCCCAACAATTCAGGGAAGCCAATGGCAATTTTATACACATGTCACAGTATATTGGACATTCTTTTCCACCAGAACATGATATGAATAAGCTCGAGTTGTCTATCAGTTTCGAGAAGATTGAGTACTTGTCTCAAAATCTTCACCGACGATGTTGCTACTTATTTCCTATGGAAGTCTCAATAAGCAATTCCTGTTGAAACTCTACCATGTTCCTATCATAACCTGTCTGTCACCTGTTAATGCTATGGATTAAAGCGTAAAAGTCTTACAATCTCTCATGAAACCTTCCATATCTGAATATTTTGCAACAGAAGAAATATTCAATTGAAGCTTCTACTACTTTGTAAAGGGGGCACCAGAAGAGGCTAATGCCCAGTCACATTGAAACAGTTCAGTACTTTAGTTGATTTCTTCAATGCTACTTAAACAAATCGGTTTTGCTGCTCCATAGTAGAAGAATGCCATTATTTTCGAGAGCTCATCTGCAGTTTAGATTCTTGTGTAACGTTAACCAGAGAGAACCAAATGCTCAAAACTTACTCGAGCAGCCAAAGAGAGGATGAACAAATGCATAGTAACTTAACATTTCACGGTACAAGATCTTCCTAGCCTTTGTGAAGATAACCTCGTAGAACACTGAAACTTCAAGGGCAGAGACCACTTCAACCTCCTTTAACAGCGTTGATTGCAACACAATGTTCGGGCAACAGCAATGGTTTCCTATTTTCTCACTATCGGTGCGGGAAGCCTGCAGTTCCAAATGATACTATGCACTGCCTTCTCCAATTGATCCCGGGCTTTTTAATTCTCTTTAGGCCTGCATGGCAGAATCTGATCAACCAACTTTGAGATCATCCACTGCACGAAAAATAAACAGAAAAGATATCATCATCTCCCAGTGGGTTATTCTATTTCTCGAGTGTTCTATTCAAAACTCTCACAACGCTAGCACCAGCAAGACCACTTCCCTGATCCACTAAAACCCTCAATAATCAGAATCTGCCTTCTTTACTGCCCGGCAGCAGAATCACATACGGGGAGTTAGATGATGATCTAAAACACCCCATTTGAACCGTGGATGCAGGATTGACGTTAATCCAAGCAAGCAAATGAGAGACGAGGCTTCTGTCACCTTGTCAGACCAAGACACTCAAAAGTTTAGAAATTTGAACTCACTGACACGTAGTGTCAATGTAACAGAAGAAAAAAGCTGCAACTTTCAAAATACGGTTCACCTTTGAGAGACTAAGCTAAGTCGTGGGAAGCGAGTCGAGTGAATGCGGCAGTGTCATGGTTGAGAAACAAGAAACGCGACTCAGTTAACAGGACGCGGGTGTGAAATTTTCGGAGAACGAAAAGGGTGAAAGAGGTCACGGAAATGTCGGAATGGTTCCGTGATCGAGAAATCGCCGATGCGTGTCTTATCTTCTCGAGCAAGACGGAGGGGAGCGCAGCAACCAAGGGCCACCTTGGAGGGTTTAACCCGCCATATTCTCTGCTTCGAATGAGCTCAAGCCTCGACGAAGACGACTTAACATGTCATCATGGACAGCAGCTAGCTGGCCTCTTCCCGGGCTTCCTTTGGGCCTAGCGGACCTCTTGTCGGGCCCATTGGGCCCAAATTGATCTAAGTTCTTTGTAGAGGCCCATGACCATATCTTCCAAGTGATCTGGACAAGATTAACCGCATGTGCACGTGCACGTTCCCTCAATCAGATACCTCTGAGCCCAAGCCATCCACTTTATTTCCAACCACAAACATATCAAATGCACTGAATAGTTAGCGCTTAGAGTCCCGTCAGTGCAACCCTGTCAAAAGCTTAGTATGAACAAAAAATTCAGTATCCTCTAAGCTTAGGCTCAAACAGTGTAGCTCTGGTGAATGTTTTTTATGCAATTGTGTAAAAAGGTTCGAACTTCAAACCGTGGACTCACCGACCACATGCGAGTTAGTTGTGGACCACCGGATGGCTGGGCAGTTGTGGACCACTAGATGGCTGGGCCGTCATCAGTACAGTTGTGCTTCTTTTATTTCGCAGAAAAGGGGGAGAGAGCCAAAGCCACCTGCACAGAACGTGCATGCATGCATCAAAGGACCCGACCAACCCTTGTAAGACCTATCCCTTTCATCAGGCTAAACCATGAGGATCTCGAGAAAAACGAATTTTGATACGGTAATATCTTTTTCGAGACATTCTTCTCATCTGTAGATACCATGTTATCCCCTCTTTTTTTCACCCTTTCAGATCTGTGAACCTCACCTGTAATGGCAATAAAAAAACGTGTCTCGCAAGTTGCGGTCTAACGTACGACGAGCATCTTTCATGGTTAATGAGCATTGAATATAGTTTTTCCCCATGTGTTGGAACTGTGTAAGAAATTGAAAAGTCTGTACCCGTGAAAATCATCGGAGAATGCCGTCCGCAACGTTTGGGTTTCATGTGAGAAACGTGCAATCGGGGTCTGGTGCGATGTGGGAATGTGTGAACGCCAGCAGGCTTGTTACCGTCGAAGTCAACTGAAAAATCTCGATTACGCACGACGGGGTGAAAAAGAGAAATTCGATTTGCAGAGGGCTACGAATCTGTTGAAGAGAATGAAATGCAAGGAGGCACGCGAATTGTGCTGCTCTGACTGTGCTGTTCACTTTGCTTCCGTTTCTCGCGGGTCCCTGGGGAAAAAGAAAAAACCACAGGAAGAGGAAGACGAGGAGGAAGAGAAAACCTAGTTGTCCACTCTTTCGGCGACACAGTAACAATCGTGATAAAACTGATTTTTAATTTTTGGAATGGAACTCTACCATGTTAAATCTTAGAACTGAACTCTACTCGAAACTTATAAGATATCGTGCGTTTCGGGTGGAACATGTTTATTACTTTTTTTTTCATCTCTAAAATATAGATTATTGTAATAATTTTTTTTAATGATGATGTTTATTATTATTTCATATAATTTTTTATCATAATAAAATATGTGTAATTTTAAGTATATTTACATTATATTTAAGTACTATTTATTATTTATTTTAAGTTATAATGATATTATACACATAAAAAATTGATCAAATATGCATAATTATTATACCAAATGAAATTTCATACAATTAGAAATACAACGGTTTAAACAATTTGTGAATTGGAGTTGAAACAAGAAAGTTAAAACCGATTAAAATTAACCAAGCAAATAAGCTAACAAGTTCATGTTTCAGGTACTCTTTGTGCTAGAACCGGAACTAATCGGTTCCTTCATTTACTACCCATAACGTATCGTATTTTCATTAAAATCTACCTAAAACCTATTTAATATGGTAGGTTCCTACTGATTTGAAGTCTACACTACACTCATGCACGCTCGTACTAATTCACTCACCCACCACAGTTTGATTGTTGCTTGTCTGCACCATGTGATAAGGTAGTCACTAAAGAATTTATCGAAAATACATACACACATTTATTACGGAGAAAATTTTAATATGATTATATAAAAATTGAAATGAGTATATAAGAGGTTGGGCGCATTCAATTGAGAGCATGGATGGATTTACGGGGCGGGAGACGATCGTCCCTGAACTCAGGAAATTTCATGAGATTCTATAAAAATTTTACCGGATTTTATCTAATTTTTATTGAACTATACATAGTTCGCTCCTCAAATCCTCTGCCTTACTTTCCTATAGAGTTTTGCCTCCTAAACAAATTTTCTAGATCCGCCCCTGATTTAATAACCTAAATTCTATCACGTACACAATTCACCGAGCATAAGTTTCACACTAGCATTCAGAAACTAACTACGAGAGATACATTTTTCTTCAATTTATAGTGAGCCTAGAAGGGATTGGACCTATATTCAAGAGTTTAAATTTATATGTCATGGCACATAAATGATTACATGAATTTTTTTATCAATTATCCGATGCGCAATTTAAATTTTTAAAAAATAGATATTAAAAAAATGGCCCGAAAAATTTAAAATTACCTAATTTATGAATCTGAACAGCTACTAAGATTATTAATACTAATTTACTTATTTACTATAATTTAATTAGCAATTATTCCTAGCGCATCGCCAGCCAGGATTTCCAAAGAATTTGAGAGGGATCCGCTGAGTGCAACGTCGGGATCTACTTTGAATAATACAGACAAAACGTGGGAATTTGCTTTCCTGAAAAAGAGCTCCACCCAAACTCCCCGGTCAAAAATCTGACGCCGGAAAACACGTGTTTGTTTAGTGCGCACGTTCGGTGCAGTCGAAGAAACACAACTTCAATGACCCCCTGCACCGGCCGCCGGGGCCGGCGGCAGCCCTCATGGCCTTGCCCCCGGGCCAATCAGAACCAGTCCCAAAGCTTGCCGAATTTTCAACTTTCAAAATACTCTTGGGGATCGAATGTGATCGGGGATGGCTACCACGAACAATTCCGCGTAGCCCCGGAAGCTTGAATCGGAATTTTGAGGCCCGTGAATTTAGATAAGTTCGTGTGCAGAGCACGTCTACGGGTTGTTGAGTCAATTACGCATCAATTGGATTAGAGCGTAAACCTGAGTTGATAAGAAAATTGAGCGAGTAGGTTCGAACCCGGAACCGGATCAGTCAAAATCCAGCTCGGAACCTATCAGACTTGAAACCGAACTTGAACCGGCCGGGGTGAATAGTTTCCAAACCAGCAGTTCCGCTTTCAAACCCTCGTAGTATTAAAAAATTGATGAAATAAATTAGAGGTTAGAAATCGAACGAGATTAGGCAGTCTAATAGACCCGAAAAAAACAAGACCGTATGCTCAGGGTACATTGACAAAGGTTGGAAGTTTAATTAAATATTAAATTAAAAATAATTTATGTCTTAAGAAACGGATCGACGCGCTGTCAAATGAATTGAAAGAATTGAGATCAGGAATGGATGGATTACGTACGCATCGATGCTGCTAATGTTACGTTATTTAGTGCCACTTGCCTTACATAATCTTCCTCTCTTATTTCACGTCCAAGTCCAACCTGTAAAATCATGAATTTTTTTTTTTAAATATCCATTTTATCTCTCCAACATGCAATTGGATCCTTATTCTTTCCGAGAAAATTTCACGGTCCAATCACGGGAACACTTGTCAGTTCGATTCGGGGTTTACAATTTAAACGAACATATAAATAATAAATTATGATTGGACGGGCGCATCACAACAGTATTGTCTGCACAGTACAACAACTTGCACTCGAGACACTCACTTACGATAAATAATTCAAATTAAATAGAAGAATTCAATTATTTATAATTATTTTTCTCACCCGCTACTAATGATAAGACACTTGTCCTTAGGAACGTCCTGCGATGTAGTTTTTCACGGTTTCGCGGCCTAATTCAACGGCTCGGAGTCGATTGTTTAAATTGTACAGAGGAATCTTAACTAACCTATAATAATTTTTCCAACCGATTAATCGTCAAACTATTGAATCGTAAAATTTCCCTTTTTTATAATGAGGTTCAACCTTATTGTTTCGTAAAACAAGAGAGCGTTCACGAACTGAAGACAGATACTTCAAGCAATTTTGTACGAGGAAGTGAACAATGACAAATTTGGTATGTCACTGAGCCATCTTAAACATAAATAAATCAGAATACGTTAAATTTCTAAATATCATATTTTACGGTAATAAAGAAGCACGATTGAAATGAAAATTGCAAATAGAAAATGAATTTAGTATTTAATTTCACGTTGGCCAAAGAGAATAAGCATTGGGTCCATCGACACCCCTGCTTGCCCCGAAATAGCCCACAGATTTTATCCTTTTTTGTTTATTTCTCTGCAGGACTTCAACTTGTCCCCCATCAGCTTTTGACCCCTGATTTTTTTAATTTTAATTTGAAGGAAAAAAAAATTTTCCAGAAGAAAAAGCGAAAATTCTGATCTAGTCTGTATTTATAAATTCCAGTTGTATATTTGTAGTTATTTAGTGGCAAAAAAAAAAAAGAAAGAAACTTTCAGTTATCTGAAAAATGCTTATTTTGTCCATAAACAATCTCTACAAGCAAATGTAGGTGATCGTATCCGAGCATTCTGTATTTTTAATGGTACATGATCCAACCTTATATAGAATCGGCTCTTAAGTTTTGGAACTGAGCCATATCCCGTGGAATTAGGAATTAAACCTGCTCTAAACATGTAATATATACATACCATATATTCCGGACACCCCGTTAAAACTTTTTTTTTCCCTTATCGTTACGATAATTTTGTCAAACATAGTTATAATTAGTAGGTTTTACAACTAAGTAACATAATTTATGGTAGATTTTAATGATTTTAATTTAATTTTTATTAGTTTAGTATAATGATAAAATATTTGGTGAATATTAGTTAATTATATATAAAATTTTAATATATTTCCTTGTGTTAATCACATACCCAATTTCAAGTCTTATATAGTGGGAACCGAAATCAAAACCGGTTCTAACCGGTTCGTAAATTTATTGCCCAGTTTCCTACCCAAATTTCACTCGTATCTACCTAGAGCACCATATTAGATAGGTTTCAATCGGTTTCGGTTTTACTCGACATCTGTGCACACCCCTAGAAGTAAAGGGTCGATTGTCAAACGGAGTAAAATCGTCATGATCACGTATTCTCATGATTCAAAAAACCACATTTTATGGATGCTGTTTGGCATCCTCCTCTCCAGTCTGATCCAATTTAGCCGTTTCCATTTCAAATTTGAATTGATTCGGCTCGGTAAAAGGTGAAACTCTTCTAACTATAAAATTTTTTAATTCAAAAGACTCAAATCCAAAAGTTTATTTAATAATAAGAGGAGTTGAATCGCGATAACCAACCGATCCCGATAACCGTTCTTCTTTTTATTTGTCTGGCTTGCAAAAGGATAAGAGTCCTTGGACCTAATTTTCAACAGCAGCCCACTATGTGATTGTTTCATGACCCAGAAGAAGGAGAAGCACATCCAAAATATATCAACCGGAACTGATATCTAAAAATTTAATGAGTACTGACCGATTCAGATTCGAGTTAGGTGAACGATTTAGATTTGAGTTAGGTCAGCTGGCAGATGGATAAAACCCTCTCGACATTAATTTCTCTGCATTTTCAAGACTTGTTCATTTTTCAAGAGGAAGATGCGTATTACCACCTCAACCGACCTATATTGGTGTGTTACGCGTATTTCAGTAAGTGTATGGCTGTGAAGCACGAAAATTTTCTAAACCCAACACCTAATACTTAGAAATTAAGCATATTACGACTAATTCAGATTTGAGAGAGATGGATCAGTAACGAGATGAAAAACCGACATGCTTTAACTACTCGATGCTTTGCTTCTTCACATGGCAAAGAAAGGTGCACCTGATAGGTAAAGTTAGGGGCTCCAATTTCCTTCTATCGGCAAGGAATCCCGCACACTCTTTCCTCCGAAGCCACGAGCCAGGTCGAGATATCCCCGATACCGTACAGAAAGGAACGGTGGAAACGACAGCTCCGATGTGGGTTTCGCTCTCCATGGACCGAGTCGAGGGACCTCCATTACTGCCACTGGCTCAGTCGACCGTCCTGGCGGCCATCATCGATGCCATCTTTGATGACACTGAAGTAAAGGCAGTGGCAGCCCGTTTGCAAGAAATGGGATCTGAAATACGTACACTTTTTTGGCTGTATTCATCAGCTGATGCCCAGAAACCTGCTGCACGGTTACGGTGTAATCGACTGACGTGGACATAAAATCCCGTTTTGATTGAGCTAAGTGCAGTGCCATGGAGTGATCCAATGGTAATATGACAGACAACAGAGCCTCTTGGGAGGGTCCCTAATGCATTAATAAGTGATTATTAAGCACTCGACCAACTTTTCTCTCAATGTGTACCGTAGGTTTCGTTTATCGGATAATATCTTATCAGAATCGATTTAAATGAAAAATTATATTTTGATTCGATCCCACCTGTTCTTGCTTAAATTAATTTCAATTCATGTGATTAATCCATCCGCCCAATATTCGACTGTGGAGGAGGCAGAACCACCAAAGGCAGTGGTGTAGTGATTTAAAATTCACTCACGTACGGTCTAGTGAGTTCGAAATCTCATATTCAAATCTTCGCTATGCAATATTTTCCGGAGAGGGATTCTTTGGACTTGGATCTTGATAGACATCGACTTCTTAGATCGTACTAGATCATTGGCGGTGTTATGTTGAAGAGTCAGAGTCAATATTAGTTGTTCAATATGTCTGATATTTACAATCGAATATAGGAGCCTGAATAAGATGTAGCGGATGGTGACCGGATGACTACTATTACTATTCTCCATTTGTCCATAAAGAAAAGTTGGAACGGAAAGAGAGGAGAGATTCTAGAGGTGGGAAGGAGGGGGGGTGAGGATGGCCAGGGGAGAAGAACCTTGGGAGACACACTCCCCTCCAAGTCGTCCCCTTTTAATTTTCTTCTTCCAAAAACATCAACTTGGCATTTCAACAAGAAATCAAACTCATGACTCCCATTCCATGCAATTCACTGAATCAAACCCACGCGATTCTCCCTCTCCCTCTCCCTCCCTCTCTCTCTCTCTTCCCCGTCTCTTTTAATGCTAAACCAGAGAGAGCACTGATCAGACCTTGAGCTGAGGAGAGGAGGAAAAGCCATCAAGCCAGACAACAAATACAGTGTACCCACCCAGCACAACCCCCCCAATCCATCAATGTTCTTCCAACATTCGAGCAATTTCCGGATTGATTGACCCCTGAGATGCGAAAACTGATTGCAACCTCTGCCTGTGCTCCTGCCTTCTCCTCGGAGTCCTCGCGCTGCAGCTCCCATTGCCCGATTCAGTACCACAGGTGAGAAATCACGGGGGCCCGATCTCTCTTGATCCTCAACTGCCGTCTTTGGTTTGCAAGAGAACAGTTTGTCTCTGTGAAGTGGGTCGATCATCTGATCTTGCTTCCTTCCAAATCTCGATCTCGTCAGCTGGGTCATTAGGGACGACGTTTCCTTGAACGTTTGTCGCAGAAAGCTGGCGGCTTGATCACGAACGGACACATATCGCCTTAAAGAAAAACAGGGTTTGAAGAAATTTAGCAGCATTCACAAAGGGATCTTGCGATTGCTGAATCTCGACAGGACCATGGAAGGCAGGGAGAGAACGGTGGCCGCAGCTCCAATGGCGGAATCGAAGACGACGGTCCATTACGGGCCGGCGGCGATCCATCCGAGGAGGATCAAGGTCAAGAACAACCGGAGCCTTTCCCCCAGCAAGAGCGGGAGGAGACTGCTGCCGGCGAGTTACTTCAGCTTGGAATCTCTGTTCCTGCTGATAGGCCTCACGGCTTCCCTGCTGATACTGCCGCTGATACTCCCGCCATTGCCGCCGCCGCCGTTCATGCTGCTGCTGCTCCCCATAGGGATCATGGGAGTGCTCATGGTGCTTGCCTTCATGCCCTTCGATGTCGCAGACTTGACCCACAAATGTACGTAATGTAAAGAAGAAGATGAAGACGACGACGATGATGACCCAATTTTTGTTTTTTGGTTGGTCTTCGTTTTCTTGATTTATGTTCTGACGAATGAGTAGGATCTGGGAAATGTGAAAGGATAAGCGTTACTTTAGTTGGCACTTCGATCCCAGTTGAGACGTGAATCTTCCGGCAGCGATTTAGAGCAGCTCGATCCATTTCGATTTCCCCAACAACCTGACTGCAAACAAACGGGAGTTCTTCGATGTTTCGTGAGGGTCGACCTGGGAAATCTCAAATTTTATTCGAAACTATCAACTATCACGTGTGTACAATAGGAAGAAATCGAAGTTGAAAAATCTAAGTTATATCTAAGGAATCAACTCCGAGAAAGTAAACACCAGGCTGCAAGAATGCTTCAAACTTTAACAATCTGCAGCAAATTCTCACTAAAACACAGGTTTGTTTCATGTCAAATCCCAATTGTACGAAGAACCGGACAACACATTCATTTGATTTCCATTTGGGACGGCAAGAGCTCAAGTTCTATAGAGCTTATCTCGACAACATTTTTCGTGAGAGGTGACCTGAGACCCTGAGAAAGGTCAAGTGACACACAACTTCTAGAACAGATTCGGAGCAAAGAATCATGGCAAAAATTATAATTGCTACCCACCATCATCAACCCTCAACCAGTCAAGAATGATCTCACAACAACAGGTCTGAACAGTGGTTCATGCTCCCAAATCCAAACACACCCATGTGAAGGGGATCCTTACAATGTAATGTTGCTGTTTCTTTTTCTCCCATACCCATCCCTTCCCACCACCACACCCGTCATTTCATACTCGAGGTCCCATTTACAGTTTTGAGTTTGCAAGCTAGCTCTCTTTTATCTTTTACAATACCAGACATCCATCAAGCAAATCCCAAGTATTAAGTTCATGTATAATCTCATGGTTCTCTCTGCACCTCTACCTGATGCTAAGAGGTAATTATTACCAAGGACACATGTATGCTGCTATGTGAAAACCTCAGAAGTGCAGCAGAGAGTAGAGGAACGTGCTAGGGGCTGCTGCTGGGAACTTGAACCAAAAATGGAGGAAGATGGAGCTCTAGAACAGCCAAGAGCTCTGTCCAAGGGGTTCCCTCTTCTTCTAAGGAGGAACTACGAGGAGTGCTGCTACCACTACTTCCTAGCCTTCTCACTGCATCAACGAGCTGTCCCCTCAGCCTCTGCGGTAGCAAATGCCCGCCCGCCTTTACACATTCCCTGTACAGCGGTAAGTAGGCAATTGCAACCCTCAGCGGGGCCGGGATGTCCAGCAAATGCAGGGGAGACTCTCCTCGCTTCAGTATCCTTGTGAAGTTCATGAAATGAGATTCCCCCTGCTTCAGCCCGTCAAAGAAAGCTGCCTCTGACCAGTTCTCTTGCAGAAATGCTCTAAGCTTGGGATCAATAGACGATGACTCATCATTGGATAACCGAGCAATGATATCAGCAGTGGAGTATGTTGCAGAAGGGTCTCCGAGGAAATCTGTGCGGAGGAGAAACGCTACACCTTCGAGAGAGCTGCCACATCTCTCACCGGCAGCCTTGATGATCTCAACTCCAAGAGCAGAAATTATGTGATGTGGGATGCAAGGAAGGAGAAATGCAGCAACTTCAACCTGGGTGCTGGCAGTTGCGGCCGTGAGAGCGAGGCAGAGCTCCATGTCCCTGCATCCCTTCTCGACAAACCACTGGACAACCTCCAAGCAACCTCTCTCAGCTGCCCTCAGAAGTGGGCCCAGGAAGGCTGTCGCGTTGCCCTCCTCCACAAGGCACTCCATTGTATCAATCTTGCCATAGTGAGAAGCAAAGCTCAGACCCAAGTCAACGTCAATGTCCAAGCTATTCCTCTTGGCGATCTAAAAGAGGAGCAAAAAGAGGGAGAAAACAAAGGATCGAGACAAGGTTAAAAACCTGGGACAAGAATCTAATCACCAAGATAACCATTCTTGAAGAAGCCATAAAGAATTGTAAAAATGAAGTTATATGGCCATCTAGGCAATTCAAAATACTGTGCATAATTGAACCGATAACTAATGATCATGGAAGTGCAAGGCCTAATCTACTAAGCCATCCAAGAAGAGTCAACATTGAGCATAGCAGTCAGTGTTAAAGGGTGGACATGACAGGATAAGCATCTGAAAGTATTAGACAAGCCGCAACACTTCATGAGATTAATTAAAGAATAGCATATAGCAGGGCACCTGTAAGAGGATGCGCACAAGATCGGTACTTCCAAAACGTGAGGCTTCCAAAAAACATTGATTGACATTGTCAGCACCTCTCTCAACTAGCATGCTAAGCAGCCCATGGACTGCAGTTGCTGCCACACCAGAGGCCCAGCCAGGATCAAAAGTGTTTGAGAAAAGGGTAAGAGGGAAACAAGCCGCATCAAAGGCCTCAGTGAAATCCTTTCCAGTAAGATGATCTCCAGTCAAGTCCAAGAATGTCTTAAATGCAGCCAAACGGAGTTGTATCTCAACAGCCAGGTTGCGGCTAATTCTATCACTATTCCTCTTACTCTTAGAATGTAAACTGATGCACTTGAGTGCCCAGTCTGTAAACTTCTGAGCTTTCAAGCCAGCTTCTGCCCTCAAGACATCATCAACATTGCATTCCTGGAGCCGGTCATGCAACCTAAAAGAAGGAAATAGTTAAAATAGATGGCCAAGTGCGGTTCACATCAAGAGTAAAATATTCATTGGATGGCCTTTATCACCGCCCACAACGAAGGCAAGATTAGTCGTGCCATCTCAGCATATGCAGTGCAAATCAAATGTACAAACTTCTGAAATAGCAATCCAGAACAGGTGCAGCCATCAATTAGGAGAAGGCCAGATACGCCTAAACCAAAACATGCCATGTATAAGGTTTTTCAAACCAGGTAAAATGATAGTATGTATTATGATTTAGAAATTAGGCTCCTTTGAGTAATCATGATGTAAGAGCTGAATGATCAGTGTAATCCGTTTTATTTGTACTAGTATTCGGAACAAGTGGACATGAGATACATGACATGACTGATTTATCCTAGTCTTGATTTTCTAGTTCCTTGGTCCACTTATGTAGCTTAATTTTCGGTTTCTATTTTCACTGATTGAGAGACAGCGTGATGCACGAACTAGATTTTTGAACTTCTAAAAGGTGAATATTGAACTTGACTTGGCACTGTCTTAAATATCTAGCAGTACGCAGCCGTAGACATGACTACCCTACAAACAACACAGACATCATCTAATCAGCCTAAATCACGATTAACTAGAGGTCATGTAGGAAGCAATGCATGCCTTTGAGCCATCACAGCGACAGTATCCACTAAGCTCATACTAGGCTGCTGGCAAGCTGAGACACAGGAAGCCAAGAACGAAGTCCTCATGGCAGCTCTGGCAAAGTCATGAGCACCATTGGAGATGATCTTCTCGATCAAGCCCGTAACCCCTTCCAACTCCTGGTGTGTGCCCAGGAACCAGATCGAGTCCAGCGCAATGCACAATTCATCGTTGAGGGTCAGCGGGTCAGCTACCATTATTAAGCTCTCTGCGAGCTCCCAATTGTAGGAACTAACTGCTCCCTGAAACAGCCTACACAGCTCAACCCTGTCTTGCCTACTCAACTTCTTCTCTTGCCCAAGCTTCTCTTTTTTCGAGCCTCCTCTCTCCACCCTCTTCGAACTGCAACCACATCCCATCGATATACTTCCAGGCTCTCTGCTGATCGGAGGAGCTTCTCTGCAGAGCAGAACTTTATTAGCTGCCTCGCCGTGCCCACTGGCACTGTTTCCAGGCGTACTCTCCTCCATCTTCACTTCAGGCGACACCGCATCCCCGAACCCTTTCTCTTCCTCCATTAACTATCCAAAAAAAGCCTGATCTAGCAATGGAGAAGCCTGATTCACGAACTTGTCAAGATTACTTCTTGATCACATAAATCCTTCAGCGGAAACTCCCTCCTCAGGAGCTCAAATCCACAAAGAGGGATCGATCATCGACTCAATAAAGGCAGGAAAACCGGCAAAATCAAACCTCATAACCAAAACACAAGAAACTGTAGAAGATGGTCGAGACACCTCACTGGATGAGACCAGGAGGATTCCGAACCCCGATGAAGCTACGGGGACATATTCCAAACCAGCAGGCCCAGGGCTTTCAGGAAAAAGACGAGGTGAAACGCCTGGGAGAGCTCAAAAACGACGTGCCCTGGATCAGTTTCAATGCTCCATGGAAAAGGATTACAACACGGAGCCAAAGTTCCGTGAGAAACCCTCCTCCATTGATTGAAAAAACCCACAGAATTCTGAGATTCAACGGCCTACCCTCCGAGCGGGGGACCCATGTTCCTGCTCCGGCGATTCTAACCAGGGAAAACGATGGGAAACCGCGGCGATTCACTCTGATTACGGTGGATGAGGAGGAAGAGTGGAGATTGGATTCGAGCACAGAAATGGAGAAGGCAAGTGGAAGAGAGGGGAGAGTGAGAGAGGGAGACCCTCTGGTGGTCTGGGAATTTTGGGTGGAATATTTTAAAAAGGGATTTTATTTTTCTGATGAATTATTTTTATGATGTATTTTTTTATTATTTCCACGGAAAAATGTCACTTTCCCCCCCCCAAATTTGCAGCGCTTTTGAAATGCCCCTCGAACTTTCATAATCTAAAGTTTGAATAGAGAAGTTTTCCTTGAAATACTTATTACCCCACTGAAATATCCAAGATTTCCCCCCCTCTTTTGTGAAGACATGGGAGTTGGATGAAAATTCTAAGACCATAAAAGGGGTAAGGGTTTACACTTCTAGCTGTGGCGACCTCGGGACTCCGATTATCACCATCTCAGCAAGAGGGTCATTTATGGTAATGCCTCGACTTCAAAATCCGAACCACATTCTCCGACCACAACGTCGAGCTCATCATGATTCTCCGGTCATCGCGATGCGGTCTGGTTAAGTCTTACTTAGAGGCGCAGCTATTTGATCTCGAGTTGTGTTCAAATTCTCCGATCGCGGTGCATTAGCTACCACCTCCCACCTTTCATATAAGTATTCCGTGAATTTCACATGCCTAATAAACGATACTTTCTACCAAAAATACGGAACCATGAAGCGTAGTCCTGATTTTAGAGAGCAATTTTTGTAGATAAGAAAAGTAAGGGAGAGCGACTCTTAAAGCATTTAATTCTAAGGGGATCAAAGTGAAAATTCTTTACTATTTTGTCTTGACAGGGCAAGAGGAACAGTGTACGACGATTCCCATAGAAAACAAAGAAGATGCATGAGAAAGAGAATTCGATGCAATTATTGTTATTCTTTTTTTAAATTAATATATGTTAGATTTAATTCTGGTTATTATAAGTCCTCTAACCCTTCTTTTTTCAAATCTTTTTATGCCTTTCTAAATTTCTACGTATCCCTTTTTAAATATAAAAAAAAAGTACATAGAAAAAAAATAAGTAACATTTTTTAAGGGAGAAGAAAAAAAAGGTGGAAATGGAGGAGACAGAGTGCGGGGGCCAATAGTATCAAGTGACCGAAGCATGAAAATGAGCGTCTCTGGCAAGAGGACAAAACAGAAGACAACAGCACCACCCACATCCAGAACTGACGTAAATATTCAACGTGCAATGTCGTGTACAATAAATTTATTAATATAAGTTATTATTTAAATTTTAATATCTGTAAAAATAATTATAAAAATTTTATACGAGAAAAAATTTAAAGGAAATTCATGAGTCAAGTTTATTTTGTTTTATTACACAGCTAATATACCAATGGAGGTTGGTCCGAGTAGTAAGCAGTTCGACGCCGCTTAAGGAGGTCTCAAGTTCGAGACCTCACGTACGCAGACACCCTTCTTGGGAGCCTCACCCACCATTACCAGGCGTCCTACCCGGGACAATCAACGGATTAGTCAAGTATATTTGATTGAAAGATGTCGTCTCACCGCTAATGGAGCTTGCTTGTACAACGTAGCTGGCGATAAAAAAAAAATTACACAGCCAATATTCACTTGGGACTCCGGGACAGGGAATGAGCATATGTGGGACCCACTCCTCTGGACTTTGCCCCCACCCCGCAATCATTCGTTTCCTCTGCTTTTCTTTCCTTTTATATTCTCTCGCCTAATAATTTCGATCAATTTTGTTTTTACGTGGTGATTGCAACTCAGCTCCCACCCAAAAAAATAAAAATTCTTAATTATAAATTTTTTTATTAATTATATTATTATATTATATATGGTTATATAATTGATTGTCATATAAGATTATTGCTTTTTTAAAATGTAAAGACTTCATCAATCGTATTATAAAAAGTTTAATCGCATAATCTCACATTATAGTAAATTTCACCGACGAATGACATAATATAAGTGTAAAGTGGACTGTAATAAGAAATTACAATTCACCTTACATCTAATCAAATATCCCTAATGGTACAGCTGAGATGGGAAGATTCATGAACGATTCGAGCTCGATTAGGTAAAAACTCGATAATAACGAACTCATTTTTTTCCCCAAAAGGTGGGGACTTATGTCTGTTTTGCCCCTTTTTTTTAATGAAGGGTAATTGATTTTTAGATAGAAGGAGATGTACAGAGGGAAACTGGCCCAAGTTACAGCTCAGGGCCTTCCTATATGGAAGAAGAGGGCTGAGAGTTGGGAGTTGGACCAGAATGTTGATGCCTGCTGGCCCATCCAGCTATGCTGTTAGCAACAAAATTAGAGTTTCTGTGAACGTAGAAACAGATTTAAAAGCGCTAGCAGAAACAATCAAACCTGGGCGGTTCATGCAGGAGATCTATCGAGAATCGGTTTGAGCAGAACAATCGATAAACGCTGAGCGAAGAGAGGAGGGCAGCCGCCTGCAGTGCCTCTCTCAACATCGGTCACCCGAGAAGAGAGGTATCACTGTATTAAGCGCTCTATTGACCTGAGACCAAGAGGTCGTAATGTCAATTCTCATCGTAGAACAACTCCTCGTGCCCCTTCATGTGGAAGATTTGTCAGGAACCGACTACGTGACATGATCATTATTTAACCCACTTAAATAAAGTCGATACTGTTTATTTGATATGATTTAATTGGTACTTAATAAAGATTTTTTAATTTTTTAATTTTACTCTAAATCTGAAATTAAGATATACCTAATTTAATTTTCATTAATGGAGTATTTAGCTATTTTATTCTCATCTTTTTCCACTTATATGTACTCATAAATTTATTTCCAATAATAAATTATTATTAATCTTGAAAGATAATCAAAATTGAAATTACTGGTAGGAAAAGGAGGAGAAATCCGTTGGAGGTTAACGCCCTGCACAATCAAAGCTTCTGACTTTGAACTTTCCCTGCGTACGTCCACGCAGGCGTTCATCAGAGTTGAGCCATCCCAGTCGTCTTCGTCGTCTTCGTCAACCTGTATATCTCCTTCTGCTGCAGCCGTGAGTCGGCCGCCATGGATGAACAGTACGACGTCATAGTGCTCGGAACTGGTCTCAAGGAATGCATCCTCAGCGGTCTACTCTCCGTCGATGGCCTCAAGGTCAATTCTCCACTCTCCTCTTTCTCTATTCCTTAATGACTCTTTTTTGCAGCGGTACTTTAGGTTTAAGCTCCGACTCGATCTATTGCTAGTTTGCTACCTCTGCTCCTCTGTGTTAATCAGTTCCCGCATCTGTAGAATCCGATCATCCATATACGTCATCAGGTCAAGTAGAGCTTTTGATGAGTCTTTGGTTCTACTTGGAATCTATGCTGGCTCTGTTAGTGAAGTTTAGGCGAATTTCTTTAGGAGGTTTCCGTAGCTCCCTGTGCAAGATGATGTTGTTTTGATTTTGAAGATGGAGCGAGACTTGTGAGTTCTATTGCGAATAGATCGGTTGAAGGATGGACTGCGAGTTGGCAATCTTCAGCCCCTCGATTTTCTTCTGCGATTGAATTGAATTGAAATGACAGCTGCCGAATTTCATGGACCAATAGGGTTTGCATCTCATTTTTCATCAGCAGGAAGCCAGTGCCTTAGCAGGACTAGCAGAAAACAGAAACGTCCTCTTGTCTTTAAGGATTTAATATGCATTGATTTTCATGACTGGACATGAAAAGATGGAGACCAGTGGTGGTGGATCATCCTATACCTTTTTTTTTTTCTGAGGATTTAAATACTATGGAGAAGGATTAGCATTTCAACAGATTTAGCCCTTTGTTAATTATGAGGCACCATCTTTCTTCCCACTTTCTGCTATTTTCTGCCTACTTAGGTTAGCTTTATCATTAGTTCTTTTACAAGTCATGTAGATATGAATCCTTCATCCCTCACATGCCATGCATGGAAAAAGTGGCATCCGTTTTGGCTTTTATAAGAAAAAGAACTGTGTAAGGGTTTGCAGATCAGTATTTTTTTCTTTCAGTGACATGATAGGTTTTATTTGCATGATCCAGGTATTGCATATGGATAGGAATGATTATTATGGAGGAGAGTCGTCATCGCTGAATCTCGTCCAGGTCTGCTCTGTAACGTCTCTCTTGCAGTTTATCATGATTTTACATCCTTATTTGGCGATTGAAGTTTTCTTCTGAAAAAAATTGCAGCTGTGGAAGAAGTTTAGGAACAGTGATAAGCCACCGGCGCATTTGGGCTCTAGCAGGGATTACAATGTGGATATGATCCCGAAGGTAGTTATTCTCTTCAATTCTGCTTTTGTTCCTTTTTCTGGGCATTGTTACACGCGTTCCATTTTCATGTCCTGATTGATACAACCTGTGCTAGTTCATGATGGCGAATGGAACTCTTGTTCGCGTCCTTATTCATACCGATGTGACAAAGTACCTCTACTTCAAAGCTGTTGATGGAAGCTATGTCTACAATAAGGGAAAGGTATAGCTTTTCCATACCAAGTATTTTCTTGAGCTAGCGGTTCTTTCCAAATCTCTATTTTCCTCAATCATTCCATGCATTAACATGTACCGTATTAGGTTCACAAAGTGCCTGCAACTGATGTTGAGGCCCTTAAATCTCCACTCATGGGTATGTTTGAGAAGCGCCGTGCTGGTAAGCTCTTCATTTATGTCCAAGACTACGATGAAAATGATCCGAAGACCCATGGGGGGATGGACTTGACAAGAGTAACAACCAAAGAATTGATAATGTACTCTCTTGTTCAAATGAATTTGTTTTCCAGGTCTTTTTTATGAATTTAACATCATTCTTGCTGGTCAATCAACAGGAAATATGGCCTTGATGATAACACTACTGATTTTATTGGCCATGCAGTGGCGCTTCATAGAGATGATAGGTATCTTAATGAACCTGCTCTTGACACTGTCAAGAGAATGAAGGTAAACGATATTTTCCTAGTTTACCACTTCTTTATGTTGTTCAAAAGAATTGCAACGTCTCCTTATTATCTTAGCTTTTCACTTTCTTCAGTGATGCATATTTTTGTGACAGGTTTATACAGAGTCAGTTGCTCGCTTTCAAGGAGGATCCCCGTACATTTACCCATTGTATGGACTGGGAGAGCTTCCTCAGGCAGGCTCCTCCTTTTTACTTTAATTTCATTAAAAAGAAATAAAAAATACGTCCAAACTATTGACAGAAGCTTTGTTTTTTACAGCGAAACTTCATCTTTGCATTGGTGTTAAATTTACTTTTCAATTTACTCGTGTGTATCAGGCTTTTGCCAGGCTTAGTGCTGTTTATGGTGGCACATACATGTTGAACAAACCAGAGTGCAAGGTAATTCTCATCAGCTCATGCCATTATCTTTATATCAAATCCCGGCCTGATTAGAACAGTTTTTTCTTCTTTTACTTCACTTGGAGCTTTGCTCAGTTTGATCCTGATGTATTATGCTAGGTTGAGTTTGATGAGGAAGGAAAAGTCTGTGGTGTTACATCAGAAGGAGAAACTGCTATATGCAAAAAAGTTGTGTGTGATCCTTCCTACTTGCCTAACAAGGTAATTGTGATTCTGAAACACCTTGCAATTCATTTTAGGTTGCATGGTTATCTGAAAAGCCTAGGGACTTTCACAGGTCAGAAAAATTGGGAAGGTTGCCAGAGCAATCTGCATAATGAGTCATCCAATCCCGAACACCAACGATTCGCATTCAGTACAGGTTATCCTGCCCCAGAAGCAATTGGGTCGCAAGTCTGACATGTGAGTCCTTTCTTCAGCTCTTGTTCCTGAAGATCTGCACTTGGGTGGGGAATTCCCGCTTGTCTAGTCTGAATTTCTCAGCGGAGAAAAACAACTAGCATGTGCTGATGAAGTTCTTGGGGATTGATATCTGCTTGATAATTCTGTAGCAGACAAAAACTAAATGTGGAGTAAATTCATTATACCCGTACGAGTTCTGCTAAAAAAAAGTGAAAATAAAATGATAAGTTTAATATTCTGATAGGACTAAGTGATTGTTTATAATTACTATCTAGAGATTCACTAGAATCCTTTCTGTGATCTACTTTGGAGGAAAGATGAAGCTCTGGATTTGGATTACTGGTGTATGGTGAAATTGGTATGGGCTGTGGTAGAATGTCAGGTATATTATTCTCCATGTCAGCTATATCTAACCTCTGCCTGTTTCTGCCAGGTACCTTTTCTGCTGCTCATACTCCCATAATGTTGCACCAAAGGGCAAATTTATTGCATTTGTTTCAGCTGAGGCTGAGACCGACAATCCTGAGCTAGAACTGAAGCCAGGAGTTAACCTTCTGGGTCCAGTTGATGAGATATTTTACGACACGTACGATAGATACGAGCCTGTCAATGAACCATCTCTGGACAATTGTTTCATATCAACTGTAAGTTTCTCTGCCATCTTACCAGCTAACTTTTTTATTTGTGCGGAGATACCAATGAGATTTCTCTCTATTATCACAGAGTTACGATGCCACAACCCACTTCGAGTCCACTGTCACGGATGTGCTTAACATGTATACCATGATAACTGGAAAGGTAAAGATGAACTCAGTTTCCATGATCAATACTATTGTTCGGGCTACTCAATTGACAATTTCATTTTGTTTTATGATAGCAATGAAAGATTTGAACTACATGACACGAAAGCCTCTGGCTTTAGAACTTTAATATCCTCACCTAAGCCAACTTTCAAGCATAACATGCCTAGCCAATCTCCAATCGATGAAACGCTCAACTATTTGCTCGTCCTGGGCTGCAGTTTCTTATTGGTATCTGCAGCTTGGGGAGGCAGTTATATGATTCAACTGCTCATCTTTGAATTGTGATTGCCTTGAGCAGTGATGACACGATGCTTTGCCTCGAGCAGGTCCTCGACCTTAGTGTGGATTTGAGCGCTGCCAGTGCTGCAGAGGAATGAACATGGCTAGATCGGCTTCGGGTCTCAGTTCTTCTTCGGTTTCGAGCCCAAGTTTCCCAGGGGCGTTCTGATGTTCAACGGTTGGCCTAACGTGGGGGATAAACTATAAGTCATACTGATATCGGTATGCTTGTTGCTCCTAATGTCTTCGAGGTAGACCAACGAGGAATTGGCGAGGAAATCCCTCGCCCGCTCCGATTAATCGCGGGGGTAGGTTTTGTGGGCCCCGCCCACCAACCCCCTCCCTCCTCAATAAATTACTTTCCGATGACTATTTATTAGTATTGTTTTCTTAATACCTTCAAACACTGTAACATAATGTATGACTTAATGGTTGATGAATAGGATGCTGCACGACCACGGAAAATTGATCCCCACTAACTTCAAACTCGCACATCTGATCACCTAATACTACTTTGCCGAGAGTGACGGCTATTTGTCACCATCGGATCGACAATTATAATTCTTTTAAATTGATATTATAATTTTTAAAATTGAAATTCTCATTTTTCAAATTGAAATAGCCACTGCATGTGAATTATTTCTTCTACCAAACTAGAAGAATGAGAGGGCGTTGTGGTGGTGGAGGGTTGTTGTCTCTTGAAAAAAAAATAAAGGGAACACTGACGTGGCAAGCTAGTATTGGATGGTGAGATCTCATGATATCATGTGCCCCATATTTTTTTTGATATATACCACTAATATTCAGAAGTTTAATAGGGTCTGATTAATTCAGTTTGAATCCGGTACATCTATTAGGGGTATAACTCTCATAATATAGATTTTCTTCATTTATAAGACTCAAACAAGAGATCTAATTTAAAGGGGATAGATATCTTACAGTCCTGACTAGTTGACTTTGATTCTTCTTTAACCGCAATTAGCTTGCTAAAAACTAATGTTTTTGGATTAATTTGTATTCTTCCTTTGCACATATAAAACTTAAGTGATCCTTCCATATAGAATCTTTCTCATTCTTTTTCACGCATGGCACGAATAATCATCTCCGTTATTTGCTAAGTCACCCACCTAATAGATGATGATTACGGAAGTAAAATCTATATTTTTACAGATAATTTATAGTATAATTGAATTATTAACTGAAAACTCCTTTTTTTCAAAGCTTTTTTTCCCTTTAATATAAGAACAAGTAAAAGGTGGGTGGAGGGGAGGATGAGAAAAAAACGGGGTAGGTCGCCGATTAATCGGCTCTTCCTCTATTCGTGGATGGCCGATAGGGGGTTGGTAGGAGTGGGGCTGCAGTTTAGGATAAATTTTTAGGTCAATGGAACCTCTAAATAATATAATAAACTTAATTAGTAGCTAATTTTTTTTAAAAAATATATAATTTATTAATTATATATCGAATAATTACTCATCAAATTCAGGGGAAAACCGTCAAAAAATTGCTAAAATAGGAAGCAAAAAAAAAAAAAAAAACTTGATCTCC
The DNA here is from genome assembly GCA_037672795.1 of Lagerstroemia speciosa. Taxonomy (NCBI): domain Eukaryota; kingdom Viridiplantae; phylum Streptophyta; class Magnoliopsida; order Myrtales; family Lythraceae; genus Lagerstroemia; species Lagerstroemia speciosa. Next base: position 8,556,228 of record CM075289.1, on the reverse strand, counting down.
GAGTGGGGGCCCCACCGACCGTGGCCATCCCGTCTTTTTCCCTCTCTTATATAATAGCTGACGAGCCAGAGCTCTTGCTCTCGTCTCTCTCCGTCGGTTCACCCTTCGATTTCCATCTCGGAGCTCTTTCGCCGGACTCATCCTCACCCTCCGTGTCGGCGTTTCGGCGCACCTCTCCCGGGGGCTTCGGATCCTGATCTGAGGCTGAGCAGAGATCCGGCATTCGGCAGCCAGTGATACGGAGAAATGAAGGTGATCGACAAGATACGGGAGGCGACGGTCTGCGGCGATGCGGAGGGCGGAGACGGCAAGGTCGTCTTCTCCTTCGAGTTCTTCCCTCCGAAGACGGAGGACGGGTTGGACAACCTCTTCGAGCGGATGGACCGGATGGTTGCCCACAACCCTGCCTTCTGCGACATCACCTGGGGCGCCGGCGGCTCCACCGCTGATCTGACCCTCGACATCTCCAACAAGATGCAGAACATGATCTGCGTCGAGACGATGATGCACCTCACCTGCACCAACATGCCTGTCGAGAAGATCGACCACGCCCTCACCACCATCAAGTCTAACGGCATTCAGAACGTCCTTGCTCTCCGCGGTGACCCTCCACACGGCCAGGACAAGTTCGTCCAGGTCGAGGGTGGCTTCGCCTGCGCTTTGGACCTGGTCCGTTCTCCTTCGACCTCCTCTTCTTCTTCCGCATTCACTCCCCGAAGCTTAGATCTGATCATTCTCTTGCAACCTACAGGTGAAGCACATCAGGGCCAAGTACGGGGAGTACTTCGGGATCACTGTTGCCGGCTACCCAGGTCTCTTGACTCGTCCTCTTAACAATCCGCTCTCCTGCCATTCATTTGATTTAATTCGATTGCCGATACTAAAAGCTCAAATGGCTGTATTCCTTCTCAGAGGCGCACCCTGATGCCATTGGAAGTGATGGTGTGGCTACACCGGAAGCCTACCAGAGTGATCTCGCTTACTTGAAGAGAAAGGTATGTTGCCGCTCTGCCTCATCGCTCCCACATCGCAGGAATGGAAGTTCTGTACGTTCTGAGGTCCTTTGCGTTCGGAATTCTCATTTTTCCTCTCTTTGTTTATTTGGTCCGTAGGTTGATGCAGGAGCAGATCTCATCATTACCCAGCTGTTCTATGATACCGACATTTTCCTCAAATTTGTGAATGACTGCCGCCAAATCGGAATCACTTGTCCCATTGTTCCTGGGATCATGCCAATCAATAACTACAAGGGTTTCCTTCGCATGACTGGATTTTGCAAAACTAAGGTACGCCTATCTTCTTCAACAGTAATGGGGTGTGCCCTTACGTGGGGGATTCTGGTGGACGAAGAGAGTTGTCGGTTACTTTTATATCTCAATCCTTTTTAGTGGAAGGTTGTAAATTTTAGCATGCTATTTGATTGATAGCAAATGATGTCTGCCGACAGTTTGCTGATATCACATATTGGTCAGACACAACTCTCCAAATTATGTTTCCCCTTACATGTAGTGGATTTTCTTTTCCTCGAAGAAAAAAAAAGGATTCCTTTAAGAATGAAAGAGCATCATGCTAGAACTGCTTTATCATTATGCGTCTGCCATCAAGGACAGAAATGGTGGTCCTAGAATGATTCATTGAATATACAATCAAAGTGGTTCAGTTGCCTGTTATAGTGAATCCTGCATTTTGTATGGACGTGGATGTGATGTGACTTATGTTATTTGATATGTTGTAGATACCTTCAGAGATCATGGCTGCATTGGAGCCTATCAAGGACAATGAGGAAGCAGTCAGAAATTATGGAATCCACTTGGGAACTGAGATGTGCAAGAAGATCTTAGCTAATGGAATAAGGACCCTGCATCTTTACACTCTGAACATGGAAAAATCAGCACTGGCTATTCTGATGGTTGGTTCTCTCATCTTCTTTTTCTTTCTCTCTTCAGTAGACATGTCCAACGCATGTGCTAAGAGTTTCGTTTGTGTTTTGCTCTCTTATGACATGAATCTTTCATCAGAATCTTGGTTTGATTGAAGAAACAAAAATCTCAAGGTCTCTTCCGTGGAGGCGCCCTGCGAATGTTTTTCGAGTTAAGGAAGATGTGCGGCCGATATTCTGGTATAGATTCATATGCAGGATGTATTTACAAAATTTTTCAGTTACACTGGTAAGATAATTCTAAGATTCATGATTTTGCTCTGCTCTTTTACAGGGCAAACCGCCCAAAGAGCTACATCTCGAGGACCATGGGTTGGGAACAGTACCCTCATGGGCGATGGGGTGATTCACAAAATCCATCATACGGGGCACTTACTGACTATCAGGTACTGTTTATTTTCTTTTCTGGATAAGAAGCCTTTCTGTAATTTTCATTCAGGTTGTCAGAGTAGAGTTATTATTTTACTCTTTTTCCCATAGAAATTTAAACATTTTCCGGGTTTTTAATGGCATCGTAAACCTAGGCTTACCTCAAGACTTACAAAATGATAAAATCACTAGTAGTGAGCATGGAGCTGCAAATATATTTAAATACTTTGCCACATTCATAAAAGGAAAAGTTGCATGGTTGCCGATGACGTTGCAGAGGCTGATTGTAGTATGTTGACTGAAATGTATTGATGGTGGTTCATGGCTTTGGATTTTCTTGCGTATTGTTTCTGCATTCCAGATGCCTGGAAATCAGTTTACCCAAAAAAATGAAAAAAACTCATAAACCTAAAGCAAACACATTTAATCATTCGATGATGCCTTTTCCCTTTGAAACATGTTTCTTTTCTTTCATAATTGTTTCCTCTTCTTCTTTTTTTTTTTTTTTAAAGATCACAAAAGAACATGTTTGTCCTGCTTATGAGATGTTTGGGCATATCTTGCCACAGTCTTTGTTTCTTGCACCAATTGATCTTCACCCATGGCCTATCTTCATTGCTTTTGACAGTTCATGCGTCCCCGAGCCCGGGATAAGAAACTCAATGAAGAATGGGTTGTTCCCTTAAATGGTATTGAAGATGTCTATGAGGTAAAGCCTCCACTTGGTTGATCTGACTACATGCTCACGAGTGAAAATCTGATGCATGATCATTCTTCTATTTGCAGAAATTTAAGAAATTCTGCCTTGGCAAATTGAGGAGTAGTCCTTGGTCAGAATTGGATGGCCTTCAGCCAGAGACCAGGATCATCAATGAACAGCTTGGCAAAATTAACTTGAAAGGTTTCCTAACTATCAATAGCCAACCTGCAGTTAATGCGGAAAGATCTGATTCTCCCTCTGTTGGTAAGTAGAGCAAGCATTTATGTAGAATATTTTGCCCGAATTGCAAGGATCATAATTTATTTACTTAATTTATTCATTCGTTCACAATGACTTGTTTTCATACTGTCTGGTTTTGCTGCTGCCATCATGCGGTCGATCACGATTGCCGTTAATCTATTTCCATTGACTAAAGATCCACGAGACATCTTTTTCCCTATTGAGGGATTTCCTTTTTCTGATTTTTTTGCCCTTTTTTTTCCAAATTCTCCTTTGGTGCATTAGAAGAAATCAATTCAAACATCAATTAATTTACTATGCCCATAGAGACCTGTTACAAGTTCTCAGGAAAATGACTTTCTCCTTTGAGACTGATTATGAGATGTCTCACGGCTGTCTTCTATGATCGACCGCCCCTGATCATTATACATATACATAACATGTCGGAACTTTAGCTATCTGCAGCATTCCTCATCTTACTTTCAGAAGGCAAACTGACTTCTTTTTCACATACCTTTGTTTTTGCAAACTTGTATTTACTGCGATGATCTTGCTGCAGGATGGGGCGGCCCCGGTGGTTATGTGTACCAGAAGGCTTATTTGGAGTTCTTCTGCTCTCCTGAAAAGCTAAACGCGCTCGTTGAGAAGTGCAAGGAGTTCCCTTACCTGACCTATGTGGCGGTAAACAAGGATGGGAGCCGCTGGGTATCTAATGTCGGGAAATCTGATGTCAATGCTGTGACATGGGGCGTTTTCCCCGGGAAGGAGATTATCCAGCCCACTGTGGTGGATCCCGCAAGCTTTGTGGTGTGGAAGGACGAAGCATTTGAGATGTGGTCCAGAGGGTGGGGTTGCCGGTATCCGGAGGGGGACCCATCCCGCAAATTGCTTGAAGAGGTTCGATCTTCACTCCTCTAAGTCGCTGCTACAGTTGGGAGTTAGCTAGTTTGTTCTAATTCAGCTTCCACACGTGTTTTTTGGTTTCGCAGGTTCAAAACAGCTACTTCTTGGTGAGCCTGGTGGACAATGATTACATCAACGGCGACCTGTTTGCTGTTTTCTCAGACATATAAATGCCATTGTCTGCTCCGCTCCATTCCGTTCGGTTTGCAAAAGCTCATGTTTGAATCCTTGGGACCTACAATGGTTATAACTGCTGATTAAATCTGCAGCAAAAGCATTCCTTTGGTTTTTCCCACTGTTTTCTGTTTCATTGTAACTCTATTCTTGCTTTGGGATATCATCCGAAAGACTTGCAGCTGAGTGCTCATTTCTTTCTTTCTTTCTTATAGCTGATGCAGGCAAGTCGCAAATTTATGGTATCTTTAGGATGAATAATGCAATGCGCCTACTGAGTTGTGTTTCTTTATACACCGACTAGGATCAACAATCTATATTCATACCAATCATGTCTTCTCGGTCCGTCTTTACTTGAATGTGCAAACCATCAATGTAAGTTCAAGTATCTTGGTGGTGCTCTTAAACCGGATTCTCTGCAAGCTTAGTATAAAAAGATGTTTTAGTTTCACCTTATGTAAAAGAATGTGCCAGCCACACCGTGCATCAATATTAGGACTAGGTAGCTTACCAATAAAAATGAGAGGTTGCCAGTCATAATTGTATTTCAACCTACAAGCCTTTCAACTTAGTTGGAGATGCCTGCATTCAACACATTAACGAGGAATGCCCGGATCTTTCCAAGCTTGCCAGAGATCAGTGACACCAGCAAATCAGAAAACTGGAAATTCAAATTAAAGAGTTCAAGGTAGCGTCAGAATGGGATTATACGAATGGCTCAAAGAGATCCTCAAACCTCTGTAAGAAAGCCAGATGAAGAAAAAAATTGCAGCAGCAGAAATTGTTGGACAATTACAGCATTTCAGGATATGTTTGCATTCTTAAGAGATGAGGATGTGACAACCCCGACCGAAGTTCGCATGGGATGTTCTCCGAGCAAAAGAGCATTGCAGGAAGCATCGGTCTTAAGATGGGGCTGTACCGTTTCCCAAATCTTCTTCTTCTGAACCTGCAACACTGTACCACTTTTAATATATCATTCACTTACACAAGGGAGCAAACTCACAAGATAGACTCTCCAGATGCTGTCAACAGAACATGAGAAGAGACTGTACAATTAAGTGTAACCCTGTTTCGCGGTTAAGACACGAGGGATAGCACATTCTTCATGATGTATACCAGAAAAAATTGGATAGAACACAAATAAGATGAATATGGGCCAGCTCTAACCTTATCCAGATGGAAGCAATCCAGTTCAGTGGCAGTGTGGCACCATAAATTTAAAGCTTTTCCATCATGAATTATAATGAGCCATGACTAATGAGTTTTCTGCTCCTACTTTTTTCCTCTTTACATTTTAGTGTGCAAAGATCATGAACTGAAGCAATCATGTGAGCTAAAAAAGTAAATGCAAGAAATACAATGACATTACAGAATCAGTTCTATTGGAAAAAAATTACAGCAAAGAAAATTGTTTATCATATAACAAACAAACATCAGCATTTGAAAATAAGATTTGATGATAAATATATGTACTTATGACTATGGCAACTAGCAGACGACTAGATAGTACCTGGTTAGGTGTTGCAACGGGTAGTAGAGTTTCTTTATCACTTTCAGAGCCAAACCATATCCTCTCGCCAGGCAATGAACCCTCAGGAGGCACAAGGAGCTCCACATTCTTGTGAGACGTATCTGAAGCAACCATAAGCATTCCAGATGACTTAATACCGCGCATGTTTCTTGCCTTGAGATTAGCCAGGACAACCACATTCCTACCCTGAAAGAAATTCGCAGTTCAACCACACAGTTTTGATGGTATGAATGTAGCTTACACAAATAAAGGCAGGGCCTACTGCTAAAGAGATGCAGACCAAAGGAAGCAATTCAAAGTTGCAGAAGCCCATAAGCAGTTCTGGAAGTTACCAATCATTGTGGTAGGAAATGGGCATGACAGCGAGTGATATCAAAGACAAAATCATATGAGCTCCAGATGCGAAGAAAGTAATTCAGTATTACTTCCCAAAAGCAATGGATATGCAATATGTCATCCCACCATCAATCTTTTCTTCAGTGATAAACTAATCACCTCAACAGTGTACAGGATGGTTGTCTAATCAGTCCATTCACCCATTCACCTGCCCAGCAAGTCCAAGAACTACAATGGACACACCCACACACACCCACACACACACACACACCCACCCACACACACACACACACACCCACACCCACACCCACACCCACACAGAGTTAAAGACGATGAAGACTATAGCTCAAGCTATTCAAAGATGAATCGTCCAGCAGCACGGAAATGGCGTTATGACAAAGCTCTCACTCGTTATTTTCTGTATCAGTTCCCGCTTCTTGCTCAGAGAGTAAAAGGAGGATCAGTCTGTGATACCTGGAGGAGTTCGAGAGGGATGTAGTTGACGAGGCCGCTGCAAATGATGCGTGGATCTGTCTCCCCGATGTCCACCTCTTCGACGTAGAGGGAGTCGGCCTCCTCGTGCCTCCACGCCTTGAGGATGCGCCCAACCCGGATGTCGAGCGTGTTCGCTATCTCCTTCACATCAATGGCAGCTTCCGCGTTGCGATTGCTACTGGTGCCGGCGCCGGCCTCTTCCAAAGCGGCAGAAGTAGCAGTAGAAGCAGCATCAGGAGAGACGGTACAAAACGAGGGAGCGGAAGCAACCTCCCTCCTCAGGACCGCAGCGCCAGTGCCGCGGCCCAGAGATGACGGATTTCTGGTTTTACCGACGGCTGGGGGTAGGAGAAGGATTGGCCGACGCCAGGAGGAGAGGTGGAGGCCGCATCTGAGGAGAGCGCTGGAGGCCGCAGCCGCTGCCGTCGGCATCGCTATCCCTGTGTTTTCTTCAGTCGGCCAATTGGATGACGGTGTAAGCGCTTCTCCGAAGTGTTAATTTGAGAGAGGTCTGAGCAAAAATATACCTTTAAAATAAACTAATTAAAAAAATACATTATAAAACTAACTCTTAAAATACCATTTTCAAAATACAATTTTAGATAAATTAAAATTTTTTTCTCAGTATTATTTCTATGGGAAAAAAAACACCGATTTTATAAATATTTCAAGCTGCGTAGTTATAAAGTTTTTTTTTGTAAAATTTGATCAAAATTCATTTTACGATGCGATTTCTTCGGTAAAAAAACCGACTAAAATTGTTTCTTCAATATGGATTTATGAACGGTATTTTAGGAAGCAATTACATTTTACCAATTTCCGAACTGCTAATCATACTCCTCTTCAACGACATACAATTTTGATCTTTTTACATAGTTTCAACAGGACAGCACCTTCGGCCACCATATTCTGTTGACGGCGGCTTCATTCTGCAGAAGATAAAACAACAAAGATATCTTCAAAAACCTGACATGATAACAGCAATAGTTTACAGCAAAAACTAAATCGAAGAACATGTCCTCCACTGATTTGAAAACCAGAAATATCTCCGACAATCAGTTAATGCAGCAACAACGATAGTCAGCAGCATGTGGGGTACTAAGTCGTCCTCAGCGTTCCCTCCAGCTCCAGTCTTGACACGAAAAGACACGCTGTTTAGTTCAGACCAAAATGTTCTCCTCAGATAATTAATTATCTTAGTTCAGGGTACTATTCTAATGCGAGTCCCACTACGTACAGGCACTGAGTAATGAATAGCAGACCCATAAAAGATTGTCAATCGAGCAATGTCCTGCTTGGTTCGGCCTTCCTCTGAGGTGGTTTTGGGGAAAGGTTCCCAGACCAGTCATGTGGCTGCGTACGATGCGAATACTCTGCTTCTAAAGTTGGCGGATGCGATGTGGTCTTCTACTGCCTGTTTCTTTCCCCTGCTAGAAGGGCAGCCGAGTAAGATGACCCTTTGGAAGCTTCTCTCGTAATAATACATAGCAAACATGTGGCTGTGGCTCCCATCAAATTCGAATTTTTCTCACAGAAGCATCTTGGCATGTGCTCTAGATTGACCTATGGCTAAGGTGATGTCATTTGTGTGTTTCCAATGGAGTATTGATACTTCAGGGAGCGAGCACTGGTAGTTAAATCCTTCCCCCTAGAACAGCTCCTTTTCACTCCATTCTCTCAATCAGAACATGGGATTATCCTACAGGGGTCTTCTTGCAACACCACTGTCACTCCATTGTATTGCCAGTGTAATCATTCTTCTCTCGTGCTTGGTGTCTAGCAGTCATGGAATTGGATGGAACGAGACTGATCGAGCAGCTCTACTGGGGTTCAAAGCCGAAATCATCGACCCTCTCGGGGCCCTGGGCTGGACTCTTGGAACATGAGCATCCATTTCCGCCAGTGGTATGGTGTCTTGTGCAGTCGGAAGCACGAGAGAGTCACTGCCCTGTCATTGCAGTCCCAAAAACCTTCAGGAATCATATCACCACATATTGGAAACCTGAGCTTCCCGAGAGTGTTGAATATAAAGAACAATAGCTTCCATTCGAGGATTCCTCCAGAAATCGGTTGTTTATCGAGACTGCAGAGGTTAGTCCTTAACAACAAATCGCTCAGTGGAGAAATCACCTCAAATCCTTCCTACTGTTCCAGGCTTGTTTCAGCCAACTCTGCGTTCAACATGCTACAGGGGAACTTGCCTGCAAGCCTTGGCTCCTCACCCGAGCTCAAAGGACTTATCCTGCAAGTCAACAGACTGACAGGAGAAATCCCGCGCTCATTCAGCAACTTGTCAGCTCTGAAGGTTCTTTCCGTGTCGCAGAAATACTTGTTCTCGGAGTGAATAATTTCTCGGGCCACATCCCTCCCTCAATTAAATAATTCTTCCATTCAAGGTCTTGATGTCACCGAAAACCAAATAGAAAGAAGCTTACCTGATGACTTAGGTATCACTCTGCCGAACCTCAAACATATTGGCCTAAGCAACAATTTACTTACTGGAAGGATCCCAGAATCAATATCAAATGCCTCGAATCTCGCGGTGATTGAGATTGTATTGAACAGATTCAGTGGGCAGATTCCTTTTTTTTCGGAAGATGAGGAGGCTTCAATGGTTTAATACTGGCCATAACCAATTCAGAAGCGGGAGAGCCGATAACTTGAACTTCCTCTGCTCTTTGACAAATTCTACAGCACCGGAGGCAGTGTGGTTAGAGAGCAACATTTTCGCTGGAAAAATACCTTAATGCATCGGTAACCTGTCAGTCACTCCGGCTGATTTCAGCTGGAGCTACAATGCTATCTCAGGGAGCTTGCCTGTCGGGATTGGTAATCTTGTCAATGTGGAGATTCTGCTGATGGGGGCCAACAAAATGTCAGGCATCATCTCATCTGAAATAGGAAATCTTCCAAATTTGGGCTGGACATCAGTCGAAACCAATTCTATGGGCAGATTCCTCAATCGCTCGGCAACTTAACAATGCTCACCAAGCTGACTTTGTACAACAATGATCTCCATGGCCCGATACCTTCACCTCTGAGCAAGTGCCAGAACCTGCTCTTATTAGACCTTTCCGGTAACAGTCTAAGTGGTGGCATACCCCCAGGTGTTATTGGCTTTTCTTCCCTGTCAATCTACGCCGACTTCTCCAACAATAATTTGACTGGTGAGCTTCCCCTTGAAGTTGGAAAAATGAACAATCTTGCTGAGCTGCGGGTTTAAGGGAATCGGTTGTCTGGGAAGACTCCTAGTAGCATCAGCAGCTGCAAAAAGTTGGAAATCCTGCTCATGCAGGACAACTTGTTCGAAGGTTCAATTCCTTCAACTTTAAGTTCTTTGAAAGGGATCCAAGAATTGAATCTTTCAAACAATCGGTTATCAGGCCAAATCCCGGAATTTCTGGAGGACCTACCTCTCACGAGTTTGGGTCTAGCTTTTAACGATTTTGAAGGTGGTTTACCCATGAAAGGTGTCTTAGGAAATGCCAGTGCAATCTCCATTGCTGGCAATGAGAAGCTCTGTGGTGGTCTGCCGCAACTTCATCTACCACAGTGCGAAATTGAGCAGCCGAAGAGTGCAAAATTGAGCAGCCGAAGAGGACCGGATCAACTAGTAGACTCAGAAATATAATTATCAGCACCGCTGCTGGGCTCCTAGGAACAACTTTGCTACTCTTGTTTTTCTACATGTGGTTTAGGAAAGAGAGGAAATAAATCGCTTCGATTGAATCCGCCAGTGAGCTCATGAAGGTTTCTTACCGGAGCCTTTTCAAAGCAACTGATGGGTTTTCCTCCGCGAATTTGATTGGGGCTGGCAGCTTCAGCTCTGTGTTCCGAGGAGTGCTTGATCCGGAATGAACAATCGTCGCCATCAAGGTGCTCGATCTCACATGCCACGGAGCATCCACGAGCTTTACCGCGGAGTGCGAGGCCCTGAGAAACACAAGGCATCGAAATCTAGTGAAGGTACTCACCGCGTGCTCGAGCTTGGATTGCAGAGGGAACGAGTTCAAGGCTCCGGTGAACGAGTTCATGGCGAACGAGAGCTTAGATGAATGGCTTCACCCACGGTTCGGGACAGACGAGGTGCACCAAGAGGCACGGAGGCAACTGGGCCTTCTCAAGCGGCTGAACATTGCGATCGACGTCGCCTGTTACTTGGACTATCTGCATCATCAGGGTGAAATGCCGATCGTTCACTGCGATCTGAAGCCGAGCAACATCCTCCTCGACAGTGAGATGGTCAGGCGTGTAGGTGATTTTGGGCTGGCTCGGGTCTTACCGGAAGCCACCCAGGAGTTTATTACGAGCAGCTCAATTGGAGTCAAGGGTTCTTTTGGCTACCTAGCTCCAGGTAAGCAGTCCCATGAAACTGATTGAATACTAGTCAAAAAAAGTTTCCGACTTGCAGAATACGGAGGGTCATTTGCAGCTGAGTTTGCCTTGAGAAGTCCAGCATGGTACACGCACCTAAGTTCGCACAATCAAGTTTCATAACCAGGTCGGTCTTTATCCAATTCATCGTTAAAATAGTGTAAAGTTTCTGAAGTTTTCTTTCAACTTTGCAATTGTAGAGTACACTTAACCTATGATCTGTAAAATAGTCGGTGGTCGAATCACATGAAGTATTGCACTTATCCTCATGATCATAAACAAATGCAACACAAAGATCATACACATTGTTCTATAATTTGAACTCTTTCGGATTATAAGTTTCAAACATAACATGCCGATCAAGAGAGGCATGAAGCCAGGGCAAACCAAAAAAGGATGGTGAATAATGGAGTAGGTTGCAAGCAAGTTGGATATTTACTGGTACTTCCATGCAATGAGATCATAATGGATCAGTAGTCCTCGCCCCTGGAGAGAACCTCTTTGCAGGTGGGACGGAGCAGTATGGTATGCTCAAACTGAGACACATAGCTTCCCTTCACGTCGCAAAGTGGAGGATAAGGCTGCAACCACCACGGGCAAGAAAATAATGCTCAAGAGAGGACCTCGGGAATATTATGGGAACAAGATAAAAGTGAGAAAAGGAATGGGTGGTATGTACCTGAACGATGCCAGCATCGCAAAGGTTCTTGAGTGCCATGAGGTACTTGGTCTCGCCCAAACGGTCCAAATATCGTCTGCAGAAAGCTAAAGTCGAAAAGTTCTTGTTGATTGTTGCCAGCAGCTGCTTCGCTCTTGGCAGCCTCAGAGGTATGTGTCCCACCTCGAAGTTCTTCATGTAGTGGCTGCACTCCAGATCCTCTCTCACGTATCCCTTCCCTGAAAGCCACCACCAAAAAGACACCACCATCAAGATCAAACTCGGTAATGTTTTTTGATTCAACTGCCCCCACATGGCGAGAATTAGGGTGCTAACCAGTTGATCCAAAAGTTTCAATGGCATAAAATTCGCCCTCTTCCATTTTTGTCTGCTCGCCTCCCTTCACAATGGGAACAGATTTTCCAGCATGTATCTGATAGGGACCGATGCTGTGTCCATTCAAGTTCCTTACACTCTTAACTGTTAGGACAAAGAAAACACCATTCACATTTAGATGAATGCCATGGTGGGGTTATATGCATTAGCCCTTGTGAATGCCCATTAAATATAGCATCTAAAGTTCTCTTTCATAATTAGCAATCATGCAACTCTTCTGTCATGGAGAAGTCAACTCAAGGACAGCAAGCGCAATACATAAGACAACTGTCCAGCAAAGCCTGGGAGTAAAGACCATAAATTGACTTCTTATACAGCTCATCTGTCAAGTCTTGACCAAGGGGAGAGCTGGCAAAAACTTGAGCATATAAGTCAGATCACACTGCCACTATCGAACAAGTTAAGATATCATGTCCAGCACTACCTACAGCAAATTGCAGAGGACAACAGTGACAGTAGCATGATCAAACTCATCTTGCTGCACAGTAAAGTACAAGAAGCCAAAATCCTAGAACTGTGCAGAATAGTGAGATGTTAAAATTGTAAAAGTTGAAACTTTCTTGTGTTGTCCACTGATTCTCATCATATTTCCTTGAAAGTGGGAATGTAGAAGGCCCAGGAAATTCAGTTTCTCACTGGAAGTCTTACCTTGGTAGACCTTTCCATTAATCTCAACTTCATAAGATTCCATAACTTCTTGAATTGCAGCACCAATGTCGCAAAGACGGACATCTATTCCAGATTCCTATGAAATTTAAAATACCACAACAATTCGATGGATCTACAAGTTAGCTCTTCCTGCTGAAGCAGGGAAATGCCAGTAAGGGCTATATGATCTAAAGAAAATTCAAGTCCTTTGACCTCTTAGAAAGATGAAAAACTGTATTTGTCTAAAAAGGAAAAGAAAAAAAAATTATCTTATCACATTTTTGTACGTCAAAATAACTTATCTTAATATTTTCTTGCGCGGCTGCAACTGCAACCTCAAGAACCAATATCTATTCCAATTTATTTTATTAGTCATCCCTACTGAAGATGAAGGCAAAGACTTGGCATCAAGCCAACTTAGGGAACCGCCTCTTTAGTTTTTATTTTGACAACAAGATTATTCTCCCAGACCCGTGAACACTCCATAAGCCCATGGATCCAAGTCAGCCCACGTGCAAAGCACTGGGTGGCCTCACCAAAGGCTACTTGTTCAAGGGGGCCGCCTCTTTAGTTTATAACGAGTGGTAATGTAATATAAATACCTTGATACCCGTATTGGTTGCCTCCCGTGAAGCTTCAAGCAATGGGTTAAACATGGGATTGAAGGCCACCGTAAATGCACAATCAATAATATGTCCTGTAAACCAGCAATACTACTTTTGATAAAAATGTGTTAACAATAAAACATTCAAACTGCGACGAAAATCAAATCAGTACAAAACATGGAAGAAGTGAAAATACTGTTACCATCAATGTGGGTTCCAAAATCCAGCTTCATAACATCATCATACTGCAGCACAGTCTTATCTCCTGTATTTGGAGTCCAATGAGCGGCTACCCTGGAAGGAAAAGGGGCAGAAAGTAATATATGATGAACATAAAACCCAAAAAAAAAAAAAAAAACTGAAACACAGACTCAAAAAGTACCAGTTCAAAGAGCATCCAGTTGGGAATGCAATTCCTGCTTGCAGACCATTTTCAGATATTAGCTTACGAACAGTGTTCTCCAATTTTTCACATAAATCAGTCATCAGCATTCCCGGTTTTACAATCTCTCTGATGTATTGTCGAACCTGCTCAACAATAGGATAAATATGAACAACAATAAATAAAAGGGAATTATAGAAAAGGTAAAGAAAATCCAATTCCCTTTCAGTATGCACTTTCTCGTCATCAGTCAATACAGGCATGGAGAAAGAAAAAGCAAATAAGAGCAATACTCAACCTGTCGATGAACTTCAGCTGCCCGGCGAACTGAATTATACATTGGTTTTTCCAAGCGCTCCAATTCCCGCTTCTCTTCCGATGTTGTCCTCCAGAGATTACTAACAACAAGAAACCATCTTGCCATGTAAGAATTTAATCAAAGATTCCCAAATGACAAAAATTGCATTAGATTGAACCATTTGTATGTGCAAGAATGGCCCCATCTAAGGTGCCGGACTCACTTAATCCAGATTTTGGCAGATTAATGGAATTGGCACCGCAGACAAATTATAACAAATGCTCATTTTTGCATAAATGAACTATCTTTTTCCATGGTGGCTACCTAACCCAAGGCACAAAATAATCTAGCCAGAGATTGCGTAAAACTGCTTCAAAGATAAGGGAAATACACTTACTCATCTTTATACTGTTGGATTTCACCCTCAGGAAACTCCCCAGATGGGAAAAGTTCGGTAACAGGGATAGAAGGTGGATCGGTCTGCTGGAGCAATTCCATCTTTTTCCTGTGCTAAAAAATAGGTATCACTCCTTCACTTGCTACACTTCAAAAAGCTAGAGAAAGATACTTACTTGCTTTTGTTTTTCTTCTTTTTCTTCTTTGTAGCTTCAGCTGAGAGAGGAAAGTGACCAAATGAGAGAAATGAAGGCAAAAAACAAACTAAACGACGGACCATAGCAGCCAGGAACTTCATAGGGAAAGGAAATGCCGCGGCAACGACTACAATCAACATGACTGGAACTGGAAACCCGATATGCATGATAACAAGTCAACCACTAGAAGATACATGACCTATATATCATTACCTTTACTGTCTTCTTCGTCATTTGGCAACGATTGGGAGAGGTCGCTAGATTCTTCTGCGCCATTTTCAGGTTTTACATCCCCATTCGCCTCAACGGGGACTACTTCTGCATTCGTGTTTTCTTTCTCCATCAATTAAGCGACCAGGATAACGAAGACGGGTTCGACAAATTCTGCAAATTAGCCAAAAAAGCGTCAAAGAGAGAGATGATAAGCAGGATAGGAGTTAGCGATTGCCAGACAGCTTCATCCAATTGGAACCTTACGGAGAAGAAACCCTAGAGAAACAGAAAACGATCAGGCAAAGCACAAAAAGCCACCTGAGTTCCGGTCGGTCAAGCACCCTCTACCCGCCCAAAGCCCTAGCAATCGCTCTGCAACGCCGCCGTGCCTTCGGTCCCGCCGCGCTCCGCTGCGTCTCTCCTCTTCAATACGGTTTCTTTTTCTCTTCCGCACTGTTAATTGATCGCACGGTCTTTAACGGTCCCTTGGCCCCCTTTCTTTGTTTGTATCCGTTGATCCGCGTCAGTTCTTTTTCTTTAATTTTGAATTTTTTAGGTACAAATAAATTCGGTACTTAAAAGGGAAAAAAGAAAGAAAGGAGACGAACTTCTTTTAATTGATGGAATTCTTCTCACTTCCACCTAATCCAAAACAATTTTATTCTCATTTTTTAATTTTAAAAAGTACTGATCATTAAATTTAGTTTATAATAAAATAATATAAGATGTAAAAAATTTTCATCATTTTTATAATTTAATATAATTATCTATTTTATCAACTTCTTATATTCTGTTAAATATTTTCATGATTTTCTCAATAGTTTCTTACAATTTTCTTAATCATACAATTCAATTTCACTATTTTGAGGTTATCCAATTCTCGATTCGTAATTTTCACAAAAAATTACTTTATTTGCTTGAAACTCTCATAATTTATCAATTATATTTCATTCTTATTTAATTTAAATTGCTCATTTTTATAATAGAATAATATTATTCACAATTTTATACATAGTGCAAATTACCCTCTATATTATTTAATTTATTCTTATATTTAAAACTGGAGTTCGAAAAAAAAAATCAACTCGAACCGCCAGCGTTTCCACAATTCTTCTATGATTTTTTAGATTTGAAAGAAATTACCCGGAAAAGAAACCCCAGAGAAAAGAAAACGATGGGGCAAAGCAGAAGGAGCCACCGGAGCTCCGGTCGGTCAAGCAGCCTCTACCGTCCCAAGGCCCGAGCAATCGCTCTGCAGCGCCGCCGTGCCTCGGTCCAGCCGCGTCTCTCCTCTTCAAAACGGTTGCCTTTCCTCCTCCGCGCCGTTAATTGATCACACGGTCTTTAATGGTCACTTGGCCCCCTTTCTTTGTTTGCATCCGTTGATCCGCGTCAGTTCTCTTTCTTTAATTTTGAATCTTTAAGCTACAAATAAATTCGGTACTTAAAAGAGGAGGATGAGGAGGAGGAAGATGGACTTGAACTTCTTTTAATTGATGGAATTCTTACAATTTAAAATTGGGGTTCGAAAAAATCAACTGGAACCGGTCAGCTTTGCATGATCACAAACAATTCTTCTATGATTTTTTGGATTTGAAAAAATTTACCCGGAAAGGTTAGAGCATAGCATTTATAAAAAATTTAGAGGTGAAAATTTTTCCAATACCAATAAAATAATAAATTTTAAAACTAATACTATTTTATGGCACTTTTCAAAACTAACCCCGTTACATATACTCTTTTTACTAAATATCCTAAATACCCTCACTTTTTTTTTGCTCTTCCTCCCGCTCTCTCTTCCTCTTCTTTCTATGACAGCCAATATCTTCTTCCTGCTACTGCTCATGACACCCCCAAGGGCCAACGCCCAACCCCGCCGAATTCCGCCACCGCCACCGCCACTGCCGCCTCCAACTCCACCGACGCCCCAAACGTCGTTGATGGTCGACGCTGCCAATGCTGGCCGCCACCGACTCCGCTCCACCGATGCTTCGAGATGAAAATGGCAAAGGAGAGAGAGAGCTCCATTGAGGAACTGCAGGAGGAGGGGAGAGAGAGAGAGTGGTGGGGATGAAATTGACTTTTAATATAAAATGGTACTATTTTTTCAAAATTTTAAAAACTGATACTATTTTTACAAGTTTGATGGAGAGTTTTACTATTCTCCACTATTAAAACAAAAAACTAACCGGTCACTTTCACCTTCATCGGGAAATAACTGCTGTGTGATTGAATTAGGCACCACATCAACCACAATTAATGATGTTAGCTCGAAATTGATTGTTTGTACTGGATTGGTGCATTTTAATAAATGATTTTATTCAGAGTTTCCCATTTTTGAGTTTTTATTTAAAAAAAAACTAACATATTGCTTTCACTTTTATCGCAACGAGAAATAAAGCTTGTGTGATTGAATGAGGCACCACATCAGCCACAATTAATGATGCTAGCTCAAAATTGATTGCCCGCACTGTATTGCGCATTTTCATAAATAATTTTATGTTGGGTTTCACATTTTTTTAGTTTTTATATATTTTTTTAAAAAAAACAAAGCAATCGCTTTCACACCGGGAAATATTGCTTCTGTGGTTGAATTAAGCGCCACATCAACCAGAATTTATGATGTCTGCTCGAACTTGATTGTTTGTCCATTTTAATAAATAATTTTATTCAGAGTTTCACATTCTTTTTAGTTATGGGAGGTTGGTCGAAGTAGAAGAGGTTTCAGTCACTTAAGTAGAGGAACTAATTTCGAGTCTCTATGGACGCAGCAAATATCCTTCGGAGGGGTTCTCGGGAAACCACCGACCGTACCTCGAATTCGGATTAATCGGCTGGTTTTCGGTTACTGGATATTGGGTGGTAAATAAAAAAGAAACATCCTTTTTAGTTTTTATTACAGAGTAGCATACTAGTAACAGGTCTTATATCCACGAGACAATTATCCTAAAATACAAAAATTTGGAGAATTTCATGAATTAGTTAGGATAGAATTGGATACTGCATACCAAGAAAAGAAAGGGAGAAGAATTGGGCAAAAATACAGTACTCTAAATAACAAAATCTTAAAAGGCAATCAATTTTAAATTATTTTTGTGGATACCGTTTTAAAGGTGCGTTTCAAATATGCACTTTTAATTTTATATAAAAAGTGCTCTTTTCATATTTTAAAAATATGGTCATCAATCGATTGTATTTTCGCCAAATCCTCAAAAGAAAAGTATAGTAAGGAATCTATTAAACTCTTATATTGTGACATTCGACCAGTGCTTACGACATCCGAAGTCGTGGGCAGTTGTCAGGCTCGATGCGTGGGATCGGCAGGACCAGACATGGTTTCAGGTGTACACGTTCGAGGCATTTTTTGAGCGGTCTCGGGAAAGTGTAACATTTTCCGTGCCATCGGTATTGATGGGAACTTGTCGGCTGGCCGAAGTTAGGTGCAAGACGTGGTTCACATTCTTTGAGCCATTAGTTTGGTTGGTAAATAAGTCTCTGCCTGAACCAGGGCTATTTTTGGTAGGGGAAGGAGTCTGCATATAAAACCGAACCCTTTCGGGCAATTTTCCATCAGAAGTGCATGCCACAGACGGCGGAACAGCCCTTCCTCGAATTCAACTTCTGGTTTTGCTCTTGTCGTTCGTTCCTCAGCAAGGTAACTAACCATGTTTCTCCAGCTTTCTTTTATCTCCACCACCCGCATCCGAAAAATTCGATGAGTCCCGACTTATTCATGTTCGAGTTGAATCGGCTAGTTGATCGGTGAAACCGTGTCTTAGTCGCATGAACTTTTTGGTTGTCTTGCTGCATTGTTATGATTTCCTGTTCTTAAGCCGTGCAAAAGCTTTCGATGAGAAAACAATAACACGGTGGGGAAACACGAATAAAGTTCCTCTAAATAATGATAATTAGACGCTATTCATATTACACAAGGAATTGTTAATCATACAGTCGATCGTAAAAAAATTCTCATAATTGAATGTTGATTTTTAATAGCATTCTTAATTTTTATAGCAGTGTAATTCTAATTTATAGAAATAAACAACTAATTAGAAAACTGAAAATTAATAAATAGTTATAGATTATTTATGCGGTAGTCACAGTCTTAAGGATAATTTACCATCGAACCCCTATTTTTTATCTAGTTTATTTTGCATCTATTGAGGGTATTTACGGAAGTTTTAAAACGAGACCAACTATCCATCTCTTTGCTTTCAGAGTAACAGAGATAATGATAATTATGGTAACTGCTCAGTAATTTACTGTAATTTAATTAGTATTTTTTCACCATACATGGTAAGATAGAATCAGCGAACAACTTTGTCGCTCGCAATGGATTCATCTCTCCACGTTAAAACCGTGCTAGCCGCAATTAACAATTATTAATTAATGAAAAATGATGGGGTCTCTTTCCGTTAATTATTGAGTTTGGCATTTAATCGATCGTTAATCAATTAAGGCTGGATTAGTATAACTCCGATATGTGGACGGGTTCCACTATATATTTGGGGAGTTCTCGTACGGCTTTGCCTGTACCCATTCGTGCGCCTAAGGTTCGGAACTAATTACGTTTTCCCGATATCGTTCGAGCAATCCAGTAGATCTGCACGCTATGGCGTGCTGAGGTCCAGCTCGGGGTAAAGGGGTGATCGGCAGCGTACAATCTCATAGACTTGCTTTACTGCTCGAGCCCCATTTCGACTCGACGTATCGTTGTCGAAGCGTTGAACACCGAAAGCACTTGCAGGCACTCGTTGATGTAGTTTGATGTTGTTCTGTTGAGAATTTGTACGGTAAGTTGACCGGTTTTCTTGATGCTGGGCAGCGTTTCCCATGGCGGTCGAGACGGTCCAGGCCATGGCTTCCAAACTCTCTCTATCGGACGAGGCCATTCCGGCGGAGTTCATCAGGCCGGAGGCGGAGAGTCTGACGATGATGAAAACTAACGGTGGCCCGGTCCCCGAGATCCCGACCGTGGACCTCGGCGAAGCCGACCGGGAGAAGCTGGTGAAGGCTGTCGCCGGTGCCGCCAGGGACTGGGGAATAATGCAGGTGGTGAACCATGGAGTGCCGGTCGAACTCGTAAGCCGGCTGCAGAGTGCCGGAAGAGAATTCTTCGAGCTCCCCCAGGAAGAGAAGGAAGCGTACACCAAGCCTCCGGACTATCCCGGAGTTGAAGGTTATGGAACCCAGGTCCAGAAAGATCCCCAGGGCAAGAAGTCCTGGGCGGACCACCTCTTCCATAAGATTTGGCCACCTTCTTCCGTAAACTACCGGTTCTGGCCTAAGAATCCGCCTTATTACAGGTTCGGTTCCCTATGGCTCACACTACTATATACGCACAACTGACTAGATTGATAGGGACGGTCATGGTTCGTTCGGTTTGAAAAAATATGCAGTTCGATCCAATTTGGATCATCAAGTCTAGACCGTAGTTATTTTACCTCAGAGTAACCGTGCCGTGAGAACTGGTTTTTACTGTTCGGCTAACCAAGTAACCACTTTTTACGAGACCAATGTAATTTAACAAAAAATTTTGTTAATTGTTCTGTTACAAATAAACTGAAACCGAGCCGTTAAAAATCAGATACCTTATGAATTTTAGTTTAACAAACATCTTTATTTTTTATTTTATTAAATTGCCCGATTAGAAAATCAGTCCGGTTAAGTTAATTGGAATTATCCGGACCAACTATATCAGACCGAACCTTTTCTTGACAGAAAATCGGACAATCAGAGAACCGGTTTGAGCGACTCAGTTATTTTTTATTCGGGTCGTCACTTCTGTTTGGTTTTTTGAACACCCCTACTGAATTGGTAATGCAGGGAGGTGAATGAAGAGTATGCAAGGTACATGCGGGAAGTTGCAGACAAGCTATTCCAGAGCCTGTCGCTGGGGCTCGGTCTAGAGGAGAATGTGCTGAAAGATGCTGTAGGAGGGGAAGAGCTGCAATACAACCTGAAGATAAACTATTATCCTCCGTGTCCTCGGCCTGACCTCACCTTCGGGGTGGTGGCACACACCGATCTATCGGCCCTCACCATCCTCGTCCCCAACGAGGTTCCCGGGCTGCAGGTCCTCAAGGACGACCGCTGGATTGATGCTGCATACATCCCCAACGCACTGATCGTCCACGTCGGCGACCAGATTGAGGTCATCCTCCCCTGGCCAACTATTTGATCTTTCGTGTCTGATACGATCATACAATTTAGCTTCCTGTTGCAGATCCTGAGCAATGGAAAGTACCGGAGTGTGCTGCACAGGACAACGGTGAACAAGGAGAAGGCGAGGATGTCCTGGCCAGTTTTCCTGGAGCCGCCCATGGATTGGGTGGTCGGGCCACTGGCGCAGCTGGTTGATGATGATGGCAACAATCCTCCCAAGTTCAAGACCAAGAAGTTCAAGGATTATATGTACTGTAAGCTCCACAAGCTTCCCCAGTAGCTTCCGTTGACCCTTTACTAGACATATGTGTGCTCAAACAGCACATAAATGTTTAGCTGTTGGCTAGGAAGAGTTATGGAATGCCGTTTAGATTGCAAGTTGTTTGTTGAAAGATCAACGATACCGTCAGCGTCACTGCAGGAGTCCAATGATGGCTGTTCTCTAGTGTTGTCGCTCGTCTCAACCTCAGTCTATGACGGGTGATACTGTGTTTGTTACACAATGTATTTGGTCATAATATTCAACGACGATCTCCTCTTTTGCTAATAGTTAGAAATCCGATTTTAGGTGGCATATGCTGACGAGCTTGCTGTTTGTCTACTGAGCTAATTTCCCAATTGTAAGAGAAAAAGTAAACAGGTCAACCTAATAACTGAGTGCGGTTTTGGTTCATCGATGAAACTATGATGGTATTGCTAGAATTCACCCAGGAAAACATGTGCGCTACTACTAGCTTGCAAATATGGAGAGACGTGAGGTGAGAGGCTTACCGTTGTGAATCAAGTCCTTGGCCTGGAATTAGGAGGTCATGACTTTGATTCTCACCGGATGGCCCATTACAAGCTTTAGTTTGTCCCAACACCAATTTTCTTGCATATGATGAAAGATCTACCCGGTTGAGAAGAGGGCAGAAATTATAATTTGGGATGCGATTTTGACAGGATGAACAGAAGAAATTGAATGACTCGCAGTTAACAGCTCCCGTAGAAGTCTTGTAAATAAGGACAAAGACTTGGACTTTCAGCGCAGGTGTTAACGAGCTTGGCTCCATTTTTCCTTTGCCTGTACGGACTGCAGTTTTGCTGGCCTAGTCAAGTCAACAGGACAAAGGATACAGAGCAAGTGAGAAATTGATATTTGCCTCAATATATCTCCAGCTCCTTCGCTCAGAAACTGAAGCTTTCTGCATACAGAAGTGATCAAACATCATATATGTATCTCCTCATCTCGACTCATATGGAGGTTCCTCATAGGTGCAGTCATGCAGTATGCTTCTCAGTTTATTCCATCACCGCCATTACACTGCTGTCATGTGTCCAATTTGGTGCACACGGGATTTCTGGGAATGAGACTGATTGGCTCGCTTTGTTGGAATTCAAGGCCAACTTACTTGACCCTCTCGGGGCCATGAAATCTAGGAATGGCAGCGTCCATTTCTGCCAGTGGGATGGAGTTACTTGTGGTCGAAGACATCAAAGAGTCGTGATCTTGGACTTGCAATTCCAAAATCTTTCGGGGATTATATCCCCCATATGGGGAACCTGAGCTTCTCGAGGGAGCTCAATCTCAATAGGAACTTTCTCCATTCAAGAATTCCTCCTGAAGTTGGCCATTTATCTAGGCTCCAAAATTTACTCCTTGCAAACAAATCTCTTAGCGGAGAAATTCCTCCAAGCCTCTCCAACTCTGGATTCCTTGAAAGGGATTTGGCGGCTGAATTTGTCAAACAACAGGTTATCTGGCCAAATCCCAAAGTCCTTGGAGGAGCTACCTTTGGAGAGCTTGGACCTGTCGTTCAATGGGTTCGAGGCTGCTCAACTGGAAGGAGGCATATTTAAAAATGCCCGTGCAGTCTCAGTTGTTGGAAATGACACGGTCTGCCAGAATTCCGACTGCCAAAGTGCAACACTGGAAATGCTAAGAAGACAGGATTTCCTGATAGTGTTAGAGTCATTGTTGCCTTGGTGTTAGGGCTTCTCAGGTTATGTTTTCTGGTATAGAAAAGGGAGGAAGATGGTTGGTTCGAACTGCTCCCAGAGCGATCCTTGGAATGTTTCTCGACTAGAATCAGACCGCCATAGCCATCAAAGTTCTCAACCTTGCCCAACATCAAGTATCCGAGAGCTTTATTGCAGAGTGCAAGGCGCCGAGAAACACTGGGCATCGGAATCTTGTCAAGGTACTCACTGCATGTTCCAGCACTGACTACCATGGGAATGACTTTAAGGTTCTCATCTACGAGTTCATGGTCAATGGTAGCTTAGACAAATGGTTGCACCCAACAGCAAGCACCAGTGGGGCGATGGACGGGCCATCAAGGCAACTAAATATTATACAGAGACTCGATATTGCAGTTGATGTTGGCTGTGCTCTAGATTATTGCCATCATGAAGGCGAGATTCCAATAGTTCACTCCGATCTAAAGCCAAGCAATGTCCTCCTCGATGACAAGATGGTTGCACATGTAGGTGATTTTCGGTTGGTCAGATTCCTTCCAGAAGTTACCCGCAAGTTGATCACCAAACAGTCAAGCTCGATGGGGGTCAAAGGTTCGTTCGGCTGCATTGCTCCAGGTAAAATGATAAGATTGGGAAGACCTAAAAGGCAATTAATATTATCAGCGGACACCTTCCTAATTTGTTGATTCGGTTTCCTATTTAATTAGTAGGTTTTTGTGTATTTATTGGAGGATAGTCGATTGTCTAGGGGGGAATTGAGTGAATATCTTTTTAGCATCATTGTTATTTTTCTTTTCATTTGAGAGAGATCGGTTGCCTCTCGAACGCACCGAAACATTCAATAAAAATCAATTTAGTTCCTATCAAATTGGTATAAGAGCACCATTCCGGGCAATGGCATCGAAGAAGGTTGACGCTTTGGAGGAAAGGCTAGATACCGAGATGGTGCAGCTTCGGGCATATGTGGGAGAACAAATCGCTGCAACTGAGTCTAGGCTGAGTGAGCGATTGGAGGCCGCCATGAAGCAGATGTCGGAGATGCTGCAGGACCGGGACGCTTCCATGAGCAAGCTGATGGAGGCGCTGCAGAATCGGCTTCTGACAGCCGTGAAAGGGAAGGCCAAGGATGGCGATGCAGGCGGGGAGTCCTCCGTTGGCGGCGGAGAAGTCCACGGGCATGGAGCTGAGGGCACCGACGATCAGGAGCTTCAAACCCGTGACGGCGCCGGGCAGAGGAGGTCCGGGCTGAGCTTAAAACAGAGAGGGACGGGATTCGAGGGGGCCGACCAAGCAATTGCTGCGACGGGAGGGCTGCCGGTGATGGGGGTCCCAATGGGAAGCATCATGGATGGCGTCGGATGGGAGTCGGGCATGAATTGGGACGCTCGACGTTGCGAGGAAGAAGGAAGGAGGAGAAAGGGAAATGGGCTGAATTGGATTGGGCTAGATGGGCTTGGATCTGTAGCTGCCGGAGTGGACAGGAGAGGGACAATGGGAATTGGGCCCATTAGGGCTGGACAGGCCCAGCTGCCCCTTAATGCTGCCAGGCGTGAACAAATTGGGCCTGGGCATGCTCAGCACAGAGCAGTCCCCACAGATGACTGGTTTCCATCTATGGAGGACGACCAGGAGGCTTATGGGTTCGGAGGAGGCGCAATCGGAAAATTTGGGGGAGGAACCATGGGCCCGTGGGAGGAATGAAGCATTCCAGGTCGAGTGAGACCCAAGACGACTCGAGCAGGACCAGGGCAGGCTCAATTCGGAATTGATGCACGGATGCGGAAATTGAAGATGCCAATTTTTGAAGGGGAAGATGCCTATGGATGGATATATCGAGTGGAACGATATTTCGCAATCAATGGACTATCGGAAAGGGAGAAGCTAACAGCAGCTCCTCTGTGTTTGGAGGGAAAGGCTTTGGCATGGTACCACTGGAGCGAGGGACGGCAGCCGATGCAGTCATGGGCAGAGTTTAAGGAACAACTACTAGAACGATTCCGCCTGAGTAAAGAGGGCGATATTCATGAGGAGTTCTTAGCTCTAATACAAGAAGGAACATTGTTAGAGTACCGTGAAAAATTTGAACTATTATCTTGTCAACTGAAAGGAATTCCTGAGACGATGCTTGAGAGTAATTTTATGAAGGGGCTTAAGCCGGAAATTCGCTCGGCATTACGACCTCTAGAACCGAGAGATTTGGAAGAGGCCATGAAGCTAGCCCAAATGATCGAAGATCAACATGCAATCGAAAGGGTCAACAACTCTTTACGCATCGGGGTAGGGAGCTCTTGTGCACAAGTCCAGAAGGAACCGATGAAAGATCGAGTAAATGGAAAGCAACTGGGAGGGACACTCAAACGCCTCACTGAATCAGAATTGTTAGACAAGAAGGCAAAGGGCTTATGTTTTCGCTGTGATGAGAAATATTCACCAGGGCACCGATGCAAAGACCGAACCTTACAGGTCTTAACCGTGTGTGATGATGAGGAGGACGGGGGCGGAGAAGAGGTATCAGAGGAACACTTATATTTCAAAGAAAAGAAGTGTTGATGTACCGAACTTCCTTTGATGTTAATCTCCTAAATCCCACCTTGTCTCATCGGAA
The DNA here is from genome assembly GCA_037672795.1 of Lagerstroemia speciosa. NCBI lineage: Eukaryota > Viridiplantae > Streptophyta > Magnoliopsida > Myrtales > Lythraceae > Lagerstroemia > Lagerstroemia speciosa. Next base: position 8,530,642 of record CM075289.1, on the reverse strand, counting down.
GGGGAGTAATGATAAGATTGGGAAGACCTAAAAGGCAATTAATATTCTCAGCGGATACCTTCCTAATTTGTTGATTCGGTTTCCTATTTAATTAGTAGGTTTTTGTGTATTTATTGGAGGATAGTCGATTGTCTAAGGGGGGAATTGAGTGGATATCTTTTTAGCATTATTGTTATTTTCCTTTTCATTTGGGAGAGATCGGTTGCCTCCCGAACTCACCGAAACATTCAATAAAAATCAATTTGGTTCCTATCATAAAATTTCGATGACCTTAATCTCTGGCTCAGACATTTTTCTTCTTAAGATTAAATATTTCAGAAAAAGTTTCAGCAATCCCGCTGGTGATCATGGAGTCCTTGGGATTCTTGAGACCAGTTGCTTAAATATTTTTCCTTGGCAGAATACAGTGCAGGAGGAGAAGCCTCAACTTGCGGAGATGTTTACAGCTATGGAATCCTTGTTTTGGAGATGTTCATGGGAAAGAGTCCCATCAATGATATGTTTACAGATGGGCTGAGCCTCCATTCCTTTGTGAGGGCAGCTCTGCCTGGACAAATTTTGCAAGTTGTCGACCCTGTTCTGCTTCAAGAGTGGGCAGATCCAGGACAGAGCAATAGCAGCATCAGAACTGGAAGGATGAGCAGCAGCACGTTCCTCAAGATTCAGGAATATTAGGTTTCAATCATGGAACTAGGAGTTGCCTGCTCTACTGAATCGCCTAGAGACAGGATGACCATCACCGATGTTTGCTGCACTCCGGGTGATTAGGAAGAAGCTTATCGAGCTGACAGGATGAAGGAGAAAGAACAAGAATAGAACACTGTTTTGGGCTGTATAGATAGGTTTCCTTTGAAATAATGATCTTGCCCTTCAGGCTGCACCAATGTCTTTCCTATGGTTTTGTTGGTTTCTCCCTGAAAATACTGTATTTATGCATTCCCTCTTTAGATGTCTCATTTTCTCTCCGACAGAAGAAAATGAAACTGCTGGTAGTTGCCTGCTTCTGGAGGCACATTCCTAATCGTTTCATCCATGCTCCACCAGTTACTTCTACTTAGTAGTCGAAACAGAGCATTATACTCCTGTCTGTCTTACGTTTTTAGAGACTGTTTGTGCCGTAACTTGTGAAAAATTACTTTTCAGAAGCTGGGGATGGAAAATTACCCTTACAAGTTCACATGACTCAGATCGTCTGAAACGTGCTGCTCAGCACTGTTTGTTAATGTCGGGAAGAAAGTGTGCTGCTTATAAAACTCCATATGCCTCTTTCTGTTTGGGTTAACTATTATCATAAAAGTGACAGAGTTGAAAACGATCATCGAATACCCCAATTTTACATTACAATGAAGAATCAGAGGAGGACCGACCTGACTGTGAAACTTGATTATTCAAACTAGGTGCGTGTGCCCCTGCTGGATTTCTACAGCAAACTAGGCCACAAATGGCGCAACAAGATCACGTTTTCATTTCATTTCCTGACTCGTTCCAGATCAAAAAAACTTGTCCCCGAACCACTTGCAGTGCACTTACCACACTGCTGATGTTCATGCGGTCTCTGGGTGACTCGGAGGAACAAACCACTCCTGTTTCAATGATGGAAACCAGACACTGCTGAATCTTGTCAGATGTGCTGTTACTATTCTCTGAGTGTTGGCCATCTTGAAGCAGAAAAGGATCAGCAATCTCTGAAACTTGGCCAGGCAAAGCCGCTTTTGCAAAGGAATGGAGGTTCAACCCATTCCTGAACATCTCATCCGTGGGTCTCTTTCCTGTGAACGTCTCTAGCACGAGGATTCCATAGCTGTATACATCTCCAAGAGTGGATACCTCCCCTCCTGCTCCATATTCTGTGAGTGGGAATTTTTTGAAAATGGTAAACAAAGAATCCAAAGATTCGGTCAAAAACTAAAATGGTTAATCCTGTTGAATACTGATCTGGTAACTTCAAATGTGTAGCAGAATTGATTCAGTTTCATGGGACTATTTACCTGGAGCTATGTAACCAAAAGAACCTTTTACTCCAATCGAGCTGCTCATAATCAACTCTCGGGTGGCTTCCGGTAAGACCCGAGCCAACCCAAAATCACCTACATGCCCGACCATCTGACTGTCAAGAAGAATGTTGCTCAGCTTCAGGTCGCAGTGAAGGATCGGCGTTTCACCTTGATGATGTATATATTCTAAGGCACAAGCGACATCAATCACAATGTTCAGCCGTTCAAGAAGGCCCAATTGTCTCCGTGCCACTTCCGGCACCTCATTTGTCCAGGCTCGAGGATGAAGCCATTCATCTAAGCTCCCGTTTTCCATGAACTCATACACCAAAGCCTTGAAATCATTCCCCCTGGAATCCAAGCTTGAGCATGCAGTCAGTATCTTCACTAAATTTCGATGCCTTATGTTTCTCAGGGCCTCGCACTCTGCAGTAAAGCTTGTTGATGCTCCATGATGTGTGAGATCGAGCACCTTGATGGCGACGATTGTTTGTTCCGGATGAAGAACTCCTCGGAACACGGAGCCGAAGCTGCCAGCCCCTATCAAATTCGCCGAGGAAAACCCATCGGTTGCTTTGAAAAGGTTCCTGTAAGAAACCTTCATGAGCTCATTGGCAGATTCAATTGCACCGATTTCTTTCCTCTCTTTTCTAATCTGCATGTAGAAAAACAAGAGGAGCAAAGCTGTTCCTAGGAGCCCAGCAGCGGTGCAGATAATTATATTTCTAGTTCTGCTACCTGATCTGCTCCTCTCCGACTGCTCAATTTTGCAGGTTGGCAAATGAAGTTGTGGCAAACCACCACAGAGATTCTTGTTGCCAGCAATAGAGATTGCACTGACATTTCTGAAAACTCCTTTCACTGGTAAAGCACCTTCAAAATCATTAAAAGCTAGACCCAAACTCGTGAGAGGTAGGTCCTCCAGAAATTCCGGAATTTGGCCAGAAAACCGGTTGTTTGAAAGATTCAATACTTGAATCCCTCCCAAAGAGCTCAAAGTTGAAGGAATCGAACCTTCGAACAAGTTGCCCTGCATGAGCAGGACTTCCAAATTTTCACAGCTGCCGATGCTGCTGGGAATCTTCCCAGATAACTGATTCCCTTGAACCCGCAGCTCGCCAAGATTGTTCAGTTTTCCAACCTCAAAGGGAAGCTCACCTGTCAAATTATTGTTGGAGAAGTCGGCATAGATTGTCAGAGAAGAAAGACCCATAACTCCCGGGGGTATTGCACCACTTAGACTGTTACCCGAAAGGTCTAATAAGAGCAAGCTCTGGCACTCGCTCAGAGACAAAGGTATCGGGCCACGGAGATCGTTGTTGTACAAAGTCAGCTTGGTGAGCATTGTTAAGTTGCCGAGAGATTGCGGAATCTGCCCAGAGAATTCATTTCGACTGAGGTCCAACACACCCAAATTTTGAAGATTTCCTATTTTAGAAGGAATGATGCCTGACATTTTGTTGCCCCACATCTGCAGAATCTCTACATTGATAAGATTCTCAATCCCGACGGGTAAGCTCCCTGAGATAGCATTGTAGCTCCAGCCGAATGCAACAAGAGTGACTGACAAGTTCCCGATGCATTCAGGTATTTTTCCTCCGAAATTGTTGCTCTCTATCCCCAATGTCTGCAGTGCTGTAGAATTTGTCAAAGAGCAGAGGAAGTCCAAGTCATTGGCTCCCCTGCTTCCCAATTGGTTTTGGCCAATATTAAACCATTGAAGCCCCCTCATCTTCCCAAAAGAAGGAATCTGCCCGCTGAATCTGTTCAGTACGATCTCAATCACCGCAAGATTCGAGGCATTTGATATCGATTCTGGGATCCTTCCAGTTAGTAAGTTATCGCTCATGCCAATATCTTCGAGGTTCGGGAGAGTGATGCCTAAGTCATCAGGTAAGCTCCCTTCTAGTTGGTTTTCGGCTGCATCAAGAATTTGAATGGAAGAGATATTGAAGATTGAGGGAGGGATAGTACCCAAGAAATTATTCACTCCAAGAACAAGAGTGTTCAAGTTTATCAGCTTTCCCAGCTCATTCGGGATTCTTCCATCAAAGTTGTTCTGCAACACGGAAAGAGCCTCCAGAGATGACAAGTTCCCGAATGAGCGCGGGATTTCTCCTGTCAGACTGTTGACTTGCAGAATAAGTCCTTCGAGCTTGGATAAGTAACTGAGGCTTGTGGGCAAGTTCCCCTCTAGCATGTTGAACCCGAAGTTGGCTGCAACAAGCCTGGAACAGTAGGAAAGATTCGAGGGGATTTCCCCACTGAGCGAGTTGTTGTTAAGGACTAACCTCTGCAGTCTCGATAAACGACCGATTTCTGGAGGAATCCTCGAATGGAAGCTATTATTCTTCAGATTCAACACTCTCAGGAAGCTCAGGTTTCCAATGTGCGGTGATATGATTCCAGAGAGGTTTTGGGACTCCAATGACAATGCGGTGACTCTCTCATGCTTCCGACCGCACGAGACACCATACCACAGGCAGAAATGGATGCTCGTGTTCCACGAGTCCAGGACCCCGAGAGGGTCAGCAGTCTGGGCCTTGAACCCCAATAGAGCCGCTTGATCGGTCTCATTCCATCCAATTCCGTAACCACTGGACACCAGGCATGAGAGAAAAATGATTACACTGGCAGTACAACGGAGTGACATTGGTGTTGCGAGAAGATCCCCGAGGGATAGGCCCGTTGTTGGATTGAAAGAATGGAGTAGTGAAGGAGCTATTACAGGGGAAGGATTCGACTTATAGGAAGGCTCCCTGAAGTTTCAATACCCTATTAAAAACTGACAACTTGTACTAAAACTAACATACCTTTTTTGACATCATACTAAAGAAACATATTACTTTGTCCTAGAGCAACTGCTGAGATTGGTGACACAGTGTCCCTATAAGGAAAATCAAACTATCCATAGAGTCACATATTTCAAAAGTCATCTTCCTCAGCCGCTTTCTAGAAGGGGACAGAAAATTAGGTTTCACATTGTCAAGATGTTTAGCAGAATATATCCTTCCTTCTCTATCTTATGGTCTCCTTTCTTCTTCTTCTTATGATAATGTTTTATTTTCTCCCAAAGGGCTAAGCAGAGCAATGATAAGAGGGACCTCCAGCACAGTGACCACATGGGCTCTTCCTCGCCACAGAATGTCTGCCGGTCACTGCAGTCCTGTTATGAATGCCAGACGACCACATCCAGTCCACCAAGTCCAGAAGCAGAATACAACCACTTGAACAACTCCGGTGATGAGTTTTAGGGACCTTCCCTCCTAAGTTGTCCCCGGGAGGAAGCCCGACCTCTACCCTGTAGCCTGAGAGCCTCAATGATTCCAGTTTGGACAACTTTTAGGTAACAGCCACCAGCCCCCCATAAGAAACAAAACCCGCACCCGCATATAACACCATGACCATTGATAGCAGCCCTCAATCCCCCAACGACTTGACAATGAGGACCACCCACATAGCCTTTAATAGTGACATATACTATTTGCATTCATTTAGGTGTTAAAATGGGAAAAAAATTGACGGTGACAAATTAACTTTTAAGCCCACTAAGTCCATAGTGCAGTCTGCACCAAACTGTTGCCAATGCGCTTTCCTTTTCATTTTGTACTTTCCTGGGTTGTTCTCATCATTAGATGTATACAGCTTATACAACTCTAACTGCCTCAGCCTGTTCGGGTCATTAATTGTTGTACAAGTGCAGAGTTAAAACATAACCTCAAAATACCGAAATTTACACTATTACAGTGACCAATTGGATAAAGTCCCTCCAGGTCATGAAACTTAAGTATCCAAACTAGGTGTGTGTACCCTGCTGGACTTCTACAGCAAATGATGCATCAAGATCATTCTTTAGTTTCTTTTCCAGCTTGAAGAAATTTGTCCTGAATCACTTGCAGTGCAGTGAACTCACAGCATGTGTGCGGTCTCTGGGCGACTCACAAGAACAAGCCACTCCTACTTCAATGATGGAAACCAGACATTGCTAAATCCTGTCAGATCCGCTGTTGTCCCTTCTGGCAGTACTGTATCTTCTCTTCTCTGACTGTTGGCTATCTCGAAGCAAAAAGGGATTGACAATCTGGCGTGGGACGGCTGCTTTAGCAAAAGAATGGAGACTCAATCCATCACCAAACATCTCATCCATATGTCTCTTCCAGTGAACATCCCAACCCCCCCCCCCCCCCCCCCCCCGCGGAAAAAACTTATAAGGTTATAACTTCTAATGTATAGCAGAATTCAATCAGTTTCATGGGACTCTTTATCTGGAGCTAAGTAACCAAAAGAACCCATAACTCCAATTGAGCTGCTCATTATTAACTCTTGGGTGGCTACTACACTTCCAAGACATTTGAAGGGAACTTCCCAATTCTTAGCCGAGGGGGAATTTGAAAAGAGAGAATCGCAAAAAAAGATGGGAAAGAAATGGCAAGCATAAGGGAAACTTCATTCCATCTGCGCATCTGAACAGTTGTATTGTCGCTTCAGGGAGTTTACTTGTCTTCTGGCGTTTACATGTTTTGGCTAGAGATACGTTTTGTACTGATTACCACTGGGTTGTGGGTTAATGTTTTTCCCCTACGGAGCATCACATGTTCCTGCAGCTACTGAAGTGAAGCATCTCAAACATCGAGATCTTTCATTTTTTTCCTCATGTTATACATGGAATAGTTACTCGTGCATCTTGTACTAAGTCAACAGTTCGAGATATTCGGACCAGTGGATGTCTTCCTCACTCGTTGTCCTCAAAAGCAATCAAAATCACTGCTTTTGGTCTCAATCTACAGTTCAGTTTCTATAAATCTTATAAAAAACGTGTGAACACATGAATCTTCCACAAACAAAATTACGAGACAATAGCAGGCTTCCACGGCCTTAAGCATTTAATCTCTTAGCATCTCCACTTCTACAATATCATCTGTATGGTATGGGCCTAAAATTGGAGAAAGAAGATATAGAAAAGAAGGGAAAGTCACCTAGGACCGGAGAGCACATCTTCGAGGAGGCGGGTAGTGGAACAGGCATTTGATGAGAGGAAATGGTTTTGTTGGTATGGTTGGTTCAAGGCTCGGCACATTTCATCCCTCTGCCACTGATCCCATCTCTCAGCTAAGCCCTGTCCTTCAAGCATCCCTACCACCGTGGACATTCTCGGCCTTTCGGTTGCATTGACTTGAGTGCACAGCAGAGCAATTTTTATCAGTTGCTCCACCTCTTCTTCAATGTAATTTCCTTGGATATCAGAATCTACCACCACTTCCAATCTCCTCTCTCTCAGGAGTCCCTTTACCTAGTAATGTGATCATGACCAATTTAGTGATGGTCTTATTAGGAATATGAATAAAATTTTCCAGTTCTCCGTTCAGAGAATCCCAGGTCGCATTTCAGAGGACTTGTTGAATTGCAAAACATCTGGTGAAGTGCCTTCTTTAACAGGATGGGTTGTTTTTCAGCAGATGAAACTATATAGGGTTTGAGAACTTGTAAAAAGGGTGTAAGGTCTTGATTTAATCGTTACCCAGTCGTGCAACATGGCATCCTCATTGCGAGCAAGACATGTGAGATCGAATGCCTTCTGCCCAGTAATAAGCTCAAGCAGCATAATCCCGTAGCCGAACACATCATTCTTGTCCGATACAATTCCCATGGAGAGGTACTCCGGGGAGATGTGGCCCATCGTGCCACGTACAACTGTAGCAACATGAGTTTCTCCGCAGTCCATGAGTCTCGCTAGCCCGAAGTCTCCAACAACTGCTTCAAAATCCTCGTCCAGCAATATGTTTGCCGCCTTCATGTCACGATGGATGATCTTCGGGTTGCAGTGCTCATGCAGGTAGGCAAGTCCCTTCGCTGCCCCGAGGGCTACCCGCTTCCGGATAGCCCATTCAAGTGGAGGCTGTGAATCTCGAGGCTCAATTGCTGCAAGTTAAGGGAAAAAGGAGAGGTGAATCTCAACCTCGAAAAGAATAAAGAAGAGATAGAAAGAACACTCTACTTTGCCCCCAATGAGGATGAGATTCATAGTTTAAAACTACAATTATAGGCATTAAATTGTAGTGCAGTACCTCTGAGATGTGAAGCTGCACTTCCATTGGCCATATATGGATAAACGAGCAGCCGCTCTGTTGGAGTCATGCAAAATCCATGCAGTTTGAGAAGATTCCGGTGAATAGCCAAGCTGATCATTTTCAACTCCGATTGGAACTGCAATTCTCCACCCTGAGAATGCTCCTCTTTTAGCCTCTTCACTGCTACAAGCGAACCGTCAGCTAAACGCCCCTTGTAAACCTTGCCGAATCCACCTCTTCCCAGAATGTTGTTGGGGTCAAAGTTGTCAGTTGCAACTTGCAGCTCACGCAGTGAGAATCTCTTGAGCTGTTCAAGATGAACTTCAGGTTCCTCTTCACCTGCAAATGATGCAATCAATTTAAAATGTCATTTAGAAAGCCAAAATTGTGCAGCTAGTCAAAGTAGATCACAAATACTTCCCTGACGAATGCTACACTGCCAAATAAAATGCATCCCAAGCGGAAATATCACAAGTAATGCCTCATGCCGGACCATCACAAGGAAAACTATAAGTGAAATCCTTTTTATCTAGCATTAATTTGGAACCACACGTATCTAAAGCACCTTTTACCAAGATCAATGTAGTTGTATGTAAACCTAGAGCAATCGCATAATACTCTTCGATGCAACGAGTGTATCAAAGAAATGTCAACTCCGGACCTGGTATATCAAAGAAATGAGTATGACGCCTTTGTCTTCCCAATAGAGAAAATGCAAATGCCAGAGCAGCAAACAGAAGGACAGCACCGGCAGCAACAGCTCCAGCAATAATTCCCATTTTCCTTCCAGCAGCTAAGAATAAAGAGAGAGAGAACAGAGTATGGTAGTCTTTCACTTGCCAAGATTAGATATCAGTTTGGACAGATAATATGAAAGAAATTAACTTTGGAGGGTGCAAAAAAGTCAAATATATATGTACATGGAGGTGAAGATGCAGGAGCCGCTGGAGGAGGAGGGGTTAGAGCATAAACAAGGTTATCATTACCTGCAAAACTAGATCAGTGGCAAATGGAGCAGTTAGATTGCTGAAAGAGCACTGCCCTGCTATCAGGTTAATCTTAACAGAAGTGCAGGTCCCTGGCAAACAACAAACCTACCTGAGATCAGTGAATTTTGAGAAAGAGCCATTGATTGGAATGATTCCCTCTAGGTTGTTGTGCGAGAGATCACTGCAAGTTTCAGCATTGAAATGCAGGTTGATGGAGTGGTGATATCCTTTAAGGCTTGGGAAGTAAAAGATTGTAAATTTAAATTACTTCAGAAAGTAATTCTCACAGCACTTGTAGCGCAGTTACATTGCTTAGGGACATCGGGATAGAGCCATTCAGGCCATTGTCATTGAGACGCCTATACGTTCCCATAATGATTTATAAGTAACAGCAAACTAGAGCATTTAAGAAAGGTGGTGTAGCAGAGGAAGTGCTTTAGTACAGGTATCCGAGCAACGTGAGATTCCCGAATGAGTTTGGTATTGGACCAGTTAAATTGTTTGAGTAGAGATCCAAAGTCACAAGCTTCGCCAAGTTCCCTAGCTTATCCGGAATTCTACCGCTTAGGCTGTTGTTGTAGAGTTCCCTGGCACAAAAATTCAGTCTTGAATTAAGAGGATTGTGACCAATAACGTAAATAATTGATTTAATAGCAAAAAATTGCTAGCAAGTCGAGCTGCAAACTTTTGGGGACCATCGATGTACAAAATGCAGGTTGAAATTCATCCACTGAGCAGGAGGATGTTGACTCACAAGTACTGCAGATTAGGGAGCTGCCCAAGCTCAGGAACCAAATGACCCGATAAAGTTGCACTCCCAAGATCACTGGGCAGAATATATGTAGAACCCATCAGAAAACCCATGATGAAGTTACAAAACCACCACAATTAACTGCAGAAAGTGAGTGAGAGCAGTTCGTATAACTCACATGCGTGTCACACTGCCTTCAGGATTGCAGGTCACATGAAACCATGTGCAAGGACTGATGAGGTCGGTATTCCAATTCTGCAGAATACCAGTCGGATCATGTAAGGCGGCCTTGAATGCAGCCAGTGCATCAACTGGTCAATTGTAGTAAACAATGAATGGCACTGTCAGCAATTAAACATTCATAGCAATTAACAGAATCGCTTTAAAGCTTTGAAATCAGAAAATTCCCAGCTGTAAAATTTGCTAGATGTCTCTTGGGACATCCGATAAAATTGGACCGGTACAGAGATTAATGACAGCCAGCTCACAATACGGCTTACAACTTGCAAATCGTAAAACTAGTGAAGAAGTTGACCAAGACAAGTCAACGCAAGAGCAGAAAGGAAGGAAGAAATTTGAACAGCTTAGAAACCTAGAGACACCTTTAACAAAGAAGTTTGGTACCACTCTGTGCTCGGTACATATGACTGAACCTCCTCGGATCACTCTGAACGGGCAGCTTTTTCTTTGTCAGGATAGAGGATGACATGGTGTGCTCAGGATCATGGAATTAAAATTCGGTCTGATGCTGCTGTCGCGGCCATTACGTAATAGTTTCGGGGCCTTCCAATACCGTTACGGGCCGATATCGCTGCCAGAAGTAAAAACGCTGGCCGTCGCGGTCGTATCGGCGTTATGTAATGGCGTAACGGTCCAAAAATCGCTGTAATGGCCGTTTTCCTTCACTTTTATACAATTGTTCACATTTTTATACACACTTACATGATTTTCTTTCAAATTTATCAAAAATACATATATTTGACACATTCTTTTATCGGAAATCACATTGATATGAAGTTATATTGATATTATATGTGCACAAATACTGAGAGTGACATTGACAATATTTTATATTTATATTTATTTATTTTAGATGTGTAAAAAAATTTCGAACCGCGACACCTGCGATGTCGTTAATGAAATACCACGACGACCCGAAACCGTTACAATCGTGACACGACCATTACGCGACCCACGACTGCGATTTAAATTCATGCTCAAGATGTACAGCCAGCAAAGTAGCAATTCCTGAAATCGGAAAAAAATAATATTCAAATGAAAACGGCAAGAAGCAGATAGCTCACCTTCAGAGATACCTGCAACTCCGAGCCAAGAACGTAGCAAAACCGGCATAAGAAGAAGAAGGAATCCCTTCTCGGTCATTTCTATCTGCAGCTTTTGCTTTGAAAATCTACGTGAACAGAAGAACCCAACAACGAACGAGAGGAACGTGGCCACCAACAGAGGCTGTCCCTTCAATCGAAGAAGGATGATCCAACTGAGACTTGTTTTGGATGGACAAATGATTATGTTCTTGACTGTTTCTGCTGGGGCTGTAGGTGAAGTCAAGGTCTTCATCACTTTACCTTCCTAAAACAATATTATATTGTTCAATCATATCCATAATTGAAACTGCTGGTAGCAGCAAGCTTCTGTGCAAGCCCACCAATATGTTTGGGGTTAAGCGCATTAAACCACCAAGACCAAGATCAATGAATTTCCCCTGTCCTCATCTTGTCCACCGCTATTATTCATTTCAATTCACTCATTTTTTAATTTCTTTTCGGGTTGTTCTGTAGTTGGGTTAAGAAAAATGGAGAGGGAGAACGGAGAGTCTTCTCTACTGTGAGCCCATAGGGCCTAAGCCCATGAAGCCCTTTTAAACACTTAGGCCCAATAGTTATTATTATTATTATTATTATATCATTGTCAGCCAATCCAACGTACATATCTCTTCCCCTTTTACTTTTTCGTGGCACTCTGTCATTTTCATCTCCAAACCACCGACCAGACAGACTGAGAGCAAAGAAAAGCTTGAAGAAGACGAACAGAAAAACAGAGAAGAAGAGGGCAGGAGAGGTAAGTAAACAGGATGTAATTATATCTATTTAAAATTTGATATATTTTATTACTTGATAGTATATTATAGTTAGTATGGTTTGGGTATAGAAATATGAATAATATGATATACGAAGGTAATAGGGTTGATCATAGTAGAATAGAAATAGAATAGAAATAGTTGCGGGGAGCCGAGAAGATGCTGAGCAGAGTGAAAAAAAAGGAGGAAGAAGAAAACCTAGAGGGAGAGAGAGAGCCCGAGCCGCACAGACAAAGGAATCGTGAGGAAAAAAATGGAGGTAATTGATGTCCAGTTTAAATTAAATAAATTATGTTACTCAATATTATAAATATAGTTTAATAGAATTTAGTTACAATAACATATTCTCATGAATTTTAACTTGATCGGTGAAAGTTATAGTGTAAATAAAAGTACTGTGAATAATGTCTAAGAATACTTTTTGGGATCATTTTCAATATAAACATATATAATATATTTTAATTTTATTGTGAATCATATTAAAGGAACTGAAGCGATCGAAAATAGATATCTTGGAGATTCGGCTCATTGAAGGATCGAATAAAGAAGTTGTAAGTATTATTTTTCATTATAGAATATTTTGTAATATATTTTATATATATATATATAATAACCTCGTTAATATATGTATATATAAAAATTATAATACTTTGCATGCTGTTGTATATGCATATATATATATATATATATTGCAGATATCGTAAATTATATTAGCTATATTAAAATCAATATATATAGAAATAAGATTACTTTTAACTTCTATAAAATTTATGTGGGTGTGTATTATTATATGTATTTTATATTATTAATTGTGATTGTAAGTAATTATGGTGACCGCTAAGTCAGGGAGTAGAAATTGGCCAAAAAAAAGATGAGAAAATAAAATATAAAGACAAAGTGGAAAGAAAGAGATATAATTTACCCATGATTTCTAGCAATATATAAAAATAAAATAATTTAAAATTGCTCTTACTGCCGGTGGATAATAGGCGGCCCTGCAGGTGTGAGGTGTGTAGATGAAGGGCACTGGGAGATAAGAGGAAGATTGGCATTGATTATTTCGAGGGTCACGGTATCGTCGAAAAGTAGAGTATCGATACCATCATAATTCTGTCACAGAGAGAGCGCGACCCTATGGCTATTGTTTGTATTGATTGATTGTTTGCGTTACATATATGATATTGTTGAATATAATATGATTTGATATTTTTATTGTATTATGAATATTTAAGTACACGAGTTTTTAAGAAATTATATTATGATGTTATTCTATTTTTCAAATTTGTACTCACTGAGTCCGCAATTCACCCATGTGCATTTTTTTTTTAGCTAAGTAGAATGACGAGCAGCTTGGGTTAACCATTTTGGTTTTCGAGGATCGGCATAACTTCTATTGTGGGCAAATATTAAAATTTAGTAAAAATAGAAATATAAAAGTTTATAATACTGTTACGACCTGAACTTTTAATAGACCGTTATGGATTGTGAGAGGATGAATTATAATATGTGAAAATGGCGTTGAGTTAGGTCATTTTGAGGAAAATTATAATAGGTTATCGTCTAATCTTGAATATAAAAAAATAAGGGGAGACTCTATTAAATTTTTGGGTCGTGACATCTACCTCGCAGTCGCCTCTGAGTTTTGGGATTGCTGTCGACAAGCCCGAGTGAGCTCCATTGAGCTTCCTCGGAGGTCCTCTGCAACTTGATGTTTTTCCTCCAAAACTGTTTCCGCCCCAACCCCACAATTCAAAGGAAAGTGAAGGTAATGGAATCTTCATACCCACTTCAGTTTTTTAAATTAACAGCAATTCCTCAGGGTAAATGTACAAGAACATAGCGCGAGGAAGCATCGAGCACTGTAAACATCAGTACATGGATGGAGAGAGAGATTCCATCATGCATTCCTTCTGTACCATCTGATTGAAGTGGGGACTTGAAATTGGAAGCGGAAAGGGGGATCCAATGGAAGATGACTTATTATATTACTACAAGAAACAAGAGCACAGGAGACTTCTGTAGGAATCCCAAAGCAGAAGAAGAAGCCACCCTTTCGACATTTCTCATTATACAAAGACCATAAGGTCCACATCTCCAAGTTCACTGAAAATTTCCAATTCTTGATCCTGCTTCGTTGAAAATCTGCTGAAGTAGTCCCTGCCCTAATATCACATGACATGGAGTCGCTGTCGGAGCATAAATTTAGGTACCCAATAATGTCATCTAAACTCGGTAAACTGGTTCCTCGACCAAATGTAAGGTTAGCTGCCGATACGAGGCTGCACTAGAGAAAATGTCCATGACCCTTTTGTGAAGTTTTCCATACGCAAACCCACGAGACAATAGCAGGCTTCCACAGCCTTAGGCTGCTCCACGATGTTTCTTAGCACCTCTCTTCTACAATATCATTGGTATGGCATGAACATAAAATATGAGGGACAAGATACAGAAAATGGGGAAGAGTCATCTAGGACCGGACAATACATCTTCGAGGATGCAGGAGGTAGAGCCCGAATATGGGAGGAAATGGTTTTGTGAGTTCAGTTGAGTCGAGGTTCGGAGAATCTCATCTCTCTGCCACTGCTCCCATCTCTCTGCTAAGCCCTCTCCTTCAAGCATCCCTACCACTATGGACATCTTCGGCCTCTCAGCTGCATTGACTTGAGTGCACAGCAGCGCCATTTGGATCAGTTGCTCCACCTCTTCTTCAATGTAATTTCCTCGGATATCAGAATCTACCAGCTCTTCATATCTCCTCTCTCTCAGGAGTCCCTTCACCTAATAATGTGATCATGAACAGTTCAGTGATGGCCCGTTAGGAAAATGAACAAATTTTTTAGGTTTTCCATTTGGAACGTCTTGGCAATAACATTTCATAAGAAAAGTTGTATTACAAAACATCTTGTCAAGTGCATTCTTTAACAACAAGGGGAGTTGGTGAAACTGTGCATATGTTCAAGAATTAAGAAAAAAAGGTGTGGGAGGTCTTGATTCAATCCATACCCAGTCGAGCAACATGACATCTTCACTGTTGGCAAGACGTGCGAGGTCAAATGCCCTCTGCCCAGTAATAAGCTCAAGCAGCATAACCCCATAGCCGAACACATCAGTTTTATCGGATGCGACTCCCGTGGAGAGGTACTCTGGGGCGATATGGCCGATTGTGCCACGGACAGCTGTAGTGACATGAGTTTGCCTGTAGTCCATGAGCCTCGCTAGCCCGAAGTCTCCAACAACTGCTTCAAAATCCTCGTCCAGCAATACGTTTGCTGCCTTCATGTCACGGTGGATGATCTTTGGGTCGCAGTGCTCGTGCAGGTAGGCAAGCCCTCTTGCTGCCCCGAGGGCTATCTTCTTCCGGATAACCCATTCAAGTGGAGGCTGTGAATCTCGGCGCTCAATTGCTGAGAGTTAAGGGCAAAAGGAGTATGGAACTCAACCTCAAAAACAGGAGAAAAAATGGAAAGAACACACCACTTTGTCGATTGAGGATGATCTTCATAGTTGAGAGAGTGCAATTGTAGATTAAATTGATACCTCTAAGACGTGAAGCTACACTTCCATTGGCCATATATGGATAAATGAGCAACCGCTCTGTCGGAGTTGTGCAATAACCGCGTAGTTTGAGAAGATTCCGATGAACAGCCAGGCTGATGATTTCCAACTCCATTTGAAACTGCAATTCCCCACCCTGAGAACGTTCCTCTTTTAGCCTCTTCACTGCTACAAGTGACCCATCAGCCAAGCGCCCCTTGTAAACCTTCCCAAACCCACCTCTTCCCAGGATGTTCTTAGGGCTGAAGTGATCGGTTGCAATTTGCAGCTCCCGCAGCGAGAATTTCTTGAGCTGTCCGAGATGAACTTCAGGTTCTTCTTCACCTGAACACAATCCAAGTTAAAACGTCATGTAGAAAAACAAGTTTGTGCATCTAGTTAAATTGGATAATGATATTTCCCACAACAATATTACATTTGCCGATGAAATGGTATATCAGAGAAATGTAAACTCCAGACCTGGTATATCGAAGAAATGAATATGACGCCTTTGTCTTCCCAAGAAAGAAAGCGCAAGTGCCAGAGCAGAAAACAGGAGGACAGCACCAGCACCAACTGCTCCAGCTATAATTCCCGTTCTTCTTCCGGCCGCTAAGAATAAAAGGAGAGGGAACAGATTGTGAAGTCTTTCACTTGTAAGAAATTAACTTTGAAGCGTGTGTATATACGTACATGGAGGAGGAGAAGTTGGGGGACCCAGTGGAGGAGGTGGAGGGGTTGGAGCATAAATGAGGTTTTTATTCCCTAGAAAACTAGAACAGCGGCAAATGGGGCAGTGAGATTGCTGAAAGAGCAACTGCTCGGCCCTCAGGTTAATCTTAACATAGGTACGCTTGCAGAAAACAAACCTGAGATTTGTGAATTTCGCGAAAGAGCCACTAATAGGAATGGTTCCACTTAGGTTGTTGTTCGTGAGATCACTGCAAGTTTCAACATTAAAATGCAGGTTGAAGGAGTTGTCAAGATTCAGAATGCTTGCGAAGTGAAAGATTGTAAATTCAAATGACATTAGAAGGTGATACTCACAGCACTTGTAACACAGATACATTGGTTAGGGACATTGGTATAGCGCCATTCAAGCCGTTGTTATTGAGGCGCCTGTAATTTCATAATGATTAGAAGTAACAGCAAACTAGAGCATTTAAGAAAGGTGATGCAGTAGAGGAAGTGCTTCAGTACAGGTATCTAAGGGATGTGAGATTCCCCAATGAATTTGGTATGGGACCAGTTAAATGGTTTGAGTAGAGATCCAAAGTCCCGAGATTCGCCAAGTTCCCGAGCTCATCCGGAATCCTACCGCTTAGGCTGTTGTTGTAGAGCTCCCTGTCACAAAAATCAATCCCAAATAAGAAGACTGTGACTGAAATCTCATTAAAAAAAGCTCTCAAATAGTTGAAATTTTGAGAATATTCGTGGGGGGCACCAATCTCTCAAAACAAACATAACAAATTTGGTACGTTTCCCAGTGTCGGAGAGTAAGAAGACACAAAGACAGCACGAACTGCTGCTGGTAATTCCCAACACGGTTTGATACATCCACCCTAGATTGCTTCCAATTAAATCGATTCTTCACCGAGCATGTAAATCATTGATAATGCAAATAATTGATTTAATAGCAAGAAGTTTCCAGAATTGAGCCGTAAGCATGTGGAGACCATCAGCTTACAAAATGCTGGTCGAAGTTGATTATTCAAACCAAAGGATGTTGACTTACAAATACTGCAGATTGGGTAGCTGCCCAAGATCAGGAACCAATGGACCTGATAAATTTGCATTCCCGAGATCACTGAGCAGCATATATATGCAAGGAGGTCCCATCAGAAAACCCATGATGAAGTTAGAAACCACCACAATCAACAGCAGAATGAGAAAGAAGATCGTATAACTCACATGCGGGTCACACTGCTTTCGCCATCGCAGGTGACATGAAACCATGTGCAAGGACTGATGAGGGTAGTGTCCCAACTCTGCAGGATATTGGTCGGATCAACTAAGGCATTCTTGAATGCAGCCAAGGCACTGACTGATCAATTATTGAAAACGTTGCCATTGTTAGTGATTGAACATTCACAGCTATAAACAGAACCACTTGAAAGCTTCAAAACAAGAAAATTCCAAATTGTAAAGTATGTCTTCAAGCAAGAAAGTTTTGTTAGATTTTGCATTAAATTTCCAAATTGTCTGCCAGGGCATAATCATATGAACAGCATGGTTGCTGTCAACGCTACAAAAGATATCATTGTTTTGCTCCTCATATGTGTAAACTTCCCAGAACAAACATAACAGGGGGAACAAAGAATAATGGGCAGTAGAAATTTTTCAATAACGAGCAAACTATTTGGCTCAAATTTGCAACTTGCAAGTCATAAAATTAATCAAGAAGTTGACCAAGACCAAGTCAACGCAAGAGAATAACATAAGGAAGGAAATTCAAGAGCTCGAGAAACCAAATCAACAGAAACACTTCAAACAAAGAAGTTTTGCAACACAGTGCGCTCTGCAGGTAGAGATGACAAGGTGTGCTCAGAGCATACAACCAGCAAAGTAGCGATTCTTGGAATCAAAGCAATAAAAGGTACAAATGAAAACGGCAAGAAACAGAGTACTCACCTTCAGATATACCTGCAACTCCGAGACAAGAGCGTAGCAGAACCCACATAAGAAGAGGAAGGAGTCCCTTCTCCATCATTTCCATCTGTAGCTTTTACCGTATAAATCTATGCGAACAGTCGAACCCAACCGCGAATGAACATCAACAGAGATTGTCCACTCAATTGGAGGAGGACCCGACTGAGAGATGTTTTGGAGGGAAGAAGAGAACAGATTGTGTTCATGGGGAAATCAAGTAACACGGTCATTAATTGAGAATATCATCTTGGTCGTTTTTTCTTGGCGCTGGACTTGGGCTATCCGTGAAGTCAAAGTCGTCCCCTGAAGTCACAATTATAACAGCCGATCCTAAAAGAATATCATTCCATTATTACAAAATAAAACGTACACAAATTTCCATATTTCCTTATTTTTCTTATCAAATTGAGGCTGTATAGATTTGACACAGCTGTGTGTGTGCGTGTTGTGTGTAGTTTTTGACCGTATTGCAGCATATATCGAAAGAATTGTCAAAAGAGAAGAAATTCACTCCTAAGACAGACAATTGGACTGTTGGAAGGGTGGAGAAACAGATTTTTTTCTAACAAAAAAAGATACTGTAATTTAAAGTGAGAACACTTTAGGCTCAGACAGTAGACAAAAAGGGCAAAGGCCTAAGCACGAAATTCCTGTAAGTGTCGATAGCCATCGCCGGAGAATCTTGGTTCAGTCCTTTTAGGCCACTGATCTGCCGATTTCCTTGCGCTGGATAATCCCGCTGAACCAAGTGATGAGTTCTTGTCAGGAGGCTGGAAAACGCGTTAGCCACAAAAGGAGAACTGGGACAAGGACCTCCGCATAGCGAATAGTCAATTGACAATAGCGGAGCCTCATTAATGACGATGTCACTTTGAGGCACTCCCCGGTCGGCCCACCACCACTGAGTTACACCAAGAATATCAATAGTGGCTCATTATGACAGCTAGGGTTTTGATCGATGCCGTATCGAGGGGCAGGGAACCGTCGGAGTTCTTGAGCAGCACGATCCCTAGTCTCGCGGGTGAGCTCCTGGCTCGTCGGCGTCCATGCGACCGCGGGGCCGAGCTCACCGTGAAGATGCCTCCTTGGGTCGCCGTCGAAGCAGCCCAGCCGCATAAAGAGCAGGGAAGAGTTCGAGATGGGCTTGTTGACGGCGGCCCCGTCCACGAAATTTATGCGCATTAGAAACTTTGCCGTTTAACGCTAACCATGTGGCGCCCGGTTCAATAAGAGATAAAATTATACACACAATTCTTTTTATTTATAAAATTTAAACTTGATAAACCTATTTAAATATTCCTGGCATATTGTGTGTCTTACATTTTTCCAGAAATTTTAATGGATCATGGAAACCCTAAATTCAGATCCAAGCGAAGTGGAACCTTGCATCGATCGTACAGGAGGAGAATGACAGTGTTCCGTCCTACGCAAAGTTCAGTCCGGCACGGCCAGGTAGCCGTGAACGAAATGGAGACCTCCCGTATAAAAATGCCACCATTTTATTTAGTCAATTCCGTTCGAGCCTATAACACATGCATATGCTAACTGCATTTCGACAAAAATGCCCGTACGATCTTCTCTAGCACGGGCAATAGCAGATGCACTGTATCAACTCGATCCCTGTGGTGCGGCAGGCCTAGAAGGGAAGGCGGGTGGTCGGAGAAAAGGCATGAACATCGATGACTTTTCATCAGCTGAACTCATCGTTGAACCAACCCGTAAATACGGTGAAAATTCTATATATTTATTATTTGACAGTTAAATTATGGAATAATTACAGTGAGAATTTCATATGCTTACCATTTTTTATAATTTAGTTCTATAATTTTGAAAATTACTGATTTGATCCTATAAGATCACTTCTATTATAGTTTCGATCCAAATCATTACCATTTTGCTGACATGGATTTCATGCTGTTAACAGTTTCATTAACGGAACAGTGACGATTCAGACTGGAAGTGTAAAGAAATTGATTCTATAGGACTGAATTAGTCATTTTCAAACTTATAGGACTCAACTACAAAAAAGAATAAACATGTAATACTTCCGATGTCAATTTTCGTTAACTTGTATTTGTCTGTAAATGGCTAATTTAATTCTATAAGATGAGTTCTGTTTAACGTCTTAGTCCCGACCATCACTATTTCATTGACATAGATTTCATGCCATTAACGGAGCCATTAGCGAAACAGTAAGGATTCGAACTTGAACGCCTAAATGAACTGATCTCATGTGACTGAATTGGACATTTACAAATATATATAAGACTTAATTGCCAAAAACGACAAACATGTAAAACTTATGGTACAATTTTTCTTTTTAAATAAAGTTTCGGGATCAAGATATAACAAAAAAAACTCATAATTAGGAAAATTATATTTCTTAATAAACCGATTTGCTTAATTTAGAGTAGATTAGATTTCTAGATATCCTATTAGGAAAGGGAAAAGAAAAAAGAGCTGGCAAATATATTCAATCAGGAGAAAACAAGAAATGCCGAGTAATGTGTCCGACCACGTTAGTTTAAAGTAACGATAAGTGATGGAAATGACTCGATATTGTAATATGAGCAACATATATGACTTAATTTATCACTTTACAATATTCAGGACTCACTTGTAAGAATTGATAAATATGTATCTTTATTTAGTATAATAGGTCTACTAATAATATTTAATATACAATCAGTTTTTAGTCAGACAATCCGAGTCTTTGACCATTTCTAATGAACCGGCAGTGATTTGAGCCCACCGTGACCGTGGAATTGCCATGGTTAGTACAAGTCTGTGGACAGACATGAAGCTCGTTATTTCATGCTGTGAAATTTCGAGATGGCCGCAAGATGGACAGTGCTCTAAATGGTCGATGATCGCCAGTTTTTCTGGGGGTTATTTCAGAGAGTGATGGATGGGGAGCCGATGTAATGTCCAGTACAATTCTGCAATATCTTTCAGGGCTTTCTTTCATCACCGGTCGGTTTTACCATTACATGGTACCTGCGGCGGAAGCGTAGACATGGCCTCCTCGCCGCCGTGCATGTGAAGCTCATGATCAGAGAGTAATATATCCTCTGAGAGTTCGTGTTCAAGATATAGTCACCAATCCCACACTTCCACATCGAGATCAGCCGTGGACGCATACATTCTTCTTCCGACAAGAAAGAAATCATTCCCTGCACATTCAGAACGCCAGCTCATCGACCGGAAACTCGAATCAAGACATGTTGGAATGCCTATCCGAATGACGGTAACTTCAGTTCTGGCTGTTGTGATGCGAATCTAAACACGCACAGATGTTGATACCGTGCGAGGCGGCCACGCAGCATGCCATTGCTGCCGGAGACCACTTTCTCAATGTGTGTCATCATATGTATGGTCTGGTCTTTTGCCTGTTCTGCTGTTGTCCTAGAAATTGCTCGAAACCTAACCGCGCGCCCAAGACAGTCATCGTTGTCGGCATCATCGTCATCTCCTACTCTTCTAAATCAAGAAAACGTGACCAGCTATTGGTTGATAAGTTGGTTTAGTATTTGAATAAGATTCTGGGGTCAGTTCTGGAAATCTGATCTATGCCCTGTAGTTCTTTACCAACTCGAAATCTGGATCTTATTGGGTATTGATCTTCTGAATACCGGGCAGCACACACAGTAAACATCGAGCTGTGTGTTTTCCATCAAAGCCTAACCGGGGAAAGGTACCAAAAGGGACGTGATTTTAGACAGGAAGATTGTGACCAGTAGGTAACCGTTCAAGAATCACTGGATCAGTCGCATTGCTTGGAATCAAACCAATAGCGAAATCGAGAATAGACCCCGGTAAAATAGGGAATTAGATGGTAGTTTGCGGTAGAATAGGAAATTTGGAAGTAGTTCGTGGTAGAATAGGAAATTTAACAGTAGTTTGTATTTTCTTGGGCCAGATGAATGCCACGTGAGATGTCGCGTTAGATTTTCGTTTAGACAATCTGCAAAATTAACGGTTCACATCAGAAATTAATTGTCAAAATTAACGGCGTGATAGATTGGAAAAAATAGAGTATAGTTCGTAATTTTCTGGATAAAGAAAATAGTTCGTGATAGATTATAAACTTCTGTAATAGTTCATAAGCCTTTTAATAATATACATATACATATATTTACACTTATTTAGTGACAAATGATGCGACCGACAGCTTATACGACCAGCAGAGTAGCAATTCCAGAAACCGAACAGGGCAGGAGATCGAAAGCCCGCGCCTTTCTGAGTTACCAGCAACTCCGAGCCATGAACGTAGCAGGACCAGCATTAAACAGAACAAGGATTCCCTTCTCCAATCCATGATTCTTATCCGAAGCTTGTGCTGCCAAAGTGTACGCCAACAGTCCTAGATATTTACAGCAGCATTCCTCGTCTCCAAAAAGGTTTTGAGCAGCAATTCAAGAACATTTCAGTCCAGCGGATATCTTCTTCCCCCGCTCATTTTCCTCGAAAACAATCAAAGCTTTTGTTTTCTGGTAGCAATCTATAGTTTAGTGTCTATAAATCATCTTATAAAAGATATGTGAAATGTCCATGCGCAAACCCAGGAGACAATAGAGCCAGCTTCCGCAGCCTTAGGCTGCTCTAACATGCTCTAAATCTTAGCACCTCTCTTCTACAGTATCATTTGTATGGCATGAACCTAAAATCTGAGGAAGAAGATATTAGAAAGGGAGAAGAGTCATCTCGGACCGGACAATACATCTTCGACGATGCAGGAGGTAGAGCCCGGATATGGGAGGAAATGGTTTTGTGAGTTCGGTTGAGTCGAGGCTCGGAGAATCTCATCTCTCTGCCACTGCTCCCATCTCTCCGCTAAGCCCTCTCCTTCAAGCATCCTTACCACTGCGGACATCTTGGGCCTCTCGGCTGCATTGGCTTGAGTGCACAGCAGAGCCATTTGGATCAGTTGCTCCACCTCTTCTTCAACGTAATTTCCTAGAATATCATAATCCACCAGCTCTACCAATCTCCTCTCTCTTAGGAGTCCCTTTACCTAATGATGTGATCATGAACAGTTCAGTGATGGCCCCTTAGGAATATGAACAAAATTTTCAAGTTTTCCATTTAGAATGTGTCGGTGACCACATTTCATAAGACAAATTGTATTATAAAACATCTCATCAAGTGTATCCTTTAAAAACATGGGTTTGTTTTTCAGTTGACGAAACTGTGTATATGGTTCGAGAACTATGAAAAAAGGTGTGGGAGGTCTTGATTCAATCCCTTACCCGGTCGAGCAACATGACATCCTCACTGTTAGCAAGACGTGCAAGGTCGAATGCCCTCTGCCCAGTAATAAGCTCAAGCAGCATAACCCCATAGCCGAACACATCAGTTTTATCGGATGTGATTCCCGTGGAGAGGTACTCTGGGGCGATGTGGCCGATTGTGCCACGGACAGCTGTAGTTACATGAGTTTGCCTGTAGTCCATGAGCCTCGCTAGCCCGAAGTCTCCAACAACTGCTTCAAAATCCTCGTCCAGCAATACGTTTGCTGCCTTCATGTCACGGTGGATGATCTTTGGGTCGCAGTGCTCGTGCAGGTAGGCAAGCCCTCTTGCTGCCCCGAGGGCTATCTTCTTCCGGATAACCCATTCAAGGGGAGGCTGTGAATCTCGGCGCTCAATTACTGAGAGTTAAGGGGAAAAGGAATGTGGAACTCAACCTCAAATATAACAGAGAAAATATGGAAAGAACACACCACTTTGCCGATTGAGGATGAGCTTCACAGTTGAGAAGTGCAATTGTAGACTAAATTTTAATACCTCTGAGACGTGAAGCTACACTTCCATTGGCCATAAATGGATAAACGAGCAACCGCTCCGTCGGCGTTGTGCAATAACCACTTAGTTTGAGAAGATTCCGATGAACGGCCAGGCTGATTATTTCCAACTCCATTTGGAACTGCAATTCCCCACCGTGAGAACGTTCCTCTTTTAGCCTCTTCACTGCTACAAGTGACCCATCAGCCAAACGCCCCTTGTAAACATTCCCAAACCCCCCTCTTCCCAGAATGTTCTTAGGGCTGAAGTGATCAGTTGCAATTTGCAGCTCCCGCAGTGAGAATTTCTTGAGCTGCCCAAGATGAACTTCAGGTTCTTCTTCACCTGAACACAATCCAAGTTAAAATGTCATGTAGAAAGCCAACTTTGTGCATCTAGTTAAATTGGATAACAATATTAGACTTGTCGATGAAATGGTATATCAGAGAAATGTAGACTCTGGACCTGGTATATCGAAGAAATGAATATGACTCCTTTGTCTTCCCAAGAAAGAAAGCGCAAATGCCAGAGCAGAAAACAGAAGGACAGCACCAGCACCAACTGCTCCAGCAATAATTTCCATTCTGCTTCCAGCAGCTAAGAATAAAAGGAGAGAGAACAGATTGTGAAGTCTTTCTCTTACAAAGATTAGATATTAAGTAGCACAGACAACTTGTAAGAAATGAACTTTGAAGCGTGCGTATATACGTACATGGAGGAGAAGTTGGGGGAGCCGGTGGAGGAGGTGGAGGGGTTGGACCATAAGTGAGGTTTTCATTACCTACAAAACTAGAATAGTGGCAAATGGAGCAGTTAGATTGTTGAAAGAGCAACTGCTCTGCACTCAGGTTAATCTTAGCAGAAGTATAAATCACTTGCAGAAAACAAACCTGAGATTTGTGAATTTCGTGAAAGAGCCACTAATAGGAATGGTTCCACTTAGGTTGTTGTTCGAGAGATCACTGACAGTTTCAACATTGAAATGCAGGTTGATGGATGGAGTTGACAAGATTCAGAATGCTTGCAAAGTGAAAGATTGTAAATTCAAATGACATTAGAAGGTGATACTCACAGCACTTGTAATGCAGATACATTGGTTAGGGACATCGGGATAGAGCCATTCAAGCCATTGTCATTGAGGCGCCTGTATGTTCCCATAATGATTATAAGTAGCAGCAAACTAGAGCATTTAAGAAAGGTGATGCAATAGAGGAAGTGCTTCATACAGGTATCCAAGGGATGTGAGATTCCCCAATGAGTTTGGTATTGGCCCATTTAAATTGTTAGAGTAGAGATCCAAAGTCACAAGCGTCACCAAGTTCCCGAGCTCATCCGGAATCCTACCACTTAGGCTGTTGTTGTAGAGTTCCCTGACACAAAAATTCAGTCCCAAATAAGAGGACTGTGACTGGAAGCTTATGAGGAGAGCTCTCAAATAGTTGAAATTTTGAGAATATTCATGAGGGGCACCGATCTAGCAAAACAAACACAAGAAACTCTGTACATTTCCCAGTGTCGGAGAGTAAGAAGGCACAAAGACGGCACCAACTGCTGTTGGTAATTCCCAACATGGTTAAGGTTAGATGCATCCACCCTAGAGTGCTTTCAATTAAATCGGCTCTGCACCAAGCATGCCAATCATTGATAATGCAAATACTTGATTTGATAGCAAGAAATTTCCAGAATTGCTCCATAAGCATGTCGAGACCATCAACTTACAAAATGCAGGTCGGAGTTGATCATTTAAACCAAAGGATGTTGACTTACAAATACTGAAGATTGGGTAGCTGCCCAATCTCAGGAACCAATGGACCCGACAAATTTGCATTCCCGAGATCACTGTGTAGCATATATATGCAAGCAGATACCATCAGAAAACCCATGATGAAGTTAGAAACCACCACAACCAACAGCAGAACAAGAAATCAGTTCATATAACTGACATGCGTGTCACACTGTCTTCAGGATTGCAGGTGACATGAAACCATGTGCAAGGACTGATGAGGGTAGTGTCCCAACTCTGCAGGATATTGTTCGGAGCTAAGGCATTCTTGAATGCAGCCAATGCACTGACTGATCAATTATTGAAAACGTTGCCATTGTTAGTGATTGAACATTCACAGCTATAAACAGAACCACTTGAAAGCTTCAAAACAAGAAAATTCCAAATTGTAAAGTATGTCTTCAAGCAAGAAAGTTTTGTTAGATTTTGCATTAAATTTCCAAATTGTCTGCCAGGGCATAATCATATGAACAGCATTGTTGCTGTCAACGCTCCAAAAGATATTATTGTTTTGCTCCTCATATGTGTAAACTTCCCAGAACAAACCTAACAGGGGGAACAAAGAATAATGGGCAGTAGAAATTTTTCAATAATGACCAAACTATTTGGCTCAAATTTGCAACTTGCAAGTCATAAAATTAATCAAGAAGTTGACCAAGACCAAATCAACGCAAGAGAATAACATAAGGAAGGAAATTCAAGAGCTCGAGAAACCAAATCAACAGAAACACTTCAAACAAAGAAGTTTTGCAACACAGTGCGCTCTGCAGGTAGAGATGACAAGGTGTGCTCAGGGCATACAACCAGCAAAGAAGGGATTCCTGGAATAAAAACAATGAAAGATACAAATGAGAACGGCAAGAAACAGAGTACTCACCTTCAGAGATACCTGCAACTACAAGCCAAGAGCGTAGCAGAACCAACATAAGAAGAGCAAGGAGTCCCTTCTCCATCATTTCCATCTGAAGCTTTTTCCGTATAAATCTACAGGAACAGTGGAACCCAACAGCGAAGGAACATCAACAGAGGTCGTCCCCTCAATTGAAGAAGAAGGACCTGGCTGAGAGATGTTTTGGAGGGAAGAAGAGAAGAGTCTATGTTCATGGAGAAATCCAGCAACACGGTGATTAATTGAGAACATCATCTTGGTCGTTTTTTCTTGGCGCTAAACTTGGGGTATCTGTCAAGTCAAAGTCTTTCCCTGAAGTCACCATCATGACTTTACGATCATAAACCAATATTATTCCATTATTACAAAATAAAACAGCCACAAACTTCCCAAGTTTCCTTGTCTTTCTTATCAAAATGAGGCTTTATAAAATTGACACAGCTGTGTGTGTGTGTGTATCGAAAGAATTGTCAAAAGAGGAGAAATTCAATCCTAAGACAGACAATTGGACTGTTGGAAGGGTGGAGAAAAAGATTCTTTAAAAAAAAAAAAGACACTGTAATTTAAAGTGAGAACACGTTAAGCTCAAGGCACTAGACAAAAAGGGCAGAGGCCTAAGCACGAAATTCCTGGAAGTGTCCATAGCCATCGCCGGAGAATCTTGGTTCAGTCCTTTTTGGCCACTGATCTACTGATTTCCTTGCGCTGGATAATCTCGCCGAACCAAGCGATGAGCTCTTGTCAGGAGGCTGGAAAACGGGTTAGCCACAAAAGGAGATCGAACGGTGAAGAACTGGGACAAGCGCCTCCGCACAGTCAATTGACAATAGCGGAGCCTACACGGCATCAATCAGAGACAAACTTCAAAAACGTCCAGGTTCGAAATTCCTTGAGGTCAACATTTGGGATTTAATGTGAAGTCCGGCTCTAAATATATCCTCTAGTAAATTAGTCGATTGTCACGGAGTCGGATATCATCAATATACATATATATATATATATATATATATATATATAAAGACAATAGCGGAGCCTAATTTGGTTCGCCGGCGTCCGTGCAGCCGCAGGCACGAGCCTGCCGTAAAGATGCTTCCTTGGGTCGGCATCGAGGCAGCACTGCCGCATAAAGAGCAGGGAAGTTGTTCGAGAGGGGCTCGTTAACGGTAGCCTCGTCCACGAGGTCCACGTTCACCGCCGCCCACTCGTCGAGCCTGCAGATCGGAATTTCGTCTGGTTGCCCTCGGACGCCGGGTTTCCATAAAAATCTCGAAATTGTAACTCCTCCCTAAATTTGCAGAGAATGCTAATTGACCCCTCAAAATGTCCAAGATTGTTCATTCCGCCCCTAAAACTTCGAAAGCCATTCCAATTTGCCCATCCTTGTTATCACGTGTCTAGTCGCTACGAAATTTATGCACATTTGAAACTTTGCCGTGTTACTCTGCGTATGCGTTGATTGGTCCAATAAGAGATAAAATTATAAATATAATTCTTTTTATTTGTAAAAATTTAATCTTGTTACTTAAAATTTGAAAAATAATACTGACGTGAGATTCATTAATGATAATATTTTTTAATTAAAAAATAAGTAATCCTCATGGCATAGGACTTTAGTCATAAATTAAGGATATCACTTATCAGCGCTTTGCTCGAGAAGTTTTAATGGACCATTTAAACCTAAATTCAGATCCGAGCTAAGTGGAACCTCTCGATCATTAACCGGGGAATGGCGATCACGCTCTGTCTGTGCAATGTTCGGTCCGGCACGAGCAGATGAGAACGAAGTGAAGATCTACCATATAAAAATGCCACTATTTTATTTAGTCTACTCTGTTGGAACCTATCAGACATAGGCTTATTGTACTTGGAGAACAGAGACACCCATACGATCTTTTCTAGCAGGGGTAATAGCAGATGCATTGTATCGACTCAATCCCTGTGGCGCGGCAAGCTCCCCCAACCGCACCCTCGAGCCGCCGGCATTGGTCGGCACAGGCGCCGCTGTTTCCGCAGTCCTCCTCCCGCACACATCCGCCCCCACCATGTCCATAGCTGCAGAGCCACAAAAATTCCAGTACTCATCAATGCAAGACAACATTCACACTTGGATCTGCCGATGAATCATTGAATATGTTCGCGCGACGATTTAAGCACCTTCCTAGATGAAAGACTACTTGGTGCGCAAAATACCGAAATGCCTAGACATTTTGAACTCGCACTCGAGACTGTTACAGGAGGCAGAAAAACATGCGGCGCTGCGGCGGCACTGGTCTTGGAAGGAGAGTAGGAGGAAGCATAGGGAGATCAGAGTGCTGGTCGAACCTGCACTACAAGAAAAATGTTATTTTCCGACGGACAGGTCCGTCGGTCATTCATTGGTAATCCGTCTCCATCGGTAAATGACTTTACCGACGGATACGCGCCGTCGCGTTTTCCCTTGTTGGGAATTTAATTTCGACGGATATCCGTCGGAAAATTAAGAATTGCCGACAACATATTCGTAGAGGATCATCGACGGCTCGCCCGCTCGCAACGGATTATCCGTCGGGAAATTCCGGGCATTGGTGCATTTTATGAATATTGATATATTTTATTTTGTAATTATTTATATGTTCAATTTATCAAACATATAAATTAATAAAATATCATTAATATAAAATATTGAACCAATCAAGAAAGTAAATTTTATTAATTAGAAATATTTACAGTATTTATCAGGAAAAAAGAAAAATACAAATAAAATTCCAGGGTGGTCGTCGGTGGCAAGGATTGGGCTCGAGGGGCCGGCAGCGGCGGTCGGTGGCTCGGGTGGCCTCGATAGGTCTGGTCAGGGCTCGAGGTAGCACTTGGCCGGGGTTTGGGGTGACGGTCGGTGGCTCGACGGGGCCGACTGTGGCTCGGTGAGGCTCTTTGGAGGCCAAGGCTGGGACTTGTTGGAGGCCGAGACTGGGACTTGCTGGAGGCCAAGGCTATGGCTCGGTGGAGCTCCGGGCCGGGACTCAGCTAGCTCGTGGCATGCTTGCTCAGTTGATGGGCTCGGGTGTCGAGGGATCGGGGCTCAAAGCTCAGGCACTGGGGCTCGGACTCTGTGGGTCGTTGCTTGGACTCGATTGGTTGTGGCACAGACACCTCGAAAGAAAAACCACCGAAGGAAATGGGAGAGGAGAGGCCGGGCTCGGTATATATATAAGCAATTTACTGACGGAATAATCCGTCGGAAAATTGGCACCGTCGATGAAAAGCAGGAAAAATACCGCCAATGAAATTCAAATACTGACGAAATATCCGCCAGAAAATGTCGTATCCATGATTCCCCGACAGATTAGGCCGTCGGTAAATCCGTAGGTAATCACCGACGGACAATCCGTTGCTAAACCTCCCGCTCCATTTCCGCCATAACATACCGACGGATTTGCTTACGGAATACAATCCGTTGGTAATTGCCTACAGATTTACCAATGGAATAATCCGTCGGTAAAGCTCCCGCGTTCTTTCCACCATAATATCCTGACGGATTTACAGATGGAATAATCCGTTGGTAAACCTTGTTGCCTGTCCCTACGGATTATCCATCGAAAATGCCTACGGATTACATTCCGACAAATTTTTGTCCGACGGTTTATCCATCGGGAATATCCGTCGACATTCAGCAGTTTTCTTGCAGTGCTGTGAACCGAACCTTCTTGCCCATGTTGACAGTAGAAATGTATGTACGTAATTAGTCGTGTGTCTGTTCAATAATTAATGGGGATTTTGCAGACGGAATGGATAAGAAAAGCAATTAGTTGACGCCTTTATTTATAGCCTGGAAGTGAAGGCGGGTGGTCGGAGAGAGGCATGGGCATCGATGACTTTTCATCAGCTGGACGTACGAATTGCTCACCAAACCGGTAGGTACGGCAAGAGTTCTGTACATTTATCTTTTCTGCAGTTAAATTCCATATGTTTGTAAATTATTAATTCAGTTCTATAAGATCAGTGTTGTTCACACTTCTCAATCCGAATTGTTACTATTTCGTTGACGTGGATTACATGCTATCAATAGCGAAACATCGATCATTTGAGCTGGAACGTGTAAGTGAGCTGATCTTATGTAACTGAATTGATTATTTATAAATATATATAATTCAATTATAAAAACTAATAAATATATAAAACTTTCCCTACGATTTTCCTTTTTCAATAATGGTTCGGGAAAAACTTACGAGAATTTAAGGAAATCATGTTTCTTAATCGGCGGATCCGCTTCAACCTAGCGGATTAGATTCTTAAACACAAGACAAGAGACGAGAGTCGGAGGAACAAAAAAGGAGCCGGCAAATATATTCAATCCGGAGAAGACAAGGAAGCAAAACAAAAACATTTGTCCCAGAGATTCCGGCAATTTCAAGGAATCCATAAAGATAGAATCCCCACCTTTTTTAAATAGGTTTATTAACAATCCACCAGTCAACTGTCCGTGTTATGCATAATAAAAATTATCAAAAATAATTTTAAAAAATAAAAATGTGATTATGCGTTAATGAAACAAATCAGCTAATTAC
Organism: Lagerstroemia speciosa; assembly: GCA_037672795.1. Taxonomy (NCBI): domain Eukaryota; kingdom Viridiplantae; phylum Streptophyta; class Magnoliopsida; order Myrtales; family Lythraceae; genus Lagerstroemia; species Lagerstroemia speciosa. The sequence goes on along the minus strand of CM075289.1, from coordinate 8,499,560 downwards.
CTTATTTCCACGAATTAAAACTCACCGAATGATAAAATATACAGAAATACAGTTGTTGAATGATATCTCGTCAGTGAATAGTTCATATAATCACGACCATTGAGAGACTCATAACAATTTTGAAATAAAAATTATTGTGAAGAAAGGAAATATTGGCGAAGTAACTACATTGAAATAATTAAAATAATAATGAAGTATTTAAAATTATTATATAACTAAATTGGAATAAATGGTGGTTTCGGAGATAGAAAAAGAGAGTAAACTTACCCCACTCTTCCTTTCAAGTAACAGAAGGTATATCTTATCTGTGCTATCATATGCAAATGCTTGGAGATTTGGTGTCTTTTTCATCTTCTACATTTGCCCTCAATCTAGTTTGTATATTAAAATTCATGACAAGTATCTTATTTTCATGTTAAGGATAAAATAATAATTTTAATAATTTTCTCTCTCATCTCATATTTACAATTCTAACAATAAAGATCTTTCATTAATTACTCAGATTTCCTTATCTCACTACATATTTATAATTTTAGCAGCAAAAATCTTTCACTTTTTTAGACGAATAATTTGAAATTACAAAATATAAAAGTAAAATTGGCACAATATACTGATAAAAATTAGGAATATTCTATTTATTATTGTAAGTTAGTCATATTTAAATAAATTAAATTATCATAAGTTATAAATAAATGATATTATAATATAAATTTATTCAAATAATTTTTATTTTTTATTTTTTTCGCACGTAAAGGGATTCTTATCAAGTATTTAATATGCGGTCAATTTGTTCGAGTGTTGACAATTTCTAATAAGCCAGTGACTTCGGCCCACCGTGACCGCGGTTGTCATAATTAGTCCAAGTCTAGCTAGGGACACACATTAACCACGTCATTTCTTTCTTTTTTTTTGGTAAAATGGAGAATATTATTATAATAGTAATACTAGTCTACAGTGACATCTGTCGGTACATCCACGACAAGTCTCGGGGTTGCTAACCCCATAATATCCGCTCGTAGACAATAAGTCACTTCAAAAGGTGGAAGGTCAAAAAACTCTAATCTCTGAATTGTATCTCATCCAAGTCTTACCAAAGCATCTGCCACCGTGTTGCCTTCGCGGTATATGTGCTTCGTCCGAAAGGAATGAAAACTGCTCGCAATCGTCCTGCAATCAAAAATAAAAGAAAAGAGAGCTAAGTTCATATCTGGAACATATTAACCACGTCATTTCATGCTATGGTCATTTAAATTTGTAATAATATTAAATTAGTTAAAATCATACCTTATTTTTTTCTTTAAAATACAATATGTAATTTAAATACTGTAAATAAAGAGAATTCATAGTTAAGAGATATTTTCATTCAAAGGATCAAGCATCCTAGAAACACGATGGGCCTAGAATCAATCGAGCCACAGGATAATAATATGTGGCATATACAGAATAAATCAATTCAGATAATATAATCACAACGTAGAATGCAAATCGATATCAGAAAGCAATATCAGGAAGATGAGAATAAGGGTACAGATAATTTTACAAATGTAATTCAATCGAGACTCACTGAACTCATGTTCGAGAGTTTTTTTTTCGATTATAAAAGATGTCGACTAAATTCCACCTCGACCTCCCAGCTACCATTGGAAGCTACACATGCACAGTACTGTTTCACGGTTTACAGCACGGCAGGCTCTCGAGCTAGCACCATCTACTATCCTACACTGCGTGTCTCAGGCGGTGCTGTCGACGCGCATCCCCAACACCCTCGTGCTCTTTCTCTCGCAGGTGTCGGCTTCCATCGCTCTTGTAGCTATAGAGAAGCAAATCCTCGATAGTATTGTTAATCGGGCCGGTTCGGCACGAAACTGGCCAGCCCTAAACGGGCTTAGGTCTGGTTATGGTTTGGGTAGGAGAAATCAGCCTAATGAACCGGAATTGCCCTGGCCTAGAACTGTGGTGAACCTGAAACTGTGACCCGGACCGGTCCGTAACCGTGTGTAGGCCTAGACTGGACCGGTTTGTCAAAAGAAAAAATTCCCATGCCAACAGTCAAGTGACCGTTGGCTTCTTGCAAGCAGGCCCCACGCCCTTCCTCTGCCTGTGGCGAGAACGGTCACATGACCGTTGGTAAGGCAACATTTATTTTTTTTCTTTAATATTTTTCATATTATTTATATTACATCCTAAAATACTATAAATACTTCACATATTCACCAATCTAACTAAACTCAATCTTCTACTGTCATCTCTCAATTCTACTCCACTCTATTCTACTCTCTCAAGTCTTCCTCTGATTTCTTGATTGTAATTGACGAGCACGATTCTTGATCGGAGTTTTCAATTAATTTTATTTAAAAATAAAAAATAAAAAATTCAAGTTTATTTGAAAATGGCATGAATTAAACACACCTTAATCAAATTAGTTATACAATATTGAATGTAAAAATATAAGTAAAATATGATTAGTCAAATTAGTTAAGATTCTTGACTTTTAATTGGAAGGCCTGTGTTGGAATGCTAATAATAAAATATTGTATTTTTATTTTAAAATCACACATAAAAATCATAAATAATACCTTAAAATAAAAAAAAATGAAAAAGAAACTTGGGCCTGAACTGTTGACCCAGACTGGAACCAGCCCCAAATAGGCCCGACTAACAACACTAATCCCGATCAACTTCAATATCAACTTCTACATGGAAGTGAAACACCCCGAAAGACGACTAGAGCATATTGTGTTCTAACTAGTATTGAACCGGGTGGTCAGCGAAAGTCGATTCATATCTTCGGTTGCTACTGAAGTAGGTGACAGTATGTAGTCGAGGAAACCGAGGTTGTCTACATGGAAAACTGCGAGAGGTCAGCTGGTTCGAGGCTCGGGACAGCACCATATGGACAAGCATGTTGTTCATCCAGACAATTTGGTGCTGTGTTTACCTGCAGCAAGATTTAAGGAAAGACAATGTTTGTTACTTTGAGACAATGCTCCACCCCTCCCAATCGAATACCACGTATTTGACATATCGTAAATATTGTATTGGCTTGTTAAACACCAATTAGCTCATAGCACAGGTAACGCGGTATACCCGTTATATAGGAGACACTCTCCTCCCACACCCACACGTGAAATTTCAAGATGGCTAAAAGATGGACAGCGTTCTAAATTCTCGTGATCTTATGCTGCCGGTTATTCTAGGGTTTCTTTTGGAGTGTGATCAATTGAGAGCCAATGTAATGTCCGGTATTCTGCAATCTTTCAGGGCTTTCATCACAGGTCGGTTTTACCGTTAAATGATGCAGCGGATGCATAGACGCCTCCTCGCCTCCGTATATGTGGACCTCGGATCACTCTCTTAGAGACTGAAGTAGCACTAAGCTTATGATCTCAGAGCATATACTATCCATGGAGAGCTCACGTTCAAGATAGTCAGCAATTCCAATCTTCCATACAGAGATCATTCATGCGCAGACACATTCTTCTTCTGAATCCAGGAATGAAATTATTCGTACACATTCAGAATACCAGCTCCTCGACCGGAAACTCGAACCGAGGCAGCTCGATTAATAAAATTACTGATCAGAGTAAAAACGGGGCTCCTCCTGCGCGCACCGCAGACTCTAGCTCGGGATCTCTGGACAAGTGGCCCCTGTCCATGATGCTGAGGCACGATCTCCGTTTCAGCTTGAAGTAGCACATGCAAGAGGACCTGAGGCCGACGACCAGGCAAGCTCCGTGATCTGCAACCTCCAACTCCCGGCACTGCGTGCTGCACTGGGCGCTGTCTACGCATAACCCTTTCCATGTCAAGCTCTTCATCTCACACATAACTTTTGCTGCAATATGCAACAAGAGGTATCCGTTAAGTCCCCGATAGATCGAGTTAAAGAATAATCCTGTCGTGCTAAGGCCAAACTAGAAGAAAATTCTACTCTTCTAGAGTAAACCATCATTTTCATCCTCAAATTTATAGTAAGTTATCGGTTTGATTCTCAAATTTATAGTAAATTATCAATTTGATCTTCAAAATTTGAAAGTCATCAATTTAGTCCTTAATATTTAATTCTATCGGTCAATTTGGCCCAGATATTATAACGTCATTTGTGAAAGTTGGCGTGGATGGTGGCACATCATGTGGCAATAAATAAGTGAATAAAATTATTTAATTTCAATCATTCATAACTTACCATGTAGCATGTGGGATCCAAAGAAATTGCCGTCACCGTCCACGTCGGCATCCATGGACGGCGTTATAATGCATGGACCAAATTTACTAATGAAATTAAATTAGTGATGATCAAATTGATTGTTTTTAAACTTTGAGCACCAAGTTGATGGCGCACTATAAATTTGAGGATCAAATTAATAGTTTACTCTCTTAAAAATATAAAAGGGTTCGGCGAAAATATAACATATTCCAGTGAAGATGGCAAGGAACGGAGGACCCACCTTCGGAGTTAGCAGCTACTCCGAGCCAAGAACGAAGCAGGAGCAGCACAAGAAGCACAAGGAATCCCTTCTCCATCACTTGATCTGACGACCGAAGCCTTTTTTCTGTAAAATCTAAATGAGAATCGTCGAACCTAGCCACGAACGAACATCAACAGAGGTTTTCCCTAAATTGAAGAATGTGAGGAGCCAAATCGATCGGAGATGTTTCGTAGGGAAGAGAAGAAACCATATATGCTCGTGGAGGAAGTCTCCCGGAACATGGAGATTGACTGGAGAACATGGTTTTATGGTTATACCTATGGCTTCTAGGTTGACTCTGTCTCGGCCCTAAACTTGGGGCAACCGGTCGAGTCAAAGTCTTCCCCCCGAGTCAATAATCATCATGACAATCCTAAAACAATAGCATATATTATACTATTACGGATGCAGATCGACCGGAATTAATTAAAATAATCTAGCAAATATTATCCTCAAATTAAATTTTAAGTTCGAGTCAGGTAAATAAAAAATTTTGTTAAGTGTGAAAAATTCATCCTTAGGTGAACGGCGACATATGACTTTGACAGGCGGCTATATGTGTACTTGAATTTGTCGGCATTGCAGCAGCAAATGTCAAGATAATTGTCAAGAAAACGTGATTGTTGGGGGAACGGGTACAATACGCTCCGTCGATTTTGACTTGTTTCATTCCATCTCGAAGGGGAGAAAAGGTCAAGAGAGACCCCGTAATGTACAGTAAAAACATGGACTACTTAAGCTCGTCGAGTAGACAAAACTGGCAAATTATATAGCCTAAGTTTGACATTCCTGCGAGTGTCGAACAGCCATCGCTGGAGAATATCGGGGCAGTTCCAAAGGTGCTGATCTGAAATTTCGTCACATTACGTCTTAGGTTTCCTGAAGGACAGCTCGTGACTATTCCACACCGTCGTATGGCCATGTAAATGAGTGGGAACAGCGACGAAGGTTTGGGTTTGGAGTTGCCTTGCTCTCTTGCTAATGGACTCAGAGTTCGAATTCGATTGGATCCAATTAAGCAATTCCACGAAAATTTAAACGAAAAATAATTCCACATCTAGATCAGTCATGCACATACACACAATCTTTTCCCCAATCGAAGAACGAAGTTATTCGTACATTTAGAGCATCTGCTCCTTGATGGGCTACTCCTGCCGGTCGCGTCAAAAAATGTTTTGTTCCGAATACGCATCACTAAAGCAAGAACGGTGCTCCGCCTGCACGCAGTGCGGACTCCAGCTCGGGATCTTGGAACAGGTGGTCGACATACCGGGTTCCAAGGCATGAGCTCAGGTTTAGCTTGAAGAAGCAGATGCAGGATGACTTGAGTCGCACGACATGGCAAGCTCCCTGAACCGCAACCTCCCAATCCTTGCACTGTGAGTTGCATTTGATGCTGTTATCGCATGTCCCTTGCCATGTTAAGCTCTTCATCCCACACAGAACTGTTCCTGTGTCAACCAACCCAACAAAACCGCTTCGTCATCTTTTGATCCTCCACCGGTAATTTTGTCGTAAAGGGCAAAAAGAAAACCCCAGAAATACAACACTGTTGCCATCATCATTTATTAGTTTAGAAGCTTGAGAGGACATGAGTTGGATCTCCTGCGAATCTATTACATATTTAACGTGATATCAAATCAAAGTGCACGCTTGTCAATCTCTTATAACGTCTAAGCTCGATATTCCGGTATATATCCCCACATCCTCCTATAAGTTCGGTCGCCCGGCTTTGATGTTCGATAATTTGAAAACTTCTGAAAGCAAAATATATCAGGCGGAACAAAGATTGGTCGACGTACAAATTGTTGATAGCGAGCTGATTTGGCTTATCTTTGCAAGTTGCAAGTCGTAAAATTAACGAAGAAATTGACGAAGACCAAGTCAACGCAAAAGAAGAACAGAGGGAAGAAATTTCAACAACTCGAAACCCAATGAAGAGGATTAAATGTTTAGTTCTCACAGATTTAATTTAGCTAAGGAACAGGCCTCACTGCAATAAATTTTTACCACCTCTTACATATTCACAGTGAATAAATATTGCACACGGAATTTTTTTAATCTCACTGGCTTCTTACCATTGAGAAATCTAACAGATTCAAATGAAAATGGCAAGAAATAGAGACTCACTTTCAGAGCTATCTGCAACTCCGAGCCAAGAACTTGACAGAGCCAGCATGAGAAGAACGAGGAATCCCTTCTCCATCATTTCCATCCAAAGCTTTCGCCGTGAAAATCTGCGATAATAGTCAGAACCGACAATAGACTAATACCGACAATGGTTGTCCCCTAAATCAAAGAAGAAGGACCCGACTGAGAGATGCTTCGGAGGGAAGGGAAGGGAAGATATTATATTCTTGGAGGAGTCCAGGAACATGCCAATTTATCTGAGAGCAAGGGTTGTACTGTGAACCCTAAGGTGTTTCTGGTTGACTTGGTCTGCAGCCGGACTTGGACTTGGGCTCTCCGTGTCTGGCAAGAAGTCAAAGTCTTCCACTGAATCAACCAATCATCATAACTTTACATTAATGGTAAATAGACTCCGGATTCAAAACTTGTGAATAAAAAAATTATAAGGAGACTGATTCGATTTGAATTGAATTAGTCGGTGGAGGTGGTGGTGTGCATCATAGATTTCCCGATAATTTTCTTATTTTTCTCTCATTATAATCAAGCCAGATTAGATTTTAAGGGTGTTGATTTTTTTATGCTCTTGAGTTAAACTGAATTGCGGAAAATTTCAAGAGAATTGCCAACAAAATGCGACTGTTTGAGAAAGAACTTGGAGAGCTTAATAGGCCTAACACGACTCCATATCAACTTTTATCTCAATTGATTCCAGTTCGACGTGAAAAAAAGGTTGAGCTCGGGGAGTAGACTAAAATGGCAGGTCTTAAGTTCGATATATTCCTGCGGCTGCAAGTGTCAATAGCCGTCGCCAGAGGTGCAGTCCTCCAGGCTATCGTCTCAGGTTCCCCGTGCAGGACAGCTCAGGAACTATGCAAGGGATCGGTATGCTGAGATGTAAGTAAACAGCAACGGAAGTTCTCATCGGACCATGTGAAGAGATCGGATTTTGAGGAACTAGGAGCCGACTCTATCATTTTTAGTGATAAGAGATATTAGGTGTTAGTTGTGATTAATGCTGTCAGAAGAATAACTTGAATTGCTTACAGAAATGAGGGTTGTGCCTCTTTATACAGTGGTGCTACGAAGTAATTACACATCTTACCACCTAACTAGAATAATTACAGCACAATTCACCAGGGTAATTATTCTTCTGACATCATTAATCACAACTAACACCTAATAAGAGAGACTCATGAGTTTAATACAATAATATGAAATAAATAAAAGTAGCCCGGAATTTCATAGTAAGATCGAACTTAAAATTTTTAAGTTATGAGATGAAATCTTGTGTCATTACACTAAGAGCACATCATCGGCCCGACTGATCTTTGAATCAGTCTTCTTTGACAGCAGCCATCAATGGTCTTAGTCTACTGGCAATGGTTTAGTAAACCATCGAGTTACCGTTCAGGCCTCTTGTCATCATCGGTTTTATTGGCATACGATACATCGAGGCATAAGACATCTCCTTGATGCTTCCTTTGAGCAGATGAGAATGAACTACTTGGTCAACACCAAGAGAGCCAGCAATTCCACTTCTTCCGCACCAAGATCAGTCATGTTCATATAGATTCTTCTCCGAATCGAAGAATGGAGATTTTCATACATTTTGAGTATCTATATCTACTCTATATCTACTCCATGATCAGAAACTCGGTTTAATTCGAATAACAGTTAAAGCAAAAATGGTGCCCCTCTCCCGTGCAGCGCGTTCTCCAGGCCAGGATCTGTAACCAAGCCATCCCTGTCCACGGATCTCCCGGCACCGAGGCATGAACTTAGGGTTAGCTCGAAGTAACACATACAGGACGACCTAAGGGCTACAACCCGGCAAGCTCCGTGGACTGCAACCTCCCACTCCCTGCACTGTACGCTGCATCGGATGCTGTCGTCACATATCCCTTGCCATGTCAAGCTCTTCCTCTCACACAGGACTGCTTCTGCACCTGGTTCCATGGCCGGCCGACCGACCGGGAAAGGTAACCGAGAATTAGGGCAAAACATGGATTAAGGAAACAGCGTATCGAAAATAATTGTCACCAGATGACCACTTTCCATTCTTGAATGATGTTGTTATAGATATCGTTGCCATATAAGATCATGGTATTGGTTCCATTGCTACAACATTGACAATCTTATGCATATATGAAGTGTTTCGAACTGCTAACCGTTGAATGGCGAAACAAGGAGGAAGCAAAGGATAGCCAGAGCAGAAAAGCTGGTTCCTCTAGCTAGTTGAGTAGCCTTAGCCATAAAGATAGTGTCGACTGACTTGTTGTACTGGTAGCAACGATTGCTGGTGAGTCTCCCTTCTGCTAAGCTCCTGGTGAAACGTTATATGAAGAAACTTATGATGGTTTTCCAACCTCTGATGAGTTGGATTCGATTAGCTCGAAGTGGAGAGTAAAGATTAATTTAAGATTTCCTGCTCAGGGTGTGAACAGGAGCTGATTACGATCTTTGGAAATACCTAAGTACATGCAGGAGACTTTCTATGAGTTTTTTTTTATGTGGGACACAAGGTGTCCTCAGCCTATTGACTGAGACTAATTCATATTTGAATATCGAGTTGGCTCTTGTCACAAAGGGTTCCAGTGATTTCTGAGAACTCAGCTTCCCGCTGAACCAAAACCTTTTACCTGTCGACATGTTTATTGTTCATTGTTCGACAAGATTGAGGAAATCCAGTTGGCAGTAAGTTAACAACCCGGTATACATCCCTTCGTTTGAGAGTCTGGGTAGCGTCGCCGCCGCCCCCAATCAGGGAACTTGGGCCTCTGTCAGGGTCCAAGTCCAGTCTGGCACAGCCTATGTTTGGGCTGGGCTCAACTTTTGAGTGGTCTGACAGAGTGAGGTCCACACAGCATAAAGGTTCTCGTTTAGATTTTGCAGAGTTTGTGACTTGTGAGAGGTTCAATTGACCAGAGACTACCTGAACATGAGAAATAAGAAATGAGTACATGGCTGATGTTGCTGTGTGTACTTCTTGGATGTTAGACAAATGAAAATCCATGAAGATCCAAAAATGGTGGACCTTAATGCCATTTCGACTGGCGAAGAAAACGAAAACATATCTATGGAAGCAGGTTTTAGCAAAGAATGTCCGTCCAGAGGATTGCACTTCACAAACATTTGCATTTTGTAGCTTTCACCTGAATACACCATTGGTATCTGATTTCATTTCATGCTGCTCACAACGCTCAGTTTCAAAGAATACATAGCTATATTTCTTATACCATTGGTTCTTACACATACATCACATAGCAGAAGGGGGAACAAAAGAGGAGACAGAGACAGTTAACTGCATAGCATCCAAGTTAGAGCAGCTTCGACTTCTTGTGCCGAAACCCAACTATCCTTCCCTGTTCTAAGATCGTCTTGGACAAGTAGAGCAAGCAGATGACTAGCTACGTGAACAAGACCCATGGCCCAGACTGAGCTGATAAGTTATCCTTCTCTCATTTATGGCTTCCATGGAGCAGGAGGCGGTGGAGGAGTCGGGAACAAGGGTGGAACTGCAGAGAAGATGGTGTTCTTGTCGATCTTAGTGCTCCCATCACCTGACAGGGCCACGAGGGCGGCAACTAAGCCTGCGTTCCCAGCAAGAGTGGGCTCCGTGTAGTTGTAGTTGGTCCGCACGTCGTGGAACCCGTCATGCCTGTCAGGACCTGCGACCATTGCCCCTATGATCGTGTTGGGATTGGGCTTGCTGCTGTCCCTCCACTTCCAGCCACCTTTGCAGTTGTACTTGATCTTGTTCTTAGGAATGGAAGCGCCTCTGTGGTGCACATGCTTCGGGTAATGGTTGCCAAACCCCACGATGTAGCTCATCTTCTTAGGATTCTTTCCCAGAATGTAATCAATCTACAGCAGAATTAGAAATCTAATTTCAAAGAGAAACTCGGGCAGTCATCATAGTCATTTGTTGAAGTCTTCCATACAAAACACCATAAGCCACAAACTTGGCCAAGCTCGAACAGCAAGAAACACTGACAAGGGAAAAACTTACGACGTGGTAAAAACAGGCGGAATCCAGCTTCAATATGACTATGAACATTCTAAGACAGAGAGATGAGAATACTTCCGATGCATAAAAGTGAGATGAATTAGTGCCCAAATTAAATTCTAGAGATCTAAAACAGTAATTGCTGGTGTGCCATTATGTCTTGGAAGAGCATGATGAATGAGAAAGATCTGCAGAGAAATAAGCATTGAGTAATCGTGTTACCTGCGTCCTGGCAAAATCTCTCAAGACATCAGTTGAGTAGAAATTGGGTCCACAGTACCATCCCGGAGTATCAGCAGCATCGAGGTAGTCACTGTATACAGCAGCCAAGAAGGCTGCGTTGACCACATACTGAAGAGGCTGGGGCCTCCCATGGTTCAACTGGATCAAGCCTCCTGTCAACAACAATAAGCCAAGAGCAGACTGTGAGACTTGGAAAATTAATGGATTAAAATGCTAAAGACGGCATTTAAATTAAACCTTTGGTCCTGTTGAAGCTAGTGAAAAAAGGCAGGTAAGAGCACATGATTATGCTGGTTTGATTGTGGAAGGTCCTCAATATTTCCTCGTATGGATATCCTGGGCTCAGGAACAACCTCAGACGGCTCAAAAGCACCTACAAGATGGCCCATGATTTTATTGGAAGAGAGAATTAATAAAGAACAACCAGTAACCGTGCTGGAAAACTAAGCACACAGCAATCAGATCAAGTCACCTGAGCACCAGCAAGCTTGTTATCCCAGCTCAGTACACCATAATCTGGGCCTCCCCAGAAAGCACCAGCATGCTTTGCAATACCAGGAGTAGTGGCAAGTTGCAGATAAGAAGAGTTACCGGTCGCATAGTATAACCAGGCACCGCCCCACACAAACTCGTCCCAGTAACTGGAAGAGTTGTAGAAAAGTGTAGCATCTGAACCACCAGCACTATATCTCCCTCGTTGCTCTCTTGAGAACTTAAAAAGTGTCCTGGCACCGTGGACAAGCTTCTGGGAGTAGGCCTTGTTGTCTTTGAAGACAATAGATGCAGAGGCCAAGGCAGCGGCCATCTCAGCAGCAAGGTCAGAGCAACTGTGGCATTCATATACAGGACGGTCATAGTCGATGTCTTCTGGACGCATCCAGCAGTAATGGTCATTATGAGTAGTGCTCCCTCCTGAAGTATCTCCAGCTCCAACCTGATCAAGACATCAAATCATAAGGCCATCGATTAAAGTTGAAGCCTTTCTGGGGGGAAAACAAGAAAGAACACTGAATCCAAATATTCTCAGAATGTTGCGTGGTCTGATAGGAGGTCCCTAATAATTCCCAACTGTGCTCAAAAACAGTAGAGCAACCATCATAATTTCAAGGAAAATCAAGCATTGGACATTACCTGTGCAGCAATCCTGTCTATGGTATCGGCAGATGAATTGAAGGTCTTCAGAAAGTAATCAGTCCCCCACTTGATGATTTCCCTCACATGGTTGAGCTCTCCTGCAGCCTCGTACTTAGCACTATACTCGATCACGCTCCAGCTCAACATGGTCATGGCGAACGATGCAGGGAAGTTGAACTTGATAGCATCACCGGCATCATAGTAGCCACCGACGAGATTCTTCATCACGGTCGATGGATCAGACTTGCCATCTTGGAGGCAAGAGTTGCCCCTCCAGGACACATTATTGTGCCTCGGGAGTTTACCGGCTGCAAAACAAGGCAGAACTCGGCTCATGAACAAGACCAACCACACCAAGACAACGGACAAAAATAGAAACTTTTCATAGCATAAATTCTAACAGATCAGCTTCATGGGTCCTTGACAAAATTAACCGTATCAGCTAAATAAGCAGAGAGATCAAAAACAGATGCAGCTGAAAAAAAGAAATTAGTAATTGCGTGGAAGATGGGTTTCTGATAATTATCTGGGCCTGTTGTTACACGATCACAGGAGAACAGGAAGCGTGAAATATTTCATCTTGAACAGATTCAAGTTCGAGATTAGAAGAGCAATTACCGGGAAAAAAATTCAACCTTTCTTCTACAAGATTTCACTCGTTGTCATTCTATATCCGATTTTTGTTTCAATTGCAGGGATCAATCAGAAGGAAGTGTTGACAACAGCAGTCAATTCATAGTGTTCAACCAGCGACGTGCAGATGAAATAACATCAACTTAAGTCAAGCTCGAGCATGGGGGAATCAGACCAAAGATAGAAACAGAGAATCTAGAGGTAGATAGAGAGAGGGAGGGGGGATTACAGCGCTGGGCGTTGAAGAACATGAGCGTCTTGCGCAGGGCGAGGGTGTAGTTGTCGGTGGGAGAGTGGGAGTGGTGGTGACGAGGCACCGTCTTGACGATGAGGGTGATAAAGCCGGCCAAGAAACCGGAGACGAGGAGCGCCCCCACCGTCCAGACGAAGATCTTGCGGCTGACGATGACGCACCCCAGATCCACGTACTTCTTCTTCTTCTGCTCCCGGGGACCCAGCAGCCAGCTCTGCTGGGTCTCGTCCAGGGGGCGGGACAGCGCCGCCCTGTCGTAGTCCTGCAGGTTCCTGCTCCGATCATCGTCGGTGGCGGAGTCCGCCGCGTTTATCTCCAGCGGCCCACCCCAGGGATCCCTTCCGTACATGCTCATGTTTATTCTCTTCCCTAGTACTCCCTCCCCTTCACCTCGGATCCACCAACAGTGAGGAAAGCCCGGAATGCAGGGGCAATCTCAGAATCCGGCAGCCCGGGAAAGCCAATCCACCGGAAGCTTTGAATGCGTGAGAGATCCTGGACTCCGGTAACTCAGGACACTGAAACCGTTCCCGGTTGACACTGAGAGTGAAGTGACTGGCAGTCAAGGGGAAAGAGGGTAGAAGAAACGGATCCAACGACAGACGCAGAAGATGGCAACCGGGAATCCAGCAACCAAAACCGAAATTGCTCAACTTTTTTGTTCAGTTCATGTAGAGAGAGAGAGAGAGCTTTTGGCCTTCTTTTGCTTCGACTATGTCACCGCTACTGCCAAGTGCTAGTGGTTTTGGTGTGGGAGGTGAGGGCAGGAGAGAAGAGGAGGAGGAGCAGGACGAAGAAGATGACGATGAGAGAAGGAAGAGAGTCAAAATGAGTCCAAGATCATGTGGCTGTGATCACTGACATTCGTAACGCATCTATCCCCTTCTTCCCCCTTTTTTTCCTTAAAGTAATATCTTTAAATTCTTCATCAGATTTTCCATTTTCCAATATTTCAATTCTGAATAAAAAAATATTTATTTATTTTAATCAATAACAACCCAAAATTATTATTTAAATCAGATGCACTGTCTCCTCTCTCTCTTTTTTTTTCCATACAAATCTATGCACATTCCTTGGCTGTCGGACTTTCATAAATAGGATAGCCTTATAGGAGAATATTCATGTCTTAACCTCTTATTTGATTTTTTTAAAAAAATTGTAAAATAAACTTATTGGGAGCTCAAAAAATATAAAATGACAAGAAAATTAAAAAGAGAGAGAATAATATTATCATATCAAATTTATTCAGCCCCACTTTATCTGACCAAATTGCTCGCGGTATAACAATTTTTATCTATTGACAATCATGAAATGGAGGATGTGGTAGTAAATTTAGCATAATAATTTTTTTTGGTCGCCAGCCACGGTATCCAAGCAGGTCCCACCAGCGGCGAGACGGTATCTTTCAGCCGACCATACTTGACTAATTTGTTGGTCGCCCTGGATAGCACACCTGGCAATGGCGGGTGATGCTCCCAAGGGGGTGACTGCGTACGCGAGGTCTCGAACTTGAAACATCCTTAAGCGGCGCCGAGCTGCTTATCACTCGGACCAACCCTCATTGGTAATTTAGCATAATAATAACCACTAATTTCTCGCATTTATATCCATTTTGGGGAAATATTTAAGAAGATGACCTAACCTGAGAAATATTAAATTAATTATTACTAGTGTAAAGTCAGCGCTGTATAGCGATAATATAAATTATTAACGATACTTTTAGTATAAATACACGTTACGTCGTGAATATAAAAAGGGTAACACTGGCTAATGCGAGTTTCGATTTACTGTGTATTGAAGGTAAAAAAAACCATAGCAAAAAAAAATGAAAGGAAAAATAAAGAAAAGGAAAGCAGATAAAATGAAGGACAGTGGAGTAGAAGGTGGTGTTGGCCCACTGCACAGAAAAATTTTAAAAAATAATTCAAACAAGAACGATGGCACAGAGGAACACGTGAGCCCACGATATAAAAAAAATTTATAAAAATTTTTTTTAAAAAAAGGAAATTTCATATTTGTAATTCCATTTTAGTATATCAAAGACATAGATAAGCGAGTGAGTACGCGTTAATTATATGGATAATCATCATCCAACAACAATAATAATAATATTATTATTAATAAAAAGCAAAATCAATAACTTTTTAAATAAATATAATGAAATATAAAGCAACAGCTGTTGGCAGCTTTGCTTGTCTTCCACTTCACATACGCCACAGAGTCTCCTCCCTCTCGCCTCCGGTCGTAATCCGACAGCCCGATGTCGATCAGTTATTCGAAAAAAATTTAAAAAAAAAAACAAAAAAAAATTGAAGAATCCCACGGCCCATGGAGGACTGACTCTCCGAACAGTACCGACACCTAAAATACGCGCGAGCCCAACATCTTTCCCCGTCGTTTTCGGCCTCGGTCAATTTTCACTAGTGGTAGCTAACATGATCGATTTTCCATGAATGCCCCTCCCCCCATCGAATAATTCCGTGTCAGTTTTATCGTTATGCCCCCGAGAGCAGCAGCGGAGATAATTCGGCATCGAGATCTCACAAATAACGTATTATCCACTTTAAATATTATAAATTAAAAAAATTTATATTGAAAGACTTTTCTTATTAGTGAGTTGATTCAATTTAAATTTGAATTAATTGAGCCCAATTAACCTTTTTTATTTTTTGATAATTTTCATTAACTTTTTTTATGATAAATTTATTCCATCCGATCTCATGAACGCCCGAGTTCATGTCTTTGGCTATGATCTAAGATCTATTAACAGCTCGTAAGAACTCGATTCGGGCCGGCAAACTCGACTCCTCGCACGGGCTTTGCCGATGCAGGGAAGAGGCGTACGCTTTTTCCATCTATCTGTATGGTACATTGTGCACGTGAAGCACCATCAAGAGTTCCATTCGAAGCCGGAAAACTCTGGTTGCTAACTCGAAAGCGGAGTTGGCACAGTGGTCGAAACTTCGAGGCAACAGATTCCGAGGTGCTCCCACGCCGTCGGGAGAAAATCTTCAGTGAAACGGTTGTACTACCTAGTTAATATCGATGTAATATATCCGTCTAATCGAAATTCATCGTTTATATATTTTTTCATTTAGAATTCACCATTTAACATGTTTTTTAATATTTTTTTACAATGTATATATTATTTTAAATTAGTGTTCACCATTTATTTAAAATTTTTTATATTTCTTAAAGATTTTTTAGGATTTAATAACAATAGCTGTACAACTATCGATTGTATGTCAAGTTCCGACTGGACGGATATATTATGTCAGCATCACTTACGTGGTATGACCGTTCAACTGAAAACTTTCTTTGTCGTCCGACCGAGGTCGAATTTCGGCAAGAATTATCGACATGAATTTAACGTGTAAATTACTGCAAAATACGATTATCCAGGTGCACGGGCTGTGAGGTTTATTTAAGCCTTTTATCGAGACAGTCGAATAATAAATAAAAATGATTCTGATTTATAAGAGAATGGACACCACAAGCCAACTTATCAGTTCGAGCTGTTGGCTCGGATATAGGCCAAGTCTTTTGTGGATCAAGTGGAAATTTCACAGAAATTGTGTCCTTTTTTTAAAAAAAATTATTTCAATGGAAAAAAAAATCTCCATTCATAATACCTACTCCCAAAGACTTCTTGTTGGGCAATCTAAAAGCTTTCAAAATTTGTTTGACAAACTCCTCTGTGTTACTTTAAACATTACATTTTGGTCCACCATCGTTCATTACACATCACCAAAACACTAGGAAAGAAAAATAGAGATCAGAGGGACAACAATACTTCTTCCTTTTTATGACACTGAGAGCACTATCTGATATTTGAAAGTTCGGTATGACTTGAGCAATCTAAGCTCGTGGCCTATTAACCTATCGAAAAATAAAAATGTTCTAATTATAAGTCTTTATTCCTCG
This sequence comes from Lagerstroemia speciosa, assembly GCA_037672795.1. Classification (NCBI taxonomy): domain Eukaryota; kingdom Viridiplantae; phylum Streptophyta; class Magnoliopsida; order Myrtales; family Lythraceae; genus Lagerstroemia; species Lagerstroemia speciosa. The sequence goes on along the minus strand of CM075289.1, from coordinate 8,482,768 downwards.
AAAATTTTAATTTCGAGATCCTGCTTAAACAGATAGGGCGACAAACTTTTCTTTTGATCAAGCAAAGCTTGAAAATGGAGGAAACTAGCTTCCATGGACAAAAGTATGGAAGTACAGATCCAAATAATTATGCCATGCTTCATGTACACGTTTTGAAAAATATATATTTGCTGAATAATTATATTCCCTTTTTTCCCTCCCTATGTGGAAAGAAAGTTATAAGTGGAGCGGTCATACCACGTAAGCGATGTTTGACGTTATCTATCCATCCAATCGGAACTTGACGTGTCATTAATGATTATCCAGTTATAGTTATTAAATCATAACAAATCTTTAAAAATATAAAAAAATTTTAAATAAATGGTGAATCATAATTGAAAATAATATATAAATGATAAAAAATATTAAAAAATCTAATGAACGGTGAAATCTAAATGAAAAATATGTAAAAGATTAACTCTTATCGGACGGGCATACCGCGTCAGCATGACCGCTCTACTAACGATTTTCTCCTCCGTGGGACATGCAATAATTTTCATACATAGAAACAGGAAAAAATGCCATTTAAGTAAAGCTTTTCCCTCCTTAATCATTACCATATTATATATATTTGTTGAAATTTCGACAGAAAAATACGAAAAATAAATAAATAAGTGAAGGAGATGCCAAAATCTGAAGTGAACACAAAGCAAGAGGAGATGGAGCCGCTGGGGACCCTTTGACTTGATAGATCACATCATCACAGGGGAATCTTTTCCTCGTGAGTGTACCTTCCCCTGCATGCTTGTAACTTCTTGTATGGGCTGGCCTGGCCGTGTAATGAAATTCAAAAAAGCAAACCGAACCGTCAGATCAGTTTCAAAATAATCGAATCATTCGAATCAGTTGTCGGACGGTGCTCTTCTTTGGTTGAGAACAAGTTCGGTACTTTATTTGATGCAATTCATTGAAATCAATTTTCTAGGTAATGATTAAATAAACAAAAGCTGTAAACAGGAGTATTTTTAATTGCCCGGTTCGATAGATTTCATGTTGAACCGAACTGGTTATATTTTATCGATTAAATCATGTCTATTTAAAACAAATGAGTAACTAATTAACCGGATCTGAAGAGCCAGTTTTATATAGTTTGAATATTTTAAACTAAGATGGATACGATTTGAATCTGATGTCCTGAATCGAATCAAAGGGAAGTCTGGTTCGAAATGGTTTTTCCGACCAAACCGAACCATGCACGCTCCTATACTAGCTAAGTGAGCTACGCGGAATGTGTTGGTGCGAATATCGATCAATTTCATGATCGATTGAATTGAGCCAGCTAGAGTTGGGGGAAAAATCAAGAGAGAGACTCCCTCCTATTTGGCCTTTCTGGCTCAAACTGAATTGATCAGAGCCCATTGAGCTTCTGAATATCGGGGTAGTTCAGACCGAGGGAAAAAAATACGAAGAGAGATGCCGGTTCACGAGAGGGAATTGAAATGGGCCAACCTTGACTTTTAGATGTCACTTGTTGTCAACTGTATCATATTCTCACCTATATATTTATGTCTTAATCACATTTATCATTTATCAACTTGTCACTCAGCAGCACTCCCCCACACAGATTGATCGATACGGATTCTAACTGGGAACAGCCCCATGCATCAGATCTGTCACATTTCCTGTGCCAGTTTCCGGAGTTTCTCGATTATCATGACCAGCTTCGTGTTGAGTCGGTTCACGAAGAACCTCGGCATCCAGCCCGCAGGATCCAACTGCACATTGACAAAACACAGAATACACTGTTGCTGTCAGATAACTGTACCGCCCGTTTTGCATGGAAGGAGGTAGTTGTAGTAGTAGCAACGATGCAGCCGTCTCGTACTATAATATTCTGGTTTTTCATATTCGATTGTGAATATATTAGATGAATTGAAGGGCCGGCACTCAGCACTGACCCTATTAGTGCAGCACCACTAAAGGTAGAAGTCTATGTCCAAAGAACACACTCCTACCAGGTCCGGATGCTTTTTAAAATATGCTTAGAAGGGATTCGAACATGGGACTTGGTCTGACTTGGTCTGGTCGACGTAAAAGTGAGGTTTGAACCATCCCACGGTGGTGACGGTATCACCTGTTGTATATGTATACAGGTAGGCGAACTGTCATCCCTGTGGTACTACGGGCAATCACGGGCTTATTACGATGGAGGTCACGATCTCAGTGATGAAACTGAATCAAACTTTTACCTGGATGACATAGGTGACCGAGCAGGAGTGTTCTTCGATCTTCTCAACAACCCACCCTGACTGCAGGAGCAGCCCTCTGATTGTGTTGCTTTGCTTTGGGTGTAGTCCAGCTGCTATCTCCTTTGGAAGTGATGCAACTGCCACCACCTGCCACAACCATTGTTTGCCATTTTTAGCTGCAAATCTTAGGGATCCCGAGCATGCAATGAGCCTGCTCCATGCAGTTATCGTGGAACCGGTCGCATGGTTTAAGGAGTTGAAGATGGAATTTGCTTACGAGGGTGCCATCCTCCATTGCCTCTCGTCGCTCATAGACTATGAACTCTCGGTTCCTGAAGAGAGGCCTCGAGTTGTCCCCGAACCGGAGGCAGATTATGCTGAGGTTGTCTTCGAGGTCCTTTATGTACCGTGCCTCCACCAGGTCGGGATCCCATTGCTGCTTTGCCAGAGCGGGAATGTTAACAGATTAGCATAATTACTGGCTAATATGCCCAACATTACGATCAAAATCAGCAAAAACAGATTGGATTCCAATAACTGTTTTTGGGTAGAAAGAAAGAGCAAAAAAACAACAGAACAAGGATCCATGTTTCCTGGAGCCTTTTCCACTCGTGAAGTACGATGGAACACAGTTTTCTGTCAGTTTTCCAGTAAGAGAAGGAAAAAATCAACCAATTTTGAAGAACCGGAAGCGGACCAATGTTTCCTGGAGCCCTTTTTCCAGAAACATTTCTGTGGAGAACAGTTTCCTTAGTCCTTCGTTTTTCCATTTGCCTTGAGAATGAAACAAGGATTCTTACAAGCCCGCGGAATCTAACCAAGTGTTTTCACCTTAGCTGCATCTATGGCAGTGGCTACAGCAATGAACTGCTCTGGGGAGACTGATTCAAGCACCCATCGGCTCCGGAAAGTGTGAAGCGATCCTGACCTCTGCTTTGATATCTCGACACCATTGTTGATCCCGAGAACCTTCCACCCCTCCTTTCCATTGACAGTCCTGTTCGAGACTGAAGCAGAGAGAAGTTCCTGGATGCAGCTCTCGCTTGCGAATTGCACGTACCTCTTTAGTGACTCCTCGCTGATCGACCTAAGAAGAATCATGACCAAGATTAGACTCCATAGCAGAAATAGAATGAACAGAAGATCGAGTTCAATAATTCCGTTTTCCCAATGAAAAATGCAGTTGGCAAACTCCATTTTCCATTCTCTTCTTCTCAAAAACCAGCGAGAAATCTTCTTTCTGCCATCGAAGAGTTGTCCACTTGATTCATCTTTCAGGAGACCGTTCGAGTTGATTTCTGCATCTGAACGGATGAGAAGTACGTGTAGATGAAGCTTACCAGGATCGGCCACAAGGGACCGAGCTGGGGCTCAGGCTGCTGCTCATTTCTCCAGAGGGAATGGGCTATCTACCTATGCTTCCTCCTAGTTGCTGGCTCAGTACATGCAACCCACATTGACAGGGGCAGAGAAGCAGAGAGAGCGAGACAGATTCTCAATGAGTTAAAGGTTCAGTGCTCTGAGGGATGAGAGAAGGGCTATTTGATGGCAAGAGTGTGGAATAATGAGAGAGAAGTGGGCAGAGAGAGAGAGAGAAGATAAGAGCCCGAGTTGATTGCTCCACATGCTGTGCCAGAAGCAGAACATGTTACACTAACAAGCCATCTATCTCTCTGATTCAACTGGGAGTGTTGGGATTAAAAGATAGATTCCTTTTCTTCCCAGAAAAGCAGCAAGGAAGCAGATGTAGGGAAGGTGAAGCACATGCGAGTGATCAAGACATCAGAAAATACAGCAAACAGGGGGGAAAAAAAGAAGATCAGCTCAGGAAATGGCCAAAAACAGAGCACAAACTTTCACTGGCTGTCATTTGTTTCCTGTCATGTTTGTAGTTATAAAATCAGAGAGACTTAATAAAAACGATGACTGGGTCTTTGTCACAAAACTCGGAACAAACAAACAAAGTCCACCTCAATCGTCTCTCGAGGACCAGTCACGTGCCCGATGTAAAGCAAAAGACCCAGCTGGCCTTTGTAATAAATACTCTGCTTTAGTTGGGAGCACAATATCTGTCCCATTCCTTGAAAGCAATGCTTCAGTCTTGCCCTTTTCTTTTCACCCTTAATCCCGTTATTATCGAGAGATCGGGGGATCAAGCCCTCGTGTTTATTTCAACAGCGCCCGTCCCCTCGCCTTGTTCTCAATGCCTTTCTGGGCAACTAACATGTAGGTTTTCGTGGATTCAGCAGATCTGGATGGAGGGATCCATACTCTCAGTATACAACTCTGATGAGAATAAGAATAAAAAGTTAGAAGAGAAAAGTTTTAGATCAAATTGCTTGTGCAAGCACGAGAGAGGGAGAAATGATTGCACTTTCAACAAATAAATAATAAAGCCAAGATCATTCAGTAGCACTGGTATCAAGTATCAGAGTCTTATTGCTATAAGCCAATACACTAAAGAAACAAAACAGAGACAGGCTGGAGTGTCTCCCTTAAAAAAAGGGAGAGAAACAAATTCTAGTTTTGTTAATGTTCCTCTTGGCCCAGGAAGGAGAGCCTAGTGGCATCTGGAAGAGGTGTAAAAACCATCCCGAGGTCGATCAATCTCTTCGCTGCATCTTGGTGGGCTCTGAAGCCATGTTTAGTGTCCCCTGTCAACCTGCAAGGGATGGAAACTTAAGGGGAGAACATGGACACCATCACTTTCGCGTCTAAAGAACAGAGAGGAACAGGATTCTCGTGAACGATGATCTATTGGACAAACTGACCGATTACCGGGAGTCAAGGCAAAACACAAAAGGATGATTATGAATAGACAAAACTTTCTAAATACCTTATGAGCTGCAAGGCCACTGGCTGGATGAATTACAGAACACACTGAAAGTTCATCGTGGTTTGTGTTTTCAGTTAAAAGGGGTTTTGAGCAACAGAATTCCACAGAGTTGTGGAATCATGGTTAAGTTTACCTTAGAAGCGTTAGTATCTGCATCTCTTTCAAGTTGCTTGCTTGAATTCCATAAGATTTCTGGAATTCCTAAGACACTTTCCCCACGAGAGGTTTTAATTGCAGGATTTCAAACTCAGTTATACCGAGTAACAAATACATCACCACACCTTTACATGCAATCTTAAACTTCCAGATCAGCTGGAAAGTAATCTGTTGAAATGTTCCACCAATAATGCATGCATAGGTTGATTAGAGAATCTTGCATGAAGCTACAGCATATGAATAGTCCCATATGCAACAATGGAGCAAATCATGAAGACGAATCATAAGAAATGGTTTCTCTGGAAAATTGAACCTAACCCCCACAACAAAATCCCTGAACTTTACATCCCATTCATGCAGAATACCTTCCCTTAGAAGAAGGATTCTCGAACAGCAAAAACTCTGCAGAGGCCATATCCTAAACGTGAGTGGTTCTGAGCCAGTCAAACTCCTGTGTGCCCTTCCATTGCTGAAGCATCTCAAACAGCAAAGCAGGGATTGCATTCAGCCGAGGGAAGTTGCTTGGAGGATTGAGATGTGGTCCTTCCCATGCTTCTCTGTAAACTCCTTCTCTGCAAGAGTTTTCAACAGGGCATACCATGTCTGCACGAAGGAAACATGTTGATATTTTTCACAGCTTACAATTTCTTCGATTGAGCTGAAGGTCCTCCCTTTCGTAGCTTTTCCATTTAGCTTTGCTTTTAGCAGATTTTCACGGGCACTTTTTGCTGCCCCAGGAAGCAAGAAACAGCATAAAATATTGGTTGACAGTTTAAACTCACCTCACCTCGATTTTCATTTATGAACATATTGATCTTGCTAATGGTTTTACTGCAATCACAACAAAATCGAATCAATACACTTGATTAATCAGTAAACTCTATCTAATGCACCTGTTCAGCAAATCCAAGTGTTCAGCAAAAAGAGATCATATTGAGTGATCTCATCGTCTTCTGATCATTCAAAGAAAAACTCAATCTACAACAAGACATTGTGATCATACCCATGCCGCAAATCGAACTGAAACATCATTCGCGAAACATCTAAGTTCAGCTCAGTCTGATCGAAGAAAATTCAATTTTTCAAGCAAGCTTAGAAACAAAGTGGCAAGGCACGGACCTGTCTCGGGACTTGCAGTCGTCGAAGCTGGTCCAAGAAGACACTCGAAGGCCTTGCCGGGAGGCCAAATCGGGGTTTGGGACCGTCGCCTAGATGGACGACTGAGTACCACGCGCCTGACAGTACCGGGAGGGAGAGAAGGTGGGTGGTCTCGGAGCCAGGGCATGCCGATGCGCAGATTGTCGGGAATTCCTCCCGGTGGATGTTGTAGACAAGCCGCGAGCCGATGAAATCATTGGTTCCGGTCGACAGGACGGGTCTTGTTCCTTCACCCTTTTTGCGGATTCTCTATTTATTCTGATTTTATCCGTTTCCAATTCCATCTATCAACCTTGGCTCCACTCTGTAAGCTTGCGGTATCTCTACGGAGCTGCTTGAAGAGTGCGTTTAACATGAAGGTCAACTGGAATCGCTGACCTTTGCCGACCAGCGACCATTACCGTACCTTAGGAGGGACTGCTGGCTGCTCCAGGAGCATGCTCCCTTGAATCTTTGTTTGCGGTGCCAGCGACAGAGCTTTCTGACCAGAAGAATTTTTTAGGCCTCTCTCTCTCTCTCTGGTCATTTCCTGTCCAATCGATTCCCGTCCGCTGCTCAAAGACTCACGTCAGGCCCAACTCGGGAAACCCATCTTACAGAGACCCGGCGACACTCAGGCATGATTGTTGTTCGGCACCATCCACTATTGCCATTGATGTAGTACGGAGAAGTTGTATTGGTTGCGGGCGGAAGACGTCGATTCCCGATCAGTCGGAGGCTTTGTCTATGAGGACGACGCCGTCGCTGCGTGGCGGTCTGAACGGTTGTCTCTTCCTACGTTCGTACGGTCACGGCGGCGACAATGGATGCAAGCTCGTCGTAGCGATGGCCAAGAGGAAGAAGCCCTCTTCTTCCCCTTCTTCTTCTACTTCTCAGGTATCTGTTTCCTTTGTCGAAAATTCTGATAAGTCACCGTGGATGAGTGGGCCTTTCATCAATTTCTGTAGGATGAAAGAATTGCCTTTTTTCCCCTGACAGCAGTCTGACCCATCCCCTCCGAGGATAACATCAAATGTCAAGCAGAATCTGCAATTCCTCAGATTATGGAAGGTGATAAATCTACTGGTTTGATCGGATCCAGTTTTGGAAGGATGGTTACTTCATTTGTATCTGTTAAGAATCCTGTAGGAGTTCCAGAAGCGAAAGTCGGGTACTCCAAGGCCTTCTACCAGCTACCGCAGAAAGAGGGTCGAGAAGGAGGAGCTGCCTGAAGATGTCGAGCTCTACGAGGATCCCACCTTGGCCCTCTACTAGTAATTCTCTTTCTAAGGTTTCTTCCTTGTTTAAGCTGCCGTCCACTCCGACTAGTTCAATATCTTTAGCCTTTTTTGGGACATAGCCTTTTTTGGGACAAAATGTGCTCAGTTTATTCTCTAAGCTTCGGTTATTATCTGCAGTACGCATCAGGGCTTGGAAGCTGCAGCGCCTGTTCTGCTAGTGGACGGTTACAATGTATGCGGATATTGGATGAAACTGAAGAAACATTTTGCTAATGGAAGACTCGACATTGCCCGTCAAAAGTTAATTGATGAACTCGTAACATTTAGTATGCTGCGAGGTTTGTTCTTTGCTTTGCATATTTCTCTAGATAAATCTGTAATAAGTAATAACTTGGTTATAAGATTGTTGTTAAATGAGTCATCTTTCTTCATTATTCTTGCACAGTATAAAGAATTTATAGATTCTGCATAATGTGCCCTCCTAAAAGCACATACCTTTATGAATTCTACCTTGTTGTTTCAGTAATCCCAGTTTCTCTCGTTTTGTCCTCAACGGACAAGAATGGGCATCTATGTTTTCTGTTCCAATTCTCTCACCTGCGGTCACCATTGTGTGAACAAGTTGATACACCATCTTTTCTGATGCTGAATCATTATTGATCCTCCCATATTCCTGATTCTTATTGATGAAGTCCTAAAAGTTGAGATGCATATGATGTTTGATGCGCTGAAGGATCAATAGACATCTGTTCTCAAATGCTTTGATTGCATCTGCAGATTAAAGCTGTCTCTACTGAAGAAAACAGTTGTTTTAGGAGTGTCTTTTTTTAGTTTTAGTGCTTGTTGTCTGGCTTTTGTGCAGTATCGTCTTTCTTTTCCTTTTTCTCTCTTTTTCTGATAGTACATTCTTCCTTAGAGTGCCTAACTCTCTTATTTTGTTTCAGAGGTTAAAGTGGTGGTTGTCTTTGATGCCATGATGTCAGGACTACCGACTCATAAGGAAACTTTTGCTGGGTAAGCTCAGTCTTGACAACTACTCTTTCCGCTTTCGAGAAACTAGTTACAGATTATATGTTCAATCTTGAAATGCGCTGCTGATCAAATAACTTGGAGTTCTTTAGTAAGTCTGAATCTCATTTAAGCTCCGTGATGATTAGAACTTGTGCTGTTGCAGAGTTGATGTTGTATTTTCTGGTGAGTCATGTGCAGATTCTTGGATTGAGAAAGAGGTAACTAATATAAGATGCCAAGTTGACTTTGAAGCCTACAGCTTTGTCCTCACTTCTTAAGTAACTGACAAGTTATGTTATAATTTTGAGGTTGAAGTCTCCTGCAGCTTACCTTGTGATTGACAAAGTTAAGTTGGAAAATTGCGAGTTAGTTAGGGAAGTTTGTTGCTATTAGCTTCTCATTTTCTGTATCTGGGAAATCCTCATTTCATATGTTTGCCATGGACGGATCTGAACTTGCCACTAAAACCAGTTTGGCGTTTAGATCGTAATGTGCGCCGTTGCGATTTTCTGATATCCTTACTATAAGTTGATGAATACGGACCATTGATCTTGCTTTTTTTTCTTAGCCCTTTTGATCGCTTCAACTTGACTAATTATTAATTTATGGAATGAGCTGTGCATAAAACATCATGAACAATTTTCAGTCATTTGTTACTCTAGTGGGCTAACATTAACATCAGCGGACTATTGGTTCAAAGGCAAATTTTATTTCACTCGCCCTGGTCGATTTTGGCTATTGTAGACTATCCTGCATGTTTTGCTTACTTTCTGCCTCCTCTTTTTTCCCATTGTTAACAGGTTGTAGCCTTGAGGGAAGATGGTTGCCCGAAAGTATGGGTCGTGACTTCGGATCATAATGAGCAGCATGCAGCATATGGAGCTGTATGTAACATGACATTTTTGTGTTTACATTACCTTAAGGGACCATTCTATGCGTATCAGGGCTTGTAGATCTTAGAGAAGATAGGAAAAGAGTTGTCTACTTGTTTAGTCTGAGTTCTTTATTGCATTTTCCGTGTGAATATTATTTCAAAACTAATGGCTAGCAAATAACCAGGGAGCCTTTGTGTGGAGCAGCAAGGCCTTGGTTTCTGAGGTGAGCACTTCTACCTTCTACTTTGCCTCTCCTGTCATGGTATGCCCAAATATATGAGCAGTTCGAGTGCTTTTCAGTCCTCCTTGTTGTTAAAGATGCACCTCTCTGATGTTTATTCATCAATCACTTCGATGTACGCGAGCACAGATCAGAGCCTCTCAGAAAGAAGTGGAGCAAATGCTTCAGGAACACAGGTATGGTCCGTCCGCTTCGTCACAAAATTATAACATCTCTACAGCTCCCCACATTGTAAAGCTGACTCGAGACAATAAGCTCGGATTAACCGATGCAATGATCGCTCAGTGTTTGGATCTGTAGGTGTATTCTATCTGACAAGACGTTGCATGTGAAAGTGCAATAGTTTCTTCGTGTTCTCTTCCTCTAGTTGTAAAAAATGCATAGTTCTGCTATCTTCTCTTGGTGTAGTTTGTTTGGGTCTGAAAGGAGTGTTTTTTTGCCTATGGATTGTTACTCTCTCAGGAGCTCTTCCTTCCGGGGTAAACTCTTGAAGGACAATCTCGACTCGGAAGTCGTTGACGCGCTCAAGGATCTAAGGAACAAGCTCTCTCAGAGTGAACAATATAGCAGAAGATGAGGTATCAAACTCCATCTGCCATTTCCGTCTCAGTCACTGGTCTCCCGAATGCATCAGGGCCTTCACTGGTAGAAGATAACTTATCTTCTGTAGCCTAATGTACAGAAGATGAACTTGGACTGAAGCTTCTTTCAAATGGAGTTCAAGGGCATGCCGGATTTTCGTGGCTCTCCAGTAAAACTGAGCTGAATCCCGGTATTACCATACACAGCATATGCTTCCGAGGAATTGGGTACTCGTTCTCCCTTTCGGGGATCCGATAGACTGTTCATCTCGAAGTCATTGTTTTCCTTTTCTGCAGAGGATGGTTTGTATTATTTGACCATGCTTGCATTCAAACTATGTATCTGTGTTAATGAAGACCTAGAAGTTCCAGCTGTGTGGCATCTGTCCGAGCACGATATATATGTATGGATCTTTATCAAACTGGAGACCCGAACTTGCTTCCCTTGTAACACTGCAATACTCGAAGCTTTCCATCAGTAGAAAGGTAACCAGACATAACCACATACGATGTCAAACGTGCATTTGTGAGGGAAAGGGGTTAAGATTAGATGGGCCTGGGCCCAACCGGACGGGTCCAACACCTGAACCTGGGTTCTAAGTCTTGAAATGGGCCTAACCGGCTCGGCCCATGTTCTCTCCGTCAAGGACTCGGATGTGTGTCGAAGATTTTCGTCGTCGTCGTCGTCGTCGTCGTCGTCGATTTCGCAGGAAGGAAGCAGAGGGACAGGGAGAGATCGGTAATGGCGAAACCACTGGGACCCACTGGGGAGTTCTTCAAGAGGAGGGACGAGTGGAGGAAGCACCCGATGCTGATGAATCAGCTCCGCCACGCCACTCCCGGCCTCGGCATCGCCCTCGTCGCATTCGGCATCTACCTCGTCGGCGAGCAGGTCTACGACAAGCTCTACAAACCCTCCGGCCAGCACCACCACTCGCCGTCCTCTTCTTCTCACTGATAAATCAACGTAATCCCGGGTAAACCAAAATCTCACTCCTTCCCTGCCTGCAACTCTCGGTAGCTCCAAGTCAGGATGTTAGTGCTGGTAATTAAGGTTGATTCTGTGCTGGCCATGGATTGTCTTTAAGGACGCAGTGCTATGATGTCCATGTCATGTTGTTGATTTAACTGTCGTGTTCAGGTTTGTCGAAGCAAATTCGTGCCGTGCTACTTCGGAATGTCAAAAATCGGCAACCCTAATAATTTGGGGCTAAAATAATTTAGGGCTTCTCGGTTGTGCCAATTTCATGCTACTATATTTTACAGTGTTGATTTATGGTTACATTGTGCTATCTTGTTCATATGTGTGGTGCTTCCAAATTGTGCTGGTAGTTTTGCCGCTTGCTGCTGGGATGTTTCTAATGTCATCAACTGCAGTTCTCGGCTGCCACATGTCTGGGACTTCAAGTCAATTTTGCTTCATTTTGTTACAGTGTATCATGGATTTGGCCTAACTCATGTCATTACGTGTTGTGTGCTTCGGTTTTGATTTCTCAATTCAATCTGCATTGTTTGCTTCTCAAGATACTTGTCTTGTCCCAATCTATTGTGGGCGGTATGTGTTGAATTTCAATAAAATCGAACATGTTTTTGATGAAATTCAGGTCATAAAAAGTAAACAATTGCCTATAAGCAAAATTAAGCATGGAGAGAAAGGTCCATGTGTTTCAATCATAAACATGAGAATGTCGGATCAACGAAATTCAACGCATACTGATTAGACCTTGGGATTCGATGGCCTTGTGTTGTTTGGCGTAGCAGTGATTGACCTTTCTGACTCTTTTAACTTTGTTCATCATTCATAAATATTTCATGCAATCAGTAATGTAATAATGGTCGCTTTGCAGGTGAGCTACTCAACATGGGGATAATGATGGGTACAATTTGATCAGTGTGGCTTCTTCTCTCGTTTGTCATTCAATAAATGTGTTTATCTGTTCAAGAGACAACTTCTTTTAACTTGATTTTACCATAACCTGGATCTGCAGTCAGTTCGTAATATAATTTTGTGTTTTGCAAGCCACGCTTCAAAGTTGATGTCCTATTTCCATGATAATGTTGCTTTTCTTGTAGCCCTTGCTCTTGACAAGATTTGTTTTTCTAGTGTAAATATGAAGTACGCACTAGAAAAGTCAGTGAAGTAAGGCCTTTATGAGGCCCGACTTTGTTTTATGAAAACTTTTGGGGAGTCTCTGAAAATCAAGCGCATTTGGTCTTACATAAAAGAAAACCGAGTTCTCATACTGTGAGGTAAAAGTGTCATGCATAGTTTTGAGTGACGACAGTGAGTAACCTGTCCTTCTCCTAACTCTCCACTACAACACTTGCTTTTCTCAGCAGTAGAGTACCCTCTTAGTGGCTTGACTACTATGGTTTATTTCAACTGAGGAATCTCATTTGTATCTTCCTCAATGAAGCATGAAATGTTTGCTTGCTTACTCCTCTCAGAGATGTTGTTTCTGGTTCATGAATGGAGGACATTGATCATGTGCAGTCATGGCCCATGGAAACTCCCTATGATCCCTTTCCAGGGCCCATGTGCCTCACATATTATAGGAGTTGTAATAAAGGAAGAAGTTGCCTCCTCAGTGCAACCTATGGTTTTCAGGTGAAGTACCACTGTGGCTTTTAGGCTCTTTCACATGCAATAACTATGATTATAGCTTGTGGCTTTTGGAGCGTTTTTAGGGCTCTTCATTTGTTAAGTGGAGCATTGAGTGCTTGCATTTAAGTATTACTCATTTGAGTGAGGCAAAGATGATGGTTGGAGAAAGAAAGGTGAGGAACAAGTTGCTGAGGTGCATGCATGTCTTTTTACTTGCCCTTTTCATGATGGGTACCATCACCAGTTCAGTGAGTGGGAGCAGGGCATTGTTTTGCTTGACATCAGCCGAGGATAGGCTCGGAACTCGGTCATGCCGGGAACTAGCCGTCGCCAGAGTTTATGTAACCTGTTTGGAGTAAGTCACCGGGTGATCCTGTTCTCGTGGCAATGAGTTCTCCAGTCCAGAAAAATCAGTCTGTCGGATGCAATTAAAGAAAATGATGTGTGTCCAGTAGGGCGACCTGGGGAAAAGCTCAAACTTGTGGTCCTGGCAGCGGGACCACAAGTATGCACGCCGTTGATTCAGTCTTCTTAAATTGACCACAGCATGAATTTTATAAAATATTTATATTTTTTCCTATGGAAAAATGCTGTAAAGCGACTCCGACTCCGACAACAGCACAGGGTGTTCTCAGTCGAGTCCCACTGACTTCTGTTCGACATTGATTTTGCATCCGTCGTGAAGCGGGCAATAACCCAGTTTGCTGATAAATCATGCAATGAAGAGAGAATATATTAACCAAATTTGGGAATTTCAGCATCACACGTCGGTTTCCAGGTGATCGGTATAATCGGACGAGTGGGGCCACCCCTGGGCTAAGAACAGCCAAATGCTGTAGGGATCTGAGAGCAACCCCGATTATGAGCGATTAGTAAATCCTGAAAAGATTGAGGGCGCCATTAGAAGGAGAACAGTGTAAGGGATCTTTTACAAAATAACCAGTTATTGAGGGGTACAGAGGCAATTACTGGATAAATAAATAAAATAAAGAGAAAACAGTCACTTTGGTCCCTTAATTTGTACCCGGCCAGCACTTTAGTCCCTAAATTTTTTTTGCCAACAATTAGACTCAAACATCCATGTTTTTACTAACAAATCAGTCTGACCGTTAGTTTGTCATTCGATGTGTCACTTACAGGGTTAGATTTATATTTTTTATTAGCAAAACATTAAAACAACGTTATTTTGCTGAATAGAAAAATATAATTACTGTTTTATCATTAACTATTGATCATATTTCTAACGAATTACTATTGGTTTAAAAACAAACTCGTTGAAAATATGACCAATAGTTAAGGATAAAACATTCATTACATTTTTTATTCCTTAAAACGATGTCGTTTTAATGTTTTGCTAATAAAAAAGTATAAATCTAACCCTGTAAGTGACACATCGAATAGTAAACTAACGGTCGTATTGATTTATTGGCAAAAATATGGATATTTGAGCCTAATTGTTGGCAAAAAAAGTTTAGAGATTAAAGTGCTGACCGGATACAAATTGATGGATCAAAGTGAATCTTGACTCTAAAATAAAAGTTTTAGCGCCGCGTGGAAAATATGTTGCTTCTTTTTCCACATAAAATACGGCGTGGACGGTGGACTCGAACGAAGTTATAAGAAGTCACCGCTTCCTCCTCGGCTCCTTCCTCCACTCCTTCCTTCGACTCTCTCTCTCTTAACCCCGTGACTGGGTCGACTGCTCGCTCCGTAGGTGCGTGCTCCAATGGCAGCGCTCTGTTCGACGGACGATTTCCTCAGGCAGTGCGAGCAGTCCGGCGACGCCGCATACGGCGCCTTCCGGTCTGTCCTCGAGAGGCTCGAGGATCCGAAGACCCGGGCCCAGGCTCGGGTCTTCCTCTCTGATCTCCAGAAACAGTTCGGCAACGAAGAGGAGTCGCAGCGGTGCCTCCAGAAGTTCCATTTCCGGATCGAGGACATCGTCTTGGACCAAGGCGAAGGTACGTTAATAATCGCCGACATTCTGTCTCTGCTTATGGATTACTGCTTAATATATACGTTATTTTCTAGCTTACGTTAAAACATCATCGCTTTGACAGCATATTTGTACGAATGTTCCTGAACGTAGTGATCGGTACGAACGCATGAGCATGTCTGAGCTGACAGTTGATTATCCGAGTTCTCGTTTCCCTAGAGTCTGAATGGATACGGTCAATCGCTTCACTGTCAGCGATTCATCAGTTCGCGGGTGAATTTTCTAATGAAATATTGTAGAATCTGCCGCTGAAACAATTTGTGGATTGGCGGGGGGGATTAAGCTGAGTCGATACTCTCTGTTTCTTCCTGTAGCGTTGGTTGCTTTTTTCTCACTAAATGGCGTCTGTTGTCTTTCCCGAGTTATCAACCAACCAAAATCAATGGAGTTTCAGCTCCTTTAATAGCTTTGTCCTTTTCCTCTTTCTGTCTTTCGATTCCCAAGAAAACGAGTAACGGAGTTTTGCTGTTCCTTTTCTTTTCTTTTCTTTTTTTCTTTTTTTGCTGCAATGAGAAGCTGTATTGTGGTTGAGCTGCTTTCTTTTGTCCTTTTTCCCCGGTAAGGCAGACAGTTCAAAAAAAAAAAATCAACGTTGTTGTCCATTTTGTTCTTCGTTTGTCCCCATTCTATTAGAATCGATCTCTGAAAAAGTAAAACTATATCTTGGAACTACGGCTGGAACCATTTCACCTCTGTGATCTCAACTCGGAAGTTCTGATACTGATATCGTGAAATACTTAACGTTTCTTGTCTGGATCGAATCTTCAAAAGAGGAACATAAGAGGAGAATAATAAAACAAGAATATCAGAAACTATGTATGTAATTTACTGAAAATGGGTAAACTTTGAGGGATCGGCCCACTTCATGGAAATTGGAGGGCGTCTCCAATGTGAATGTTGAGCAGAATCCGCATACCTGTGTGGGAGACAATCTTTAGTTCTGCTGAAACCATCTGATAGAATTTGTCATGTTTCTTTTGTAGCTAGCAATATTGGAAATGAAACATATCTATCAGGTAAGCGTATCCTTCAACCACTTTCAGATCCCTATGAACTCTTATCTAGTTAAACTGACGCTTGAAGTAGTGATGTTGATAATTGAAAATTTGAATCAAAAGGCTTCAATGCAACTATTCCATGTTAGTATGACTTTCTAATTTGATTTGCTCTTCATTTTTCATGGTGGGTCATAGAATTTTTCTATAATTTAAATACTTACAAAAGATGTCTGGCATGTTGAGCATCGGATTTTGTGACTGAAGAGAGGACTCTTTATAAACCTTCAGATATTAAACTGAACTTATGTAGTCTGCTTAATGCTTTAAAGCATTGACTCCCACCCACAGAATCTAATGTCCATTACTTGTCATTGCAAACTCAGTTTCCTATTCCTGTAGAATCTCAACAATCAGGAATTCTCTAGAACAAAAGCTGCGTTTGATTTTTTGTGGCTTTTCATAGTCTTTATGACTTTCAATAAAAACAGTGGCATCAATACACTTTCAGAGCATTTGTTCTTGAATCTACTGGAACAGCCGATGCTTGTAATGTATGATTTTTTTTTTTTTGACACTCTTAAGTCCTTGAATAATCATCAGTCTGCTCTTTCTTCTGAATGCTTGTCACTTTAGTGACATTGGCATACTAAACGCTGATTGCAGGCAATCAGGGGAGGAAAAAGCTGACGATGATGGTAATACCGAGCATTTTCATCCCCGAAGACTGGTCCTTCACCTTTTATGAAGGAATAAACAGACATCCTGACTCAATCTTCAAGGACAAGACTGTGGCCGAGCTTGGTTGTGGCAATGGATGGATAACAATTGCCATTGCTGCAAAATGGTTGCCCTCTAAGGTGGTCTACTCCGCTGTTTTTCTTGGAGTCCCTGAAATGAGAAATTCTGTGGCGCTTAGCCCATTAGGCTTGGATGATCTAGTATATGAATATATTAGTCAGAAACAGCAGATAACTTCATCAGTACTCCTGATAATCTGAATATATGTTGCAGCACGTAACTGAGAATTATGATATCATCCACCCATTTAATGATTAATCTCTGCCAATCCTTAGTTATTGCTAGATTTTTATTGGTTATCATTCTCAACATTTCCAACCAATGATTTTGAGCAGGTGTATGGCCTTGACATTAATCCTAGAGCAGTGAAAATTTCTTGGATAAACTTGTACATGAATGCATTGGATGAAAAGGGCCAGCCCATACACGATGGGGAGGGGCAGACTTTACTTGACAGAGTGGAGTTTCATGAATCTGACCTTCTAGGATACTGCAGAGATCGCAATATCAAACTGGAAAGAATTGTTGGATGCATCCCACAGGTTGTTTTTAAAGCTAATATTTGTGTTGGACATCTGCTTTGTTTCTGTAATACTTAACATTTTCCTTACGGGGACAATTCTTTGATATATAGTTGTAAATAAGAATGCCTTTTAATTTCCTACTTCCTTCTCTTCAACTTTTTTATTCTCTTGCAGATTCTTAATCCTAACCCAGATGCAATGTCTAAGCTGATAACAGAGAATGCAAGCGAGGAATTCCTATATTCATTGAGTAACTATTGTGCACTTCAGGTTGTAATTATTCTTCTCCCTTTTTTTTATAAGATTATTAACCAGTTGGTAGACAGAACATTGTGGCCCAAATGCATTTGCCTAGTAGTTCTCATATTGAGCAATAGGTCACAGTTCAGTAGTTTAAATTAGTAGAACTTCTATTAAATTCACATGCTAGTTTATTTTCACATACTCTGCTTCAAATGCTTTTGTTGTATTAATTACAACTTAATTATGTTGCCATCAATATACTCT
The DNA here is from genome assembly GCA_037672795.1 of Lagerstroemia speciosa. Lineage (NCBI taxonomy): Eukaryota > Viridiplantae > Streptophyta > Magnoliopsida > Myrtales > Lythraceae > Lagerstroemia > Lagerstroemia speciosa. Next base: position 8,465,034 of record CM075289.1, on the reverse strand, counting down.
GTTTTGGCAGTGCTTGGTTATTTCCAGACATTGGCTATCCCCCTTACTTCTTGTTTTGTTTTGTGATATAGGGCTTTGTAGAGGATCAGTTTGGCTTAGGTCTAATTGCTAGAGCAGTCGAGGAAGGAATTGCTGTCATCAAACCAATGGGTATCATGATCTTCAACATGGGTGGTCGTCCAGGACAACGTGTTTGTAGGCGTTTGTTTGAGCGCCGTGGTTTTCAAGTAACGAAATTATGGCAAACCAAAATTTTACAGGCAAGTGATGGGAATGTTTTTAAGACTTGCTTTTCAGATTGAGAAACTAAGCTTGCAATTTGTTATTCTCAGGCTGCTGACACAGATATTTCAGCCTTGGTTGAAATTGAGAAGAATAGTCCACATCGATTTGAGTTCTTTATGGGGCTTGCAAGCGATCAACCTATTTGTGCTCGGACTGCATGGGCTTACGGAAAGGCTGGTGGTCGCATTTCTCATGCATTATCGGTATATAGTTGCCAACTTCGTCAACCAAATCAGGTGTGCTTCGTTTGTACTCATAATATGTGCAAATACATTAGTAGAAGAATTGGTGCATCACCAAACTGTTCCCATTTATGACATTGAATATATGATGTCATAGAAGGGGAAGATAAAAATAGATCCAAATACTAACGAGTTGATTGAACTTCCAGGTGAAGACGATTTTTGAATTTCTTAAGAATGGATTCCATGAAGTCAGCAGCTCTTTAGATTTATCATTTGAAGATGACTCTGTTGCTGATGAGAAGATCCCTTTCCTAGCTTATCTTGCCAGTATTTTAAAAGACACTTCAACCTTTCCCTATGAGCCACCAGCTGGAAGCAGGAGATTCCGTAGCCTTATTGCAGGCTTCATGAGAACTTACCATCACATTCCTCTCAGTGCTGATGTAAGCAAACAACACATTCAACCATATTTTTTTCACCATCACGTCAGCATTCCTTACAGTTTTTTTATATTGGATTTTTTACGGCGTTAGAATATGTGGATTCGTAGGTTCGATAGATCATTGCTATTTTAACTAGATACAGCTTCTTACCCTAAAAAGGAAGAACAAAAACTTAATAGCTGAAAGAGTGAATCTCTATTTCCTGCAGTGTCCAAATAAAAGCTATTTAATCATCTTATCTCCAATTAGTCCACCAGGGGTAATTAATTTAATCATCTTATCTCCAATTAGTCCACTTGGTCTTTTATCTCAGATATTGGCAATGCTCCTTTTTTATCTTCTATTCTTGTAGAAGTTTAATAGCTTATGGTTTGCACTTTGCTGTTTTGGCGCAAGAATGTTGTTGTCTTTCCTTCGAGGACTGTGGCAATTGAAAATGCTCTTAGATTGTTCTCTCCTCGACTTGCAATCGTTGACCAACATCTGACGCATAACTTACCAAGGAACTGGTTGACATCTGTGGCAATTGAGGTACGTCTTAATGTGATACCTTTGTACCTTTGGCTGTTATATTTACCATTCATGTTACTTGGAATATTTGGACTTTAGATGATGGTAAATATGCTCTTGAACTGCTTGAGCTGGATCATGCACCCACTTATTGATCTAAAGTATACCCAATTTGAAATTTGTACCATGTCTGGACATTTATTAGCATGCCGATGCAAATTTCAAATCTGATGTTAACAGGAGTTTCCCATCTACTATTTATTTGAGGAGCAGTTCTGTTTAGGATAAAAGAAAGGAACTCTATACGCAAAAGCTAGACCACATCATAGCTTGGCTTATAATCTTCATGTCTAACTAAAGGGCATTGAAAAAAGCATGTCCATGAGTTAAAAACCTCCTGAATGATATTTCTTTCCATTTTTATCTAGAGTGACATGTTTCAGTTTCCTGTCTCCAACCTTTATTGAGTATATGCATGTAAAAAGGTAAAGAATTTCCTGCCTGGATCAGATTCACTGCTCAGAAAGAAATCTCCTACATTGAGGATATTACGGAGCACACAGATGAGTGCATGAAAAAGCATACCAAAATGCCTGTTCTCTGTGATCTTTAGAGTATACCTTAGTTTTCACATCTAACAGCAGACTTGTTACTTACCATAGGCTACTGATAATCCATCAGACGGTGTACTCACAGTCATTGAAGCACCGAGCCAATCTGATCTGATGATAGAGTTGATAAAGAAGTTAAAACCACAATTGGTCATAACTGGGTTGGCTCAGTTTGAGGCTGTTACAACTTCGGCTTTCCAGCACCTTCTAGATGTTACAAGAGACATTGGATCTCGTCTTCTCATTGATATATCTGATCATTTCGAGTTGTCCAGTCTCCCTGGCTCCAATGGAGTCCTAAAGTATCTTGCAGGAAATCCTCTACCCACACACGCTGCAATTCTATGTGGTCTCGTGAAGAATCAGGTTCCTTGTTCTCCTAAAGTAGCTGTTTAATCTTCTGATGGTTTTCTTGCTAATGCATGTTGAGCAACTCATAACAGGTATATTCGGACTTGGAAGTAGCTTTTGTAATATCAGAAGAGGAACCCATTTTTAAGGCACTGTCCAAAACTGTGGAACTTCTGCAAGGGAACACTGCATCAATCAGTCAAAACTATTATGGCTGTATTTTTCACGAGCTCTTAGCTTTCCGGCTTGCTGACCGACATCGTCCTTCCGAGGTTTGTTGCTTCTCTAATTGATGTATTTGCTATTTCTGTACAGCATAAATTAGGAAAGCTATGAAGTCATGTTATTCCTGGAGGCAATTTTCCATATTGAAATGCCTCTTCACCCGTCCATTCAGAGGGAAAATCAGAAGATGAGATCGACTGATGCGGCAGATATCACAAATTCAGCCATCACTGTACTAAACAATGCTGAGCTCTCCATGAATGGACCAGACAACTCCTCCCTCATTCATATGGATGTAGACATGAGCTTCCTGCCCACTCCTCCTCCTGTCAAGGCTGCCATCTTCGAATGTTTTGCCCGACAGAACATTGCCGAGGCAGAGTCCGATGTTACATCCGGCATTAGACAGTTCATTAAGAGCAGCTACAGATATCCTGATGATAACAGCACTGAATTCATTTGTACCGACAGTTCTCTGGCTTTATTCAATAAGCTGGTCATATGCTGCATTCAAGATGGTGGAACACTATTTTTCCCAGCAGGCACAAATGGGAACTATGTTTCTGCAGCCAAACTGTTAAAGGCAAGTATCTCAACTGTTCCGACAGATGCTGCAGATGGATTTAAACTTACAGAGAAATCACTCAGTAAATCTCTCGAGGCAGCAAAGAAACCTTGGGTCTATATTTCTGGACCCACAATCAATCCGACTGGCTTGATTTACACTGAGGATGATATGAGGCGCATACTATCTACCTGCTGTAAATTTGGAGCAAAAGTAATTATAGACACATCTTTCTCTGGCTTGGAATTCAACCAGGAGGCTTCATGCGGTTGGGATCTTGCTAGCACTTTGTCAGATCTCAGCAGCCCATCCTTTGGCATTTTTCTACTCGGGGAGCTGTCTCTGAAGATGCTTTCTGGAGCACTCAATCTGGGCTTTCTGGTCTTTAACCAGTCTAATCTTGTTGATCCCGCCTCCAGCTTTACGGGATTGAGCAAGCCTCACGGGACAGTCAAATATGCTATAAAGAAGTTGCTCGGTTTGAAAGAACGAAGAACAGGGGATCTAATGGACGCAACTGCAGAACATGTAAAAATCTTGGCAGGCAGATCCAAACGATTGAAAGAGGTACGCGAACCTTCTTAATGTCAATTTACGTAACAAAAAACGGTCTTGATGATTCTTCTAGCTAATGTGCAAGGCCAAATCAAGGACTACTCATATTCATACTTTATCCTCTTGAACGATGAATTGGTGACAGGTGCTGGAGAAAAATGGGTGGGATGTCCTCGAACCGTCTGCTGGCATTTCAATGGTGGCAAAGCCCTCTGCGTACCTCGGCAAGTCTGTCTCCGTTAGCATACCACCCCAAATTGACGGGGTAACAAAGGAGTGCTCCGATCACAAGATCAAGATTGATGACTCCAATATCCGGGAGGCTGCCTACAGAGCCACTGGCCTGTGCATAAATAGCAGCCAGTGGACCGGAATCCCCGGCTACTGCCGCTTCACCTTCGCCTTGGAAGACCGTGAGTTCGAGCAGGCTTTGGAGTGCATCGCCAAATTCAAAAGCCTTGTTTCTTAACAAACGGCTGCTCAGGTGCGCGATTCTTCTAAACTACGACCATCTGACGACTTAGCTGTCGTGAGATTTGCTTCTACAGCAACTCAGCACACTCTATATAATCTATGAAGAAGCTCGGACTCGAACTCTTCCCAGAAATCCCCGTCCTTGGATCGTTTTCCTCCACAAACGTCCTAATAAACGTGTTCCTTATTTATCCCCTTTGTTGTGGTCTGATTGGTATGAGCCTATACCATCACAAGTCCTCTCCTTTCAAGCTTGCTGATAGATAACAAGTCGAATAGTCTGTGTGTACCTGTTCCCGAAAAAACTGTTCAATGGCAGAACTTGCTTTGGTTGGGAAGGAAGGCACGGTGTCTTTGATGGCAATGCCATATTGACCTTGTCTTGTTCATCTAAATGCTCATCTCGACTTTTTGTTATCCAAGGGAGCTAGAATCAGTGATTTAAGGGTCAGTGTGTGGGTTAGCCAAAACCTACCGAATTTCTGAATATTAACTAATACGTGCAAAAAAAAAAGGGGTAAAGAAGGACTATAGTCTTCCGGCTTTCATATTCCCCTAATAAATTAGCGTGCTAGGCAATTGCAAGTCTGTAGTATTTGATCTGATCCAATCTGTGAGGGAGTCTGGTTTTTGGAATTTCACTTGTTAATGTCTTTTCCAAATGGACATTAACAAGCTGTGGTGAACTACACTGCCAGCACAAGAACAACTCTGGAGGGTGCACGGGATGAGCAGTCAGCCGAGGAAATAGGAATGTTAAGTAATGTAAAGTGGCTTTCACGGGATCGACCACGTGGCTCCAAGGACACCCACCAGTCTCACTCCAACACAGGCACCTCACAAATCACGTTAGCCTCATAAGCCGTAACAATATGCAATCTCTCGTGCCTTCCATTATTAAATTAAATAAAATCCTGCATTCACTAATAAGTCAAATTTTATTCTAAAAATATTAAAAAAAAGAAATGACACTGTTTAGAGCATTTTAGTGTCTCTTTCATATTCTAACGACACCATTTTGGAGGGTTGGTAGTACATGTGTTAGCAGTACTGCATCTTAACAGCAAGAAGAGGAGGAAGAAGAGGTTGAAAGAATCCAAAAGACAACTAAATGATGCTGTTAGAACATGAAAAAAGATACCAAAATGTTCTAAACGATGTCTTTTCCTTTTTTTTCGGTATTTTTAAATATTTTTAGAATAAATTTTGACTTTGTTAGTACATGTCAGCTGCCAACTAGATGTCATGTGAGATTTCCGTCACAGCAGTTTGACGTCTGGACCAGACTGATGGACGGAAGTAAATAGTGAGGACCAGATTGATGGGTTGTAAACTTTGGCTCGTCAAAATTTTGAGGACCATTTTGATGGTTTACTCGAAAAAAAATAACATGATTCATTGAGTGACGGCAGCAGTGCACGGCAGACATTGAGGTTATCTGTGTAACAAAATTGTGTAGGATACAGTACAAACTATGTCGTTCCAGTTGTGCACACCTTACTTCTCAAGAACGAGTCCGTTGCCTATTCTGCCATGAGGGAGGGCAGGTTCAGAGAGGAGTATGTCAAAAATGCGTTTGTTGTCTCAAAAGACCAGACCGGACCGGCTAACCTGTATACCAACCAGTGCATTAACCCCGATCCATCCCACACTTCCGGAACTCACCTGTTTCCTTTTCAGTACATTGAGTGGAAAGATCTCTACTGCATTGCTCAACCGTTGTTTTGAGCTGGAACCTGAAGAGGGTTATGTTTTCCTGCGGGAGCCTTCATGATGGGATTGGATTGACCGGAAGGCTTTGGATCCTTCCACGGGTGACTTACTGATGATATATGGATATCTGAACCGTATTCCAACAGACCGATGAGTCTAGTGAAGAGTTCGGAGGTGGCCATCTTGAAGTTACTCATTGTCCGCAAAGTCGTGCTCGCCCGGGATTAAGAAGTGACTCTGACATCACCCAACCCTGCAGTAAAACAGTAAAGATGATATCTCTTCAATAAATTGATCTTACTCGATCGACTGTAAGCACTGCATTTTTTACAAGTGGTGATTCTGCCCCAAAAGACCCCCAACTTATTTGAACAAGAATCGGACGAGTGTGCTTCCACTTACCTGTTCTGCGGCTTTACTCTTGAAAACTCCATAAGTGGCCAACACCATTTCACATGACCGAGCAACACGAGCTTCAAGATGAGTAGTCGAAGGCACTGAATGACTGTTCTCCAGATGCGTCCGGTGCACTGATTGCCCATCCTTTGATGAAATGAAGTGCAACAGCACATGAGCCTGTGAAAGGGTAACAACAGACACATCATCAGCGCCACAGTAAGACAAGAGTTCAGCAGATGCATGACAGAGCCATAGAGGCAAGATCTCTCACATGAAAGGCTGCTTTGAGGATATCGTCAGGCTTTGCTTTATCTTTGAGCAGTGCGTAGACTTTACCCTTTGCAGGATTATAGGTCACAACATACCTCTCTTTCTGTCACCATCCAATTGCCATGTGATTATTGAACCAACTAAAGAGCCTACTGAAAAGGGAGGACTCCTCCATAAAACTGGAGGCATGCATACCTCAAATAGAGGCTCGATGGCAAGATATGAACCCGCATCTTGAAATGCATCCTTAAATCTTGGACCTGTCAAATATAATAAATGGAACACCGCAACTCAGAAAGAAGGAACAAGATATCCATCATTGAGAAAGAAAAAGAAGATCAACCATCCTCAATCTCCAATAACATACCAAGGACAATAGGCCTTTCTTTCAACCATGGTAACGTGAATATTCTCTCTCTCATATTCCCTTCCTGCAGTGAAGGAACTTGGCCTGCAAGTTTATATGCATTAAGATGAAATCGAGCTTACTACGAGCACAAAGTCAATGTTTGTCTATCCAAACTACAATAAACAATTCCCCAAAGTGAAACATGCGTGATGATGAAAATGACAAGAACATCAAACTAGCAACTGGTATGTGTTAAAGTACCTGTCTTAAGGAAAGAATCTACAGCCACAGTAAATCTTGCACGATTCAACGTGTGTAATACCACAGATCTGACCTGGAAGAAACGTAATAAAACACCAAAGTGGACAATCAGCACTAACATCCAATAAGTGGTCTGATCTTGTGGGTTCATTTTTATCCAGATTAGAGAGGAAGGAAGAGTGCAGACCTCTTGATAGGAGCTGAAGATATACCCGCACGAAAGTAAAGTGAATGTTTTAACCAATGATGGATTTCTTTTGGAGATCATTATGCTCAGCCCAGTTCCCAGCTTCATAAAGCAACAGAGCATGCATCAGTTTTGACAGAAAATGATACCAGAGAGATATATTTAGCTTGAATTATATTTGTTTGGGATGAGTAAAGAATCTTCAATTATCATCTTGCCCATCTAAGTTAACAATTTACCATTCACATCAAAATGAAACTTGATTTAGCCCATGCACGCTACAACATATTTTCCAGGGTTAATTTGATGTGCAGAATGCATAATCTATTTGTCATTTCAGCAGAGAGCTAAAGGCCTAATTAAACGTACCAGATCTGCAACATTGCCCACGCATTCGCCCTTTGCAGTTACATCTCCTATATTTTCTCCTTTAGCAAAAGCTTTATAAATTGGTGTTCGGGTTGATGTCGATGTTACGGCACCGACATTCTATTGGAAAAGAAAAGGAAGGGAATTACACGAATGATATATCAAAGATTAAAGAACCACATCTGAATACTAGATTTGCCTGACCTTTGCTACATTAGCTGCGCAAGCCAAAGGGAGAAATAGCTCTGGCATAGCTGCGGTCACCAACTCCAGACCAGCACCCAATTCCATGAGAAGATCTCCCGAAATTCGCAGCTTCAATGCATCACCATATTAAAAATAGAAATACTACAAATTGATTTGAGGTCAAGAAGTTCACAATACAGATGACGGAGCAGGCAAAACAATCTTACCTGCTTTAGATCATAATCGAATTTCTTCCCTTGTCTCGCAAAAAGCATCTTGCCAACACGACCAGCACCATCCTACAGTTATTTCATGATCTTTATTCGGTAATCCACACAGGCAAGAACTCTGGGTCTGAGTCTTTTAAAGCAAAAGAAAATATCAATGCAACTGCAGAACTCGAGCCCACAACATGCAGCGACAATAAAATATACATTTCAAGATTTATGAAGGGAGAACATGGTTTCCTGTAGATAAAATAGCACTTTTGCACAAAACTAGACCAGAGAATAGTCAAAGAAACTAGTAACAGCAAGAGAAAAGGCATAGCTAGCCAGTCATAAAATGAATGCAAGCAGCCTACCTTGAGAATCCAGTTTATTGCAACAGCACCAGATGTAGCTCTGTTTTTTGAAACTCCAACCGAACTCAACAGTGTCTGAGTCGTGAATACACCCATGGCTCCCCCAAAGAAATGCTACACAAAATATAATATTCAATACAATAGCAATTATCAGCAGCATCTAAAAGTGGCTGGTCTGCAAGTAAGAGTTCTTTTAGTATGAATACTTCATTAAGTTTTCACAAATTTCTTTCTTTTTGTAGAGTGCCTTCCAGTAGGAGTCTTTAACACGAGAAGCAAGAGCTCTAAACAGAAGCAGTACCTTCAAAGCCCTCCATGTCATGTATGGAACATATGAAGGAGTGACACTGTCAGGGAAACCATCTGGCACTACATAGGATCTTACAAACGACATCAACTCCTGCAACAAGAATTTTGTATCTTAGATACACATGGTTAACAGTAGATGAAGGAGCAATAATCTGTGATTACGGACAGAGCATACAAAACGTTTTGCCGAATCGGAGCCACGTGGCCAAACATCAAGCAGAATGACAACCACTAACACATCCATATAGTATCTATCTAGACTTCATTAGAGTGCTTTGAGAAGTGATCAATGAGCCAGTGGCCGTGCCAAATCCATGTTAAAGTAAGCTTACATCATCTAACATCAGATCAATCTTGAAGGCAGAAATGAACAGAAATAAACAGATGAAGGCTGAAGCATTGACTCTGTAGAGGTAGAAATAGTAATCGGTAATGGTGATGATTGTTACATCCCAACACAATATTGAAACAGCAAAGAAAACTGACCAAGCTCATGAACGTTCCGACCATATAATCAACAAATAACAAGCTTTCGACAAGAGTTGAAGTAATCGCTGAGACATAAACGATAGATGGCCGCAGTAGAATTGCTTGCAACAGATTTCTTCCGACGTAACGTAGAAAGTAGTCCAGTTGAAGGCCAAACTCGTCAATTGAGAATGCATGACGATGCAGAAAATGCGAATGCAGAGAATACAGAGGAACGGGAAACTGACATCAACGGGAGATTGAGGAGTCTGCAAGCTGATGGCACGAATGGAGCCCTTCCTACACCTCCCGGAGCCGTCGCTCTCCGCCACGTACTTCCACCTCCGTCCGTCGATTTCCTCGCAGCAGATCAGCCTCAAGCTCGAATCCACGAACTGCTCGTCCACGAGCCCGAACGAGCTCACCTCAGGCTTCAGCCCCTGTGCCTCCGAGGCAACGATGGAAGCCGGTGCTGGGGTAGAAGACAACGTCGTGTTCGCGGGAGCCGAGGCCAAATTCGCGCTGATGCGTAGCGTCTCGCGGGCGAGGAGCCGCACCTCCTTCTGAGAGGTCAGCGTCTGGGCCGGCGAGCTGGGAGGCTTCTTGATTTTGATCGGAGCCATGGCGAATCGGAGACGCAATGCTCAGAACGTGAGCTTATTACAATGGAGGAGGAGGAGAGAATGGAGGCTTATATAGCGGGAATCGCCATGGAAATTCGGAGCTTAGGAGTTAACGAAGGCGGAAGGCGGCGCAGCATGGGCAAGCGCCGCTGTGGCAGGTGGCCGACGCTCTGAGATCCAATGGAGCTACTGATGCATTAATTTGTACAGAACACTCACTCCATTGCGAAGAGACCCAAAAGCGGTATTTCACTTGATTTATTTATTAGGCTTTTTATTCTTTTCACTGTCTCTTTTTGGCAAAAATTAATAAGAATTTTCGCCTTTCTAGCAAAATTACACTTTGCACCCTGAAGTCAGCATGCCTTTTTTAAATGTATTTTTAATGATAAGTCATGCGAATGCTACCGTTCGTTTGTGTATGATTGCAATATTATAGTATTTTAATCAGTGCGAGTGAAGATTTTTCCAATAATACAGGGGCTAATCCTGCAAAATTAAAAAACTAGAGGGCAAAATTGAAACAAATGTAAAGTATAGTGGCAGCAATGAAAGGTCTCACAAATTGAGGGGATGAAACGAAGTTCCATTATAGCTTTTTATTAATGTTAATTAATTATATTTGTAGAGAGAAAAGAGAGAAAAAAAAACTGAGGAGAGGAGAGAGACGCACCCCACACAGTTGTACGGAGTCTCTTCCTTTTTTTATTTATCTTTTTTCGCTAAATTAAATTAATTTATTATCTTTTATTTATTTCTCTGGGGAGGGGTTCAATTTAATAAGTTCAGGTGACGGCTGGGATAACGGAGGTAGCAGGGGATTGGAGAGTGCATGACACGTGGCGCGACTTGGATTGGTGGGTGAAAGACTCTCGTCTCGTTCCCCGGTGACCGCACGTGCTGACGGGCGCTCGCTGAAGTGTCATCCAAATCCGTCTCCAGAGTCCAGAGTTTCGGTCTGATCCTCCCCATTTTCCCAACTGTTTTCTTATTATAAATAAATAAATAAAATTAATTAAAAAAGAACCCTTTTTTTTTAAAAAAATGTGGGTCGTCCTGGTCTCACGTGCCTGCCAGCTCGCAACTTGCAACGGAACGAGTGCTCTTTGGCCAATGCCAACATGTACCCTTGCATACATGGCCAAATTTAACGGGTACGAAGACGATCGCTCATCTGAACTTAGAAAAAGTTCTAAAATTTTATAAATTTTTAGTATTTTTATATTTTTTGATTAAATTATCTGTTTTTCCTCTTAAATTTGTTATCATATTGAGTCGATCCTTGATTAAGCAGTTCTTTTTCTTTTCGATATGTACTACAAGTATCTAGGAGTTTAAAAGATCCCGACTAATCCAGTTCAAACATGGTGGACCCCCTACTCATAAATTTCGAACCCGATACTTTATTCAAGGGGAATCAACATCATATTACCTCAAACAGTACATTTCGGTTGCTTAAGTAGTTCTTTAATACATCAATACATGCTCTTAGACAGGAGTAGATTTAGGGAGTGTGCGAAGGCATCACCCCTCGAACTCGGTAAAATTTATGAATTATTATAAAAATTTCAGGCCATTTAATCTAATTTTTAATCTTATTTTACGTTTCTTAAATTCGTCACCTTGACCTTCCATTAAATTTCGCCCCATCAAGGTTTCTGATCCGTCCCTGCTCCTAAAAACCAAGCATTCTTCTCCAAGACAAAAAAGAAAAATCAAGAAGTTTCTATAGAATTGTGTCATTTTCTCACGAATAAAGAAAATTCATATTGTCAGAGTTTTATCATTTATCGCGCTAGTCCGGCTTGGAGATGGATGAGTGGGGCCCATTGAATTTTCTGGATAATAAGTGATGTGCACCGGAAAAGAAAATCGTAACCGAGCTGCATCCGCATCGTTCATTTACAGTTAGTACCATTGGATCAGTGGAAAGAGGATAAGAATTCAACTCCCATGAAATTCGTATTTTGTGACATCGGGCCGACTGTCTCTCGGTTGCGAGGCCCATAAATGTTGGGCCCAAGCAGGCCCGTGATGGGCCCACTTGGAGGCCCGGAAACATTTTTCCCCTGATGTGAAAATATTACTTTTATATGAAAATACAAGAAAAAAATTTAAAAATTGAAAATTTTATAGAGAGAAGGAAGGAAAGGGCGTGTCCACTGCTCCTCGAGCCAAAACCCCAGAAGCAGAGGAGAGCTGCAGCAGCAGCAGATCACTGTGCATCGAACGCCCGCCGAGCATCGACTCGTAATTCGTGGTGAGCGGCCCCGCCCGTTTCGTTCGTCTCGCCATCTTCTTCAGGATTTCTCCCGGTTTTCGATGTCTCTCTTTGACCATTATCTTGATTCCAGCTACCCTTTTTCCTTCTCCCTCCGCTTGTACGCGTCTGATTGCAATTCGGATTGATCGGATTTTCTGTTCGTGGTGATTCTTGATTCACATTCTGCACTATCTGTTCGGGGGACGTTGTGGTGGCAAGCTAGGATTAGCTTCTTGGGGTTCCTGTTGATTAGCTAGGGTTTGTTTACCTTCGGGTCTTTCTGTCTGTTTGGAAGTAGAAGTTCATCTTCCAGTGATATAATGTGACCTAGCACCCGCACGTTAATCGTTTTTCCCTCTTGAAAGCGTACACTGTTTGCTGACGAGTTGGGAAGTGTCGAGATATTACATGGAGGAGTCTTTTGTCTAGGAAATTTTCATAGTGTCGTGGCTTTCTTGTGCTGGAAGTGATTATTGAGTTTGTGCATATAGAGAGTATAAATGATAACAGCAGAAACTGGGTTTGAATGTTGAAAACCTGCTAGAGCCTCTAATGTAAATTGTGAAGTTTTTACTGGAAGATTATAATGGCTTCTGATGGTTTCTCCTGCTTTTGGTTTTGTGTAACGGCTGGCCTTGTAGATAGATACTTGTTGAGGCATTGGAATCAAGTGCAAATATGGCAAATTTACAGATGACTGGTATACTGGAAAAGGTATCACTTCTTCTGATCTTTCTTCTCTGCAAGAGTGGAGATACTAGCCAGTTGTAGCCTAAGTGTAGAAAAAGAGTAATAAGCTCTTTTATTTGACTTTGAGCTATCTTTGCAGATGACAGGCAAGGACAAAGATTACAGATACATGGCAACATCTGATTTGTTGAATGAGTTGAACAAGGAGGGATTTAAAGCCGATGCTGATCTTGAGATTAAATTGTCAAATATTGTGCTCCAGCAGCTTGATGATGCAGCTGGCGATGTTTCTGGACTGGCTGTCAAATGGTGGCATTGAGCATTAATTTGCACTAAAAATAGTTTTCTTCATCCTTTTTTGATTGTTATTAATACCACATTTTGATCTTGATCTGCAGTCTCGGTCCACTGGTGAAGAAGGTCAGTGAGGCACGTGTGGCAGAGATGACTGACAAACTTTGTGACAAATTGTTAAATGGAAAGGATCAACACAGGGACATTGCAAGCATAGCTTTGAAAACTATAATATCTGAAATATCTTCTGTACCACTTGCACAGTCAGTTCTGGTCTCCCTCACACCACAGCTGATAAAGGGAATTATTGGTCCGGTGAGTTTTTAGAAACCTCTGATATATAGTGAGACTAGGTCTGTTGCTTCTCTTGGGTTTGTAACTATTTTATGTAAAATATTGATGATTTCTTTGGCAAAAAATATAATTTCCATTAAGAGAAAAAAAATGATAGCTCTCTATTAGCATCGGTGTGACTTACGGCTCTGTTAGGTTGTTGTGGATTTCTGGAGTTGTGATATCCTGATGATTGGCTTGTGTATTGTTTTTTGAGGGATGTGAGTTATTTTGGAGTTTGGATTTTTCAACAATTCAAGCGATTGTGATCTGAGTACCTTTTCCTTTTGGGCAGTTGGGGGAAGGGTGTCCTGTAGCTTTTGATGATAATGGGATCAAGCATGAATGATTGCAGCTTATTATCAAGCATGAAAGATTGCAGCTTATCGTCAACATCTTGTTTGTGTTTTGATTATCCTTATGAGCTTGTATTGATCTTGCTTATTGTTCTCAGAGCTACTCCTTGTTCTCACAGGGAATGAGCATAGAGATAAAATGCGAATGCCTTGACATTCTGTGCGATGTCCTACACAAATTTGCCAGCTTGACTGCAAAATATCATGAGCAACTCCTGAGCGCATTGCTGTCCCAGTTGAGTTCTCCTCAAGCTAGTGTCAGAAAGAAGACTGTTTCATGCATAGGTAAGCTTCAGCTCTGTACTGTATCCTTCAAACTGGATTAAAAAATCCAGTGAAAATTTCTCCCCTGAATTGCTTTCCAAGGGGGAGAGAATTTCCATGCCAGTGTTGGTGACTGTTCCCACATTCAAGAGTTGTGCCTTTTGACATTTGGGTTTCCTGGGATTGTTTTTGGCGCGTAGATTCAATACCTCTAGGGGCTAATAGAAACTTCACTTTGATGTAAATTTATATCTGGATGTATGGTTTCAATAACCAACATTTATTTCCTTTGTTGCTTGATATATTGTTTTAAGGTCTACCATCTTCTGAGCATTGTGCACCAGTGGATTTATTTTAAGTAATTAGAGACGGATTCTGCTGGCTAGAATGATAATCATTTTTAAATGTATATTAAATACGGACATTTGCGAATGTGGCCTCAACGAAAGAAATGGCTTGAATGCAGCATCTCTTGCTTCAAGCTTATCCGATGATCTACTGGCAAGGGCAACAGTTGAAGTTGTGCAACACCTACGAAATAAGAGCATGAAGCCTGAAATGACCAGGACAAATATTCAAATGGTTGGTGCTCTTAGGTGAGCTTCATCTAGCATGTTCAGTTGCTTGTTTTTCCATCAATTTCTTTTCTCTTGTATGAGATGACTGACTACGTTGTGTAAATCTAGCCGTGCTGTCGGCTACCGATTTGGGACCTACCTAGGAGACACTGTTCCACTGCTATTTGGCTACTGTACCAGTGCTTCTGAAAATGATGAAGAGCTCCGTGAATACAGCTTACAGGTTGATGCTGCTTGGTTATTTGTGTTTTTTTTTTTTTTAACCTACCTTTCTGCTAGGTGCTTTGCTTGTCTTCCTCTTTCTTTTTATTTTTACTTTATGATAGATTGGTCTTGGGCTTATCCCCCTAAACTGCCAGCTTTGGAAATGGATCAACAGAGTCTATGTCTATCTTCTGTTGCTAAAATGCCTAATTTCAACGCAGGCATTGGAAAGTTTCCTGCTGAGGTGTCCCCGGGATATTGCTTCATATTGTGATGAAATACTTAATCTCACCTTGGAATATCTAAGTTATGACCCAAATTTCACTGATACGATGGAGGAAGATATGGATGGTGAAAATTATGAGGAAGAGGAGGATGAGTATGTACTTTTTTATTGTTTTAGGGCTGATTCTATGTCAAGTTGCATGCATGTGTTAATGGCCTGAATAAATCTGTCTTTCAGTGAAAGTGCCGACGAATATACAGATGATGAGGATGTCAGCTGGAAAGTTCGAAGAGCTGCAGCTAAATGCTTGGCAGCTTTAATTGTTTCCCGTCCGGAGATGCTTTCTAAGATCTATGTGGAGGTTAGTTTGAGATAGATACCTCTTCATCATCCATCCAGCACTGCATCATGAATCTTATGAGCTTCAGTGTTAAGTAATGTGTGTTTCCATGACAATCGTATCATGGTGCAGGCTTGTCCAAAGTTGATCGATAGGTTTAAAGAAAGGGAAGAAAATGTTAAAGTAAGTCAGGCAGACAGATTTATTTATTTGTTATTAAACTATTTGGATTTCTTATATAGCTTTGATGCAGATGGATGTATTCAATACATTTATTGAGTTGCTTCGCCAAACTGGAAATGTGACAAAAGGACAGATTGATGTAAATGAACAGAGGCAAGTTCTTCCTCCATATCATTTGGTTTATTTGTGGATGTGTTCATGAACATGAGATAGAAGGTAGACTCAAAAGAGGGGAATAGTATGATATATGAATGGAAAATATCAGGGTTAATAGTGCTGCCTGGTTCTTGTCTGTTTCGAGTTTAAATTTTCTTATTTGCGACAGGAGTGTCAATTCTTTTCTTTTTCATTTGTAAATTGTGCTTTTTGCTCGTGGGTACTGTGCCATATCTTTACCTTTACAATGTGTTGCAGTCCAAGATGGTTGTTGAAGCAGGAAGTACCCAAGATTGTGAGATCTATCAATAGACAGCTGCATGAAAAATCAATCAAGACAAAGGTGAGGAGCTCTCTGATCCTTCTTCGAGAAGCTTAGCTTATAAAAAACTTTTTTAACTTATGGATCTACTACAGGTTGGTGCTTTCACTGTCCTGAAAGAACTTGTAGGTGTCTTACCAGATTGTCTTGCTGATCATATTGGAGCACTGATTCCCGGAATTGAAAAAGCTTAAGTGTAAGTAAATCTTGATGCTTCTTTTTTTAGGTTATCTTGATTCTTGATATGTCTGATTCTATACTCTGATGATGTGTCTATCAGCTTTAATGGCTTTTCATCATCATTTCTCCGCTTTGACAGGATAAATCGGCTACATCAAACCTGAAAATTGAGGCTCTGATATTTATGAGATTAGTATTGGCTTCACATTCACCCTCTGTGTTTCACCCATACATCAAGGTAGCTCAATGGTGATTTCATTGTTGATCACAACTAAAATTGTTTTTTTATCACTATCATGTAATCTCAGAGATCTGAAATAGTTGTTTGCGGGGTTCAGCTACGGTGCATCTTTGCCATAATTAACTTTAAGACATGATGGGGGCCTAGCAGAACCACTCTTCGTAGCAATTACTTGATAGTGCATCTACATCATGCAATTTTAAAATCCAATTGGCCGATGAGTGAAACAGCCACTATGATGAACACTGTCACTTTGGTGCTGCACTGTGATCTGCAGTGCAATGATGTTCAATTTATCTACTTTTGCAGATCTGATCATATGTCAAACAAGTATTTGTTTCACTTCATTAGTTTGCTTTTACAAGTTTGCTATATGATACACGTATATAATTTGAGCTGCCCCTGACTTTTCAATGATGGTATTGCAGGCTCTTTCCAATCCTGTTTTGTCTGCTGTTGGCGAAAGGTACTACAAAGTCACAGCCGAGGCATTGCGTGTTTGTGGGGAACTTGTCCGTGTCGTACGCCCTAATATTGAGGAAGGTTGTAGGGTCTGGTTGGTTGTGCAAAGCTGGTTTGGTTTATTTAGAAAGTACAGGAAAATTAAACATTTATGCATTGGATTGCTTTTCACTTGTATGCTGAAAAATCTGTTTTGTAAAAAATCTTGATGAATATTAATGTTAAAGGCTTCTTCCGACCAAAAAAAAAAACTGAAAAAAATTAAATTGTTTGCTAAATGGACCACAGTAGAATGTCTTGGCCTGAGGAGAGTCTTGGTGCAGGTTTGTAGTTTTGATTTCAAGCCATATGTTCGCCCAATATACAATGCCATCCTGTCACGTCTGACGAACCAGGATCAGGATCAGGTGAGTACATTTTCATGGAGTGCCTTTTCTTTGGGCGTACCGCCTTTTCTGATTGGTTTCCATTTTCAGGAAGTCAAGGAGTGTGCAATATCTTGTATGGGACTTGTGATATCAACGTTCGGGGATAACCTCCAAGAAGAATTACCTTCTTGCCTTCCTGTTCTTGTGGATCGGATGGGAAATGAAATAACACGACTTATCGCTGTCAAGGTTTGTTTGCATGGATATTTTAGTATCCGTTTATATAATTCGCTTGAATGTCTGTGAGGGTGGTGCATTTCTCCCCTTGATGCTACTCTTTTTTGCGCATTAGAGTACGGAGTTCATCATAACTATGTGGTTGACAAGGTATATTTTTATGTGAAACAGTATTAATATGGATTGGATGACAGTCTTCTTAAGAAGCTTTCTTATGTATTTTTTTTTTGAATGTTAAATAAATGATATATTACTGAGCACCAAGCAGGTGCGAAGTAGAGCCATGTACAAAATGTCACAGGAACATCAGTCAAAGAACATCATGTTCACTAGACCATATTCCCCCGCTCTATACACCCCGGTATACCAAAAGTATAACTCCTTCGCCCATCTGTCTACAACTAGCCTATCCCTTGTTTCTATCCCTGCAAAGGCTCTCCAATCCTTTCCTTCCAAGTAAACCAAAAAATAGAAAAAGGGATTAATGTGACAAGTGCTTTCCTTCTAAGCTTTCTTATGTTATAAGTGATTTTTGGCTGTTTACATCTATGCTGCCCCTTTCCTGATCTACCAGCATATCGGTAGTTCAAAGCTTCTGAGCTAGAATAGTTTTTGACTGCTGTATGTCCAATATTTTTCCAGGCTTTTGCTGTAATTGCCACTTCACCTCTAAAGGTAGACCTATCATGTGTTTTGGAGCACGTTATTGTGGAGCTGACTGCATTTCTCCGGAAGGTGTGGAAGTAGTAATTTTCTCTGCATCTTAAAAGAAGATATCTCTGGCATCTTCACTGTGTATTCCTGTGAATGTAATTCTGATCTTATTTCTTTGTGCTGGACAGGCAAATCGTGCACTGAGACAGGCAACATTAGGGACATTAAATTCCCTTGTTGTTGCTTATGGTGATAAAATTGGTTCATCAACTTATGAAACTATCATTGTGGAACTATCATCTTTGATAAGGTCTTTTCTTGTGTTAAATTCTCTCAGTCCCTTGGTTCTGTATCATTGTGGTAACTATTGCCTTATTCAATGGAATGTTTGCATGAACTGTGCATTATTTCAGTGATTTGGACTTGCATATGACTGCTCTTGCCCTGGAACTTTGCTGTACTCTGATGGCTGACAAAAGGTCAAGCAAAAATATCAGTACGGCTGTTACGAATAAAGTTCTTCCACAGGCCCTGGCTTTAATCAAAAGTTCATTGCTGCAGGGGCAAGCCCTCCTGGTGATTCCCTGTTCTTTCTGCTGAATTACTTTTACCTCTAGCTTTATGTCTCTGAGCCTGTAAGTCTTAACTGGACTTTGCAGGCACTGCGAAATTTTTTTGCGACGCTAGTGTATTCTTCAAACACAAGTTTTGATACTTTGCTGGAATCTCTTCTTTCTTGTGTCAACTCTTCAACATCAAGCGGTATAGTGAAACAAGCATTATATTCCATTGCCCAATGTGTGGCCGTTCTTTGCCTTGCTGCTGGTGATGAGAAATGTTCATCTACTGTCAAAATGCTCACTGGAATCCTGAAAGATGATAATGGCAGAAGCTCCGTGAGTATTTAGTTCCTTATCTTATCAGAAATCACCTTCCTGCATCTGCTTCATTAGCACTGTGAAAAGATGAATCATTCCATTTATTGGAAGGCTCGCTAGAATATGCTGTGTTATTCATGTTCCCTGGAAGTGACTTTCCTTGTAGATTACTATGCTTGTTTTGCAAGCTATATCACGTCTAGTTGTGGTTACTTATTTGAGATTTAAAACTGTTTTTTCACTGATGAGTTTCAGACCAAACAGCATCTTGCTTTGATTTGCTTGGGGGAGATTGGGAGAAGGAAGGATCTCAGTTCTCATGTGCAGATAGAGAGTATTGTCATAGAGTCTTTCCAATCCCCTTTTGAAGAAATAAAGTCTGCTGCTTCTTACGCTCTTGGGAACATAGCTGTTGGGAATCTATCGAAATACTTGCCCTTTATCTTAGACCAGATTGATAATCAGCAGAAGAAGCAGTATCTGCTGCTTCATTCTTTAAAGGAGGTCTGTTTGCCATAAGGACAATTTCTTTTGACAACTATAAGTGATTGCATCCTCACTTCTAATACTTGATTATTCAGGTCATTGTCAGGCAATCTGTTGATAAAGCAGAGTTTGACAGTGCTAGCGTTGAGAAGATACTTACGTTGCTGTTCAATCACTGTGAAAGTGAGGAGGAGGGAGTTCGGAATGTTGTTGCTGAATGTCTGGGCAAAATTGCACTCATAGAGCCTGTGAAACTTGTTCCTGCTCTCAAGGTACTTGGTCATTTCAATGTATAGAGGCTGTTGGACTGAGTTGTGATGAGATATTTCCTAAATCCCTTCTCATATTCTCCATAGGTGCGGACAAGCAGTCCAGCTGGATTCACCAGAGCAACTGTTGTCACAGCTGTGAAATATTCCATGGTAGAGCGGCCAGAAAAGATAGACGAGATCATTTATCCTGAGATTTCATCTTTCTTGATGCTTATAAAGGATCATGACAGGGTTAGTCCAATTACCCATTTCACTGGAAGTTTGTTTCCGACCCTTTACTAGTCCCTTCTTAGCTAATTGTCTGGGTTTTTCCTCCATCTTTTCTTTCACTTTGTTCTTTGTACTCTCTGACTGACTGTAGTTTTGCTATTGGTTGTGAAGCATGTCAGGCGGGCAGCTGTTTTGGCCTTAAGTACAGCTGCTCATAACAAGCCCAACCTTATTAAGGGGCTTCTTCCTGAACTGTTGCCACTTCTTTACGACCAGACAGTTGTAAAGGTAAGTTATTTTTGTGTGCTGTATTTTTTGCACATATCGAAAGATTATATTGTATAAAACTCCATTGCACTGTTCTGTATACCAAATAATAGCTTTAATTTTGTTTCTTCACATGGATTTCTTCATTTTGGTATAGCAAGAGTTGATCAGAACTGTTGATCTCGGCCCTTTCAAGCATGTTGTGGATGATGGCCTTGAGTTGCGGAAAGCAGCTTTTGAATGTGTAGATACTTTGCTGGACACTTGTCTCGATCAAGTCAATCCTTCCTCTTTCATTATTCCTTACCTTCGATCAGGCTTAGATGGTAAGCTTCCTAAAACTCTCTATGATGATACTTTCTTCTTTTTTTGGGTATATCAATGGATGTTCTTTGTGTTTCATCACGTCGTTTTCTTCGTGCAATCAACTAATCTTTATTTCAAAACTGATTCTCTGTGCAGACCACTATGATGTGAAGATGCCCTGTCACCTTATTCTATCAAAACTTGCAGATAAATGTCCTGCTGCTGTTTTGGCAGGTTGGTACTGTTCAGGTTTCACATTTATCGTGTTTTCATTTACTGATAGTTTCCGAGAAATTGACCGGTTCCCTCATTTTCAGTGTTGGAATCCCTGGTGGATCCTCTGCAGAAGACAATCAACTTCAAGCCAAAGCCAGATGCTGTCAAGCAAGAGGTAGATCGTAATGAAGACATGATAAGAAGTGCTCTTCGAGCTATTGCATCCTTAAATCGGATAAGGTTTCTTTTCTACTTCCTTCTTATTTGTTGTTTATCCTTCATGTTCCAATACCTTGGACACAATATAGAAATTGCTAATTTCCAGGTCGCTCCTTTTCCTGTCAACTTTGGTGCATATTCTGTTAAGTTGTGACAGGTCTGATTCTCGCACTCTCTTTTCTGTTCTTCGTTCTTACTTTGCAGTGGAGGGGATTGCAGCATAAAGTTCAAGAACCTCATGGCTGACATACTGAAGAACCGGGGATTGTGCGATATGTACCAGTCAATACGCAACGAGTAATGAACTCGTTCAGAACAGTCACTGAAGCTTTTGAAGCTCTTCTGCTGGGAAAAGGGAACAGGAAGGCGGAAGAAAAGCCGATTTTTTACGGTTTGAAGAGCCTCCAGAAACCATTGTCTTCAAAGAAATCTTCTGCAACTTTTCTGTCTCAGAACATATATACGAGCTGAAAGCTCTAAACAGTGCGAGGGACAGTGAATGACTGCTCTTAGATTTTCACGTACCGGAAAATCTGGCATTGGAGTGTTCGGGTTGGCTCGATTGATAGTGTACATTCCGGTGAATGCAGCGGTGTGAGGCTTACCAGTTCTTCATGGGATTACCTTTTCTAGTGCCTGAGACCATTCTTTTGGTTCTGCATGAGATATACTCTGGACTTATTATGTTTCCATATACATTATGAAACTTCTGTTTTGTCGTTTGGGAACAAATGGGTTGCGGGAAAACATAGTTGTTGATCTCGATTGGCCATTTTGCACTAGTCCTTGGGATGATTACATCTTAATCAAATCTCGATTGCCTCAATTCAAGCCGGATCGGGGTCCTGCAGTCCATATCTCTGAGATTGGTTCTCATCTCTCCTAGATTGGTGAGCTTGCAATCATAATATTTGTAGTATACGTCTGATATGTTAATGCACATCTTCTGTACGCAGATCCAACTCTGGTGGTGCTCGGGATCGTGCTATGTTTGGCGAGTTATCGAATTGTATGATTCGAGATGAATTTCCGTCTCCAACACAATTATTGTGGGTGAGGATGACGGGGGGGATAAAGATTCTCCGGAAAGAGGCTCTCCCGACATCCCATAACAGGGAGAGTGGAGAGGCCATTGCCTGCTCTTTGGGCAGCACACCATCGATGACCCCATAGACATCGAAACCAAATGTCTGACAATCCCATATATCATATCGAGTATAGCGAGTAGACTGAGAAAACTAGGCCTAGTCCTCAAAACCGGAATAACCCGATGGTTGTCCTTGTTCATGTCCATGCTTGTCCACACGCAGATTTTGAAATTTTGGGTCAGTTTTCGATGTCAAAATAAATGGTCGTTAAGGAATGCCATGAAAGGGAATGTTAGTGTCGATGGAGACGATCGAGAATCTTGAGCGAGAACGGGGCGAATGCTGTGTCCCGAATGATGGACTCACGGGACGATCGGATTCAGAGCTAATGAATATGGGGGCGAGGATTGGTGTCAGGCGGAACATGGAACTTTTTTATGAGTGACATGCACCAACTAAGAGGACATGTTTGGGACATGTCGGGCGATTACCGAGGGAATGTACGGTGGCTATAAAATCGAGAGATTCGATGAGGGCACTCTCTCTCAGTACATCTTTTTGATATCTCTCTCTCTCCCCCTCTAACGAACAATCATCTCAGCACTGTTTTTATTTTGGGACTTCGATTCAATGGAAAGAATTGGATCATAAGTCCCGTCTTGTCTGTGTCTCTATCTACTCTAAATAGAGAAGGCCCCCCCTCCCCCACAAAAAGAAGTCTCAGTGGAAAATTAGATAAGATGTCGGAATTTGAATTGCGACAGCAGCGGAATAGATTGCAAAGAAAGAAGAGGAAGATGAACACCCTCTTGGACGGAGGGAAAACGTTTACGATGTATGAAAGGTAGTGTGAATAACCTACTATATAAAAGATAGAGATACATCTTAATTAGTAGAAACTTATTTTTTTATATTAAAATAACTTAATTTTATTCATTTATAATATCATATAAATATTAATGCATTGTGTACTTATTATGCATAAGACTCTTTGTCTTAGTAAAAAAAAAAAAAGACACGTATAGAAGTCGTCTGTGTATATTCTTGTACTGTATAAACTGAATAAGCAAGACTAAGCTCAGGCAATGATTTCTTCAGAAAAACAGTGTACCAGTGACAAAGATCTCCCCGAATCCAAGGAAGGAACAGAGAGAGAGAGAGAGAGAGAGTTCATTGAATCTGTTCTTGTCAATGGGAGTTTTAAGCCAAGCACACCTCACAAAGTGATTGAGGACTGTGCATTGAAAAAGTGCACCTGCTTTTATAGACACATGCCTTTTTCTGATTACATTACATTCTCCAAATCTCCGAGAAAGAATAAAAAGGAAAAAGAGAAAATGCATATGGGAGGAACTGATCTACAGGAGAAGAGTGTATCGATGCAGAGAGAAATGGGATCTGGGCCATCTGGCGCAGTAGTATCGTACTCGATCTCGACTAGTTTGCGATGCTCCGGTATCACGATAAACGGAAAGCAGTGTGTGTATTGATAATCCAATGAGTAAGAGTAGTGCAAACTTTCTTTCCTTTCCTTTCCTTTATTTCAGTAATATGGAAGGGGGCCACAGATCCCCGGAGTTACATGGTACACAGCCTTGAATCAACCAGAGAACTGAACGTTCCCTGTATCCATGATTTGATCAGAGCCATTCCTTCTTGAGAGTGCCGAGCACAGCTTCTGAGTCACCAGTCGAGGGCTAGTCGATCAGGTTATCCCTCGAGCTATACATATGGCACCAGGATCACACCATGATTACTCTATATGCTTATGTGACATGAATATTCTAGTTCCCGAAAACCCTAAAGGGAACAAAAATATTACCCAATAACTAATTATAATTATGTGTATCTAAGGAATGCTGTGGCTGTCATTTCCAACTCTCTTCATCGTGCTGCTGGGGCTGTCCAGGATCACTGAATTCATGCTAGAAGGGTTGAAGGACAACCGCCTGGACCAGAAGAGGTAGTTGAGGAAATTAAGGAAGCTGAGAACAGCCAACAGCCAGTAGAAGAGGTCAAGCCTGTCCTTGTTGAGATCGTTGTCCCTCAGCCACCCGCCACTGTCACCTGAAGATGTCACCTTGTTCACCAGGGAGACCAGCACCGAGCTCAGGTAGAACCCGAAGGAGTACGAGCAGTAGGTTATGGCAGTGAGGAATGCCTGCATCCCGCTGAGGGACTGCTTGTAGAAGAACTCGATCAGCCCGACGGCCGTGAACATCTCTGACAGCCCAAAGATGAGGAACTGCGGGGTGATCCAGAAGATGGAGATGACCCTGCCCGACCCGACCGCGGTGTCCCGCCTCTTCCTCTCCATGATGGCTGCAGCGACCATGGAGAATGTGGCGAGGAAGAGGCCAAGCCCGATACGGCGGAGCGGGGAGATGCCCGACTCGTGGCCAGTGAGGCGGCGGGCGAAGGGGATGAGGAGGCGGTCATAGAGTGGGAGGAGGAAGACGAGGAGGAGGTAAGGGATGGACTGGAGGGAGGCTGGTGGGATGGAGAAGGAGCTGGTGAGGTGGGTGTCCATGGAGCTTCCCTGTTGCACTGAGAAGGTCTGGAGCTGGGCCAGGATGGTGTTGAAGACTATGGTGCAGGCAAAGATTGGGACAACTGAGATTAGGGTTTTGACTTGCTCCACTTGGGTCACTGTGCACAGCCTCCATGGGCTCTCCTTTGCCTTCTCCTCATCTTGTGATGTCTTGATGCAAGCCCTGTCCAAGAACCTGCACCAAGAAGCGCGGCTCTTGAAAACTTATTTAAGGGGATGAAACTCGATGAAAGGGTAAGAGAACAAGTTGAAGGGATGGAATAAGGTAATTTAACAAGAAGCAGATAAAGTTAAGTGAGAATTATATAATATTTTATAAATTTTTTTGAGTTTAAAGAGTGATCACCCCAATATACCCCTTAAATCGGTCCCTGTCTACATGCCCATGCTGGCTGACTAATCAATCAATCCACCCATGTATGCTATAATGATTTACCAGCTATTGATTAAATTGATATCCGATATGATGTATAAATCGAGATTCAATTTTTCCTATCTGGGTGTTAAATTTGGCACGACGGAGCCGAAATATGTTAAATCCGTAACAGGTGGAGGCCCATGTGGTGTGAAAACAAGAGACACGGTCGTTTAAGTATTTGATTACCTGAACCTTTCGGTGTGGAAAAGGTTGCTGCCACCATTGGTAATTTTGGTGTTATTAGGCACATGGTTGTCTTGGCTTCCATGAAGCATTTGTGGATTTGATGGAAGAGCCAAGTTCCTCTTTAATATTGCAGCCACGAAGACCTTCAGAGAGACAGGAGGAAGAAGACGACAAAAGTTCATCACACTGACATTATTAATTAATGAACATAAACAATTATGCGCATATTCAAAGGTTGTGTAATTAGAATAATAAGCCCAACTGTCTTTCTTTCTCTTTTTTTCCTCAAAAATATTCTACCGAATACGAATTTGTGCGATATAAGTCTTATAAAAAAAAAAAAATTCAAGATTGCGGAAAGTTTTAGTACATTTTAAAAATCAACTATACTAGTATAATGATCATTTGGTTGTACGGATAGAGACAGCCCACATGCATGTAGCCTTTAATTGTCCCAAGAAGTGCTACAAAACTAGCTTACGTGATCCAGACCAAAGAACAGTTCAATCCATCACTCATGTGTGTTCGTGACTGTTTAAGATCCATCCATCTGGGAATTAGACAAGAATAATATACAGAATGTATGTTACGTTGTTCATAGCTGGCCATGATTGAATGATTTGCAAATTGTTAGCTAGATAGTGATAATAATCATATCGTCGATCAGAATCTCACAACAAACGCGAAAACAAAACATTGCTAGTGGATGACGTACGTGCTCTACTATATGTATTTTCTATGTAATTAGTACTCAATGATCGCAAGAACCTCACCGGTTTCCCAGAAACATAGAGATGCGCGATTGGTTCGAGATATTTCATGTGTGCTTCCTGGAGAGTGCCAGATTAGGTCTAGGGTAGTTCACTACGACATTCGAGCTCAATTTATTTAAGAGGAAGAAATGTTAGACTGCTTCATGGAGATGGAAATTAATTATGTCCGATACCTGAGCAATCGGCGTGAAGATACTGCCACGGGGACGTTTGTTCCGGTAATACAGCGTCCCGGAGACGAGGCTGATCAACCCCATGGCCATTGCAGCCGCTGAGACCCCGAAACCAATGTCCATGCCTGAGTGGGTCTGGACCCAGATGAGCACGGTCAGGGCGAAGAGCTCGCCGAGGGAGAAGGCGAAGTAGGCGGCGTTGAAGTAGGAGGAGAGCCTCTTGGCCTGCTTGGGCCTCTTAGGGTTGAACTGGTCGGCTCCATGGGCTATCATGTTTGGCTTCACACACCCGCTCCCCAGGGCTACTAAGTAGAGCGCCACGAAGAATGTGAGCGCCTTGAAGCCGCTAGCCTCGATGCACGGTGGCGCCCCGACTTCCAGGCTCGTCATGTCGCATTTTGGCGGTTTCAGCTGGGGAAGATGTGCTTGCACCGATAATAGTATGAAACCCTGCGTGGAACACAGACTGATCAGTGTATGTACCTGTGGATGTTGACATTTGAATTTGATATTTATGTGTTCATAGTACTCCCAAATCCCAAATCCCAAATCTCGACCATCGGACAGACAAAACACAGCAATGACAAAGCGACTGGCGGAGCGCAAATTAAAGATGGTGAGAGAACTAGGGCAAAGAAGCACGTACAGAGAGCTCGAGGAAGCCGAAGATGAGGATGGTCCAGAAGCAGCCGAGGTAGGAGTCAGAGAGGAAGCCGCCGAGGAGGGCGAGGATGAAGATGGTGCCGACGAAGTTGGTGACGATGTTGGCCGACTTGGACAGAGAGAAGTGCATCTCGTTGATAACGTAGGTTATCAGGTTGTTTCCCACCGCTGCTATCCCCATTATCTCAAACGCCTGCAGCCCTGCGATGCGGCCAATGTTCCATCCATTCATTGCCCATAACTTGTGTTAATCGCATATAGAAATTACATGCCGAATCGTGCCACATCGTCCGTTATCTAAACGCCTACAGTCGCATGGTTCGACCCCCTCGTGAAAAGCCCAGGCAGCAGCCGACAGGCTGTGTACACTCTTGAAAGGGGGCAAAAAAACATACGGGTCCAATCTGTACACATCGGTCAATCGGAAAATTTATCCGGCCAGCTGTGAAATAAGTAATTATATTGCGTAGATATAAAATTGTTAGTGTTAGTGAAATTATATATATATATATATACATATACGAGTATGTATATGTGTGTGTATTTATACCAAGGGCGAAGGAAGCAGCTCTCATGCCGCCATGCTTGTTAGGGTTAGAGGGTCGGCCTCTCCAATCGAGAGTTGCTTCATCCTCTTCTTGTTCTGGTTCTTCTTCTTCCTCTTCCACCACGGCCTGACGATCCATTCCCAACTGCTTCAGCTCCATCTCCTTTCTCGACTCCATTTCCATGCTCTCAGAGATCATCGGATAGATATGAGAGAGGGAGGGAGATCAGAGAGAGAGAGAGAGAGATTGTCTTACTCTCAATCGAGATCAGTGGTCTTGTGGGGTTGAAGAGGGCAAGTGGGTAGTCCATAATTTATATAGGGCACGATCAGTGAAAAAGCACCTTCGAAAAAGATTCTCCTCCAAATCAATTTCTCCTTTTCCCTTTCTTTAAAAAAAAAAAACATAAATCTCTTCCAAATATTGGGATGGAAAAGGTGATGCTGAGGTGGATTCACCGTTACGGATTTAAAGCGCGTAGTCTTGTTTACGATCTATTACATGCTCTGAGCACAGTTATGACCAACGATAGACCTACATGTTCACAAATACGCGCATCTTACATGAAAAAATTTATGTAAATTGCATCTAAAATGAACAGTACCTCTTTTAACTCTGAATGGGATAAACTCTGAATGGGATTTTCCATGTGACCAGGTTTAGACCATGGTGATGAGTACAACAGCAAGAAATAAAAGGTAAAAAAAAAAAACATAAAACATAAAACACCCGAGCATCAATGATTCCTATTTACGAAAACGAGTAAAATAATCAATGGGGGGTGCTGACCGTATTCAAGCTGTCGATGGTTGACAGTCAATCAGTCCCTATCTAATGAGAGAAAGAAAGCAAGTTTGAACAATATGGGATCTCACGACTGTTCAGAAACATTTCTTTTCAATAATGTGAGAGGCAAAATATGACTCGATACCCTCCTCCTAAAATAAGATCTCAGATTCGAGTCTTATGTACGGAGAAATTTCATGACCGACCGGAGAGCTTTGACTCCGAAGGGGCCAGCCTAACTCGAACATGAACTAGTTAGAGTTCATTAGGGTTTCGAATACATTTCGTAAAATTAGACCCAAAATGCATTTAATTTCGAATCAAAAGTGATGATAATGAGCTAAATCCCTTTATATAAAGAATTCAATATATACACTCATATGTATTAATTAGCATATATATATATATATGTATGTATGTGTTTTATGCAGTGTAGTTGTCTTGGGTCGAATTTCAATTTTTCCTGAGAGAGACAATCATATGCCCGACTGTGTATCTATGACTTTGCAGCATATTATTGAACGCACCCAGCCAGCCAACAAGCCCAGCCATGAAAAGATTGTTAGCTTTTGTTTGATCACAAAATTTTAGGCGGAGCGTGCGGGTTGCCCTTGCCCCTTTATTCGGATAAGACTTGACATACTCCTTTTTAATCGAGCTGCTGTCCTTCCTATATTTATTTACATCGCATTCGAAAATTTAATAGATTTCGATTCATGTAAATTCGAATCCGGTGGCTCGTTGAAAAATAAAACTAAGCATGCTCTCGAATTCGGACGGTGACCGCTTGACATATCTGGATGGTGCATGTGTAAATATGTATTACGTGCACAATCGCACGAGAGATTCTTTCGTGGGTTGAATTCGTTGAACTCGGACAAAAGCTCTCTAATAACGTAAACGAAAAAGCACCACACCGTCTATTTCTATCCATTAATATTATCGACTCACTAAAGATGACGTGACACTTTTTTGTTATGATGCGTCGGATAGTCTGCAGATCAAATTAACCGACTCATCCATTAGCACGACTCAACTCAGATTTTCTCCGCACAAGACATGTCTGCCCCTCTCTCATGTTTCTCATCGTTATCTATTTTCCGACAAATTTCCTTTGAATTTCATATAATTTTCTCAATTTCCACGTTCACTTATTGATTAGATAAATAAGATAAAAACTAAATGCACAAACATTTTATTCTTGTGCACCGTTGTACCATGCATAACCCGTATACGGTGGATCAGTCGATCGGTCGAGAACTACGGTAACTGCATAAATCGCTCTCGATTGATTCATCTTCCGACCGGATCAAAGGTTTAATATATACTCATAGGACATCGACGAACTAAAATTTAAATAACTAATATTCGTCAAGATTATTCATTTTTATCTTTTAATTCATTGATTGAATGAATCTTACATGTTTCTTTTTATCTTGCGGGAATCCTGGTGATCGTGAAAGGCCAGATCGTGTTTCCTTAACACTGGTCTTTCTGGTTGTTTATCAATGGATTTTGCCCGCCGTCACATGCAGAATTACCTCTCTTTTATCAATTCTAATTTATATTACGACCCAAAAACTTAAAAAAAAAAATAAAAGAAAAATTTACAAGTGGTTGAAGAAAAGGGAAATGGAGAAATTGCCTTCTGCCTTAAAATTACGATTTTTTTTATAGAATTTGAATTCGATATATTACTTAAGGAGATGCGCCGAGACTCAAATCATATGAATTGATTAAAATAAGGTTGCTAAAAGTTTATGAAAAACACGTTGCCGTCTCACAGGTTGGCCCATCGGTGGGTTCAAGTTGTGGTCACCCTCTAGCTGATTAATTAATTAATGTCTGATTTCTGCAGGTCATTTCACCAACCTAATAATTGAATAATATACTAGGAAAATAATATTAATTAATGGCTACATATTCTGTGCTCTTGAATTGCGTGATTCTCGGTAGGTCAATCGCACGACAACGGAGCAAAATGTTCTCGTACGTTACTGAAATATTTTACGTGGTACATGCAGTAAGTCAATAACAGTTCGGTAAATAAGTGTTGGGTAAGTGCAATAATCATGTTTGAAGATTAGAACTTTTACATGATCGAAACAGAACTCGTAATATACCGCGACACAATGGACTCTCCCCGATACAACAACGACCATTTACAAGTCAACTAGGAATAAAATTTTGGAACGTGATTTTATGTAGAATAAAAGAGTTCGAGAGACTCCGTCAATAATCGAATTTGAACCCAACACGGAAACTCATATTATATAACGATATTATTGATCTCAATTCTTTTATCAGAGAGAGATCTCATTTGAGTAACGAGTATACCAATATAATATATATTACAAAAACACAAATACTTAACGTATTAATTAATATAATATTTAAAATCTATCAAATATTTATAACTCTTTTTACGAATATATTTGACAGAGTTAACCTACCATAGATTGGACACGTTTTTTTTTCCTTTATTTGGAGGATTTGCCGACGGTAATAAGAGGAAATGGAACTTTAACAAATGGAAATTGACAGGGTGGGATTACTTAGTGGCTCTGCGGATCACACGAATCCATGGATGGGGGTGAAAAAATGATTAATGGTGATTTCTTCCAATTTTTTTTCCCATTATGTAATAATATTTAATAATTGAGTTAAAAAAACTGATCATATGGTTGGTTTCTTTGAGTAAAAAGTTTTCTACGTCTACCATGATGAAATCTTGTTCTCTTGTGGCTGCCTACAAAGACAAAGGGTCCCTTAGTCAAAAGCTTGTCGGTGTAAGAAAAACAAAAAGTGTCAGCTTTACTCTACACAAGTAAATTAATTGGGATAATTTCACGTCACAGTAATATCTTGTATTTGATTCTTGTGAGTTAAAAATCTTACAGTATCACGGGTGCTATATGTCCCGTTTACAGCGGAGGCTCGAACCTGGCTAAATCATGTGGATTCGACAATTTTTCGGATATTGGATGACGTGCATAGGGAAAAAAAACCTTCACTTTATATCATGTACATTATTGTGTGCTTCTGCGACATGTTAACTTTCCCACCGTTTCGTGGAATGAGGACAAAATTGATTTGCATTTTTACATGTATTATTCACAAAAGTATATGTGTATTTATATATTCGTAGCACGTATACATACACATGATCGTGGTCAACTTGCACGTGAATGTGCATATAATATACATATATATATATATATATATCTGTGTGTGTGTGTGTGTAGCAATTGCATATGGGCTTTTGGATAGCATATCCATTCTTTAAAATTTGAAAGAATTAGAATTAGGTATGGGGGGTTTGGAGCAATTAGGGTTGTAATCTGGATCCGGAGACCACAAATTTGATTCTCGATTTAAATAATATGAATCAGAGCACATGATACAAATTAGTACTAACTGTGTCCAAGGAATAACGGTTGGGACGTAGGATTCGCTTGTACTCCTCGACCGTGAAAGACATTTTACGTGCTATAGCTTGAAGTATTTGCTAAGGTTCACAAAAACATAGTAATGTCTGGGAGAGTTAACATGAGAAAGAAGTCATGTTACCGGCTAAGCTAACTAGGTAGCCAGATTCATAGTTTCAAACAGGACAACCATCAGAGATGCCGGTCTATAAGGGCTTCACGCTTAATACTATATGATCTGATAACTTCAGGATCTCATGTTCTAGTCCCCTTTATGCACTTGTGTAAAGTCATTTATTAGAGG
Source organism: Lagerstroemia speciosa (assembly GCA_037672795.1). Lineage (NCBI taxonomy): Eukaryota > Viridiplantae > Streptophyta > Magnoliopsida > Myrtales > Lythraceae > Lagerstroemia > Lagerstroemia speciosa. The sequence continues at coordinate 8,432,990 of CM075289.1, read as the reverse complement.
CGTGCTCTCTGAATCTATCTGTACTTGGCAGATAGTGTTGGTTTATGTGAACTGCACTAGATCTTTGGTGACATTACCATGACGGGATCAATGTTTACGTTGATTGTTTTGTTCATCTAATGTGTTCACCGTTAAATACGAGAACTCGAACGTTACGCAGCGGATGGTAAGATTGCCGTCACCTTTTCACTAAAGAAAAGTTTCAAAATGGGCAATCCATGGGATTTACTTTTAGAAAGGATGCCATCTATCGTGATTTGTGGGTTACGAAATCCTTACGTAAACATTAACGTTGTTCTTAATCTTAAATTTAAAAAATTTAAAACTTGTCAATTTTTTATACATCTTTACTCTCTCATTTCTCTTATGTATCCGAAAACTATAGTCAGATTATTAATCGAGAAAACAGGGATAAGAGTGGTGGATGGAATGGATGATGATGATATTGCTTTGTGGGAAAGGGGGTGGATGCTTGGCAATTTAAGTACAAGGAAGATGTCATGTGGTCAATGCGGGGGACATTGGGGAGACAAGACATTTGCATCCTACGTGGCTTCCATTTTAATTCATATACTGCGGGCCCACCCTTTCTTTCTTTCTTCCCTTTCTTTTAATTTTATTAGCAAGAGGGAAATCTATCATCGGTTGATTCAAATTTTCTTTGTTTTAAGCAAAACCCACTTCCACACAATTCAAGTGGAAATATGTAGTCGTTTTGGGCAATTGGGCATGCTTTACTTCCCGGTTATAAAGGAGATCGGTGAGCATGGAAGAAAAATACGAAGAAGAGAGTAATTGAGGGTTACCGTGAATTTTATAAACGAGAATCGAATATAAAATCTCTTTGATTTCAGATTAAGGGCGGTATCACAAACTGCACAGATCTCTCCTCTGTAAATGCTTCTCCTTTCGTGCCTAATCTTCCTCTTTCTTGAACTAGGAAGAAGAAAGAAGGCGCACACCGAGGAGCCTTCCAGTTACCATTCATATTCCATGATCTTGGAGAGGTGAATGATCGATTCGTGTAGACACGGTCACGCCACGTCGTTTTGGATGACGACCCGATCAAGTCGATGCTCGTAGAGGGTCTCGGAAAGCCGGTCGCTGTGGTTGAAAATTGACTTCTGTTGCAACTTTGACCACTCGAAGAGACTCTTGCTGGATCTGGATATGATGGTTGATCCTGTGAGAGCAAGCAAGCTAGTTAGTGGGCTCGTCACCATGAGTGCTGAAGCGCATTTGTCGTGTCGAAGATTTTGACTTCTGTGCTGGCAACTGATGAGAAGATACGTGCGTGCGTGTGCGCGCGCTCTTTAAAGGCAACTGAGTTGGAAGATGACGAACACTCGGAAGGGAGAAATCAACAGGTCTCACGGCTCAAACAGTGAGCTTAACTTAATCGATTGCGAGAGTGAAGATCGGTTCGACTCTAGCTTTCGATGTCGATCGACCGTGCACCTTTTGAAACTCGATCGGCTTTACAACGGTCAATACTCAGACCGAAACTCGACTAAGGTGGTGCCATTTTCTTCCCAAGATTGAGGATTCGAGTAAGGACTTACTTTCTCCTTAAGAAAGCAACCGATTCGAGTTTTGTAAATAAACGAAAAAATTTATGCTCGCAGGAAAATTGTACCGCCTCTAACTATCCTTAAAAGGTTACATGGGCAGAAATTTGTAATTTCCGGGCCACATACAGAAGACACGTCGGTTCATAGCTGAGCTCTGCAATGGTGGGAGTCCTGTTCATGGAAAGGTCAACTCCCCCGCCATCACGTACGTCAAAAGTCTCGGCGGAGTCACGGTGGAATGAAGTCGTATCATTCTTACTTTTAAATTTATAAAATTTAATTTTTATCGATAGAATTATTCATAACTCATTTTTTTTCCTTCATCGAGTTCTTGGTATACTCATAATAAGTGTCTCGAGGAAAAAGATTAATTTGATAAATTGTTTCAAATTTAGGTCTAGCCCAAGGATACGTGTAGTGCCTTCCGGCAAACAGTCCCAGTAGTAGAGAGCTTTTGACTTCTCAGGTTCGAAATCCAGCGGACGCACGATGGAAGGCGAGGGTTTTCCGCCCTCTTAAACCCGTCAGAGTGTGTCCGAGAAGGAGGTGTCGCAATTAAATGTGCGTATTGATAAATAAAGATGGGATGAGGAGTTTGGTGGTTAGCCCCCCACCACCTAAAGCCTTTTCCTGGGGGATTCCCATATCCCTCGTACCCACCTCCTTTTGCACCATGATGTGCACAACATGTACACAGTTTTCGACCACGTACAGCTGCTAGATTTCGCGATCCCTAAAGTTACCCCTTTCCGGAAATTGCACTTCTCGGGAGTTGAACTCGTGCCCTCCTTCCTACGGACTGTCTACAGTTGAACCGGGTGGGACCTCGCCGGTTCTGGTGCTTATTTTTTAACATGTTTAGTTGGAGTTTTGAAAAGGCACTCTATGAAGAGAGAGGAGATATTGTACGAATCATTCCCGATCTTAAAGGAGATTTTGCGATCCCTAAAGTTACCCCTTTCCGAAAATTGCACTTCTCGGGAGTTGAACTCGTGCCCTCCTTCCTACGGACCATCTACAATTGAACCAGGTGGGACCTTGCCAGTTCTGGTGCTAATTTTTTAACGTGTTTAGTTGGAGTTTTGAAAAGACCCTCTATGAAGAGGAAGGGGATATTGTACGAATCATTCCCGATTTTAAAGTTTTAGATTTTAATTCTCGTCAATGAAATTTATCGTGTTTATTTATTTTTTCTTGCTCTCTTATTTTATCTAATTAGATTGAATAAGCTATAATTTTTTTAAAAAAATCCGAATCCACCATATCCGCCCGAGCATGGTTTATGAGATACGATGTGATGAGACCACTCTGTCAATGATGCAAGAAAATGGTCTCACGTCGCCCTTTTTGGTCAACTCCGTTGACTTAGAGACATGACATAGTAGGACTCTTCATACAGTGGTACAAAACTCCGATTCACAATTAAGAGACTCCAAGTTCGATTCTCGTTGTAAGAGTTATGTGCCCCTTTATTTCTCTGTATTTCTTAACAGTATACTAAGCTCATGGGTTTCCTTTAATCTTATCACCAACACACACACGATGTATACATGTTTGTATGTTAATTGATAAGAGAAACAAACGAGTGCATAGAGTTATATCAACGGGAATCGAACTAGAACATCTTAATATTGGGTTAAAAGCCATCTCACGATATCAAATCTCCTTTCGCAAAGATATGAAACGTAATCAATCAGATCAGATAACTAGTTTTAGCAGTGCAGGGTTGTGTTGAGTTAATTGTCAAAAAGGGCCTCAGTCATAATTAGAAATTCCCACCAAAGAAAGATCATGGTCCAAAGACAATGAAATGGAAGCAGCTGGATTTTGGAATGGACTGGAAAATCTAATCGAGTGAACAAATTCGAATCATACTGCCAAAAAGGAAAAAAAGAAAAAACCTACGGCTTACAATTAATATATTCACTGGGTCAAAAAAAAAGGCATTACAATCCACTTTTATTTATTTTAAAAAATCACAGAAACAGTTCAATTAATAAATTATAATATTTATTTTTCATGGCCACGAATGTACGAAGTTTGGCAAGCAAGCACTTGCTAGCTCAAAAGTCGGAGCTTGACGGCACACGAGCCTTTTTCTTTAAATGGGGATCATTAAGTGTGTTGGCACCACACAAAAAGTAAAAATTAATAATTAATAATAATAAAGGAAAGTCAAAAGGAGGAAAAAAGACAAATGTTCATCGAATAGTTTCGATACAAAGTTAGTGTGCTGGGATGATGTAAATCCCGACCAGTCTCCTGAACCAACAAGCCGAGAACAGGGATAGTCCTAACCATACCGGAAGAACGAATCATCGAGACCCGACCAAAAGGTGAACCCTTGAAATCACATGCATGACATACATATCTCAATGGTCAAAAGGGTTTCTGCTTCGAGTCTCAAAATCGAATCATCATTGATCATGGATATCGATCTATCTACATATATCACATCCGTTCTACGCACCTACAACAGACCTCTGTATAATAAACACCGAACGCTACTCAAGACAGATGCCCGGAAATGGCTGAGAGAACGAGAAACAGACCTGGGCTCACCAAGAATGCTTCTGTTTTGATCTTACAATAAGCCGCGTGCTTCGCCCCGTCTGCCTCTATGACCGGGGCGGGGCAGGTGGTAATCGATTCGGTGTGCGGCGACCCGCAGAGCTTGATCTTCTGCTCACATCACCATTCTCAACAGGTTCGCTGTACCTTCGGCTGTTGCTTGTCCCGAACCTGGAGGCATCAACGGGCCCATTGGCGGCTGCATCAAATGCAGACCTCCAGTCATCACCTGATGAAGGGCCAGACGGTCTTGGGCTGCTCTCTGTACATGTTGCACGAGAATATTTTGTTGTGAGATCCTCATTATTCGGATTTGGGATACATTCATAGAAAATACTTCCAATATCGATGATAATTTAGGGGAAAAAAAAAGTTCAAAATTGCAAGAGTGAGAAAAATCATCCCATGATTAAATGGTGCACAAGTCCAATCAGGGTGAGAAGCTCAACTTGTACTGTCCAGTGTTCTAGGAATTATGGTCGGTGAAGTTTGTTTACTAGGAGTATAGCATGCAATCATTTCTTTGCAACTATACTGAGGTTTTCGCTTCTCTCAAAACAAGATCTTCCACGAGCAATACAAAGAGTGGCGCTGAAATTTGGAAGAGACATCAAGAAGAAAAATAACCAAGAAACTTCAAGTTGGAGGTCAAATGCACAACTTCCGAGCAATGCTAATGGTAAATAAAACTTTTCTGGATAATTAAGTTGATGATACCAATTTAAGTGCACTCAACATCACCTGCACCGCTGCTATCATCAGACCAGTTGGAGGCAGCAGAAGCACGGTTATCGTGAATGCTGAGTTGCCTAGTGAGCTTCGAAAGCATTGAGGCCTGTTTCTGGTACCGTTCTCTCTTGTGTTTCACATTTCGGTCCTCTTGAAGCAGTTCTTCTATTTTTGCTGTGCTCTGAGAACTACAAGAAGTTGCATAAAAATATCTTAAGCTTCTACTCTGCTCTAGTAAAGAGCAATTCAGCAAGCGAAATTGAGTCGGTCAGTGGATTTGCATTCTAAATTCATATACGTACAAGTGAAGATCGTACCAACCTTATTGAACTGTATAGTTGATTAAGCATGTCTTCCTTGGCCTTCTCCACTTGACAAAGAACAACTGCCTGCTCCACACCAGGAAAATCAATGACAAAAAAAATCTGAGAATAGGTGGAAAGGCAGCTTCAGAAATAAATTTATGTTTATGACTTACTTTTGGAACGTTTGCTGCAAGGCTGTTTAGAACAGCTTCAACATAACCACGTACTTCTTGGGACATCCACCGGAGTTCTTCCTCGGGATCAGCTGGCCTTCTAGCCATTGTATCCTTTGAAATTGGGAAATCCAACAGAATTGTTTCAGCAACGGCCACGATGTTGTGGAAAATTTCAACAATGTAAAAGATCGACTCCATGAAAAATGAAACACAGAGTGGAAGACTGAGATAATGGCAGTCAAAGACTTGAATTCGGACACGGAAAAATTTATAGCGGGAAAAACAATATAGTTTACAGTAGACAAAGGTAACAAGTAAAAATTGATAGTATGCAAATCTAACTCTTTGATTCAAAGAAAGCTACATAACTCAGTAACTCACCAGAGAGCCCTCAGAAAGGCTTTGCCTCAAAGAGTGGTGCGATTCACCTCTTCCTTGACCTCCTACCGAAGGCTGGATAATATTGTTTAACTTATTTAGCCACTCATTCTTCTCAGCCATACTCTCGGCCTTCAACACAACTGCACTTTGCGCTGCAGGACGGACCATTGCATGGCCATCAGATGGTTAGCAAGATGAAGAAAGTGAAATCTAGTATAGCACACTGAAGAGAAAATATACCTTTTAGTACAGTCTTATATGGAACCTTGCTAGTTATCTTGAAAACAAGACCCTTGCCAGATTCTGGTCCATTCGACTTTTTGTCCTTGGAACTTTTTGCGGAGCCTTCCTCGTCATCAGAGACTTCTTCAACACTGCATTCCTGATTGATTCATACAACTGTTGGATGAGAAAGCATCCAGAAGGAGTACAACAACAACCAAACGAATTTTTGAGATCTCATCAAGTTTGAAAAAGATTTAAATGGCATAGGTACATGCCCCTAATGACCAAGAAGGGGGAGAGAGTGAGGAATTTCATACTGCCAAAGTAATGGTGCCACGGAAATGCAAGTCTTCTTGCTTTTTGGTGTAATTTAGCTGTCAACATAGTCAGATAAGTTAATGAACAACATGTAAAATTCAGTATCTGAATGCAGTCAAAGAAGATGATTGAAAATACAGTGTCAAAATATATAAGAATTCATGGGGCCCTGTATTGAAGCGAAAGAAGCTTAACTTATGGCATTTAATTATCAAAAGAGAGTTTGTCATAATGCATAAATTTCTTTGTGAAATTTATGCCAAGAGAAGTACTATCAAGATCAAACACTTTTAAGTAGTCTCGAAAACAGCAAATGCTTCAGCTCAGCCCATTACGAACCTTGCCTGTTTTCTCATTCAGAACAAACCATCTCTTGCTCCATCCATTTGTTTTACCACTTTTCTTCAGCAAATATCCTGTATAACAACAGGTCAAAATGGGCATCTCTGTAGTCAGTCCCTCCACTCATGATAAAAGCTGAATGCAAAGCACATCAATTGCACATTAAAAAAAAAAAAACAGGAAAACAAAGAAGGACACAGTTTACATATGTGCAGAACCAAGAATCAGTTGGAGAAGGCCCCAACACAGTTGTACGGAGGAAACATATGGCATGAAAATTTATTAGGTGCCTTGGTCAACACTTTTATGCCCATTTGGTTGGTGGCTTGGGCAACAATTCTTAATCTATTCGAAAATTTGTCCGCCTTTTACTAACTTGAGCCTTGTAAAGCAGATACATAATTTTAAACTCATTAAAACAAACCTGCTGTAAGCTCCCCTTCAGCACCTGCAGTCTTCAGAATTGGACCCTCCTGGGAATCCTTATCTTGCTGATTTCTTTTTTCTTTCATAGTTTTTAAGCTACCTCCATTTTGTTGAGCCCCTGTTTGAGGACTTGTCGCCTGAGATATTTGTTTATCCATCAGTGTTTGCAATGACATGTAGCTCTGGATCTCTAGTAGGCAAACAAAATTATCAAAATGTAGAAAAATGAACTCCTACCCTATTCAAGATAGTATGCTCAGCTTCAAGTGCTTTTTTGGAGGATCGACTCTTCAGCTCTTCCTCTCGGCGTTGCCTTTCCATTCTGTAATATATAAACATGAGGAAATTACAGCCTTGATCGGCAGATATAAGAATGAAGAGCATCAAAACAAGCCATTGAATGGAAACAGAGAAAAAAATTGATTATCCTAACTTCAGAAGGTTCAGAGTTATTGTAAACAATAAACAAATGAAAGCACTGGATATTCGATTTTTGCTCATTTTTCTTGGCTTCAAAAAATGTTTCTCATTCATTCTCCCACTAATTTATCCATCTAATATCACATTTAGCAACACAGTATGATATTTTAGATGGCAAATTGATGATGAGGTTCCAATATGGACTGCCAAACACCACAAAGGTAATAAGTGACTATTGTTTGGAGTTGTAAGTCAGAAGCCCTTTATCTCTTAAAATTATCAAGTCTACCATGCTGGTACAATACAATGAAGAATCAAATAACCTGAATTAACATCCAAAAAGGTGCAAAGAAAGCAGTATGCTAGTCCTGGCCACGGTTCCGGTTCCATGGCCCCTTGGAACTGGCTCTGAACCTTCCTTTGGACGGTTCAGGAGCAGTTCGAAACCACAGTTCCATCCAATTCCGAACCGACTGATTTGATTTTTATTAGAAAATAAATAAAATTTAATTTATATAATAAGTTCATTATATAAATCACAGTTAAAATCTTAATACATGTAAAATTTTTACAATTATCAAGAATCTACTTTACATGTGTTAAAATTTCAACGATAATTTATATAACAAACTCACTCGTATTTTATATAATATAATAAATTTAATTGTAGGCATAGGCAAGGGCTGAGCCTGAGGGTGCAATCATGATTTTTATTGGGGGGGTGGCGGTGGCCGGCATAGCCTGCAAGTGGAGAGAGGGGGGTGGCTGACACGCCTAGGGCGGGGTAGATTCAAATATATATTGGTTTGAGGCCGGTTCCGGTTCGAAAATGCTGGTCACGAGCTAGTTCAGGTTTCGGTTCGGAACCAGCGATTCTAGTTTCTGAGGCCGGTGGAACCGGCCCTGAACCTTACATCTCACGGTTCGGGCCCGGTTCTGATTTTGACCAGTTCCGGGCCCAAGCTGGCCTGTGGCCACCACTACAATATGCCTCATCCTGAACTTCAAAACACAGCACTTTATCCTCATTCTTTTTCAAAAAAGGAACCAGATACTCCTTAGTATTAAGCAAAACCCTTCAATTGCACCAATGCATTACCAACTTACCGCCTCTGCAATAATCGAATGAAGTGCTGAGGAGGAACAAATGCACGCTCCATGTCAACAAGTGCAACCACCATTTTCTTGGCCTCATTTTTAAAGTTATCCAATGCAGAACTGGCTATTGCAACAACCTGGTAGTAACTAATACAAGTCAACATGGAGAACAAAAAGAAGTAAAAGGTCTTTCACAATAATAAGACGAACAGCATGAAGCTTGACAAATACCTCTCTCTTAAAAGGAGGATATCTTCCAAGACCTGGCGTAGCACCAGCTGCAGCAGAAACTATGTCCACCAGTACACGATGCACCTAACAAAGAAAACTCTTTATGGTGCAATAAACTAACATAGAAAAGACAAGTAATTTAGATAGACCATATTTTGAAAGAAGATTAACAAGAAGCTTGAGCACAGTGAGAGTATACCTCCAAGCTAATGTTCATTTGTGAAACACCTAAAAAGATTTGAAGGGATTAGCATGCAACATGTTAGCAGGTTCATCTATATGTAAGATTACCTCTTCTACACAAAGTCGTGATGGCTCTTTTGCCATCTCAAGGACACTCTTGATCAAAGATCTAAGCCCTTTCTCAGGAGAAATAAGATAGGGTTGATAACCATCAGCCTCTAATACAATCTGCGATGACAAGGACCGATAATAATCAATCTTATGTAGTGGGAGAGACTGAAGGCACAACTTTGAAATGTCTGCAAGAAGAAAACTTGGTGTACCCTTTTGACATTATTAATGTCAAAGTGCCTGTCCAGCGGGAGATCCTTGAGCCGCTTAGGAAAATTACCCTCAAAACTTGCAACAGCTTTCCAACCACTACCCTGAAATAGAAAGTGCAAGCTAAGGGAATGGTACAAGAGATTTCATTGAAAAGTCAAAACAAAACCGTAGGTAATCAAATTTATTTCCCAAGTTTTCCTAACGGAAAAATATGTATATGCAATTTGTTTGAGATATTTCAGTGTGCAATGTAACTTACTTCACCACCAGTAATATGTTGGAGAAACTTGTCTTCAAATTCCCGACACAGCTCTAAAGCTAGAGCTCTTGTACCTTCAGCACTGCTAACCATACTTTCACCAAGCCTAACCAACTCGTCCTGGACAACCTGAGACTTTCCTTGAAGCCTAAAGCATTTATATTAAAGGAAATTATCAAGAATTATGTCAAGGCATATGAAATCTTGAAACGGGTGCATGAGAAACTGACTTTCACCCACTATTCTAAACATAAATCTTTAAGAACCAATTGGCAGGAATTGTTAAAGAAGTTGCAGCATGAGTTAATATAGAAAGCCATGCACAAGCAGAAATTATTCTATGAAACTGCATGAGAGAAGTTCATATTGACAATGTTACCCTCAAAATCATCAAGTATGCTAGATAAGATGACTCGCTGGCCAATAATGATGAAAAATTTTCAGTAATTAACCACAGTTCAGCATAACGTCAACAATAATTTGAAGACTTCTAGAAGGATTAGGCCACAAATATTCCAAAGAGCAAAATGGTCAAGAAAAAATTAACATGACAGAAGGAATGGTCCTAGCCATACAAGGGTTGAACAAGCAGATTTACCCAGAAAGAAGATTTGGAAGCCTCAGTTTCATCCGATTACGAATCTGGCCAGCAAGTGTATCCACTAAAGCTACTCTTCCAAGCTTGCTCTGAGGGGCTCCAGTCAGTATGGATTTTAGACTTTCACTCTCTGCTTGCCAAGCAGTCTCTAAAGAGCTCTCAGAGCCTCCAGACTGCGAAGAAGCAATAGAAACCGATTGTCCAATCAAGGCAACCCAAGGAATATCAGACGTTTTTGGTGGCCCCTGGTTCAATAAGAGAGCTTGAACAGCCGCCAGTGCTTTTGAGTCCGATGCTGCTTGATCAATTTTGCTAATAACACCAATAGTTCTAGTGCCTATAAAAAAGTTAGCAATTCATACAGATGTAAGAAGCAAGCAAAATAAGATAGGGAAAGGAAGACACTTAAAAAATACATCCAATCATAACAGAAAATGCAAAAGTCCAGCTTTTGGATAACCCACTTTCTGGATCATACTCTTTGGCCATTTTAAGGGCTCGAGATGATGAAATTTCTGGTGCCTGAGCAGCAGGTACTATAACTAGTAGAATTGCATCATTATGCTCCACGTATTCACCTATCTGGAAAGAGGATAGCATGGGGTCAACACCATTTAAGATAATCAACCACCAAGAGTTCCTCTTACAAAGAACTTATACCTACTGAATAAACTTAAGTTCACACAAAAGCAGAACTAAAAAGGTTGAAAGTAATGAATCAACAAGAAATTTCCAAATTATACTGGACAAAGCGGTTGCTCACCACAGAATCATCCATGAATCTTTGATCCAGTCCAGGTAAATCAATCAATTTCAATGGTGGAGCTGCAGAGTTCAAAACAAAAGTACATCAATTTTCATTAGAATTCCAAAACAACATATGAATAGTCAAATAAAGTATCTAACTCCACCAGCATAAGCTAGTTTTCGTGAAACTAGAATAAAACATAAAAATTATGATACTGACCCTCAAAAAAAGTTCAGATAACATAATTTTCTGCTAAGCTTGAACGATCTATGCCCATGACAACCCAATTAATTAATCCACGCAGATCAGTCTATTTTTGGTAGTATTAATTTGGCTCACTGTTTGTCATGCACTATGGAGGCAAACTGAAGGATACTTTAAATTGATACTAGCTTGCAGGAATGAAATCCATTCTTGTTGTCGGATCATTTTATCGCCAGATCATACTCGAGCCCTTTTCTTTTATGTCCCTTACATATTATCATGATTTCAGTGAAGCAAACGCCTTTGCAAGGTGGGAACTCTGAGGTGAATAATGCAGCTGCTATTACATCATCAGAAGTTAAATCTGAAAATTATTTCAATGCTATCTGAAAATTATTAATACCTAAAGCCATATTTCTATTTCTTATTTCTTTCTTTAATCAGACGGAAGATGCCAAAAAAAATCCACCTCACCATGGAGAAGCATTCAGTACTTACCTGTACTGGTTCGAAGTTTTAAATATATTTCGTCCCTGCTCCTTCCAGATGAACCTTTGCTTAGTCTATCTTGTAGAGAATGCCGAAGTGCACCTGGGGGGTCAAAAACAATTAAGAGTTCATGGTTCTGACAAGTGCATCATGTACAATGCTAAATGCCATCACAAACTAAAGGTTATCATCACCATTTAGTTCATACATGAAATCAAATAACAGGTGGTTGAAATAGCACTTAGGAGCTCTTACTTGCAGACACCTGCTGAGATTTGCTGTCAATTTGCAGAACAATTGACTTAGTGCTAAGAGAGCCATCCCTAGTTAAATCAATGGCTATGGGTGCCCGAGTAGCGCCATTTTCGCCTGTTGGCTTTTGAATATGAATCAAGCATCGAAAAAGTTCAGTGTAAGCAGCAAACAGGAACTCATGTGGCCGAAAAAATTAATTGAAAACAACTTACCAAGACTGGGTGGCCAATCAAACTGTTTAAGACAGCGGATTTTCCAGCACTCTGCATGCCATGTCCAGGAGGAAGAAAAAATTGTGGCCCGTGAGAACATATCCAAGAAAATGGAAAGCAGCGTAAACATCAACCAGAATATATTACTTAAACAAGCAGCATATAAATAATACATCACATAAACTCGACTCCCTCTATGCCCAAAATTCAATTAATCGGAAAAGGAAATTAATCTGAAGGACTGACAATTTCTTGCCGCCAAATCAAAAGGAGAACTAGGAACATGCAAACGGTGCAAGAAGTAAATCAGGTATCAACTCGTACAAACTCTAGGGTAACATCACCACCAGTTCCAACAGTATCGCAAGTTAAGCTTAAGATCATTCTATTGAAGAACTCATCGCCAGCACAATCAATTTCATAAGTTCCTCACCAAAACTAGCCTTTATTTACTCTCATCCCAGAATTCCCAACTTTCCGGGAGCTGCAGTAAAGCATTTATCCTTCTTCCACAAACTGAAAAGATGATCTAACAGTATCTGCCACTTCAATTACACACCCACAGCCACTTCGACAGATCCAAAGATCAACATCCTTGAATAACTGAAAAAATTGCGCAGAGGGGGACATACGACATTGCCGAGAGCAACGACATTAAGGAAGGTAGAAGGCCGTCTAGAGGACGACGAGGAGCTCTCGTCCACGTCCTCATCGGCCAGTAGCATAGCCGCCTGTCTCATGGAGTCGGATAACTGAGTCAGCTCCTCGATCGCGTCCATATTTTAAGCTCCGAACCACACAACGGCTGATCAGCAGATGCTGGTGAAAAGGGAGGGCAGACGGTGCAGCTGTACTGGTACAGCTGCAGGTAAAGAAATGGCAGCTTGTATCAGAAGTGCAATCAATAACAGGCGAAACCTATCGATCTGCCGGAGATGGACAGATCTTTGGAGTGGGTTAAGCAAGGGCTCCGGCGAGGGGCCGGATCGATTCAGAATCGATTGGAGATAGCGACAAACGACGAGCGAAAGAGATCGAGGTCGAAATTCAAATTCAACCCAAATGCAATTCAAGGGAACCCCGTCTCTCTCTCTCTCACCCCAGTGTCGAACGATCGAGCATCTACTTAAACGGGAATATTTTGCAATTTAGTCCTCGAAGTTCTGGAGATTTCAGTTTCAACGGTAAGCTAGATTTTCAAACTTTAAATTTGAAACAGTTGACCGCGCTAAAAGTCAACTGTTCTATAAAGTAGAAGATCGAACTCCAAAGTGTCAACGTAGGTGGACTTAAGCACGGTTGAATCTGAGTCAATCTGGACCTAGGTTGGACTAGACTAACATCATGGATCGACCCGGGTCGAACTGATGCAGGTTGGGTTTGGTATCGTCAAATTTTTGGCTGTTGAATGTCTGCCGTGTCCTCTTAACAGTCATTGAATGCCCGGCTATTTCACCTTCCCCGCTACAATGCAGGAACCTTGAACTGTGATCGAGAAAAACTCAGACCAGTGACAAGGAAGATGACATGGATGAAACAGCCGCTTGAGGTCTCGATCTGTACAACAATTTGTTTTCACTCTGTACAACAATTTGTTTCTGCCTCAATTTTCTTCTTCGGTGCAGAAACACAAGCATCAGATATAAACTTGATATGCAAGGAAAGGAACAGCGATGCTTCTTAATAAGAGAGATTCAAATTGTCTGCCTGCCCAATAATTAGAGAAGAAAGCTTTGATGCTAATCATCACTACTATAAAGGGCAGATTGCACCGATTTCAAGCTATAGTTTAATCTCTACAATCTATGCCCACAGCTTTTTCATGTACCATCCCCACTGCCCATCTTGTCTAGGCTTTCTCTTCTCCAAGACTTAGCATTCTACTCATGGTAAGTCGATTGCCAGTCCATGGTTCCGTTGGGGAGATCTCAGTTTTATCTACTTGAGGGGATTGAAATGCGGGTACAACCCAAGCACATGCTCCGGCATGAAGTCATGCCTTGTCAGTATTCCGACTATCGGTGGCCTCTGCAGACACACACAAAAAAGGAAAAAAAGGCAAAGTTTCAGCGCCCAGCAGAAAAAATAATAAAGGCAATCAGCGGAAGGTCATAGAAAACAATAGTACTTCCATTTTCTTGAAAGAGATAGTAAGGGCTGGACGGTATTCCAGACCCGGAGGTGTATTTTTCAGTGAAATCAGGGATATTCAGTTTCATTTCTGAAAGCACAGGGAAGACCAAAGACAGCTGAAGTCCTAAACCTTCATTTCCAATGGACCATGGGATTAAGGTTAATTGAGGGAGAAGCAGTTGTAGTGGGGTGGCTTGCTTAGCCGATTTGCAATCAACTCAAAACTTATTCAAAAACTTGTGTGCTACCATTACAATTATCTGTTGTAAAGGCAAGAAAAGAGACATACCCCAGGTGTTTTTGGGACAACCAACAAGTGCCTTAATCCCAGTTGGCGGAAGAGAATCGCAGCCTTTGCAAGAGACATGGTTTCCACAACTGTGTATGGAGAGGTATTTGTTATAGGGTGGAGATCCACATACATCTCCATTTCTTCATCATTTATGTCCAAATCCTCGAGCTTTAACCCTTTTCCTGACCCCGGCTTTGCAAAGTCGTGGGCTTTGAACCTGCTCATGATGTCCGATCCTGTCATCACCCTCTGCTTGGTGAACTTCTTCCCCTTAAGCAGCACGAGCAGATGAGATCTCAACACTAGCCCGCATAGCTCTGGAGCCTCTGAGAAGGGCGGCTCGTCAATCACAGGGAATCCATTGTGCTTAGTGAGCTTCAGGGCATGAACTATGTTCGAGACCTTCTCGATGCCACTGAATGTGATAAGTGGGCCAGAGACAACATGGCCAGCGACTAAATTCCTCATATAAGGCTCTGCGTGGGCTTCCATGTAGGGTAAGCCCTTTATGGTCAGGATTTGGTCATAAACACCCTTGTTGAAGATATCAGCCACAGTCTTTGAGATGAGGAGCACCAACATAACCAACGGTAGCATGAGCAGATTGTTGGTGAGCTCGAGAAGAATCACGCACAAGGAAACGGTCATTCTCATGGTGCCACCAAGGAAAGAGGCGGCTCCTAAAAGGGCGAACAGGCCCGTGTCAAGAGTGGAGAGGGGACCGAGGAGCGTCCCTACGAGCCGTCCATAAGAAGCTCCTGCGAGGATAACAGGGATGAAGAGCCCAGATGGGATGGCGATTCCATATGTGATGATCCCAAGGGAGTATATGGCACCAAAGAAGACTAAGAGGGTGGAGAGGTGAAATTCCTTTTCCGTCCCCGAACTCAGCAAGTTTCTAATGGCATCATCATTTGTGTTGAAGAAGAGGGAGGCGAGGTCGTTGTATCGGTTCGGGGGGCACTGGAAGTTCTTGAAGTTCCCCGAGCGGCCTTCAGTAGGGCAATCTTCCACCAAGGAAGCAGGACATGGAGTGCATGGCACGAGCCATGGGAGGCCATAAGAGCAGCAAGAGGTCAGGAGTGACAAGGTGATCACGAGCATAATTTTGAATACTGGACCCTTCCTGTACCAAAAGAAGATCACAACAAAACAAATGCAAAAACCTATCAGTGACCATAGAAAAACTATGCATACTCTAAATCAAGTTCCTACTGTTGGTCATTCTTGATTAACAAAATTCTTTGGTGATCCATACAATGTGTTGTACACTTGATCATGGGTCGGTATAAAGGTTTGGCACTTGAAAGAAAGTCAAGCCTACGCCCTTATCTGAAGAAACAAGTGCAAAACAGTAGACTATACATTCGTAAATTTTCTAGAACCGAGCAAATCTGCTGTCCAAGCCCGGCACGTGTAGATTCAGGCCGGGCACATGGTTAACTGCAACCCATTACTTATCGAACTTCATAGTTTTAATGGCCAGTGCATGGAAGAACTCCTGCAGAATGGATCTTAAAAAGTATATCATTTCTGCACTGAAATCATAGTATCGTGTTTTAAGGTTGCATAAAACATTTCATGAACATTGAAGTATGATAAAGGGAGTTCAGGGTTGTTGGGTCCTCACTCATTGATAATGCTATAAGTACGAAGAACCTTGTCAATAAAGTAATTGTAAAGGCTCCCAAGGATGCCTCCGATGATTCCAAGGAATATAACTGCCAGCAAGTCCGGAGTGCTATAGCTAGCGGCCGCGGAATTAACATCAAACATTATTAGACCTCCTTGTCCAAACAACCCACATTTCCCACTCCGACAGAACTCTATGAAGCCTCTCAGTACCACAGCCACGACAGCAGTGGTAAAGAATGTCCTCCACAACAGGGCGCTCCGCCACCTGACAAGTTTGATGCAAGGAACTTCAGAAAATCAGAACCATAGTAATACAGGTCGTGTTTGATACTGAAAAACTGGTGGTGATATTTTTCTTCTTGAAAAATATAAATATAAAATAACTGTGTCAAGTTACAGCTTCAGAAAATCTGTTTCTCACTAAAATAACCAGAACCCATATTTGTTTTCTAAAAGAAAATGGAGAAAGGGAGATAAATGCACTTTTATGTAAACAGCTAGAAAAGTTTAGAGCTGTCATATGAAACAGTGCAGAGAAGGAAATGTCTTGCTAGAGATCCTGCAGACAGCTAGTTTAATGAAAACTTGGCTGATAATGAATCAGGTAAAGGCAAAACCCACCATGAAGCTGCCTCTTCGAGTGCAAAAAGTACTCCACCAACAGGGGCTCGAAAAGCAGCTGCCACACCAGCGGCAGCACCACAAGTGATCAGATCTCGTCTGTCGCGGTCATTCTTAAAGAAACGGAGCCATCTCCAAGTTAAGCCATACTTCTTAGAACCTCCCTGGCCGAGCAAGTTAGCTATGCAAGCGCCAGTATGGACCATGGGCCCCTCCTTCCCCACAACAAAACCACCAGCAACGCCAAGAATTGAACCAAAGATCTGCCAAATTTGTAATCTGCACTTAGTATGCCAGTGAGCTAGAATGTCTACTTAATGCTACAACACAAACGGTGTAGAGCCAAAACGCCCACACTCAACCATCACCATCAAGATATCACCATATCAAGTAGTAGTCGTTCACTTAATCCCCAACAATTCCTCTTTTCATTTAGTTTTCAAAATTAATCACCTTATCGAGGTTTAATCCACCATGAGAGCTAAAAGACTCGGAGCCTTGGTATTTCAATCTTCAAAGATGAAATGCTAGTGGCCATAAATTAGATAAAAAATTGAAATACTGGGATAGAGGGTAAAACAATGCCAAAGTGCAATGAACAAGCCCAATCACGAGGGACACAAAGACCCAAATTTCTTAAGCATGGTCTCTTATCTCTACCAATGTACAATGATCAAGAACCAAACAATAATTTTTATACCAACCTTTACAAAGAGGGTACTTGGAGCAAGAATAGAGTGCGCATCTATGCCATTGAGGTAAGCTTTCACCTCTGGGATACCGGAGCCAGCAGCTGCAGGGGCAATGTAAGCACAGAGTGCCGCAGCTGTTGCAGCTAATATCATATTACAGCTTGCATAAGCTGCAAAAGCCTGATAATATCTGGACCAAGGGCATCAGCATTGTCATTACACAAAATTCAAAAGAAAAAAGAAAGAAGGAAATAATCCTAACTCAAGGGAATTTTCTTCTGCTAGAACAAGGGCTAACTTTTCTTTAAGCATGAAATTGTTGGTGAGGAGGAGCTTAAACCCCGCTATGTTCTCGACAGCGAGGTTGTTGAAGAAGCCAACAAGCCCTGTGGCTAGCCCGATGAGAAGGGCGAGAGTCCACTTGAGAACAATATACTGGAATATCTCCTTCTTCTTTCTAGACCTCCAGTCCTGCTTGAACAGATCATTCTCCACAATTCTGAAAGAAGGTTACATGGAAACATGAGTAGAGAGGTTGATAAAATAAAATTTAAACAAGGCCTGAAAATTAAAAAAGAAAAAAAAAAAGGCATCCGTTGGACTGTTATCACTGAAACAGTTGCTTTTCAGCAACTGGAAAAACCCGCGACATGTCTTCAGACAGTTTTCCACTTTCACTTTTTTAATGAAATGAACACTTGAAATTACTGACAAATCTTTTCGGGAGGGTCTTATTTCCAGGGAGAACCAAAGCCCCAGAAAACCCTGCAAGCTTAGAAACGGACACAAAAGAGGAACTCCAAATTCGCGGAAGACAGGCATCTGCTGGACGAAAGAATGAATCAAGCAAAACGACAAAGAAGTCTTTCAGATAAACAAAAAAACATATTTCCCCCGGGAAACCAACAAAGACCCATCATTTCTTAGTCCCGGACCGAAATAGGAAAATGGGGAGCGGGAGGAGAGAACTCACTCGTAATCAAGACTCTCGATGGGGGAGACTTTAGCACCAACAATGGCAATCTGAGAAGTCGTGTTGATCCTACTGGGGGACTTCCGCAGCAGCAGCGGCTCCTTCAGGGTCCCACTCTTCCTCTCTGCCCCTTCAATCTCGATCCCGTGCTCCTCCCTCTCCGCCATCTCGCAAGATGAGACCCTCCAAGCCCAGACAGAACCCCGATGGAGGATCCCCTGTTTCTACCCGGAAACAGAGGGGGGACGAATCAGCAAAAATTCTCTTCTTTCTGGGTGCTCAGGAAGGCGCCGAGATTCGTGGAAGAGCCACCGGTTCACATGCCATAAAGGGACACAGATATGGGAGAACGTGAATCCAACTTTCCCTTTTCTTCTCTTCTTCTACTTCTTTCCCGTCTCCTCCTCCCCTCCTTGGCAAGCTTCAATAGCATTCATGGAAATGGAAAAAAATTGGCTCCTCCATATTTTTCCTCAACGATCATGGGGTGGCCCCATGTCTGTCCGCCACGTCATCATGGCGGTTTCTCGGCATGCTTATTTTAATATTATTATTGTTTATTTTTTCTGGTAATTATTAATATTAATATTACTGTTTATTACAATTTATATTTTTTTCCTCATTATTTTATTATTTCTTTATTCTTTAATGGTCATTGATTGGCTAGAGGACGATGCCTTTATACTGCGAGATATCTAACATGTCTTTTTTTATTCCATCTCACTCCTCTATTATTCCTTACTTATGTTATTGTTTATAATTAATGTTTTTTTTATCATTTTTTAATTATTTATCTATTCCATAATTATATTATTGTTTATTATCATTTATGCTCCTTGTCTCATTCTTTTATTACTTATTAATTCTTCACTGGTCATTGACTGGCATTCGGACGATGCATTACACTGCGAAGTAAGAGCAAGTCTGCCCTCCCAACAATCTGTATTATCCATTCACTGTAAAGTGGAGATTCGATCGTACTTCACCTCACGTGCCCAGCTTAAATCAATTTTAATTGATCGTTTACGGATACAGTATATAAATAATACACTCTGAACATGTTCTACACCACGTGCGGAGAACATTTTTTCCTTGGAGCAGAGACGGAAGCCTATCATTACAAAAGATGAAAATTAGATATTAGGGACACGGATAGTATCCATGGATGGAGAAAACCTTCAATGGAGCGGTCACACCATTCAGGCGATGCTGACGTTTTACATCCGTCTAATTAGAATTCATCATTTATATATTTGCCCAATTGAGGTTCAACATTTATTTAAGATTTTTTATGATTTAATAATCATAACGGTATAACTATTCATTACATGTTAAGTTTCGATTGAATTGATATACCACTTCAGTATTACCTACGCGATACAACCCGTCTCCTGAAGACTTCCTCCCACAGACGGCTATTTTAATTAATTTTTCAGTGTGTAAAAAGAACGTGTAAATTTAAAATGAGATGGGAGGCCAAAAAAAAATAACGGAGAATAAAGAGTCTGATTATAAGAATTAAATTTAGAATCTCTATTCTACGTAAGAAATGATACTCATTAAGTCCAACCTCCATTCTCTTTTAGTTCCTATTCATCTTGGATCATACTTGAGGAGTATGCCCCTTAATTTGCCATGGAATTGTATATATATTAGTTTCCCTGCAGAAAGAGGCAAAATCATACCTATACACATTTCTTATAAAACTGAAATAAGACGACAGCTTGCTAGCGACCGCATAAATTTATTGTCTTATTCCACATTTATTCCTCTTTAATAAGATTTTAAATTCAAATTTTATAAAATAAAAAATTACCATTTCAAAAAATAGGGACTATTAAATTTCTAAATATTTCAGTAAAATTTTAGTTTCTCACGTCTGACATGTCCAATCAATCATCGCAGCCCATTCTTTTTGTAAGGAAAAAAAAAAGGTTTCCATGCAACTAATTTTACACGACCGTGTCTCTCTTTTTTTTTTTTAATTTGGTCGGATTGATTCGTATGTGGCCTGAATTAAGCCGTGCACTCTCGGAACAGCGGCGGGCCGACATTTTTATCTCTGCATGATTACTACGCGGATTAAATTAAAAACTAATTATAATATTCGACAATCTCTCTTATATATTATATACGAGCCGATTACGTTTTCTTTTAATCTTCTATCACGACTCTAATTTAATAGATAACGGTTTCAATTCTCTTGTATTTGATGATTCTGTTTATTGAATTTCCGACGCTAGATTCTATCGCTCGAATAAGGGAGACCTAATAAATCGAGGGCGCCCGATACGACTAGCCCTTAGTCGACCACGTCCGACTTTGCAACAGCCGGCCAAACGGGCCCGGCTCGAGCGAATTGATCGATCCCCCCGGTCGATCCAAGTCCTCAAATTCACATAGCCTAGACAGTAGCATGACAACAACCTCAGACACCACCCCAGAAAGACACGTCACATCATCTCACACCGGTAGATGTTATAAGTATCACCGAACCTTTTGAGGACCCAATTGTCCGTTGGATCAGCAAATCAAAGAAAACATCATTAACCAGCAAGTTTTGGGACCCACTCGCACGGCCCTCAAATAATGTACAGATCAGGAAGTTTTTCCCTGCCCTCCCCCATTTGCACGAGTTACGAGATAGCAAATACGAGAGAGAAAGATATTGGGAGTCTTACATATTTGTTAAGTGAATCATAAATTTTTCAAAGTAATAAATCAAGTCATGTATATTATCCGCATAATAGCATCGAGTCATTTCCCCGTTACCTGTCATTACCGAGGAATGTGTCAGGAGCACATGGGCGACGGTAATTCCCAGCTTGCTTGACTCCTCCGATGTCTGGGAATTATGCCAGATCATCACCTGCAGACCGTAAAGCTTCGAGTCAATCTTGGATTAGTATCCGTTCACACGTGTCCCGTGATCGCGGAGTCGGCGTTCGAGTTCCGCTTTTACAATGATACGTGTGGCTGGAATCTATAGGAGATGGCTATCCGATCCTCTTTTGGTTGAGCAGAAGAACAACGCTAGCAGCCTAGGATGGTTCAAGAAACAGATAGCCTTTAAGTTCAGATTAAAAGAATTCGAACTCATCAAATCACAGAAAAAAGGGTTTTATTGAGCTTTGAATTATTATAACACCATATTTAGTGGTGACTGGTGTGTGTGTATGTATATGTATTATGTATGCATCAAACACTGTGAACGTATTCGACTGTACGGCTTGTTGGGCCTTAAGTTCAGCCCAGTTAATATCTCAGGCCCATGATAAAGCCCAACTATTTGTACAGCGGGCCGCGGAATCTTACCTGCCAAATTTCGCTTCCCGCCAGTTTTCGGAGAGCCTAGCACGCTCATGCTGAAACGACGCCGTAAGACCGAAGCAAGGCCCACCTGTTTGGTTGCGGGAATTGGACGGTCCTTGGCCCGAACAAGGGACCCGTTTCGTTTGGCGTGGCAACCATAGAGGACGGCGTCGCATAAGCCAACCTGCGCAGGATAAGTCAATGCTATATAAAGGACTCCTTCACTCTCCTGCGCAAATTAGGGTTCCCCACCGAACCAGAGAAGAAACGGGCATCCTCGGCCTCGAGTCCGGCATGCTGGATTAACAATGGTACGGTGGTGTCGTTGCTCTTGTCTCAGCTCCTGCTCATTCTTCTTGTAGTTCGGCGAATGCTGCTGATCCGGTGGAGCGTTCATCGCTGCCGGCGAATTTCTTCGTCTTCGGTCATTCTCGGCGATCTCTGATCGGTAAGAGGGGACAAACTTCATCCTGGGGCGTTGTAATCTGTTGATTCTGGAGCCATGATATTGCCTTTAAAATGGCTTAACCGGGAGAGAGATGCCTGTCTGTACAGATTTCAATTTAGTCGGAGCAACTGTTGTCATTGTTCTAAAATCTCAGTGCTGGTGTAGTAAGTGTCGATCTTTGAGGAGAAAATAATGTCCGAAGGGCCCGCGCAGATGTTAGCTGTTTACAATGATACCTCCGATCACCGCTCTTTTTCCCTAGACGAGGCTAGCAGCAGAGAGGACTCGCCTGACGGCATTGGGCTCTCATTAGAAACTGCTAATGAGTCTATCCCGTACACTGGACAGAGGTTCTCGACTCACGACTCAGCCTACGAGTTCTACAGCGAGTTTGCCAAAAGATGTGGCTTCTCAATTCGGCGCCATCGTACAGAGGGGAAAGAAGGGGTTGGGAAAGGTCTCACAAGGCGATACTTTGTCTGCCATAGAGCGGGAAATACTCCTGTTAAAGCCGTGAACCAGAACAAGCCCCAGAGGAACAGGAAATCCTCTCGGTGTGGCTGCCAAGCTTATATGCGGATCAGTAAGATCATGGAACCGGGACTGCAGGAGTGGCGCGTAACGGGTTTCTTGAACCATCACAATCACGAGCTTCTTGAACCGAACCAAGTCCGGTTCCTACCCGCTTATCGCACCATTTCTGATGCTGACAGGAGCAGGATCCTCATGTTTGCAAAAACTGGAATCTCGGTCCAGCAGATGATGAGGCTGATGGAGCTTGAGAAGTGTGTGGAGCCAGGGTACTTGCCCTTCACAGAAAAAGACGTAAGGAACTTGCTCCAGT
This sequence comes from Lagerstroemia speciosa, assembly GCA_037672795.1. Taxonomy (NCBI): domain Eukaryota; kingdom Viridiplantae; phylum Streptophyta; class Magnoliopsida; order Myrtales; family Lythraceae; genus Lagerstroemia; species Lagerstroemia speciosa. The sequence goes on along the minus strand of CM075289.1, from coordinate 8,409,975 downwards.
CATTAAGAAAGATAGATCCCGAAGATGAGACTGTAGATTTGCTTAGGATGTGCAGGAATATCAAGGAGAAGGATCCTGATTTCAAATTTGAATACACACTTGATTCAAGTGGCAGGTTAGAGAACATTGCGTGGTCGTATGCCTCATCAGTCCAACTGTATGAGGTTTTTGGCGATGCTGTAGTGTTTGATACAACGCATCGCCTTAGCGCATTTGATCTGCCATTAGGTTTGTGGATTGGAATTAATAACTACGGGATGCCTTGCTTCTTTGGGTGTGTGCTTTTACGCGAGGAGATCGCAAGGTCATATTCGTGGGCATTAAAGGTGATTGAACTTTGGAGCCATTCCCCTCTTCTTAATATGGATCACTTGCCCCATTTTGTAGAAATTTAGAGGAAAAGAAATGCAATTCCATGAACTTATGATCTGTATTTATTTGACTCCGTTAGCTTTCCATTTCATCACATGGTCTAAGCCTCAGTCATTGATAACTAATGAACTCATAGATTTTCTGGTGCATCTTGGCCTCATCACAAATCTGACATGGGGGGCACACTGGATTAAACTAGGGTGTGGGCATTTGGGGCCTAAGATGGGTTGTATGCTTCTTTCTGTTTCTTAACCACTTTGTTGAATCGTGGATTACTCTTCATTTATCATTCTAATATGGTTTTCCACTGCACCAAAAGGTATTCCTTGGATTCATGAATGGAAAAGCACCTGCAACAATACTCACAGACCAGAACATGTGTCTGAAGGAAGCAATAGATCTCGAAATGCCAATGACTAAGCACGCGCTATGCATATGGATGATCTTGGCAAAATTCCCCTCCTGGTTTAATGCGGTTCTAGGAGAAAGGTATAATGGGTGGAAGGCTGAATTCTACCGGCTCTATAACTTGGAGTTGGTTGAGGATTTTGAACTTGGGTGGCGGGACATGGTGAATTCATTTGGACTACACACAAACAGGCACATAATTAATCTCTTCACATTTCGCTCCCTGTGGGCACTGCCTTACTTGAGAAGCCATTTCTTTGCTGGTATGACCGTGGCAAGTCAGTCAAAGTTGATTAATTCTTTCATTCAACGGTTTCTGAGTGCACAATCTCGTCTTGCATACTTTGTGGAACAGGTATTTCATCTTTTTCAGTCTCTGTTACCGCTATTAAGGGGTGGGGGTTTTGAGATGATATCACTTATCCTTTTGAGAAAATCAATGTTTTGTTTTTTTGGTTCTTTTGCTGTGTTTGATAGAAGAAAGTTTTAGTTTGTGTGGGAAGCGGTTCCTATATTATTCTGATAAATGTCAAGGAAAGCAAGTTTGGGAGCTCAGTTTTTAGCACTTCCTGCCACCAGTTCCACGTTGTAGATTGCCAGACTGTAACTATCACTAGTTTCCATAGAAAAATTCACAAATACAGTTCTCAGTAGCCCCTAATTACCCAAGATCCGTAAAATGTTCTCCATTGTTAGTTTTATGATTATAAATTTGTCTAATCACCTGAAAGTGGTAAAAACGATGCAGGGAGCTAGTTTCATGGACTTCAAAGACCAAAGAGGAGAGCAGCAAACGATGCAGCAGAACCTCCAGAACATATCCCTCAAAACTGGCGCACCGATGGAGTCCCATGCTGCCTCGATCCTCACACCATTTGCCTTCTCGAAGCTCCAGGAGCAGCTGGTTATGGCTGCCCACTATGCTTCATTCCAGATGGAGGATGGTGGGTTCCTTGTGAGACACCACACGAAGGTTGAGGGTGGGAGGAAGGTTTATTGGGCTCCGCGGGATGGAGTCGTGACCTGCGGCTGCCAACTGTTTGAGTTCTTAGGGATCCTCTGCAGACATTCCCTGAGGGTGCTCTCCACGGGAAACTGCTTTCAGATCCCTGAGAGATATCTTCCTGTTCGGTGGAGGAGGGTCAACAATTCTTTGTCCCCGAAGATTCGAAACAGCAATTCTCCCGATGACCATGCAGAGAGAGTGCAGTTATTGCAGAGCATCGCATCGAGTCTTGTAGCCGAGTCTTCGAAGTCGAAGGAAAGGTTAGACATCGCAACCGAGCAAGTCTCGATTCTCCTGTCTCGGATCAAGGAGCTTCCCGTTTCTTCACCAGGAACAAGAGAGATCACTCTTCCCTCCGCTCACAGGACCGCTTGATGCATACCAGTTAGCTGACCGAGAAGAAGAACGCGGTTAGCAAAGTGAAGGATCCTTTGCTTTCTCTTGTTTCATTGTGTAATCATATCATATCATTCTTTTTTCAACGCTGCAGCTTGAGTTAATATATATGGGTCGATTGGTCTCTCGGATATCGTGGGAAGCACATTTTGTAGTCAGGAAATAAAGATGTTCCCGAGGACTTCAACTTGTACACATATATAGAAAGGAGACGTTTTGTTCTTTTCAACGTACGAAAAATGGTGTCTTGTGCTGGTATCTTAATCAGTTCTTTCAAGCAGAAGTCACCGAGTCTTGCATCGTAGTAAGGTGGGAGTGAAGTGGATCCTGAAGGCACAAACCAAATTAACCAACTAGCAGTGGCTCTGGTGAACCGATTCAATGCAAAGCTACCAGCATCCACATCTCGATACACATATAGTAGATCTCGTAGTACTTCATCCAACAGAGATTGCGAATTTCTGATGCAAGGTGGTCTGGAGTTTGTGGAATAGCCCAAAAAACTAGCAGTAACAGATCAATGGCTAGGAGAAAATTTCCTTATTTTATATCTTTAGTCGTCTTCCGTTCCTTCCATTAAACAACACCCTACTAAAAAAAAAAGAGAGTGCTGCATGCTCCCCATTCAAAGGGAACTCAGCTGCCACCTGGGATAAGGATAAACTTTGTTGCTGTAGATTTCAGGGCTGCTGCTTGTGGGGTATCTTGTTTTCTTCGACCAGGCGACGATGAAGTTACCTCGCCGGGCAATGTTCGAAGTTGGTGTTCGATTAACTGCACCAAAGTCGGTATCGGGCCCAAAGAGCAATCTACTACATCTCCTTTTCCATTTTATTCTTATATACAACAATTCAATCTGAATTCCAAGCTGACCCACTGCTCATTAAGTTCTGGAATTTCGTGGGAATTGACCGAAAAATTTACTGAAAATACAGTACGGAGTGAAAAATTCTCCTCACTAAAATATTTATTTATGTTTATATTATTAAGAGATTGCAACTCAATTCACGATCTCATTTTTGTACTGAGATCGTATGTTAAAAATACGACGCGATTTCCTTACAAATATATATTTAATTAAGAAAAATGAAAGTTGAACGATAAAATGAAAATTTTATTTAAACTTAAAATCGTATCTTCAAGATACGATTATTTTAATAAATATATATTATTTATATTTATTATCTCTTTTTTTTAATAAAGAGATGCAATCTTTTAGTAAATATAAATAATGTATATTTATTAAGAGACCACATTTAAAATTGACCGTGAGATTCCCGATGGTATAAACGAAAATAATTTACTAAGTATCCACTTAAAAAAAAAAAAACGAATCTTCACGCACATTCGGACATTCCTCGGAAGCGACCCACCGAATATTGGAGTAAAGTAATGCGTTGACCAAGACTTGGAAGACCTCCCTGTCTTATCAGCGGAGGGGACGACTTCGAGGGACGACCCCCAGCCCTCACGGCACATATGCCCCATTTGTTCGTTGGGTGCTAGCTCTTCTCCAGAGCAAAATAGCAAACCAAGATATTATGGATCCCACCGATTCTTGCCGAATCGTTGAGCCATCCAGTCTTAAACTGCCGCCAGAACCTCTCCCTTTCAAAGCACCCTCCAGAATTCTGCCCCCGCGGGTACATCCGATTCCAGTCAATTCCTTGGTCGGGCGTGAGGCTTACTTCTCTGAGATCGAGCGGGTCGAACACATCGGGAGCGGGACGGTCGGGGCTGTATACAAGGCAGTACACCGCCCCTCAGGCCGTCTCCACGCCATCAAAGTTATTTCTGAATGCTCCAACGAGAGGCGGTGCCAGATACTTCAACGGTTCGAGGGCCTTGATGGTGTGGTAGAACACCCTAATGTGGTCAGTTGCTGGGGTGTCCATGACAGTGATGGGGAGATCCAAGTTCTATTAGATTACGTGGATGGCAGGTCCCTTGTGGGAGTCCACATCCAAGACGAGCAACGGCTCTCGCGTTTGACCCTTCAAATTCTCAGCGGCCTAGCCCACTTGCACAAGAGCAACGTGGTGCACCAAAACATAAAGCCCTCAAACTTGTTGGTTGACTCGCTACTTAACGTCAAGATTGGCGACTGGATGGCTCGGATCGTGGTGGGTCGCAGTTCATCTTGTAGGATAAGTGCTTACATGAGTCCTGAAATAACTGGTGGGGACTATCGTGGTTATGCAGGAGATATATGGAGTCTTGGTATTTGTATACTGGAAACTTATCTGGGGAGTTCTCCGTATGGTAGTGAGCAGTTGGAACCGGTTCAATTGCTATTTAAAATTTTTAACCGAGAGCCACCACAGGCTCCACCCAGTGCTTCCATTGAGTTTAGGGATTTCATTTCTCGCTGTCTGCAAAAGGATCCATCTAAGAGGTGGACTGCTGCTCAGTTGCTGCGGCATCCATTCATATTGCAGCACAATCATCAGACTGCCTCATCTGGTTGGCCCATTTAATCCATCGTTCCTACTTCATGTCCTATTTGTGACATTTGGAAGTTTGGAATTCATATTCTGTTTTCGCTTCTGTTTGATTAATAACGTGAAATGATATCAGAACTCTGTTCATCTCTCCGCCAATCCAAATTGGATTGGACCTCATTCAACAACTGCAGGTGCAGTATAAAGTATCTTTGCATATTCTGCATGAATTATAGAAATCAGGACCAGTCTCTTGAATTTTATTTACTATATGTAATTCATCCCGCCAATAACAAAAGCAAAATATGTGGACTTCTATAAAGTTATCATGGTTTGTTAGCTTTCTAGGCGCCTGCAGACGGAGCTTTTTTTCCCTTTTTGAGAATTCATAGCTTACTTATGGAATGTAAACTTCAGAGGCTCTATAATACATTTTCAATGGAATATCTTTCTTCTGCTGTCTCTAGGATACCCGCTTCAAAACACTTGCTCATAATTGCATATGTAGGCTTTTAGTTGCAGTCTTCATGATAAATTTTCTTAGGTCTCCTTTGGCCTGTTCTTACAGACGTGTCTTTAGTGTTTCTTCATGTTGTTTCTGACATCAGTGCAAGCAAAAATTTCTGCAACTGGTTGACAGCTCAAGGATATTCTGTTTCTTAACATCTCAGTTGATAAACGCATGAAAGATGTTCTCCTGGGAGCTCAATATCGGTGGCTGAAACCCGCAGAAGTACTCCTAGTCTTGCAGAACTATGAGAAGTTCCAGCTCGCCAAATTTTTGCCTCACTGTCCTCCAAGTAACTTCAGTCTCATCCTTTGTGCATGGACGTGGAGGAACTTAATAATGTATAATGATATAGATCTAACGTGGAGTACCTGCTGGCTGAATCCATTTTTCTCATTTGATTTGTATCAGGTGGATCCATGTTTCTCTATGACAGGAACATTCTTGGATCCTTCCCCGTTGATGGCCATGACTGGAGAGAGAAGGACCAGCAGACAGTTAAGGAAGAAGATCAGCCAACCAAGGTTCACTGTACTTATAATTAGGAAGTTGTGGTTCTTAATGCAGACTTTGCATAGAGATGAGATTTTTTTTTTTTTTTTAAAAATCCTTTCATTTGGTTCTTGCAATATGCCCATTCATGCGAGGGAATTCTAGCAATCTTGTTCTGTCTAAGCAATGATTTTACCATACATCTTCTCTGTCCAACGGGTCACCATGACCTACTATCCAGGATTGAGCCTCAAACTGTTTCCATGTTTTAGGTGGGGAACGGAGAAATGCTATGTTGTTCTTATTCCCAAGCGGAGAAGAACCCAAATTTTTGGAGGCGCTTGTATTGGGTGTCTGATGAGTGAGTGTGCAGATTGCTTCAGTAAACTTTTATTTCACTTCAAAACTCTAGTTCTCTGCTTCTCCTGATTGTATTTACCGGTTCACAAGGTTATCAAGGTTAGTCTTAGTTCAAAACCATCGCCAAGTTACTTTATGGAGCTCAACAAACACACTTCCTGTGTTGCACTGATTCTCGCTCATTGTTTTATGTTCATTTAGTTAAATTTGTTCCTGGGTTCTGCCTTTACGCGCCAATCTTTCCTTGGCAGGAAACGTAATCGCATTGTTCTGGTGCATTATAGAGAAGTAAAAGAGGTTCAGCTGCTTGATCCTTTTCTTTCAAGGTTTTCTAGTTTAATTCTTTCAAATAATCTTGGGAAATATTGAAATTTATCAATAAATTTTCTCACAGAAGGTGAAGCAAAGAAAGGTGACCATATGCCACCACCTCTTTCAAGGAGAGCAGAAATCTGTATCTTTAGAAGACAGTGCAACAATGTCTCGTTCAACCATCACATGTGGCTCAAGTATCAGTTTTCATTCAGGTTGTCGATGTAGTTTGTATTCCCGAGAAACAGGCATTATTTGCTATTGCTCCCTGCATATATGAAATAATACTGATCTTGTTCTTGTCCAAGTCTGTTCTTCCTTTTTTTCTTTTTGTGGGGGGCAGTGTGGGGCTGGGTCCTCACAATAGATAACTTGAGGAGGAGAGGGAGAAGCATTGACTGTGTAAAGGATAGAAGAATCAATTAATGACTTGTTACATTGTCATTTTAACCCAAAGCTATGGGATGCGGCGTTTAGGAGTTTGGGTGTTGAATGGGTTCATGCAGATTCGGTTGAGTGGGAGCTGAGAACTTGGTTCAGTCTGGGTGAATCTAGGAACGTGAAGTTGTTTGTTAGATTGATTTCCTTTTCTATTTTCGGAGTATTTGGAAGGAAAGAAATAGAAGAGCTTTTGATGGGATTGAGATGCATGATAGGTTGTTAGTAGACAGATGGGCAATGGAGTTGTCTTTTGGGCATACAGAAGTGTATAGAGGGGGGAATCACGGCATCTTGAACTCAATTGATTTTATTTCATGTATATGATCTGTTGTACATGGCCGATCTTTTGTATTCTTTGCACTACTTGGTGTTTCGTAATAAGACATTTTATTTGAAGCTCAACAGAAAGATTGCTTTTCCTCACATGTAGGAAGAGCCGGTCTCTTCTTAATAATATTAATGTCCCTTTAGCTGGAAGAGCAAGGCATGTTACCTTTGAATGCAGGAAACCATAGCTCTGAGCGCGTGTATGTGTGTGTTTTAATCATAGCCATGGCTGTTGCTGAAAATATCCATACTAGTGATTTCATTGAGTAATTATGTCCATCTGAGTAAACTCAATGTCTGATTCACCTTTCTACCCACCTGCAATGCAGATAGTTTGTGTAAGCCATCTGATACAGAACACAAGTGCATATCTCAAAGAGAGAGGAACATTAATATTCAAAACGAAAGGACAACATCGTATAGAGGCGAGATATCTGACAGGACTCAGCATCCAGACTCGCAGTGCAATGCAATAATTGGTGAAAGATTTGTTGATGAACTGGCTTCTTTGGAATTGCCAACATGTCAGGATTGGAAAGGTTGTCCTTCTCCCAGTTTTCAAGCCTTGCAATAGTAATTTTTCCTGGACCAGAACATGCTTCTTTTGTTAAGTGTATAGTAATGCTTGGCTTGCTTTCTCTGTGTTTGTATGTGGAGCTGCAGGTAGGGTCACACCAATTCATGGGGCAGAGGAGTGTAAGATGGAAATAAATACGGACATAAATTATCAAGACCAAAAAGAAGATGTCAGCATGTTAGAAGATGACAACAAAAAGGTGATACTGTCTGAAGAATTCAAACCTGGTATGATGGTAATGAGAAGCATTGAAGAAAGCAATGATAAACAGAATTCATTGGAAGAGAGACCAAACAGCCACACAGGCATGGAGCATATAGAAACTGATTCGTGTTACACAGACTCTGATGCTGAAGATGCAACAGTGACTCGAGGGCAAAAACACTGGAAGCTCAAAGCATCCGAAAGCTTCCATGAGGTTCCAAATTCAATCCAGGAGCTTCACATGCAGAGCACCCCAAGCTCTGCAATAGAAGAACGGTGTTTGCCAATTAGTATGCCAACCAATGCAAATGCCGATATCAAGAAAACTGAGGTGTTGAGAGGATGTGCTCAAACTGATGATTTTTTGAACCGGGGACTGCTCCATCAAAAAAAGGATGAAGTTCCCTCTGTGGAAATTCAAAAAATGGCCAAACAAATAGTCAAACAAATAGTCAGAGCGTGTGGAAATGATTTTCGCCCACTCACTTTAATGTCAAGGGCTTTGAGTAATGTGTTGGACATCGAAACCTGGGAATATGCCCTTGCCTATTTGAGCTTGCAGCATGCATCTTGCCTTGATGATTCTGAAAACCTTCAAGTGAATGTGTTAAGGTTCAGCATCGAATTACTAGAGGATGATTTAACTAGAGAATGCTTGAGGAGTTTTGCACTGAACAACATGAATGTTGAGGTTGCAAGAGCATCTCTAATTGACAGTTGGATCAAGGAAGGCATTCTTGTCATGCACACTGAGGGTGAAAAGGTCATCAAGAATCTTCTCGATGCGAAGTTGCTTGAATTGTCTGAGCATGGGGAGCTCGTGATGTTTCTAGATCTTGATCAGCATGTGTTAGATCTCGTATTTCAACTTGACGCAAGTGGTGAATTCCTAATGCAAGGTGGTTTGGGTCTAGTGGACCCACCTGAAGTTGGAGAGTGGGAGAGAGCTAAAGAGATCTGCTTGATGCACAATGATCTGTCTGAGTTGCCCGAAAATCCAAGGTGCCCTTCGCTTTTGACACTGTTCCTGCAAAGAAACCACAAGCTGAGGACAATACCTGCCTCTTTTTTCAGTCATATGCCTGCTCTAGAAGTTCTCAACCTGTCCAGGACTCGGATAAAGTCCTTGCCTGACTCACTCTTTGACTTGGTCAGTCTCAAGAGACTCTTCCTGAATGAATGCATCCTTCTGAGGGCACTCTCTCCCAAAGTCGGAGGGCTCAAGAACCTCGAGGTGCTCGACCTTGAAGGGACAAAGCTTATGGGACTACCAGAGGAAATCAAACAACTTATCAAGCTCACTTGCTTGGAAGTCTCAATTTTTGGGGAAATTTCTAAAGTGACTAAGCAGATAAATGCGTTGATCCCTTCCGGTGCACTATCTGCTCTATCACTTCTAGAAGAACTGAATATCGATGTGGGTCCTGAAGCTGAATGGTGGGAATCTTATGTTGAAGGTCTTCTTGATGAAATTTGCAGCCTCAAAAGACTATCTGGTCTCAAGTTTTACTTTCCAAAAGTGGAACCTCTAGGGAAGTTCAGTGCAGCATACTTGACACATTTCAGGATTGTTGTTGGCAGACAGATTGGCCGTATCATGTCTCGACTTCCAACTGACATCGAGTTCGAACTGGAGCGATGGGACAGGTACTTGAAGTATATTTGTGGTGAGGGTATTCTTGAAGAAGTAATGAAGGTATTAAAGCATGCAGATGCGTTTTTCCTGGACCGGCATACTGATCTTAAGAAGCTCTCTGATTTAGGAAAAGAAAATCTGGAGCAACTGAGGTGTTGTATACTCGGGGAGTGCAATGAGCTTCGAGTGCTAATCGATGTTGAGGATTTCAAAGGACAGGGTGATAAAATCACTCTCGGATCACTTGAATATTTGTATGTGTATTACATGAAGAACTTAGAGACTTTTTGGAGGGGTCCCGTACAGAAGGGAAGTCTATCTTGTCTGAAATCCCTGACCTTGAGGACATGCCCTAAGGTAACTAGCATTTTTACACGAGAGCTGCTCGAGAATCTCTGCAACTTGGAAGAGCTTACAGTCGAGGACTGCCCTGCACTGATAAGCTTAGTTAGCTGCAAACATTCTACTACTAATGAAACATCTTATTACCTTCCTGTGCTGAAGAAGATGTCTCTCCATTACCTGCCCGAACTGACCAGCATCTCAAGCGGCCCACAAGTTGCCCCAAAGATTGAGTGGCTGAGCTTCTATGACTGCCCCAACCTCAAATCTCTTGATCTGTCTGTACAAGAAGTGAAGACGATAAGAAGTGAAAGAATTTGGTGGGAGGGCTTGGAATGGAACGGAGATTGCGTAGGCCTGTTGGGTGATATTTTTACCCCTATCACCGCATGTACAGTTCCTTAGTGCATCTACATGCTCGTGTATGTTTGTCTATTTATATGCTGGCACAGTAAGTTAAATGTCAAATCGTCAATAAACTGCAAAGAAAGCTGTTGCTCCGGCCACGTTGGACAGCTTTATAAGTCAGGCCTTTCTGAAGCAAACCTCTTACTGTAAGATTACTGGTTCTGGTTGATGGAGGTATCATGTATTAGATGTGGCTGAATTCATCTGCAATATCTGCAATGAACAGTTGCTGTTCTCTTGTTTCCACTTGACATCGATCAGGATCGATCAGTGTCCTGTTGTTTGCTGGAAATTCAAGCATTGGCTGCAGAACCTTTTATCATGTGACTGCTAGTACAGAAGGTTGCCTTTTTCTGTCATTAGCAGAGCTTTATCTGCCTTTCATGATGGCACTGTCCTTCTACTTAGGCCATGCTATGAATGGAACTGTCCAAACTCGATCATCACTATTTTCGATCAAAATGCAATAGTTGCTTTTTATATGAGAAATTGGAGTGATCATGGCAGAAAGATCATTAGCTACGTTAGATTTAGACTTATTTGGCTAAGTTCCACCGATTTTAAATAGCTTCCTGAGCCGATTGATAAGGCCAGTGCACTTTGTTGGCACCATAATTCCCATGGAAAAGGCTGTCATGAAGTTTAATGGCCACAGAACGAGCTACACAAGCCCATGGTGAGCTCTGCATACACCATGCATTATGTGTATATATATGCTCATATTGCAGCAACACGTAAGTAGCTGCTTCAAGTTATAGATATGACTGACGGCCAATCAAATTTTTTTCAATCTCAATAGCAAACTTTTCCTTATTCAAGTCAAGAAATGAGTCTATAAAATGCCACCATGATCTTCAAAGTACAAACATGATAATCTTAAGCGATCAGACAAAAGCACAAGCCTAGGGAGGGCTATTATTTCAAATCACACCAAAACATTCACTAGAGGTTCACCATAGTGTATGAACAAAGAAGGACAATACACGTAGAGTTTTAAGCCGATATGCTTATTTTATAACATTATACCAGTCAACCATCTTCAACTCCATTTACAGCACGCCGTGGAATTTCGAGGACCAAAAGAAATCACCAAGGCTCATTGGTTGAAGATGAAAAGATCTCGAAGCCTCTGTTCAGTGCCATCTTCCTCCCACTCCAACTTCCTCCACCACATTCTCTGGCCTTCGATAGATCTGAGGTTGATGGCATTGCTCTTGCCGAATGGCAATCTAATCAGAGACGGGCACATATGCACTGTAACACTCTCCAGAGATGGCCATTCCAACGAGTTGTCGACCCATACGCTTTGCAACTTGGGCAAATTGATCAGTATAAGCGTCTTGAGATTTGGAAGACACTGCAGTTCCAATCCACTGTTCTCTGTTCTCATGATTATCTCTCCAATCTCATCGCATTCCTCAACCCGTAACTGTCGAAGTTCAGAAAGCTGTTGAACCACTCCGAATGAGAAAATCTTTGACAGTTTTGGACACCTGTATATGCTTAAGTCAGTCAACCGGGCGAGACTTCCCGAGCGGACTGGGCCTGCAAAGATGCTTACCAAGCTTGGGGCATTTTTTATGACCATCTTCTCCAAGTATCCCAATGATGCTTCTATTGTGCAGGTTCCGTTGATTATGCATTCAATATCGGTGCATCCTTCGATTAAGCAACCACGCATCTTGCTGATACTGTCGATGCCAAATTCTGACATACTCGAGATACCTCTGTGGCAAATTAGCTCAAACACATCAGCTTCCGCAAGTACCTCTGAGATTACATGATCAACACCTTCCCCATTCACATATTTCAGGCATCGTTGAATCTCATACCCAAAATGTTCTAAGATTTGATATCTTGTGCACTCATGATATCCGACAGAAAATCTGAATGCAAAGCTGAAATTCTTCCAAAGTGAGCTGCTTGTTACATATATCTTTAAACAATCAACCGAAGGAAAGCAGAATGAGAGAGAAGTTAATCTCGTCAAACTAGCAACTTCCTTTGTGAGAGTCTTGACAACCCCATCCCACCACCGGTTATATGGATCCACATCAATTGTGAGCTCTTCCAACCAACTAAGTCTTGAGATAACATTTTGATTAATTTGAGCAAAGTTGGATTGCCCCTGAATTAAAGATCCAATGGATGAATTTGAGAGTGAGATCCTCAGACACCTTAACTGAAGTAAATGACCAATTTGAACAGGTAAGTAACTTATCCCAGTTCTTCGAATATCAAGGATCTCTAGATTTCTCAGTGATTTCATGTCTGTAGGAAGCTCCGTCAAATCTCTGCAGGAATTTAGATACAGAGCCGTTAGACTAGTCAAGAAGGATATTGATGATGGCAAGGATTTGATTCCAGAGCCATGCAGATCAAGGACTTGGAGTTTGTGCATCGATCTAAAGAATGGCTCTGGGATCAAAGTGAGCTCGTGGTTCCTTTGCAGTAACAAAGTTTGAAGACCTTCACAATCTACATTTTCTGGCAAACTAAGCAACTTGTTGTCCATCAAAGAGATCCCACTGACACCCTTCCACTCGTCTTCTTTCGGGGGCTCTCGCAACCCTTCACGAGCTTTCACCAACAATGTCGAACCCTTGCTTTCGGATGATATCTTCAAAGCCATGTTGCGGATGACTTTATTCATTCTAACATGTTTCAGCTTTTCACTCCTTTCCAGTAAGGAAACATTGATAAGATCACGCAAGATTGAGTGTCCCCTATCACGAGCTTCCATGAAATCAACCACGTCACATATAAAACCTCTAGCCTTCCAACACTCCAGCAAGTAGTCCTCAAACATGTCATGATCTTCCGGATATAACGCACTATAGAGGAAACAAATCTTTTGAGCCTCATCATCTAGATCATTATAGCAGAATTTTAAGAACTCGAGCACCTCCTCCATTCCTTGTACCTTAATATTTGGCCATCTTCGCAAGCTCCGGAGACCATCCCTCCAGAGATTAATGTTATCCTTTCTTTTGAAATTCCTTGCAACTCTGTCAATTAGAAGAGGCAAACCAGCACATTCATTGACTACCAATCGGGCAATAGGCTCAACACTAGGAAGATTAATGTTCCGACCCACCTTTTCCCGGAACATTTTCCATGCATCAGATTCAGATAATCGCTTCACGTTGACAAACTCATCAACGTCCATATCATAGCAAACATGTTCATATCTACTAGCCAGCACAACCTTGTTATCATTTCTGTCATCGTGAATTCCCACTGTATGTAATTCAAGAGGTTCCAAAACTTCGTCCAAAAGAAACAAGCACCTCTTGTTTTCTAACTCCTTAGATATTCTCCATGCAACTTCCTCCACATCATTGTGTTCCTCCACATGCAATTTAAGCCTTCTCATGATTGCTTGCTGCAGCTTCCCTACACTATTGTCTTTAGACACAGAGACAGAGATAACAATATCAAACATTTTACCGATCTCTTCATCGTCATTCAAATTGTGCATGATCGTTGTTTTGCCTATTCCCAATATTCCCAAACTCCTATTCTTTTTATATTTCGATCCCTTAAATGACCTTGAATCTCTTCAATAGCCCAATGAAGTGATGACTTATTTTTTATTCTTTGGGCATTTATCAATCTCACAGGCTCGGGCGGTTTCTCAACCACCACTTCTGTTTCAACTCTTCCCTCTGTCCAAAGGCTATGCAGCTCCTCACACATTTTCCCCATGCGCTTGCTAAGGTTTGACCGTGAGGAAATACGACGCTTTCTCCATGTTCGTTTCTTTCCCTTCTTGAATTCATTTTCTAGCTTCAGAACCTCTTGCTTGATCACATTGACCCTAGAAATCCATGCCTCACATTCTTTAGTGATCCTCTTCGTCTTATCTTTCTGTACTTGAGCCTCCACATCTGCCGTTCTTGCAAAAAGCTTATCTGCTTCTTCCAGGAGCCTTCTATAGTTTTTCTCCAATTCATCGGCGTAATCCAACTTTTTAGTGACATAGGAGATCAAGTTTCTCCCATCTCGATATGCCTCGACTGCTACTGCTGCAGCTGCCGCCTCAACCATGCTGCATAAATTTCAAAATATGAGAAAACCAACCGAGAAAAGCAATATATCTTGCAAAAATCAGACAGCAAAAAGAAGATATATAGAGAATGTCTTTCGATGGACAAAAATGGGGAGCATGAAGAAACCAACAAAACCATAACAAGCATATCAAACTTCATGAATATATTGATAACGGCATTGCATACGAGTCAATGAGTAAACAGGAAAGAGCTGCAGATGGTGTTACATATCTATATGACATCAACTTCATTAAGTGAAGAATTATCTTTTCAGGGATAATGCTACTATACAAGACTAATTTAGCAGTATCTCAGCATTCAAATTAAGATGGGAGAGCTAAAAAGGGGACTTATAAAAATGGCAGTCAGATTAGGCCGCTTCCCATCTCCGAAGAAACTTACTAGTCAGTTCATGCCCAAGCAAGCAACAGTATCTTTAAGAATTGAATCTACATACAAGTGAAAAGTCGATGTCAGGTTACAGGAGATAATCTCCAGATATTCACTTCTCCTTCTCAGGAAAATGGCTGTAGAAGCCTAAGCTTCGAGATTATGACAGACAGCAGCAGCAGAAAAGTTTCTCCTATACTTTTTGGTGAGCAACCGTTCTAAATATAGTAACATAGTAATAAGTAAGTCTGTGTCTTATGTCTGGAAGAATTGGAAGAAATAACACGACTTAACCAATAACAGCAATACCCAGCTAGCAGAATGCTGTAAGATAATGCTTGGTTCTTACCTTCCACCAGCAGCAATACCGAGCAAATAAGTTTGGGAAGAAGCTTGCGTGGGTCTTGGCTAACTGCGAGCAACAAGATGCACATGACAGTGAATTACGAATATAAATTCACCAATCAAGGAGCTGATCTCCTAGAAAAGCAAAGACTCGGGGAATATCAGAGGTTCTCCAGAGGAGCGGGGCCTTCATAAGCTAAAACAAGCAACGGATTCCAGGCAGAACATAATCATCTCCATTGTAATTCGGAGCTCGCTCATCAAAGCGAATTCTACGAGGGATTGTGATTCATGACGAACAGTTCGGTACCCTTGTTAGCGCGAAGTGAGGCGGGCAAGTTACCATGCTAGCGGAGGAGGCAATCGATCAGCTGCTTCGAGCTCCATTGCAGCTCCTTGACGAGGTCCTCCTCTTCGGTGGCAAAGTCAACTAGGCAGCTTCACAAAAGACACCGTTACTCTGCTGTAAGCGCGTTCCGAGGAGTTTCTGGGCAGCCGCTTCCTTCTTCGGTGTGGGACCGTTGACTCAGACAGGTCTCGGAGACCAGTGCAAGCTGATCCAGGTGCACCTCAGGCCGAGCAACATTGCACGAATTCGTATCCTGGGTTCATGGCACGCCCGGCATACAAAAAATCTGGTGTTGGTCTGGTCGTCATTTGGTATCTACTATCTTTGGTTGAATAAACAAGTTCTGAGTTGGATATTCAACGTGGAGTTACGCAAAATTGTTAATTATGACTAATGTGCTCATTGGTATTATAAATTAATAAAATTTAATTATTTTAAATATTTTTTTATAAGATTGTAAAATAGAAAAAATTAGTCTAGAAATAATTCTAGTTGAATATTATGTCTTTTTTTTTTTTGTCTTATCATTGTCGCAGATGAAGGTACAACGAAAATTCCTCGTTTTCATATTGCGGACATGGAAAATTGGGGAAAATACACCATGTATTAGGCCTGTCAATTTTCAGCGTGGCCCAATAGCCCGACATGATAAGGTGGTGTCTGGGCCGAGTCTTACTGGGCCTATACTTTATTGGACCATGCCAGGCCCAACACAAAAAAAATTTGGTGCTGGAGGGGCCAATGTTATAAGGCCCAATCCGGCCCATTAGTCCATTAAAAAAAGATAGCATGTTTTATCTATCATAATCCTTTTCTAGAACACATTTTTGTTGATCTATTATAGAAAGTGTGATTATGTGGCCTGATTTACCTTCTATTTTAAAAGCGGTTTTTTTTTTTTAATTTCATTCAAATCTCACCAACTTTCTGTCTTTGTACTAGAGAAACTTTGAAGAATTATTGCATTTATAGGGCAGGCCGGGGAGGCCCGATAATTTGAGTGTACTGTTCTATGCCACGGCTTAATAGACCTCTCTATTACTGGGGCCGGCCTGGCCCGGCACGAACTGCCACCCTTACCCTGAACTGTCGTTCCTTCCAAATTAAATTTTTCTTCGAGGAAGTATGAAACCTTGTTTTCATTGTTTCAGAGAAGTTCTACGTTTTTACAAGACAACGGCAGGACACCAGAAGTGGCGTAGATTGAGGAGAATCTCTTTTATTTTATGAGCTTTGCAGGGAATAGCGGCACTGTTTTCCGTACTGAGACTCCAAAAGGGCCGGCACCAGATGCCTTCTCCCTCCCAAGCCTGGCCTGACAGCGAACGTAGAACAAGAGGATGAGGCCGTGATGATCTCCGAACACAGGTCCCCGAGGAGATAACCTTGAGCGTGAAAGTTTAACTTGCCCCGTGTTCTTGATCTCGGAGTTACGCT
Organism: Lagerstroemia speciosa; assembly: GCA_037672795.1. Taxonomy (NCBI): domain Eukaryota; kingdom Viridiplantae; phylum Streptophyta; class Magnoliopsida; order Myrtales; family Lythraceae; genus Lagerstroemia; species Lagerstroemia speciosa. Next base: position 8,393,172 of record CM075289.1, on the reverse strand, counting down.
CCCTGAAAGAGCTGGATCCGATACTCTGGCCAGTTGCTGGGACTGGGAGGTATTTACCCTGGAGAAATGCTCAAGGAAATCCAACACGCATTCTGTGTAAAAGCCCGTCTCGACCAGTCGAAGACTCGGCAAGACAACAGCAGGGGCAGATTGACTGTGTCGCAACTTCAGTACCGGAGAAATAGGGCAAGCGAAAGCGAGAAACTGTCTGCTCTGCTTGATCAGGAGTCGAGAGAGAATTCATTTCTGAGAGCATAATGGCATTCCGAAGATGCGATGGATATCCTCGTTTGGGAAACGGGACGAGTTTGATGCTGCAAGCATGCCGGGTGCGAGCTTCAAAGGACGAGGAAAAGATCCGTTGCTCTCCAATTGACTATACGAGTTCGAAAAATGAAAAATAATCGGTGGTACTCGACTCTAACTGATCACGGGTTAGCTAGATCGGACATTGAATCATTGACAGTGACCCTATGAGAAATCACACTCAGTTCAGTCCCACAGAGAAGATGAGTGGCCTCCTGACTGGGGCTGAGGCCGCTGAAATATTGTCTCATGGTGTGCTTATATATCTCAACTTCTTCATTCCTCTATTGACTTTGACTTTGACTTTTCCGTAAATTATTGACTTTGACTTATGAAGTCTTCCTTCCTTTGGCACCACTTTTTTTTTTTTTTTTTGGTCGCCAGCCACGGTATCCAAGCAGGCCCCACCAGCGGTGAGATGGCATCTTTCAGCCAACCATACTTGACTAATCCGTTGGTCGCCCCGGGTCGCACGCCTGGCAATGGCGGGTGAGGCTCCCAAGAGGGGTGTCTGCGTACGTGAGGTCTCGAACTCGAGACCTCCTTAAGCGGCACCGAGCTGCTTACCACTCGGCCCAACTCCTCTTGGTTCTTTGGCACCACTCTTCAACGTTCGAAGAACATTATTTCTTTCGAATTTACCCTAATATGTCGTAAGCCCGGAACAATCTATCTATATGAGTTCACCGTGATCGTCGAAATAACCTTGTCATTTATCACGGATTATGTTTGATAGGTCGATGCCTAAGATCAAAATTACCCGATACGCTCAATACTTTGCTCTTACACGAAAAGATTTGAAAACTTGTCAGTGATTTTGGTCTAAATAGCTTAAATTTCGTATGATATAAAAAACAGTTGGATTGTATCGCGAGTTGCGACAAAGGATCACAGCCGCACCGTCCCCATGCCACGCTGATGCCACGTCACCAGTCAAAACCTCAACCCTTTAAATTCATTGGCTTATCAGTGGGCCATCAGCCGACATTCAGACAGAGAGAATCGTTGCCTCCGCAGCAGCAGTAGAGGAAGCAGCAGCACAGCAGACCATCGGTTCTCGATCGATCCTAGGATCCGCAAAGGTGTCGCCGCTTCGTTTTTCAGTGCCGAGGGTCTCGGTGAACAGAAGCTCCACCTTCCACCGCCTGTAAGACTGCCTTTCTTGGCGATCGTTCGTGTCTTTGATGATTATAGCGGAGAATTTTCATCTCCTCATTGAAAGATTGGAAATTTAAGATGTTCATATTCGTTTTTATCAGGCTGAAGAATTTGTTTTAGTTTGTCAATGTAGCGGCTTTCCTTGGTAATTCATTTTCTTCTGACAGAATCGTAAGTTTTGGAAAATGCCGAGCTTTGTTGTGGCGAATTATGGTCTGACTTTGATGTATCATTTTTCCCTGATAATGGCAATCTGGTTTTGTGATTCAAGATCTCCTCAAGTTGTTAGAATTGGAATTACATCCTATCGAATTTGTTTTCTTCATTAATGATATAGATTTGCATCCAAGCATTAAGATATTGGGCGCCTTGCTGTTGTATAACATTAAGGTCACAGTCAGGTGAAAGTGACAACTTGCAGCTTGTGGGCTGTTTAGGAAAAACGCTGTTCAGCATAAGATGGTTGATTTGCATTGCATGTTCATTCCCACCCCAAGATGCGAGTTGTGTTTTGGTCTTCAACTTCTTACTCTAAGAAAGCAGATTGTTTATATTTTCAGCTTTGAGGTTAGGTGGAAACAACTGGAACGTATAGAAAGTGCATGCTTCTGTGCTATTGCTGTAGCATTTCGTGCTATTGGCATTATGGATCAATAGCATCTGTTCATAGGGAAATTTATTGGGTTCTTCACTTTTAAGTACTTTCCGTTATGATAATTGTGAATATTTGTTGAACAGATACTGCCAGGTGACTGGGATGACGACTGAGAGTGGGAAAAGCTTTGCTAGAAGGGACTGTCTATTGGAGATTGAGGCAACAGTTAGGACCTGGTGGACAGAAATGATGTTTTCAGGGCCGATCCCGGTGAGAAGCCTCCTCAACCAGGGGAAAAATTCTTCGGAAATTTCCCAGTCCCTTATATGAATGGATATTTGCACCTGGGGCATGCCTTTTCGTTGTCGAAGCTTGAATTTGCTGCTGCCTATCATAGGCTCCGAGGGGCGAATGTGTTGTTTCCATTTGCTTTCCACTGCACCGGTATGCCCATCAAGGCAGCGGCCGATAAGCTTGCTCGAGAAGCCCAACTGTTTGGTGATCCTCCAGTATTCCCTAAAAACAAGGAGGAGCAAGTGAACAAAGAACTGGAACTGAAGAGCCAAAGCTCTAATGAACCTGCGGTACAGGATAAGTTCAAAAGAAAGAAGTCTAAGTCTGCTGCAAAATCGGGAGGGCAGTTGTACCAGTGGGAGATTATGAGAAGTCTTGGTCTCTCTGATAGTGAAATATCAAGGTTTCAGGACCCATATAACTGGTTGAGCTTCTTTCCTCCGCTAGCCATGGATGATCTCAAGGCTTTTGGCTTAGGTTGTGACTGGAGGCGTTCCTTTATTACTACTGATATGAACCCTTTCTACGATTCATTTGTGAGGTGGCAGATGAGGAAGCTGAAATCTACGGGAAAGATTGTCAAAGATCTTCGGTACTCTATATACTCTCCTTTAGATGGTCAGCCTTGTGCTGATCATGATCGGGCTAGTGGAGAAGGGGTTCAGCCTCAAGAATACACTCTCATCAAGATGGAAGTGGTCCCGCCTTTTCCTGTGAAGATGAGAGTCTTGGAGGGGAAGAAAGTGTTTTTGGCTGCTGCTACCTTGAGGCCGGAGACAATGTATGGGCAGACAAATGCTTGGGTATTGCCTGAGGGACAGTATGGAGCCTTTGAGATCAATGGGACTGATGTTTTCATCCTTTCACATCGTGCTGCCCGTAACCTTGCATATCAGAGGTTCTCTAGGATACCTGAGAAGCCTAGTTGCTTATTGGAGCTGACTGGCTACGATCTAGTTGGGCTCCCCTTGAAGTCTCCACTGTCATTTAATGAGATTATTCATGCTCTTCCAATGATGACCATCCTGATGGACAAAGGTACCGGGATCGTGACCAGTGTACCAAGTGATGCCCCAGATGATTACATCTCCTTGTATGTGTTGAAGATGAAGCCAGGCCTAAGGGAGAAGTTCGGTCTAAAGGACGAGTGGGTTTTGCCCTTAGAGATAATACCAATCATTAATATTCCTGAATTTGGTGATAAATCTGCAGAGAAAGTCTGCAAGGACATGAAGATTGTCAGTCAGAATGAGAAGGAGAAGCTTGCAGAAGCAAAGCAGAGGACGTATTTGAAAGGCTTCGCTGAAGGAACGATGCTCGTGGGAGAATATACCGGTATGAAAGTCCAAGAAGCAAAACCACTTATCAGAAACATGCTCATTGGGACAGGCCAAGCAATTATGTACAGTGAACCGGAGAAACGAGTCATGTCAAGGTCTGGTGATGAATGTGTTGTGGCTTTGACAGATCAGTGGTACCTCATTTATGGCGAATCCGAGTGGAAAAAGATGGCCGAGGAATGTTTATCTAGCATGAATCTATATTCTGATGAAACAAGGCATGGTTTTGAGCACACATTGAGCTGGCTTAATCAGTGGGCTTGCTCACGTTCTTTTGGTCTTGGAACTCGCATCCCCTGGGATGAACAGTTCCTTGTGGAGTCTCTCTCTGACTCTACTATTTACATGGCTTACTACACTATAGCGCACCTACTTCATGGTGGGGATATGTATGGGTCAAGTTCATTGATGAAGCCTGAGCAGATGACTGATGAAGTCTGGGATTTTGTTTTCTGTGATAGTCCATGTCCGAAATCCTCTGATATTCCTCCTTCAATCCTCAGTCAGATGAAACGAGAGTTTGAGTATTGGTACCCGTTTGATCTTAGAGCTTCCGGCAAGGACCTTATCCAAAACCATTTAACTTTCTGCATATACAATCATACAGCAATCATGTCAAAGCACCATTGGCCTCGTGGCTTTAGGTGCAACGGTCACCTTATGCTGAATAATGAGAAGATGTCGAAGCAGACAGGGAATTTCAAGACCCTGCGACAGGCTATTGAGGAATTCTCTGCTGATGCCACCAGATTTTCACTGGCTGATGCTGGTGATGGTGTTGATGATGCCAATTTTGTGTCTGATACCGCAAATGCTGCAATCCTTCGACTCACCAAGGAACTCTCTTGGATGGAAGAAGTGATCGCTGCAGAATCTTCTTTGAGATCTGGCCCGCCTTCTACCTATGCTGATCGGGTGTTTGCCAATGAAGTTAACATTGCAATCAAAATGACTGAGCAGCATTATCAGGACTTCATGTTCCGGGAAGCTCTCAAGACTGGATTTTATGATCTTCAAGCTGCAAGGGATGAGTACAGATTCTCATGTGGCTCAGGTGGCATGAACAGGGAGCTTGTGTGGCGGTTTGTGGACGTCCAAACGAGGCTTATTGCACCTTTCTGCCCCCATTATGCTGAGCATGTATGGAGGGTGCTCTTGAAGAGGGATGGCTTCGTGATTAAATCAGGCTGGCCAGTTGCTGATTCTCCAGACCTGACACTGAAGAGCGCAAATAAATACTTGCAGGACTCTGTCGCGCAGATGAGAAAGTTGCTCCAGAAGCAGCTCTCTGGCTCAAAGAAAGGAAGTAAGGAGGGAGCGCCAGTTGCATCACTGACTGAAGAGAAGCTAAAGGGACTGATATATGTGAATGAGCATTTTGATGGCTGGAAAGCCGAATGTTTGAGGATACTTCAGCAGAGTTATAACCGGGAGACCCGGTCTTTTGCACCGGATAGTGAGATACTCGAAGCTTTGAAGCAGAGCAGCGTAGGTCAGTCTAGTGACTTCAAGAAAACCCAGAAGCTGTGTCTGCCCTTCTTGAAATTCAAGAAGGATGAGACCATCGCTCTCGGGGTTCGAGCTCTGGATATGCGGCTTCCCTTTGGAGAGATGGAGGTCCTTCGAGAGAACTCGGATTTGATCAAGAGGCAAATCGGTCTTGAAGAAGTAGAAGTCTTGTCTGCAGCAGATCCCAATGATTTTGCCAAAGCTGGCAAATTCTCATCGCTGTTGAATCAAAATCCTCCATCACCAGGAAATCCGACTGCTATCTTCATTGCAATTTGAAAATGATTTTCTTTTGGAACTTGTGATACACACTTAGCTTGAGAGATCATGCTCTCCCCGAAGGTTTTTATATAATTTGATTTTTATCTAGAAACTCCCTTGTCAATAAGATTTTTCTTTATTAATTTCTCCTACAATGCTTTTGTGAATTCACCTCAGTCAGTTAGAACACCGGTTTTGTTTACTGCATCACAGTGAGATACTTGAGCTGCTTCTCTCTCAAATCTCCGAGTTACTCCCCAGGAAAGAAACTGGATCAACTACTCAAGCTTCTCGTCGGGGCCTGAAAGGCTGCCTTGATAAAATGCATGTGAAGCAGGAGAAGTGAACCCGTTACAGCCTGAGATGAAGTCTTGTCTCATTTACAAGGCGCGAAGACTGAACACAACAGCTGCAACCAGAACGGCAGACCAGCAACCTTAGTTCTGGAGAAAGGCACAGAGCGGCAACATTGTCGTCTATAATATTTATTTGCTGCACAGAAATTTTTGAATTTTTACATTCAGAAAAGAGATCATGGACTAGGTAGATTAGAAAGAAGAGAGGATTAAAATTATGGGATCAGGAAAAAAATAATGCCTGTCAAATAATAAAATTTTAAAAAGCAAATAGTTAGCTCAAGCGAGCATGACGTGCGTACGACTCATATGAAAATTAATAAAGTCGGATTTAAATAACCTTTTAAGCATATAGTCCTTTGCAAGACTACTCACGCACGTGCTTTACATATAAATCGACCTGGATTTATAAGATTGTAGGGTGGTCATAGGCGAGAGGATAAAATCCTAGTTGAAAAGGAAAATTAAAAATCGGTACTTTTGAAGGTTCGGGGTCGGGTCCCGCTGCCTGACATCGGGTCGGGTCACGGGTCATGGTGGGGCCGTGCCGAGCTGACGTCAGATAATGTACTCGGACTCGGAGGGAACCTAAAACAAATCGAAACGCAACCGTATATATTTGCACGTCCTGTATTCCTCTCTCTCTCAAATAAACCTCTCACTACAACTCTGACGAATGGTGATTTACGATTCAATCTCTAAAATAGGGCAGAAATTTCGCAGTCAATCAATCAATAGTTGATGAATGATTCCCTGCCGGAGAAGATGTAAGATTTTTCCGATTACGTGATCTATCCAGTCGAATTCGTCGGTGCGCACAACCTGTTGCTGGAGTCTAGCCTTCTTCTTCCTCCAGATTAGGGCATGAAGGGGCCGTTGGATCGGACGAAGGTGGTGCTGCGGCACTTGCCGCCTTCTATTACTCATGAGATGCTCATGGACCAAATCGACACCGTGTTTGGAGGGCGCTACAATTGGGTCTCTTTTCGACCGGGCAAGACCAGGTTAGGGTTTCTATTTTTTCTTGTTTGCCTGGCGATTTACTGTTCAGAGTTGTTAGTTAAATTGGGTGAGGTTTAGACACTAGTGGAGCTCGGTGGTAGATTTATTCTGGTGAAATTGCGAGGTTAACTGCAGATTGTCAATTTCGCACCTTCGAGGGCTTCTTTGTGGTTCTTTCAAGCATTCGATCTGCCAGCTTAAGATTACTTTTCTTTCGGTTCTTCTTGCTTGATTAGCGACCTAGTATGTTTAAAAAATTTCAAAGTTGTTCAGTCATGTGTTTTGGCTAGGTATTGGATCTTCACCAGTTTTAGGCAATCTGTGCTACATTATAGTTTACTATTAACGTGATAGTGTTGATTATCATGAGCAGTGATTGCAATATGTGTACTTCAAGGTTTTATTCAAAATTTTATGGTAGCCGGTAGGGATGGAGCCAGAATTCTGTAATCTAAGAATTTCATTTTAACGTTTTCGGAATGTTATTTTTGGTATGTGTCTGGTGCGTGAGTATCAGTCTTCTTTCTTGCTCTCCTTTCCCCACGTGTCTGAGGCTTAGACATGTTTTCTCGAGGTGATGATAATGTAATCAGACTATGATTACTATAAAGGTTTAGTCTGAGCGTGCAGACTATGTCCATGGTTTTTCAGACTTCAAAGCATGTCAGCTGTAAGGATATTGCATTCTCTTATGTCCTGGTCTTTCCTGAATTGTTTTTTCATTGCAGCCAGAAGCATCAAATTCATTCCAGAGCATACATCAACTTTATTAGGCCAGAGGATGTTGTTGAATTTGCGGAGTTCTTTGATGGCCACGTATTTGTGAATGAGAAGGGTGAGTTGGGTCTACGTCTGCAGTACAATTTTTGGATCTTATGTCACTGCATATCTTTCTGTTATCTCAAGCGCTTTTTTCTTTTAGTTTCAGTTGGTGCAACTGACTTCTGCTTAGATTCAAAAATTCTTCTACAAGCTGGCTTCGTAAAGACTACATTAGCCTGTTTTGGTTACTTTATCCCATTTTTCTTCAGAAAACAATCCGAAAGGATTTAGCATCGGTTTTCAGGTTTTGAGCTTAAATATGCCTGTCCTATCTTCTAGGTGCTCAATATAAGATGACAGTGGAGTATGCTCCCTCACAGCGAGTTCCAAAGCAGACGTCTAAAAAAGATGGCCGTGAAGGGACCATATTGAAAGGTGATGCGTATTTTCTTTCTTGTTCACTAATGAATTTGCAGATTCTATTTAATGATTTGCGTGCCAAATTTGTTCCAATGTTTTATATATATCATTCTTTTAACCCTGTAGATCCTGAGTATATGGAGTTCCTTGAATTTCTTGCAAAGCCTGTTGAGAATCTTCCTAGTGCAGAGGTACAACTGGAGAGAAGAGAAGCTGAAAGATCTGGTAGTTGATTACTTTATTCCATATTCAGATGGCTGCACAGTAAACTCAAAGTTATCTGCTTCAACTAGATTAAAGAACAAGTTTTTGATTTTTCCCCTCACATTTGCAGCTGCTGTGAAAGATTCTCCTATAGTTACACCTTTAATGGACTTTGTCCGTCAAAAAAGAGCATCTAAGGGCACCACCCGGGTAATGCTTCTCTCATGTGTGATACATATTTTATGCAACTACTAGCTTTGCAGTCTATGCTTCATTTTTTAATGAAGAGTTACTACAATCGGTGCTGTTTAGAAGTGAAATGTCTGTCTTAATCGAGTTTTCTGTTGTGTCAAATGAAGCTAATAGTCTACTCTGACTGCTAGAGCTAGGATATCCTTTTCCTTTGTCGGGGGATTTGTAGATGAAAATCTGCCTCCTTTTTTTAAATAACATTGAATATAGCGGCTAGACTTGGAAGAGACACCACGGTCAGTTCTTTTGCTTCTTTGTGTGATTTATTATGAAGTAGTAACTATAAGCAGTCTGGTGAAATTTGCAGAGGTCGAGCTCTAATGGAAAGTCAACAAGAAGAGCTGGAAAATTGTCAGATGGAAGCCCCAGTTTATCCAAACGAAATTCTGGAAAGAGAAGTTCGGCGGCCGTGGTACTCACTAATTTCTATTTGCTCTTATTTTGAAGGTGAAAGAAGAAATATGTTAAGTAGGAAAACTGAGCAATCTGGTGGAAAAAAGTAGCACATTTTCTCTTCTGGACCTTGGATGTTCACATGTCTCTGGATCGAGCTATGACATCACAATGCCAGTGATGAATATGTGGAACTGTAGCAATGACTTTTTCCCTCTCTGATGGCAGTATGTATTGAGGGACACTTCAAGAAACAGTAGCAGCAGAGACAAATCAACTCATCTTCTAGTTCCCAAGCAAGATGGGCAGCTTCAGTCTGCATCTGCTTCTGGAGCTGAAATATTGGAAGAAAATAATGGTATGGCATGCATGTGGAGTGGATTTTGCTGCACTGTAATTCCCATCTTAATGATTAGGATGGACACTTCGCCAGAAATGGCAAATGTGACCAACAAGGAACATTTTTTCATTAAATAATACTGGAAATGGCTGGTTAGGATCTGGATGACCAGTTATCTGGCCTTTACATTTTGAAGCCAGAAATGGTGGGATGATTATGAATGTTTCAATTATGAATTTGTTTTTTTATACAGTTCTCTCGATGAAATGTTGCAGTGTATTGCCAATCAATCAATGTTGGCAAATTTGCTTTTCTGGACTTATTCCATTTTTGGGGATATTTAAAATTTTGACTTGTTGAAATTCAGGAGTTTCTGAAATTACTGATTCTGGGAAAAAGAAAATTCTGCTTTTGAAGGGGAAAGAGAGGGAAATTCCTCATGTAAGTATCCATCTCTTGTTAGTAGTTCAGTTATGCATCTCTCTGGTTGATTTAGTGGAACTATTGTTTTCATCCTTTTGTTGTATACTTGTAAATTGGGTGACTTCCCTCTACCGACTGTTACACTGATTTCTGGTAATATTTCCCAGGTGAAAAATGTGATTGGTTCAGCAACACTTAAGCAGAGCCATCGGCATGAATCTAGTGGAGGCGGTGGGAGGATAATAAGAAGCATTCTTGTGAACAAGGAATCACGTCAAGATACAATTGCGCTCCAATCTGACAACCAAACCCAGACTCCATATCTTGATAGAGAAAAAAGACCTCCTAGGGCCCCAAATGTGCAAGTAGTTCCAAAAGAAACAAATGGATTCCCAGAGGAGAAGACTTCTGTACATGATCCACATGGTTTTGGGAGCGAGAAGCAAGAAAGACGCATAAGGAATAAGGATAGGCCTGACCGCAGTGTATGGGCTCCTCTTCGTCGTTCGGATGGTTCACATGCTAGTGATGAGTCTTTGTCATCTGCTTCTTTCACTGGAAAATTGCTGGTGGACTCTTCTGAGGGTAAGAGCATACGTGTAGCTTGGGTAAGCTATAATTTGAGGATAAAATCATTCATGAAAAGTTGTAGGAATAATGAAAAGATGACTGTGCGCTTTTTGCAGTATATCTAGACTTTTTTATTTCCTCAGGATAGAGGGTTTTGTTTTGCAATTATATGGAAGGGAAGTCTCAGCAGATTATGATCTCGGGAAGAGATTCTAGAGACTATTATAAAAATATCAAAATTGGTTATCTGCAGTGATATTTATTCCATTGCAACTTTGATAAATTGTCCCACTAAGTTTGAGGAATAAGTACCAAAAATAAGTTGAATAACTTGTGATTGATCTTGGTTTGAGTAAGTTCTACATAACCAACCATTAAATTTTTCTTGAGTAGGACCAATAGGTCTTATGCCTCCATAATAAGGATGAACAGATGCTAGACAGCTTAAACAATTGTCTGAGGATCGTCTTTCGCTCGTAGTTTTAAGATATGGTCGAGTTTTAAAGTAAGTTTCTTAATATAGTGATGAACTCATGAAAATGTTAAAAAAATTGGCATGTTTAATGCAGGCAACGCACATGTCAGAATTCTTGCAAATAGGCGCAGCCAGTCTTCTCTGGAAAATGGTTGGTTTTGGTTCTAGAATACCCGCCACTTATAGATAATTTGCCTCTTTCCTTTATTGTATTATGTGTCCAGTGAGTGATATTTTAGTTGATCATTCCTTTTGAGGTTTTTTTGGTGGCATGCTTTTACACTATAGATACAAAAGGGTGGGGCTTTTTCCTCAATAACACTTTCTAGATTGAATTGTGAGGAGTGCTGAGAGGGCTCTGATTGGTGGCATAACTGCAGTCAAATTGCAACATGCAGGGTTTAATAAGCCAGTTGGTCGTCGAGGCCAGCCACAAGGTGGGAAAGATCTTGATGGTTCACCCATTTCCACTGAGGGGAAGCCTTCTAAGAGGGCAGGTGCTCCTGGATATGGTTCTCATGAGGTGCGTGCAGTTCTGCTTTGACTGTACTATTTTGCTGTCTTTCATTTAATTATTATTTTTAAGTATCTATTAACGATGAGTATTCTGACCTTGAACTAATTAATACTTGTGCAGAAGCAAGTGTGGGTTCAAAAATCCGGTTCCGGATCGTAATCACTTCTTGATAGGTGTAAGTTTTTTCTCCGTCTTGGAATGTCCTCGATGTGCTGCCAACACCAATCTGGCCCTTGTTTAGCTCTATGTTGCACCAGAGATAATTGACATGTCGACTCTTCTTAATCTGTTACAGTGGAGCAAAATGCTTGGTCCTGTGGTAATTTTTATCAGCGGATCTGCTAGTGGCTAGAGGCAGCATCTTCTCTACTGACTGGTATGCAGAGGTTCATGATAAAAGTTTTGCAACAAAAAAATTGGATTTTCCTGCGGGCAAGAGAAATCTTGAAGGAATCCCCCATCCTATGCTTAGTTTCTCCGATGTGGATATTGGTGTAACTAATGCTTGCTATCGAGAGTGCGTGTGGTTCTAATTCGCTGCAGATAGTGGAAAAAGAGAAGAACAGGACGGTATGCCCATCAGTCGGACGGTATAGGATAACACAGGCAATCCCTTTTGAGTCCTCTCCTTCCACCTTTATTGAGGAAGAAGCTTTAAGCACGTTGGAGTAGCTACTGATAGTGCTCTTGCAACAGACTTGGTATGCACTGGAAGAAATCAAGCTACTTAGTTCTTTTCTTTTTAAGTTGTTGAACCATAGATTTAAGGGTGGGCCACTGTTCCTCTCGTGCTGCTCCGTTCTTTTATGGGCGCTTGTTAATATTTTATACCAAAATGCGAGCAAGTGCTTGCCCACAGCCCTTGCATTTTAAAGGGTTAAGTTGTCGCGCCAGTGGGCCTAATCCGTGAGTTTACACCTTCGTGGAAGCTCAGTGGTGTGACTTTAATTTGGATATATAGGCAAAAGAGTGTGGAAAGCTTTGGGAGGGTTAGGAGTTAGGGAGTATCTCTCGTTGTTGTGGTGCTGTTGACGTTGACGGGGACGGTGTTTGCTGCTCCTTGAGTATAAAATCTTGAGTCCTTTGTAATTGCAAGATGGCCCCTAAACTTATGTGAAATTGCAGAATGGATTGCTGCGGCTTGTTGCTTCTCTGGTGGCTGTTTTTATTTTACAAATGAAGATTTGTGCTGTCTTGAGACACTGCTTCTTGCTTGTCCTTCAATTAGATTCAGGTGTCATGTATTTCTCGAACTCACCATCTAGAGGAGGTACATTGTGAGCAATTCTCATGGCATGGAGCAGCAAGCAGCGTCCGTCTGGCGGTAACATTCAAATTTTTTGGGCGGTAACATTCAAAATTTTTTACATGATTAACTATGAGCATTTAGTAATTACAATTATTGATTTCTGGTATATTTTTCGTTATTATTCGTTATTATTGAGATGTCCTTCCACCTGGGACCAAAAAGTTAGTACTTTAGGGTGCATGTTGGAAAGATGTAAATTTCAGGGTCAAAGTGGGTAAAAACTTGAAGTTGTGGGGTGGGAGTTGTTACCTTGCTCAAACTGAGGGGGCGTATTGGCCTGGAAAGAAAATTCGGGGCGCGAAATTCAAATTTTCTTGTCGGGCCTGTGGCCGTCTAATCACAGAAGAGAAGCCAGATGGTTACTTCGCAGCAGAAAGTAAATCGTTCTCTTTCGTCTTCCTCCAATCGCCTCTTCTTCTCTACCTTTCATGGCGCCGATCTCTTCGATTCGGCTCAGCCATCTGCCATCCTCTTCCTGCTTCCACATGTTCAGCGGGGGGAGGTAGTAGCTGGCTCTCGAGGGCTCACTGTCTTGGCGGGAACTTCGATTGATTCCCTGCCTTCCGAGGAGAAGACTAACAGGTCCTTCCCGGTTGTTATGCTCTTCTCCTACCTCGCAATTTCGTTGGTTCTGATGTCCAGTTGCATAATTGATCGAACGCATGTGCTGGAGAGTTCGTCAAAGAGTGAGGCTCTCAGATGATGCTTTGTTAGCTGCGATTTTAATGCAGTTATTTGTAGGATTACGGTTTCTAGATGATTATGGGAGTGACTTGATTAGACATTAATCGAGGCAAGTCTGTTTTAAGGATTTAGCTTGTAACGCATGCATTGACTAAAGTGAATCCCCGTACTACAGTACCAGGGCTACATAGAGCAGTATGTTTGGCAGTTCAAATAATTCGAGAGAACAAGAGGGGAGATGTCAATAATGACAAACGCTGCAGGCCATATGCCAAAATCATAGGATCATGAAATGGCTTGAAAGGCATCTGAAGCTCTGAAAAAATGATATTTAAGCTTATGGCAACTGCAGCAATCCTATGCTTCTTTGAGTCGCCGATTCAACTTAAATTGACACGAGTCTTATACCCGCTTCCATTAAGCATTTTGTAGCAAATAAAACCATATGGCTGGAAGTTGGATCTTTCTTTTGGAAGCATCTAAAAGAAGTTCGACGTAGTTGATACGTGCTTCATGCTAATGTGCTATTTCTTGGCGCGTATGTGGCTCTTGAGATTTTTTTCATAACATTATTGAGTGTTTGATGGTAAAAGTAAGCCTGAGGCTGATGATGTTGTCACTACAAGTGGTATAGGTGGCTGTACTGACTTCTAGGTAGATACCAGCAAGAAATGCTTTTATTAGAAAGTTATGGCCATCCTGGAGGTGCAGCTTGTGCATTTGAGATTATTGACTATAAATTCGATTCTAGTACATCCTCATTGTCTGACTTTCAGTCTAGAGGTCTGCAGGCTAACCCTCTAGCAAATTTATCTATTATTCTCTCTCTCTCTCTCTCTCTCTCTCTCTGTCACCTAATTCTTTATGAGGTTCTTGAGTTTGATCTGTGGACTTTGGTTAGGCATGGTCAACTGTTCATCATCAACGAACTCCTTTCTAAATTCCCTTTGCACAATTACTTTAGTTAACTCATTTCAAAGAGAGAACTTAAAATTCTGTGTTTTCAATTTGATGTTTTCTTTGATTGATGAGAACTTTACATTATATATTAATGTTCATGGTTTTTCAAGCCAAGTTGATATTATCTTACCTCTTAGTGAGCTTTCGTACTCCTTAGGTATGATATGCATTGAGCTGATCAGTTCCATCAACTACGACTCTGGGATGGCGTACATCCCAGAGGCTGAATTTTTGTTTCGCATGGGTCCCACAGGATTCTTCAAGATGGAATCCTTCAATATTGTTCAGGCTAACTGTCTACATATCTGATTTCGGTTCGACTGGGTGAGCAAACCTACTTTTTAGAATTCATTGTCTTACCATTTCAACATGGAAACAGTACATGGGGTTATGTTCAAGCCCATGAGGGTGCCACACAATATGTTCATATGTAAGAAGAGAAGTAAATGTGGAATTTTTTAACACCAGTTAGTGGTGGTTGGTTATTGCCTCACTGTGACTTTTCTGAACTGAAATGTGAACAACTGTAACCATCCACTGATCATGCTCGGACATTATTTTCTTTCAGGATCTTGGGGAGCATGCAGGACCAATTGCTATATACTACAATATTATTACTAAGTACACTACTTGAAGTTGCAGTTTGTCCCGATGAATGAAAAGAAAGATGGATAGAATTACAAAATCTATGAAATCTCCTCAATTGGCAGTGGCTGATATTTCTCGTGAATGGAAATTTTTCAGGATGCAATGTTCCCACTGTCTACAGCTGCCTTGGCTCTACCTCATCTATTTCCCCTTAGTGATGTGGGTGTTCTTTCCACAGCTGCAGATAGATATACCTTCTCTCTTGAAATCTTTTATCCAAATGGGGCAGTGTGTGCTCTATGTGCACAAAGCCTCTCAAGAACTTTCTCAGAGATTGTTGATTCATTAGAGCTGAAAGACCCCTTCAGCAGGAAGTGGGTGGACCTTCTTGCTTTTCTCCATGCAGGGGTGAAATCTAATGGCTCACTTTCAACAGAGATGGTTACAGTATTTTTTTTTTTTTAACTTAACGTTACACTATTATTTTAAAATTCGGAGAGATCCTACCATGCTGCTGCTCCTCTCCTTTGTTCATCTTTTTTAACAAATATAAATATTCCCTACCTCAAGTATGAAAAATGGCCAATAAGAATTTTCGATTATTAAATTCTTATTAGACCTCTTCAAGGAGGCATAGCTCTTGTGCCTTATGAATAGATCTTACTAGTCTGGCTTGAACTTGGAAGTTACAAGCTCTGGCAATAAGTTTGACTCATCATTCCACTGCCTGCGTATATGAGAAACATAGATTGTCAATAGCTGAAGCAATGCAACACCACAGTGGGAATCCTTCAAGCATCTCCATCTAGGTTTTGATGCTGAGGTGAGCATTAGAAATTATTTCTAAATTGAAGAATTGCCGTGTGAAATTGGGCATTCCATATGTTTCTTTGATTGTCTTATTGCAGTTGTCAATAAATCTTCAAGGACAATTTAAGTTCCCCGAGCAAATGAAGTGTCTGTTTTTCGTTCCTTTTTGAGTGGAAAATACTGCATTGATAATATTTCATGCCAGCCTATTGTTTACTTCCTGATTCTTCTCTAGTGAATAAATTTCTCACGAGTCATTTCTTCTTATCATAAAGCTCTTCTGATCTAATTTCAAGCATTTTGCTCCTCAGCATGCAGTTAAAGCCATTTTTTTTATTAACTTTTGGGGTTCATATCAATCAGCTGCATGATTATCCTTCCGTTTCCTGAGGTTTAACTTCTGTAGGAACTGTATAATCTCAACCGGGCATACCCAAGGACTTAGGAATTCATCATACAGTCGGTGAAAGATTGGGATAGAGGAGATGATGCTGATTAGAATGTGGTTTTTACATCCATGCCCAAAGTACTTAGTTCTATCTTGTACCTCCAGGCAAATGTGCGCTGCATGCTTACACCTCAGTAACCGAACCATATGCACTCTGGGAGGGACTTGATTGAAACACAAGAAGCTGAAAGTTAAACGATAAGAGGTAGAACTTGTTTGCCCTCACAATTTTTTTTTTAGTACTATGAGATAAGAGTATCAAATCGGCCATTGCAGAAGTGCACAACTGATTCAGACACTCCACTTGGTCAAATCATCCATCTTAATTGTGACAGCTTTACTTGCACTGGATAATTGCATCAGGTTATGCGGAGAGCTGATGACTCTGTCCTTGGCCCGGGTTTCAGCTGTAAGTCCCCTTTCATATAAGCAGTTCCTTAGAGGAACTGGGAGATGTATTGCTCGCACTACACTGGCCGGTAAGGACACTTTTCCCGAGCATTCAACTCTCATAGCATAGCTTTACTGCTGCAAGGTTCTACTTTCCCCAGAATCGGGGTTCCTGCTGTCACCTGCAATTGGTGCACTTGTAGCCAATTCATTTGTCTCCTGGTTAAGTCTTTGAATCATATCAATACCTTAGAGATTGCTTCTCAAATTCTCACTTTGTGGACATAGTAGTTCTTGCAAACTTATAGATAGAAGTTTAAGCAGACCAATTGTGTCCTTGTTTGGTCACCAGAAGAAAAAAAACACAAATTATCTAAGACCCTGTTCAATCACACGGAATTCGCAATTTATCAATTTTGTTTTTAGCCTTCTTGTTAGCAACACACAACCCCACTTCACCCTCAAAACTTTTTCTTACTAGGCACTGCATTTACATTAGAAACTTTCAAACTACATCAGCTATAAACTAAAGAGATACCCTGGAGTCAGTGTCAATCTTCATGGGGCCGGCTCACACAGGTCTTGTACATATCATGCTGCTTTTCGCACTTAAGGAAAAATAATATAGGTTGGCATGGCATTAGCTTTAGACCACAGAGCCACTCAATTGGAGGACCACTCCCAATAATCATGGCATTATCGTCAAAGCTCTTTTTGCATCCCTATGGGACGTGATAGGCTTCAGGCATGCAAGCACTGGTGGGCCCGTTCACCGTTTGATAGGGCCACAACCGCTTGAACTCTTCATATCATTTGCCTAAAAAATGTCTGTAAGTTATGATGATACGTTTTCTATCTTTTGATCCTGCTCTCTGAATCCCAGGCTCACCGATCTATCTAACGATATGAGAACTGGGTTCTTGGTCATGCATTTTCAGCTTCATTGTCTGCTCTCCTTGGACCTTGAGGTGCGAGTCTTGAAAAGGGCGTTGGACCGAACAGGTTGACCTGTCACGCTTTTTTGTTGCAATTAAAGCGCATTTGATTCGCAATGTCATGCGACCACTTTATCTTAGATTTGCCAGCCAATACAACCTAATTATTGCCCTACGAACTTTTTATTTGTGGTCAGTTATCACGCTAGACAGGAGCGTATGATTTAATTTACGACAGGAGAATCCTTGGTTTGGGTTTCTTTACGCACCAATTGGTTTCCATAAGTGGGTCTAATCTAAGTTTGAATAAATTAATTTTAAAAATCTCATAATTATAACTTTTTTTTATTTATAAAAATCAAATTTAAAAATAAAATTAAATAGTGGTTTTTTCTCATCATGTGATAATTTATATTCAGTTACTTATATAATTCTCTTCCTGTGAAACCTGCCCTTCGGCCTTCCCCCTACTAAAATTATTTCTGCCGACTGACCCTGACATGAACAGCACTCAAATCGGCACCTCCAGTGCCCATCTCTGCAGTGATGGATTTAGGGGGGCGCGGGGGCAATCGCCCTCCTGAATTCGGAAACTTCTATGAGATTTCTATACAAATTTTTCTTGATTTCTTTTTATTTTTATTGAACAATATATAATTCACCCCCTAATACTTCGCCTTAATTCCCTATAGAGTTTCGTCCCTCGATACAGATTTTCTGGATTCGCCCCTGCATCTCCGCCTGGCCTTGCGTGGCCATGTCTGAGGCTGGACCAGGCCGCTGCAGGAAATCGGTTATCAGGTCTTGGCCAAGCCACCGGCCGTACGGGCCGATGAAATTGTGTGGAGCAAGTTCGTCGACCGGGGGGGGGGGGGGGGGGGGGGGTGTGGGGGCGGGGATGTTGACTTCCACAAGAGAGGGAACAATTAATAGTGCAGGGAAAAGGCATAAACTGGGCCATGGACTCGGGAAGGGGTCGCGGCATGTGCCACGTTTCGGGTGGAGGACCACTTTTGTCTGGCAGTGTTGGCCACGGTGGGGCCCATGCGACGCTACTCACCCGCCTTGGCTTGGCTCTGCAGGTACCGACTCCCGGGCTGGTCCAGGGGCACGATTTCCAGCCGTTGATCCCGTGCCGTACAAAGATGTTTTGTGTTCAGGTTTCGTTTCAGTTCGGCTTCAAGTCAATTCTAACGATGGTGATAGTGAAGACTTCAGGTGTTAACTCGATCGAGCCGGGGATTTCTGTGGAAGAAAGGGGATTGGAAAGATGGGAGATGGAAGCTTGTAGTCCTTTTGCCTATCAAGGGAGAGTTTTGTAATACTTTTGGGATAAGTTTCTTCTTCATAATTTAGAAAGGAGTAATAATTGACAGTTGTTGCAATAATCATGAGCGATTATCTTAAGTTTTAAATTAAATTAATCTATTCCTTTAATTATAAATTTTTTTATTGTAAAATTTAAATTCGAAAACTATTTTACGAAATATGTATTATATATAGAGGAATAGATAAATTTGCAGAGATACTTTATTCGTGAGAAATAAACAAAAATGTTGTATAATTAAGAAGAAGTTTTTAATTCAGTAGGTTAAGTCCAAGGTGGGACTCCCCACGAGAGTTAGTATTTAGAGTTTAATGGTGTATTTATGTCGTACAATATAATGTTTGATAAATTAGTTAGTTATTATGTTATTAATATTATTTTTTAAAAAAAATTATCAATTTTTAATAATTTGTTAAAAACTGGACGGTATTTCTATCCTGTCCTCCATTCTTCCCTAATAAAAACAAAAGAAAGAAAAGCAGTAGAGAGAGAGAGAGTACAGCCCACAGGCTAGAGCTATAAATACACACATTTACGCGGTCGGGGAGGTCAAAGAAGGGAAAGTCACATTTGTCAATAGAAAAAGGAAGGCAGGCAGCAGGCAGGTGCTCTGCAATTGAAAAACGTAGCGAAAATCCTCATCACTGTCACTTCACTCCCGCGGACACCGAGAGAGGGAGAGGGAGAGCGCTGCGAATCTGACCGGAGTAGAATCTGCCTGAGCTAGAGACAGAGCTGCGAGTCTGATCGGAATAGGATCAGCTTGAGCTCTCGCCTCGTCGGTCGAGCCATCCACCGTTTGCCGTGAATTTGCTCACGCCTCGAAACTCTCTGACCGTAAGTATAATGCTCGGAATCTGGCTCCGGTGCTCCTCGATATGCTTAAGGTGAGCTCGATTGCGCTTGGCTTGCTCTCTGGCATGTCCTGATGATGCTTGAATCGCTTGCTTTTTGAGGACGTTTATGCTGCTCTTTGGATCTGAGAGTATGGGGCGGTTAGCGTGAGGAAATTAATTTGCTGCTTATCTGTTCAAAATTTCCTCTGGTGTTACTGTAAGTGCTGTTCTAAACTGTAAGCTTAATTAGATAGTGAGAACTCAGTTGAAAATTGAGTTGATTGGCGATTAGAACTTTTTTCTTTATTATTGCTGAAGGCGGAAGCAGGATTTGGTGGATTTCAGTTGCTTCACTAAGCTAGTTGTGTTGATTTGATGGTGAAACCGCACCCCTACTACCAATTGATTGCTGTAATTTTTGGTTGCATGTGCCAGGAATTAGAGTTGTTTCAAGTTAGGATTCGACAAATGTTTCTTCGATCTATTTATATATAATTTTGTTTTGTATTTGTGTTTCACTTTCGAATTCACTATTGATTGCACAAAGGAACTGAATCAGGATATCAATCTCTACTCTTGTCATTTAGGCGCCCGATGGTTATAGAGCCTTTGTACGAGAAATTGTTGAATTGAGATTTTTTCCCTCTTTTTTAACTGAAGGTGGGATTCAATGCTTAGAGGAAACATCTGCAGCTGTATTTGAACTTCAATTGGGTATAAACTTTACAATTTTCACAACTGGGCAATGGAAACAGGCTAAGGTGCTTGAATGAAATTGTAATCCCTTGGAAGTATCCAGGCAAGATCAGAGGATAATTTGGCCAGGGATCTAGAGTCATTATTCTATCATTTGTACTTTTTTCCTTGAGAGGTTCATATGTAGTGCCAGTAGGTTATAGAACAATCACATTAACAGCTAGCAACAATAACATCTTTACATATTGGTTGTTTTCTTCATCATCCTTTCTTATGGTTATTGGGTAGTGGTTCCTCAATATTGTTAGAATTATTGGTGGATTATATGCTATAATTGTCTACGCTCTGCTTCTGTCAGTGATTTTTGAGAATTTACTGGTTTTACAGGAAGAGCTGCTTGAATGCTACAAGGGACAGGGAGAAGAAATAGCATAAATATACAAAATACAGGAATTCCTGTCATTTCCTAGGCAAACATAAATGGCTTCTACCCGCGTGGGTAATGGAGGAGCTGGCAGTTCCAGGTCTGTTAATGGTTTTAAGAGTTCATCTAGTTCGGTTGATTGGCTTAGCAGAGAGATGCTAGAGATGAGGCTGCAAGATAATGTGGACCATGATGAGGATAGGGTGAGCCTCTTCATCTTGATCTTACACTTTACATTTTCTCAGCTACTGTACAAGCCTGGTAATAAGTGATGATTTTTGCATGCTGATTCTGAAGAAGTTTTGTTAAAGGAGAGTATTTAATGCTATTGACCATTGTTTCTGTTGCAGGAGAGTGAAATAGATATAGTCGATGGTGTGGGAGCCGAAATAGGGAATGTGATAAGAACTACTGTTGGTGGCAGGAATGGTCAATCTAGGCAGGTTTGAAAGAATAGTAGTAGTAGTAGTAAAATCGTTTCTGGTGAAGACTACTATATTTATGCACTAGGAATTACAGCTTTTGCAATTTGTGTTTCTGTTGTCAACAGGCAGTCAGTTATATAGGAGAACATGTGGTTGGAACAGGATCTTTTGGAGTGGTATTTCAAGTAAGTCAAATAGCTCTAATTTGCTGCAGTTTGCTTTCACTCTTACCAATTTCCAAATATTTGACATTAATTCGACTGTCATATGCAGGCAAAATGTAGAGAAACTGGAGAAATAGTTGCTATCAAGAAGGTTCTCCAAGACAAGCGATACAAGAATAGGGAATTGCAGATTATGCAGATGCTGGACCATCCAAATGTCGTGGCACTGAAACATAGTTTTTTCTCAACGGATAAAGATGAACTGTATCTTAACCTTGTGCTGGAATTTGTTCCTGAAACTGTTCACCGTATTGCAAGGAACCACAACAGAATGAACCAGAAAATGCCATTAATATATGTCAAACTCTATACGTATCAGGTAAGGATTAAATTGCTTGTTCTAACTTTGCTTTCTCATTTCGTATAACTTTACTTCTTGGTTTGTTGGGTATATATGGCATATCTTTGTGAAACTGGGTATTCTCCCAGTGAATATATTGGTTAGCTGTAAGAAGCATCCATTATGAGATAATTGGAGGCTCCTCTCTTTAACGAAATGCTTTATTGATGTGTTGTCAAATCAGATTTGCAGAGCACTTGCATACATACATAACTGCATTGGAATTTGTCACCGAGACATCAAGCCTCAGAACTTACTTGTGAGTCCCTTCTGCTTGGACTCCAAAATTTTAACATTCTGCATTGCTCTTTTAATAAGATCATGGTGAGATAACTCTACGTCCCAATATGAATGGTGATGTGACTTTGGAGTTTTCTCCTGCCAGGTGAACCCACATACCCACCAATTGAAACTCTGTGATTTTGGGAGTGCTAAAGTGTTGGTTTGTATTTGATTTAACCTTTTCTTTTCTGGATATCATAGTAAGTTTCCTTCTACAAGAAGTGAATATTGCTCTTCTAATTCCTTTTTATCAGGTCAAAGGAGAACCTAATGTTTCATACATCTGCTCAAGATACTATCGTGCTCCAGAACTCATATTTGGTGCTACTGAGTACACAACTGCTATAGACATATGGTCAACAGGTTGCGTGATGGCAGAATTGCTTCTCGGTCAGGTGGTCTAACACTTCGATGTGCATATGATTACTTATGGTGAAACTGAATGTTTTCGTATTCTAACAAACTTATCAACAGCCACTCTTTCCTGGAGAAAGTGGAGTCGACCAACTTGTTGAGATCATTAAGGTAACTGTCTTTTGTTTGTTTCATATATTGATGGTTAGCTACTTAGGAACCTGGGTTATCACAAGTAAATTATTTTGAGCTTGATGTGTGAGAGCAAGGAGTTGGATCATTAGATTACTAAATCATATCAGTCTTGGAAAATTTAATCTCTTTCCTATTTTCCATCGTCCAGTTGAATATGAAAATACTAGCCACGTAGAGGGTCCAAGAAAAGGCTTGACTCTTGTAAATTACCCGGTTCTTGTCTTATGGAGTTATAGAAAACTACATATATTGATCTATCATTTTGCAGTAGAAGTTTGAGTAGTCCTCTGGGTTATCTTGATTCAATAAAGGGACCACAAAGTTCTGTGCATTGTTGTGCAAATCTAAGACAAAGGATTTGTGAAGAATTTGAATTGCCTCGATTTTGTAATGTATATCCTCTGGATAGTTAACTGTGGCTCAGCAATAGAGAGAGATGGGAAAGAAGAGAGAGATCGTCATGCTCATATTTTTGTTGCAACAAATTGTTGTCAGGTTTTGGGAACGCCAACAAGGGAGGAGATAAAGTGCATGAATCCAAATTACACAGAATTTAAGTTTCCTCAGATAAAGCCTCACCCATGGCACAAGGTAAGTTCCTTCCATTGTATTGATCTTTGGATGCGGTTATACAAATGTTCTGTTCTTCAAAGATACTGAAAAATTTGACAAAACTTAGTTGAGCGTGTATCTCCACTCACTGAAAGTGACCTTCCAAAAAGCTCAATTTTCGACAGTTGTTTCAAACTTCTCATTTTCATTTGCAATAGATAATTGATCATTAAAAAGAACTGACAGTGTTCTCTTCTATCAGGTCTTTCAAAAGCGTCTGCCTCCGGAAGCAGTTGATCTTGTTTGTAGGTTTTTCCAGTATTCTCCAAACTTGCGATGTACTGCTGTATGCTTTCACACCCTATTTCCTCTTCCTTTAATTTTGCCCACCCTTCCCTACACCCCTGTTTCCTATTTATGAGAAAATCATCATCTTCTGATCTTTTCTTCCGTCTTTTGATGCTGTTTTAGTTGGAAGCTTGCATTCATCCCTTCTTTGATGAACTGAGGGATCCGAATACTCGCCTTCCCAATGGCCGCCCTCTTCCTCCCCTTTTCAATTTTAAATCTCAAGGTATAATCCGCCACCATATATGCAGAATCTTGTTAGTCGTATCTTGATTGTGTTAAAACTTTCTCGGCCATAATTGTGTGCCTTAACTTGGGTGTCAGACATGCTGTTATGCACTATCAACAATATTTTCATAGGAGAAGTTTGAGGTTTCACAAAGCATAAAAACCACATTCAGCAAAGTCTTGCTCCCCGATTCTTGATTCATTTCATCTTATTGATCTCTTCATTTGTGAGTTTGAGGTTCTTCATGTTCTTAATCAAGAGATTGCTGAGTTCTGTGAGCCTTGCGTGATAAATCTGAAAGTCTTACCATCTGTCGTGCATAATGGCCATAAATTAAAAAGATTAAATTCGATCACCATCTTACTTGTCTTACTTATTCTTGTCATCTTGGTTAATTTCCCCTTGCAGAACTCTCAGGCATACCCCCTGATATCATAAGCCGACTAATACCAGAGCACGCCCGGAAACAGAACCTGTTCATGGCTCTTCACACCTAAGACTTACTCCAATGATTACCTCTTTTCATCCTTGCTCCCCGATCCTCTAGTTCCTACCTTCAAGATCTCTGCCAGTGTTCTTGTGAGGATGATCCTTTCTTGCCCATTATAAAAAGAACAAAGGAAGAACAAAAGAAAGAGAGAAGGGAAATATTGCCAGAGACATACCTTGAAACGAAAGGTATGCTGTTGAGTTTGCATTTTTGGCGAAACCGAACTTGCTGCAAGTTACTATGTATATTTGTTGCGACCCGTTATTATTGCAAGGAGCCTTTACTTGCTCCGTGTTGAAAGGTTTGTTCTACTCCCAGCATTCTTTAAGAGAACTTCGAACTTCCTTCCTTTCTTTCTTTCTTTCGTGAAATCCTTCTTGTAAACACTGAAGCCCTCTTAAGTTTTGTCGAAACACTTGAAAATCTTTGGGAATACGATAACGATACTCGAAGGCGAGCTTAAACCCTGTCGGTGAATGTGATGTTCATGGAATGCGCTCTTCTGCATAAAATATTCGGCAACTCCAGGTGGGCTCATACTATTTTATTGATATCCAATATGAAATACTGTACTAAAGTATTCACTCTTGTCAGTTTTCACTAATAATCATTTATGTGAATCGAAAGTCAAATGCTTCGGATCCCGCATGAACCGTCCACTGCACACATCGATGCGGCTCTGAATAGCTCTGAGATCAACTGAAATCGAGATCCATTCTGTACGTCTGTACAGTGACTGGGCATAGAACCTGGAGTCTCTCTGAGCGAGAAGAAACTGAAATTAAAATAGGAAAAATGCCCGAAATCTCTATTAGCATACGTCAGTGTCGATCGATTATCAGGGTTCTATGTTGCAGCATGAGCATATTGCTACCTGCTACTGAACGGGGAGGAAAATGGTAAAAATGCGAACTAAGAGATACCTGCATTTATGAAGATGCATCTAGTACTTCCATGAGAGTATCAGTCTCTCGATCTTATTCGTGATTAACCCTAGCGTAAGTAAAATCTCTACTGAGACGTGCAGATAAAAGAACCTGAAAAATCTGGCTTTGGTAGACCGACCAGCCGAATCGGAAATTCTCCAACTCTCGCTCTTCTGAGATTATTCAGACATTGACGACGCAGTTCTGCATCATCTGATACTTCACGGCGCCTTCCCCGACCATGATCCCTCCCCCCTGGCTCCCGAAGGAGATGAATGCAGGGCATTTCACGACAATGTGGTAGCCCCCCGTCGTGATCCTCCCAACTTTCCATCTCAGCCGCCCAACCAGCTCGACCATCACCATCACCATCCCGTTTGCCGCCTGATCTTGGCTTAGTGCTGCTGCATTATCTGGTGCAATCGGAACCGTGGAACCGAACAGGAACGGCGACCAGACATCGACCTCCTCGTGACCCTGGGATACGTTTCCACTTACAGATCACTCAATGCCGGGAAACTAATAAATGAAACGGAACTCCTTTTTTTTTTTTTTAAATCAAATAAAGTAGCGTTAATAGCGAACAAACCCTTCTTACTGCACAATATTTGAGTTTTCGTATACAGCTGCTGATATATTAGATGAACTAAACAACTAACATTCAGTATTAAGGTATCACTATCAAAATCTTGTACATTTCTGCCAAAATATTTGATAGATGCGTGGAAGGGATTCGACCCTAAACCTTAAATTCATCGAACCGTATGGAAGTGAGTTCTGAACCACTAGATGGTTGATTAAGGAGGATATGGATGGACGGACCTGATAAGTCGGGGGAATCCTCGTGCGGAGAGTGATCTGCTGGTCTCTGTAGGAAGCATAGGCATCGAGCTTGTCGTAGTAGAAGGAGATCTGGGCGTTGGGGTTGCGGCACACGACCGTCACCTGGAACGTTGATGTGAGAAGGTAGGGTTGCGAGCTGACGTTGAAGCCGTAGACGGTGGCGTCCTGGAGCACGAACCGGGGCTTGTGAGGCCTGAGCACGAACCAGAGGATGAGCGCGATGAGGAGGAACACGAAGACCACCGCCAGCGCACCGATGAGGGCCTTCCTCCACCAGCTGCTGTGGTCGTGGTGGGGGCAGCCCTTCGTAGCCTCCGACATCGAAGCCCTGTTCAGAGTGGTCGGCAACGTGCGCGTCCGTCGAGTCAATCTGTGTGAGGGCGACTGAATGGGAACTGCTAATGATGCAAAATATCAGCATCTCTCTCTCTCTTTCACGATCTCTCTCCATCGAGAGATTCTTGTGTCACCTCATCTCACCATATCATCCGTGAACTCGATCAATGAATATTTAACACGTTATTATTAAGTGTCACATCTCATTATTTATTTATCAATAATACTCATTCTTTAGTCATAATTTAAAATATTTATTTACGTGTCGAACATTCATTGGTTAACTACATCACGTCATTCGTGATCTCGGCTCACCTAAGAAATTTCCCGATCGATCGTAGAGCTTTTCTTTATTACATTTTGGTCTTCGTTCGCAGCCATGCACGTTGTGGAGGAGATTCCGATCCTTGTCAACTGTGTTTTCTGAATAAAATTAACTTCCAAGCCAAGGGAAGGAGAATTGGTTAATGGCGTCCGACATGCGATTTAAATCACGGTTGGATCCGGAGAAAGGGAGCCGGTGTAGCGGTATCGTTCTCGGTTTAATATCAAGAGGTATTGAATTTGGTTCTCGTAAGCCAGATTTTTCGTACTATTTTATCTACTCTTCCTTATATCTTCTTTTAAACTTACGCATCTCTTTTATATACCGAAAATTATTGTTAGATTCTCGTTAGTGAACTTCATGTGCCATTTTATTCTCTCGTTCCTTCTATTATTCCTCATTTTATAAGCCCTGCCTATGACCGCAAAAAAAGTATTTCAAGTCACGATCTACATAAATTAGTTGTTCGATACTTCTCTCACTTAACAAGATTTCGGTTTGGAATTCTACTCATTTATCTCCCTCTTGCCCCTACATCTTCTATGTTTCTTAAGCTCCCTGCGCAGTGGCACTGGACTCCGATGGATAATCAAGAGGTTGCGAATTTGATTCTTGCCTTACGGGTTATGCATTCGCTTATCTTTCTCTATGTCATCTGATTGTATTAAAAACATACGTCTCCCTTATCACCGAAAAAATTTCCAATTCATTGCAAACATAAAATGATTAAGCCTAAAAATCCCAGGCAAATGTGATACATTATTCAACTTAATAAGAATTAAATATAAAACAATTGGTGTATCTATTACTAATTTAAGCAAACTCACCACTCATTTGATGTCACTTTTTAACTTTTCACAATTGTCATCTGTGTATGACGATTAAATTTTTATTAACCATTAGATTTGAAATCAATGGGGGCAAAATAGTAAATTTAATAATTACAATTACCCGCTCATATTTTTTTCTCTCTCCCAATTGTTATCTCTCCTCACTTTTTTCTTTCTCTTCACTTACTTTTTTTTCTTATTCGCTTCCTTCATTTATGCATGAATTTATGATTAATTACATTATTTACATAACAAGTACAATGTGTAATACAGGTTTCACGTCTAGTACATATAATAAGAGATACACCCAGACATAAAAACCAAAAATAATAGTAAAGAAAGAGAGATTATTAAGAAAGGCAAATATGTACAAATATCAGCTGTTAAGGGTGTATCCTAATTTAATTGAGGCCATTATGCCTCCTTTTATATATATATATATATATATATAATTTGGTTGCCTTTCGAAATATTTAAAAAAAAAGAAAAGGAAAAGGGGTCATAATATTAACTCAGCGGGAAGCTGCTGCTACGAAAAATCCGACATATAAACTTGACGAGAATAATCTTTTATGTCGTACACCTCAAGTCGTCTGTCTACCAGTGATCGACTCCTCGTACTCTTCCACCGGCTGGATAGTACGATCCGACGATCCCTTGGTTCAGATGGCTCTTACCAATGTCTCCCCTCCGCACCACCGTGAAGGTGGGTCCCAGCTTCTCCAGCGTGGATCCACGGCTGGGCTCCTCGAGCTCGAGTGGCCCGGGAGCATGACTTCCGAACTGGTGCAGGTGGCTGTGACGTGCAGCGTCCCCGAGCCCGTAAAGGCTCGGAGAGCTATGAACCTTATGTATACGCTGGAGCTGACCTTTCCCCCGACAGATCCTTGCAGAACCGGCCTCCCGGGACCCGGTAAAGTCCGGGTTGCTACCGGTAGTTGATCTCAAGGAGGAGCACGGGGATGGGATGGTGAAGGTCGCACGGCCCGGGCCCTGGCGCGGGCTCGTCCGGATGACCCCATTCACCGCGTCGATGTACCACTGTTCCGGGGCATAAATGCCGGACGACGTATCCTGCTGGGTCCGGATCACTGTCGGAACCGAGGGAAAGAGGAAAGCGCGCAGCCTCGGGGTCTCGTCATCGGCGTGGCGATCGTGCTCGTCCAGCATGTGCTTCAAATCCTCGTCGGATTTCACCGACACGAGGGAGTCGAGGTCCTGCCGGGCCAGCTGGTACTTCAGGACCAGGTCCCCTTCGAACGTGGAGCTCAGCTTCTTCAACAACTCTGCGTCCATGATAACAAGCCGTGAATAAAGTCACCAAAACGGCATTGGAATTCGAAGGTTTGACCCCCCAAAAAAAATCAAATCTTTTCTTGAAAATTACTTGCAAGACTGCCATGTGAACTCAAATTTCAATGAAACTAAAGGGCGTAGTTGACTTTCGTTCAAAATATGAAATTTAATCATTTTAATTATGCTTATTAAACTTTATGAAAATTTATACTTTTCAAACCCAACAATCTCAGATTTCAATTTTTACTATGGTAAAATTTCGCTGCACTGTAATTTACATTACTAATAATTTAACAATAATCACTCCATTATTAATCAGCTGCAAAACCCAAATTTAAGAAGAAAATGAGATAAGCCGCTATTTTGTTGGGGGGAGGAAAATCTGGCGCACCGGAGAAGGAGATGTCGCGGGGGAAGGAGACGACGCGGGTCTCGCCACCGACGTACTTGAGATGGCCGTCGGCCGGCCTGGGGAGGATCTTCCCGCCGTGACTGCAGAGGAACTTCACCTTGTTCTTGGGCGAAGTCGGGGACGGAGCAGCCGCCGCCGCCGCCGCCTCTGAGGCGGCGTCTTCTCCGCTGCCGCTGCCACTGCCGTTCATCGCCATCGGTGCCTTCTCGCCAATGGGGGTCGCCAACGAGGCGAAATTGCTGAGAATGGAATTAAATTTGCTAGAAAGGTAAGAGGAAAAAGGGGATATATAGTGAAGAAGTGGATGTATTGTATCAGAATAAGCAGTTAATTTGCAAATTATTCGCTTAATTTGTTTTTCTATTATTCTATTTTTAATTACATAACTGATTTTCAGTTTATTTAAGATTTCTTTTTCCTTTTATTTTCAGGCTCCGCATTGAAGTGGGCAAAAAATTATTTTGGGCCTAAAAACAAATAGGAGAGATCATGTTTGAAGATTGCGAACCCAATGCGGAAAATTTATGATTTAATTGTAAGGCCGTTAAACAAATTGAAAAAAAATAATTATAAGTAATAATATCATTTTTTAAAAAATTGATAAATTACTAATTATTAATCATTAAATTAAACTAATAAATAATCCAATAACCATTCTGCAAAAGTTTCCGGCCATTGCCACTTTCACTTCTCCATCGATGAAAGAAGTGGGCCTTAAAACAGCTTGGGCTCACTGGGATTCTGTCCTTTCTGCCCAGAAGATTGAATCACGACTTCCACACTTGGATTCAACTTAATGGCTACAGGTTGCTGGTAGACGCAGAGTGCAACCCTAGCACTCGTCAGGTGTTCTGTCGTCGCCGTCGGCGCATTCCAGAGAGTTCGAACTCGCAGAGTCCTGTAGAATGACCAAGTCCTGTAGAATGACCAAATTATAGATCCTTTTTCAAAAGCTGAAGAGAATCGTTGATGTTGGAACACTGCTCACGATCGATGTGTCGGTGTCGGGTCATCATGTCTTGGAGAAGATATTATCTGGTGTGGGACTTGTCACAGTTGGATTGTGACAGTTACATGCTTGCTGGGCATGCCACATTTGTGTGGACCATCCCGGTCGCTTTCGTGTTCTGGCCACGTCCAATGATCCATACCGAAGCAAATCTCGAATTAAATGAATGAATATTCGACTGAAAATCGATGTAAGGCACGGAAAGAGAGCGGGTTGATACGATTCATACATGGATACTATACATGTGGATACAGAATGAACCAGCTTAAAGTAAGGCAAACAAGCTAACAAGGAAACTGAATTCTGCACTTAAACTTATCCTCTCATTTTTAACTCTCCTTTATTTGTTTACAACACTACGCTTCGATTTCATTCGAGACTGACGAGTAGACGGTGGCACTGAAGTCGGGATCCGATACGCATCGGGCCGGGGATGGTTCCTGCAGAACTGCTTCGAACCGGCTTCACAGTTCTTCAGGAGGTCTCCTTCAGATCGAGATATCCATCATGTTCATCACCAGGTTCTCCATCATCGCCGTCGCGACTTCGACCGCGCATTGTATGTCCGAGGTCCTCTTGCCTGAAATCAATAAGTCGATGAGAATCTTGTCGAAGTATTGGAATTGGATCTATGCGAAGTCATTCATCATCGGCCTCGGACTTACCGTATAGGGGGGAAGAGATCGGGTTCTTGTTGGTGCTGGAAAGCTTGAGAGGGCAGGAAGAGAGGGGGAGAACTGGCAAGTTCTCGCAGTTGCAGATCTCGATCATGTAACCGTCCGGGTCGTGGAAGAAGAGCTGATCGACCTTGATCCCGCCATCCTCCACAACTGCGGTCACGTACTCGATCTTCATGTCCTCGAGCTTCCTCAACAGCCGCTCCATGTCGTAGCACTGGAACGAGATGTGGTTGTCCTTGGGGTTTATCTTCCCCTTTTTCTTAGGGACGTCATCCACCTCGAGCAGGTGGATCCCGATTCCGTAGTTGAACAGCCTGATAGTACGAGAGAGCAGAGTGAGAACAGG
This sequence comes from Lagerstroemia speciosa, assembly GCA_037672795.1. Taxonomy (NCBI): domain Eukaryota; kingdom Viridiplantae; phylum Streptophyta; class Magnoliopsida; order Myrtales; family Lythraceae; genus Lagerstroemia; species Lagerstroemia speciosa. Next base: position 8,362,146 of record CM075289.1, on the reverse strand, counting down.
GGGGAACGGAGCAGAGCAAAATCGGGAAAGATGAGAGAACAGGGGGGAGGCAGGGGAGGTGAGGACTATGTAGGTGGGACGTACCAGGCACCCTCGAAGTCGAAGGAGGAGGGGCGCTTGATGAGGACGAAGCCGAGGACTTCCTCGTAGAAGCGGACGGTGCGGCTGACGGACTTGCAGACGAAGGAGACGTGGTTGAGGGCCAGCAGAGGCATTTCAGGGTAGCTGCTGCTGCTGCTGTCGGCGAGCCATTGCTGCGAGTCCTCCTCTGCGTTCACTATCTCTCTTCCCATTCCCTAACTAATATCGCTCTGCAGAAATTGCTCGAGAAGGACTCTCCAGTCGAAGAAGAAGAAGAAGAAGTCTCTGGAACCCTGTCCTAGAAGAGAGAAAAAGAAGGCGAAGGTGCTGGAATTATTGCCTGGGACTGCTTGACACTATACGTTGAGCGACAGCTCTGAGAGACCTATATATAGAGAGCGAGAGCCACAGCCCGCATGGGGAGGATGACCATGGTCTAAATTCACCTATGAGTTCACTTAGATATTTTTTTTGCTGAATATGTTCAACCTTATAGAAACATGAGTTCACTTAGATATAAAACAGCCATTGCAAGCCTCCAAGAGGTCGAATCACAGTAGGTCAAATCCAGAGTTCGATTCTTCGCAGAAGTCGGTATCTAGGGATTAATGATGGGTCTTAGGCCGTATAATACACAATCTAGTAGATTAGTCGGTTGTTACGGTACCGAACGTTACGGCATTAAAAAAATAAAACAACAATTACAAAAAAAAAAAAATTTCGTTCTGCTGAAGATGCTCGTAACACTTGGAAAAGGAGATTAAATAACATTTTTTAATTTTAGGTCGAGCGTGATACCAACTACATTATATCCAGTTCTCACCATGAAAAGGATCAGTGGCATCGCATTCGATCTGTGATTCGTGATTATTCTCCTTCCAAGTATGGAGGCCATACTCGGTGTGCATTACCCATTCACCGTAAATATGCGAGGACCGATCAAAATTAATTTAGGTCGGACATGTACAACCACAGTGAAACCAATTTTTCACTTGAATTAATTTTGGCCAACTATTACACCATTAATAATAAATCATATATATTGAATATTCAGCCATAGATATATAGACACTCTTTATAACCGAAAAAAGTCAGTAACTTTTAAATTAGATCCCATCTTTATAGTTAATCATCATTATCATTATTAATGTCGTACAACTATTATTTTTCCGGCTTCTTTTTCAAGAATTATTTAATCATTCTTTAACCTGTCGTTATAAAAATTCGAATAATTTCTCGAACAGTCAAATTTAGCTCCGAAAAATGATAGTGTAAGGGTATGAAACTCGTTAGAACCACGTAATAACTAAGACGGAGCTGAGCTTTAAAAGCATTTATTAGTCTCAGTAGACAGGTTGAGAACACGAATACCTCCGTAGTGATAGTGTCACCCGCAAGGCTGAACTATTTTATGTGCTGTTGGGGAGGTGGCAGCCTCATCCCCACGAGAACGGACCGGCCATGTTTTCTCATTTGCAATTGAGCACGTGAACCACGTTGTCTTGTCTTGTCTTCATTTCCCTCTCCACCGCGTTTCACATACGCGGCTTGTCACCTTGGGACGCCACCTCAGCTCAGGGTGCGATTGGTCCAGGTGTCGTATCTTTTCACGATATCCGGATCACATCTCAGATTAATTTTTAAATTTTGAATATGGATGGACCCTATGCAGAACCGGTGTTATACTATTAGAATATATTTTTACCCTTATCGTTACAATGACTTTATAAAGTATAGTTATGATTCGTAAGTTTTACTGTAGAAGTTGTTACATCGATGCAAGATTAGAGTCCGAGCGAGAAAGTTATAGCTTGTTAAAATCAACGATTTTCGTTATACATCGGTTCTAGTTAGCATGTGGTTGGAACCGAATCAGCAACCTACATTAGTAGATTGGTTTCAACCGATTCTGATTTTACTCGGTACCCATGCAAATCCCTGCCGTCCATCGAGTACGATAAAAAAGAACAATTTCCCCTTTTCCTCCCGGCGGTTAGAATTTGGCAAGTGATTTTTAACCGATTTTCCACTATATTATATGATACGAGAAAATGTCAATTGATCGTGCGAGTATGGAGAGTTTTACCGTTATACCCTGACCAAAAAATGAAGGACGAGCGTTGTTTCACTGAACAAATCTGACAAAGGATGTGTGGACAGGAATGCTCCAATGATGCGTTGCTGATGGCTAGTGAAATCGACTGGCTCAGGCCAAAAAAAAAAAAAAAACACTTACGAAATTGAATCAGCATTGGACCTTTTTTTTTTAGGCAACTGTTCCCGCGTTGACCCGACTGAAAAATAATTGATACCGAATATAAAATAAAAAAGAAGTACGGGGATCGCATCCCGAAATATTGATTCCTCATTGCAGAGGCTTCTTCTGCTACTAATTCAACGCGTGCGGTCGCCTGCCAGCTTAATCTTGCCTGTCAATGTTCTTATTTTAAGAACAACTCGCATGTGCAAATCGTATACGAGTTAACTCGACCTTTTTTTTTTTCAAATTTATAAAAGATATCCTGAATTCGCTCGACTAATCCCTACTTATTGTATAAATCTCATGTAATAATTCACTTGGTAGGTCGATCCACAAGCATCATATAATCTAATTGTTGATTCGCATTACATGGAGTTAATTTCTTTTCGTGATCAACCGATTAATGTAAATTATATGTCGGGTTAACTTATGACTCACGTTTGATATAAATATGGTCGTAATCTTTCGCATTGTGTGTTACCAAATATTTTAGTACACATGCGATCCTCGATTGACTCACAATATTGTTTGGTACGATATATATAATTAATATTGTCTGGCTGCCTTTTTTTTTTTTTTAATTTTTGGTCTGCGGCGCACTCTATTGACCAAGAGTTGAGTTCATATGTAGCCTTTAATTTTGATTTCAGATTCCTGTTCAACTTAGGCAGGGATGGATTTAGGGGGGGCGCGGGGGGCGATGGCCCCCCCCTGAGCTCGGAAATTTCATGAGATTCTATACAAATTTTACTTGATTTTGTCCCCCTTTTTATTGAATAATATATAGTTCGCCCCCCCTTACAAACTTCCTGGATCCGTCCCTGAACTTAGGGAGTTTGGAATATTTGTTGTCGTTGTGGTGGTGGTGGTGAAGGAATTCACTCGTCCCCATCGGTCGAGATGTTATTTCACAGCTAACTCATTAAATAACCTCAAAAATTGACATTCCGTGGCGTCGATTCGGGCACGACACGTTGTAGTTTCGATGAACGGCTGCGATGCTCCTTAATTATTTCAAAACATGACAATAAGACAACCCATGTTCGATGGAAAAATAACGCTCTCCTTTCTCCGTCAGCATTTAATCAAATGGACACTGATATTCCATCTCGGTGTCGGTCGTGCAACGTTGTTAAGAACTTACACGAGTACCCCGTGTCTAATTGTAGGCATTAAGCAGGAGCGCTTGAACGGGGGCGTCTCTGTCCCATTTGATAAAAAGGAGGAGGACCAAGAAAGAACTACTTTGATCAGTAATAACTATGACAACTGCTCCGGTGACTAACACTAAATTCCTCGTTTGTCACATTTTAATTGGTGTTTTCTCATGTCACGTAGTAAGGCAGGACCGCCTAAAAATTTCTCCTTTTTTGTTTTGATATTGGAATACACTAGGGCAAGTGGTTCAATTATTGGTGATTAAGAAGTTTTTCAACTCTTAGAAATGTTAAATCGTCCTATTGCAAAGAATTCCACGTCACTCGACCCTTTTTTTCACTGAATAACACTATGTCCTCGGCACCGGTTCCATCGACGCGACACTACCGAGAATCATGTGTAGTTTAAAAAAGCCAGCGTTCTTCAAGTCTATGCTCGGAGACCATACTTCTAACCGATATTTTGACTTGAGTATCCAGACAGGGTTTAAAATCGATGTCATATTATCCTAACCAGAGGAAAACATAAATTTTATTATTATTATTATTATTATTATTATTATTATTATTATTTAAAAAAGGCTGATATAATAAAATATAATCCCAAATAAACGTATGTATATGTATGCTTGTGATCTTCTAGGTATTGATTTGATTAATCGGATTGAAGATAATCATATTTCAGGCGAAAAACGCTGCGATATTCATATTAGATTTTCATGGATTCGCAAATTGAATAAAAGAAAAAAATATGGATTACATTGTAATAATCTTCCCTATTTATTTATTTATTATTTATTATTTTATTCATCATGCACAAAATAGTGTAGGTGAAAAATACATAAATGCATTAAATTTATTATCTCTATTGGGTATTATATCTACCTAACTCTATTTATTGGACTTGACGTACGCAATTGATCACGTGGAGCATTTGAAAGCATTCATAAACTTGACAAGGCAAGTTAAACCATACTTTCTCGTGTTAAGTGCGCACCTCGTATCCAGAAATTCAGTGAGCGTTGACCGATCCGTATTCGTACTGTCTCGGTCCATCAGTTGATGGAACTTTCAGAACTGTAAATTTTCTTCACTTACGATATTCGAATTCGACGGTTCATTTAAGTGGGAGAACGTCGAAATGCTTCAAAACCAACTCCTCTCAATTCAAATAAGTTACGTAACCATATTTTATCTATTATTACATCGTAAGACAACCGAGCGATGATAAACAAAAGATCTGTACTCCACTAACTATAAATCGGAAGATTTTACTAACAGTCATTTAATTTAATGTCTCATAATCACCCGTTTAAATTGGAGAAAATAATTTTAACGATTTATGATTATTTTTCCGCGCCGTCGGGACAGTATAATTCCCACCAAAAGGCAAAGGAGGCCCAAGCTGTACATTGCCATTTTTTCCTATCTTGCAAGCAAACTCAAGCCCCACTTTCTCCCATTCCACGATCAGTAACATAATGAAAAACTGAAGTCTTAAAGGCAGCGTAAAAGAGAAAAGGAATCTGATATAATAATATCGCTTCCGATCTGGAGTTGTGATTTTCATATTCAATCTTCGTCGGTGAAATTATCTGTGCCCGGTAACCCTATCATCTTTCATTTTGGACACGTGGACTTCTTTCATAAGTGGAAAAAAGATCTATGTAAACCATGAAAAGACGAGGAGACAAGGTAGACAAGATAAACAACCTGGCATGAGAGACAGAATATCCAAAAAAGAAGGTCGTTAAAAGAAGCTGCCACTGTGGATGAGTGTGAAACATCTCCCCATCCTCTCTCGCCACATAATTGTGGATGGCAATCTGTCCGGACCCCGTGAAATCCCGATGAGGTCTATTTACCGATCGGGACAGGTCTGGGTCTGTCTCCTGACCGGCCAGTCCGTTATCGTAATTTATATTTTTATATCTTTAAATTAAGTATACGTGATTTGTTAGCACTTTAATGTTAGATAAATTAGATAAGATCATTTTATTTTATTAAAATTATATGAATTTAAAATTTTTTGTATAAACCGGGTCGACATGTCTAGTGTGCAGACGGTGGATCCGGATCTTCAAAACCCAGCCCGCCCCGTCCCATTGCCATTCCTACGCATAATATCTTCCCATTCTTAAATATCCACTGATCTTCCATCAATCCTCATCATTCATGGCGTTTCTTCTTCATTTTGTGTGGTCGTGTTGTTCTCCACGTGACAATTACATGGAATCGTGTCGTCTTCCTTAAGATCAATAAGTCAAGCCCAGTGGATGGACGGGCGGATGGGCAGATCAGTTGTTCCTCCCTTCTACATTTTCCATTTTTCTACTGTACATATTCTCTCCCTCGTAAAAAATTTTCTCGACTTCATCGATTCAACTCAGGACTTATCGATGGGCACGTACCCTTATTTTCCCCTTCTCCGTCACGATAACCTACGCGCTCGGGTATTGATTTTTCACTTCTTAATGTGCAAGGATTCTCAGATTTTTCCGGTGAAATACGGGATTTAGTCTAAATACAGGTACACAGATAATTCCAACCGTAATGATCGAATCCTATACTCCGTGATCGAAGATCAAGAACAGTATTATTACAACAAATCTACGCCTTACACTTGTCTTTAAGGTTTCAGCTTTCACGCTCTTAATCGTGCATGAACGGGAGGAAAATAGGGTTTGAGTTTTACTCACAAAATAATAAAATATTGGAATTTATTGAATATTTAATAGGAAATGTAAATCTTGAGTTTCCTTTTGGCTAATTAATCGGAAAAAAGGGGTTGATTAAATGGTGGTGTTATCTCTTGACAGCGAGATTTTAAATTTGATTTTTGTCAATGAATTTTCCGTAATTCTTTAATTCATTTTTTCTTCATTTCTCTGTAAAATTCACAGTAAAAAGAAAATTCATCTTTTTTTTTGGTTTTTTTTTTTTACTATGGTTCGATTGCCCGTTGCTGTAAGATAATATGATACAAAAATATTAAAATATTTTCCGTTTATCTTTTAGATATTAGTAATTTAAATAAAATAAGAAAAAAATGCAATAAGAAAAAATTTGCTAATAAAATTTAAACTAATGCCTTTTAATCTTATGCCCAAAATAATATCAGTGGAACCAAGCATTCTCCCTCTTTGTCCCTTCTCGACAGTTACAAAGGTTTCATGTGAGCCAACGTGGCACGGCCGATGGAGTGGCCAGTTGCTGATCTGTCACTGCACGTGGTGGGCCCCGGGATAGATAGGACTGGACAAGAGGTGGGGCCCGCCACGTGACGATGGCCCCGCCGCTTGATGTCTCGCTAATCACTCGCTACTACCAGATCTGATAAGGACTCAACGTACGGACACAGAACCAACAAGCTATGGCTTTATTTGTCCGATAGTCTATCACAACTGGGGTTGATAAGAGCGGTGAAAACGCAGGATTTGAATGAACCACGTGACAAATTATGGTGTGGTGGGTCCAGGCTTTTTAAACGAGTTAAATATTCCGATCCAGAAAATTTTAAATAACTAATTATATAGTAAGAAAAAATTTAATAATATTAATATAATTAGTAATAATTATACGAGTGATTAATTTACAATCACAATTATTATGGTAATTTCTCGTGTCATATGAGAATTTTTTGTACCGTAAATACCTGCGAGGTTTGTCCATCTAACCTTCTCCGTTCATAAATGCAAATAAATGTGGCCCGTTGAGGTAGTATTTACAAATCGTGAAGACTTTACAGAAACTTAGCAGTATCGTATCATGTTATCTGTTGTAACATCAACCGAAACACAATTGGAGCTTCTGTTCAGAAGTTGTAATCTCAATTCGAAAGATATGACTACAATTTTTTAAACTGACAGAACAAGTTTTAAACTTTCCCTGTACTGTATCTTCAAGATTTTTGTACGAATTGTGGTTGATTTCCTAGTTGGAGCTGTCTGTCGTGGGCATCCCTGACCCTTGTGATGTCCATCCTTGTGAAGGCAAGATCGATTAAGATAATGTGGTGTCATAAGGTAAGCCCACAACTGTGATTGGTTAGGTAAGTGCGACCGTGAATTGGGAGAAAATTTAAACGGTCTTACCTCAGAATAATAAGTGATAAAACTCTAATAACCGATAGTTATAACAACTGCTTGAGTTGTCTATATTTATTTTACATACTAATTACTGCAATTTAATTAGAATTTATCGTAAATAATGAGGTGAAATAACCAAAAATAATTCTCTAGAATTGGGGTTACATAACATTGCCATCCTTCCCTTATTTTATTTCAAGTTGCTGGGCGGCGGGTAGCCACCGATGCCCGCTCAATTATTGGATTGGGGCAGTCGGATCTTGTTTGAGTAGTATCTGTTCTTAAATAAAGTCTCGTCCAGTGAAGCTTTTTGATCGAGTAACTCAATTTGTGCAACTATTTAATTTAGACTAATCAATGATTTAAATTATAAAAAATTTCAATAAATTTTAATTATTATTTTTACTTATTTATAATTCAATAATTGAATAGTAGAATTTCTATTTAGTTTAATTTTGGTGCTCATGTCATTACTCCAATGGAGGGCGATGGGCATCTACCAGTCAAAATCTGTCAGCTTCCGACACGTCCGGACCGGCCATTCGTTGCGAAGAAAAAGAAGACTGTTCAACGGCTGAACAGTTGACGAGATTTTTAAAAAATCTTATCAGTACTACACCTTGGACCGTATATAGTCATGACGTCACAACGTAGAGTCACGGCACGTTGCGACGCCGTGAATGTATCCGGTCTAAGTTATGGTACTGGTAAGATTTGATAGAGGCTCTCGAGGTAAAATGAAACAGGAAAAAAAAGGGGCAGAGTGACAATCATTTTGTCGTGCGGCGATAAAAGCAAAAGGCGAAGAAGTACGTTGGCTGTACTGCAATTTGTTTTTGGGGAAGGGGTCCTGAATTTGACTGCTGTCTCAATTTGACCCCCAAAACTTTGAAATATTTTCACATCACTACCTGAAGTGAAGAGGCTGTCCACGCTCCACAGATACGAGAGGAAAAACCGAAAAAGGTAACACAAACAATTAGCATTTCTGATTATCCTTTTAAGACAAGGACACGGGCTCCCTCCAAAGATTCCATGATAAAACACAGGCTTTCAGGCAGTTTTCTGGATGCAATAGCTGTCCTGAATATGTAGCAAATAGATGCCTCTGATCACCCAGTGAAACATCGAACTGGAGCACAGCCCACAAAACCAGAAAACTCAGGAGTCTTGAACAAGCCAATGTAACCAGTAAGGTTGAAAACTTTCAAATTCTTTGCAATCTGTGAGAAAGAAGACTAAAAGAGGTATTTGCGATCATGGGCTAATCTATGTGAAATATTCTTGATGATCAATGAAGTTTCAGGTTGCTAGACTAAACGGGTTCACTAATTTTTGCTAATCTATCAAGCTAAATGCCCTACCTTGATGTGGGGCTGATCCTCCCAGTCTTCAGTACCTCTCAGATGACAATTGGCTGGGAGGAACCTCGAAATTCCGATCCCTGACAAGAGTTATGCAGCAGAGTCTGCAGATGAAACACACATTTGTTTTTTGATCTTCTTCTTATGCATGCAGACAAGGCACAGTTTGTCCATCTTCACCTTCTCATGGAAGTTTCTCCTTCCCAACTGAAAAAACGTTCAGTAGCTGAGTTCTTCTCCTCACTTATTCTTCTTCTTCTTCTTCTTCCCATTTTTCAAAATAATGGAGTCATGAGAAGAAGATGGGGTGGTCGGTTTCCAGTTACTCTTGTTGTTATAACACTTACAACACGAATCTTCCGAACTTTGAATTTGAAAACAGAAATATCTGAGAATACTGGCAGTATGCCATATGTAGTGTCATAAAACTGAACTGTACAACTATACAAAAGAAATTGAATGAACAAACAAACAAACAAATAAATGAACTTCTACAGTATGAATCATTGAATTCTTCGTAAACCAACTGGTGTTTTTGGAGTCGTGAATCATCATCCTTCCGCTTTCTTCCAAGAGAACATCCACCTCCCAGCATAATTTGAAGCAAATAACTTAGTGCAGAAGAAATTCAATTCTGCCCTTGGCGTTGGATACACAGGTCTGGCTCCTCGGCTTAGAAACAGTTATCACCCTTAATTGATCTCAGTATCCCAAGACCGACAATCTCACGTATCTTCTCGCAATCTTCTATGTACAGCGATTTCAGCTTCTTGAAGTTAGACAGATCGGGAAGCTTCTCGATGGATTTGCACCCGATGATCCTCAGAGACTCCAATGACTCCAGCTCATCAAGCCCCAAGATATAGCTGATCATCTCACAGCTTTCGATCTCCAGAACTTTGAGCTTCTTCAGGCTTGAGAGGTTCGGAAGCTTCTCCAATGACCCGCACTGGGAAATCTGCAGCTCCTCCAATGATTCCAACATGTCAAGCCCTTGGATCTCACATATCTTGTTGCAGTTATCGATCTCCAAGCCTCTCAGCCTTTTCAGTTTACTGAGGTCAAACGGTATCTCAAGGGACCTGCATTTGGAAATCTGCAGCTCTTCCAAGGATTCCAGCCTGTTGAGCCCCTTAATCTCTTGGAGCTTCTCGCAGTCAATGAGCTTGAACTCCTTTAGCTTCTTCAGCTTTGAGAGGTCCGGCAACTGCTCCAGGAACTCACAGCTCCGGAGGATCAGTCTCCTAAGAGACTCTAACTTCTCAAGCCCATCTAGCTTCCTGATCTTGCAGTAGATCACATCGAAGACTTGCAGCGATTCCAAGCCCTCCAGGCCCTCAATCTCTGACACTGCAGAGTGAAGGAGCTCGAGCTCCGTCAGATTCTTCAGGTTGGAGAGGTTTGATAGCATGGTCATCGACTTGCAGTTCCCAATGTAGAGAGTTGATAAGCTCGATGGGAGCTGTTGAAGGCATTTGAGGTCCACACAGGAGAGGACGAGTTTCTTGAGCCGAGAAAGCTCGCTCAACTCTGGGGGTAGAGCAGTAATTTTCGAGAGTGAGAGCTGTAAGATCTCGAGCTTCGATAGCATCCCGATCCACCAGGGGCTCGGTTCCGGCACAATCCTGGAAGAGTCATTGGTGGGAAAGCCCTGAAGATGAGAACCATCTGACAGGTATAGATGTTTGAGATTGGTGAGGTTCGAGAGATCAGGAATCTCCTCCAGCGACTGAGAACTAACCCGGAGGCTGATGAGGCTTTCAGGCAGCTCAGGAAGGGCAAGGAGCTCCTTGCAGAGCTCGAGATCGAGGTTCTGGAGCTGAGAAAGTCTTGAGAGGGTATCTGGCAGCCTCCGGATTCGATTATCCGATAAGCTTAAGTTCCTTAAATATATCAGTTTCCCGACATCGCTCGGGACTTCCCCTTCCAAGCTACACCCTTTGGCGTGAATCTCCTCGAGACTCTCAAGCATCCCGATGCTTCCAGGGATCTGTTCAATGTAACTCCCCTCCACCTTCAGCACCTTCAAGTTCTTAAGTTTCTTGATTGAGTCGGGCAGTTCTGTGATTCCTGTGCTAGAGAGGTCAAGCTCGATCAAGGACTCTAAATCCCCAATTGTGTCAGGGAGTCTGCTGATAGAGCGGCACCCCCTAAGAGATAACCTCTCGAGTTTAGTGAGTTTCCCAATCGAGTCAGGGAGGTGCGTGATCTTGGCATTGTCCAACGCAAGGTCTGATAAGGACTCTAGGTGGCTTATCGAGCTGCGGATTTGAGCAAGGCACTTGCAGTCACGGGCGCTTAAGGTCTCAAGCTTCTTCAGGGATCCTGGGGAGACCGAGATTTCTCTTATCGAGGTCCCGTCGATCAGGAGCTCGGTCAGTGCCTCGATGGAACTGAGTTGCTCAGGCAATTCCTGGATGGAACTGCATTCCTTTATGTTGAGGGAGACGAGGCGCTTCAAACTACCGATGGAACCATCTATTGCCACCAGACTCTCGCATCCCTCGAGGATCAGCCTCTTCAGAGACATATAGGCCGAGAAGTCGGGATTTCGGAATAATCTGGCGCATCCCGTGAGGTTCAAAACCTTCAAGTTTGTTGCTGTCTGGAAAGACATTAGTCACAGAGGATGAGACAGAGATGTAGCGAAAATAATGACAGATAATGCAACGAAGTTTAGCGCTTCAACCTTCATATCAAGCCAACCCTCCCAATCTTCAGAGATCTTGCTCCATGAGAGGTCGAGGATGACCAGATTCCTCAGGTAAAAATTAGTCGGCAGGAAATTTGACGGGCAGTAATGCCAACAGAGCCACCTTAGCTGCGAGAGGAGACCTTCGAAGTTCCCTGCCAGGTTTACACCATTTACCTGAAGAAACCTCAAGTTTGAGAGGCTCGCGAATTCTTCCCGAGTGAAGTAGTACAGAGATCTGCTATCGAACTTGAGGCACAGAGCTTCAACCATTTCCTTGCCCTGCAGATTGAAGTCAAGAGTTCATCAAGACTGATAAACTTAATTTACTATACAAGTAGAGGGCAATCAAATAGAATAATGGGCCAACTTTGTACCTTCTTGTGTATCAGTGTGGCCAAAGATTCCTCGTGATTCCATAACCTGCTCCGCCTTCCCGGTTCCATGAGATTCTCCTGACGGACAATCTGCCTGCCAAGGTCTCTGAGCTGGTCATGCATCCACAGCTTATTGTCATCCCCGATCTTTATCATCGACATGAGCATGAGGACCTCGATGCCTTCCTCTGGGAAAAATTCGGCATCATCCCACATGTGAACGACGATCCTCTTATCATATCCGATGAACAGGCATGCTATGTCGAGGAATATCTGCTTCTGCCAGTGATCCAGGGCCTCGTAGCTTATCCTCAGCTTCTTCTCTACCTCCTCACGGGGCACTTGCTCAAGCTTCTTCAGCGTGCTGTCCCACACTTCCCTGCTCTTCCCGGACAAGAAGGAACCTATGTTCTCAAGGGCTAACGGAAGGCCTCCGGTGATGTCCACTACCTTCTTGGAGTAGTCCACGTAGTCGTCGAAAGGGTAATCTCTCCTGAAGGCGTGCCTGCTGAAAAGCTGAAGAGACTGGTCAGGATCCATCCAGGTAACTTCGTACGCCCAGTCCACCTCGGGCATGGTGAGGAGATCCTTGTTCCTGGTCGTTACAATGATCCTGCTTCCCGGTCCAAACCAATTCCGCTTCCCTACGAGGGCATCAAGCTGAGTCCGCTTATCGACATCATCCAGCAGGATGAGAACTTCCTTCTTGGAGAACCTCTCCTTGATCGTGTTGATCCCTTCATCGACATTGGTGATCTCAGGGCACTTGTTCTTGAGAATCTGTGAGATCAGCTGGTTCTGCAAGGACTCGAGTCCCCGATTCTGGGAGGTCTCCCGCACGTCCTTAAGAAAGCTGCAGAACTCGAACCGGTCTATGAGCTGGTTGTAGATGACCTTGGCAAGAGTGGTCTTACCAATTCCGCCCATCCCGTATATCCCAACAATCCTCACATCTTTGGAGCCAACAATCCTCACATCTTTGGAGCCAACATTCAAAATCCTCATGATCTTCTCGACATGATCGTCAATTGCGACTAATTGGTCAGTTACATTCAGGTGATGCACCTTCAGGCTGAGCAAAACCTTCCGGACTACCAATTCTATAAGTTCCCCTTCATGTCTGCCCAGTGCAAAAGGGTTCACATCAAAGTCGATTCATGATAGACAATTCAACAATGAGCTGACGAAACTATCATTTTCAACTAAGCCTGAAGGATTCTCCAAACATTTCTTGGTTCCGAAAGACAAAGCATTTAACCACTTGTATAAATAAACACCCACTAGGACAGAAAATCTCAATCCGCAGTACTTAGACGAAAGTATGAGATTAGATTCTGTCAAGTGATTGATCAACTCACAAGCTTGAACGATGTGACTTGGCTTTAAAAAGTGGAATTTTCAGATGCATTTCAAGCCAGCACTGCCAATTCATCAAAAACTCGAGGACAGAGAGACAAAGAAGCCATGGAAATTTGTTCAAAAGAGCAAGACGAGTTAGTTACCCGTTGGTGGCTTTTTCCAACTCCCATCCTTTAATCTTCGCAACCTGCTTCAGAGCATCCTCCCACTGCTCCAGAGTCCTCCGCTCGAACCGCACACCATGTTTCCTGAGTGCCTCCGCGTACGATCCGTTGTAGAGCTTAACCTCCGCTGGCTCCACGTCGTAGAAGATGGGAAGGATCTCCAGCCGGGTTGACCGGCTGCACTCCACCATATGTGCAAGCTCCCGGAGGCACCAGGCGCTGTCAGCATAGTCCTTGGATAGGATTGGGATGCAGATCTTTGAGCTGCTAATGGCCCGGATCAACTTCCCACCGATGTTCTCTCCCTCGTGGACTTCCTCCCGGTCCCGGAAGGTCCGAATTCCTGCATCAATGAGGGCACGGTAGAGGCAGTCCACGAAGCCCTTGCGGGCAGGGCCCCTGAAGCTCAGGAAGACCTCGTATTCTCCTCCCTCAGCAGGTGTGTCCGCATTCACCCCGGAATTGTGCCCGGGATCAGCAGAATTGCTGCTGCTCCATCTTCTCAATTCCATAAGCTGCTGGCTTCCGTTTGGTTTCCGGTTACGATTCTGGCTTCTTCCATCAGCTACGATCTTTAGGGGGGATGCCGGGTACAACGGGCAGGAAGTCCTGCAGGTTTGCAAGTTCGACAAAACCTTGCGATCACCAGCTCGATGTCTTGTTCTTGGATTGACAACGGGGAATCTTCTGAATATGGAGGAGTTCTGACCAGTGGACATCAACAACATGTTCAAAGACATTGTCTTGTAAAAGTTAAGACGGTAAAAGCTGAATCAGTGGAATTTAATCTTGATGACCCCTTTTCCCTTGAAAAGGCAAACTTTTGGAGAGAGATTCAGACGAATCTGAGAGCAACTTTATAGCGCTACAAGATCATCCCGAGGAATACTTGCTAGCCAAGTTTTCTGACTTTGTTGAGGGTCAAACGAATCGAGACAACACATCGAAACCGGGTAACAATCATGCGTAAATTACATGGAAAATCCACTGAGTTGAGTCCCGCACGGCTCTTAATTTCCATTATCCAAAATATTTTATTTAAGCTCTGTCGATAAACTAACACTTACCCTTCCCAGAATACGAACACTTCAATTCTGAAAAGGGACCATCCGTCTCCTAACCAAAATTGGGATCGAATTATTTGTACCCTAATTTCTACCAAATTATCTGGATCAGAAATTTCTCATGTTTTGTTAATCAATTAATTACTCGGTTTTACAATCCGAGAAATGAGGTTTTTTTTTTTCAAAAAATTGGTTTGCTGCATCAGCTCAGATGAGACTGCGAGGAAGTTTCTGATGCAGAAATTGTCAAGACGAAGGCCACGAAGCTTGTATGATCGAAACTCCGTACAGTTTCTTGACTCTTTCTTACCTGCAGACGTACAAAGCTGGTTGGTTTTCAGAAATTGAGATTAAATAAACATTTTCATTAAAAAGAAAAATTAAACTGGGTGCTGTGCTTGCTTGCTTGCTTCACCGTGTCCTCATTTTCCCGTGAAAAAAATTAAGGTAGACATGTAACTGAAAGAAAAAATTTGAATTGTGTCAGAAAATATCATAAATTTCCTTTTTTTTCCTTGAAGAATTACTTTCAATGAGATTTCGAAAATTTGTGGTTTCTGTAAGTTATTTCACGTTTGGGTCTGAATTGAGAAGAAACTGCATGAAAATTTCTGAGAAGAGGTAGAGGTTGGGCTGAATTCATTGAATCGAGACGGAAAGAAGAATATTGATTATTTCATTGGTGTTGACAGCAAGACTAGGAGACAACCACCGACAGAATATAACGATAACACGCTAGCCGCCCTCTGTACTTCCTCGAAAATTCTAAGAACAAACCGCCACGTCACACAGCATGCGGACGAATAGCGTGACATGTTCTCGCAGATGTAACTTGGCATAAGTGTTAATGAATCAAGTAAATGAGACCGGATGAGGTGGGACTGAGAAATGTGTTTGCTAACCAGATTTCTTGGTCGTAAGAATGGTCTGCCGGGGAAGGCGAGGAGGCGGGATGGGCCGAGCTGTTGAGGCAGAGGTGGCTCTCGCTCTCGGCCAAGAGCTGGCTGCTGTGCTGAGTTTATGGGGTCCGACATAATTTTTAGCAAGCCGAAAATTTCAGATCCCGACCCGAAAATCAGAGCCCGATAACTTTCACAAAAAAACTACCCGACCGAACCTGGGCCAGTGTTGGTGCCTCCACAAAGCCCACCAATAACGGTCTGGGACTGAATCCTCGTACGGTCCCTTGAATACTTGAAATTTTTGGTCGCCAGCCACGGTATCCAAGCAGGCCCCACCAGCGGTGAGATGACATCTTTCAGCCAACCATACTTGACTAATCCGTTGGTCGCCCCGGGTCGCACGCCTGGCAATGGCGGGTGAGGCTCCCAAGAGGGGTGTCTGCGTACGTGAGGTCTCGAACCTGAGACCTCCTTAAGCGGCACCGAGCTGCTTACCACTCGGCCCAACCCCTCTTGGTGAATACTTGAAATTCAATTTTACTTTCAATCGGGAATTTACTCCAATCATAGTGCTTGAATTAGAGATTTTACTTAAGAGGAAAGAAAAACCGAATCTGCTACTCACCCCTTCTTGCCCCCTTTTGCAGTGAACTCTGGAGGACGGCACTTCTGGTCTTCGTTGTTAAACAATGAAATGAAACGTAGGGTAGACTCGTCTGACAGCACACAACAATGTCACCAAGGAGATATAACAGAAGTGAAAATGCCGACCCATTGATCTGCGCAAGCCATTCAATACGGTGCAGATGGTAGCTCGATGTATCAATACAAGTAGAAGCTAATATAACAACGGTAGTTAACCATGAGGAAAATTGCATTGCTTGGAACTACAAAGTTCTATGGTTGTATTCATTCCCAAAGCAACAGAGGCAAACAAGACCAGCCAAAGTCAGTATGATAATCCACATGCTATGTCCTCAAGATGAAAGGATAACTTCCTTGAGACTTGAATGAAGTCGGAAAGTGCTAAAACATGCAGCCAAAACCAACCGGAGATTGGTTGGTGACAACCATTCAGGGATAAGACTTACAGTAGATCAGTGCAACTCCGGGAATGAGAAAAATCTGGTGCAACTCTTATTGGATGATCTACCAATTTTGAAGCAACAGTACCTTCAAAAATCAACATTAAACTATAGAGCACAGCAGAGGCACTTCAGTCCACCTAGCCTGTCCATACTCACTGACCGTCCATATCCGACACACAATACGAGGTCTATATCCCCTGAACAACAATTTCCTAAGAAGGAATGACCAAACGTTCGAGTTTTATCAAGAGGAAAGGACCAAAGTTTCTTACAACAATTCTACGTGCTGGGGAAGGACTAGAGTTCGAGTTTTATCAAAAGCTCACGCCATCTGGAAGGCTCCTCATCAAAGATGTAGGTCAAGGGAGAAACTAGAACACCACTGCCTCCAATCTGCATGGTGGCACATGCAATATAAAAGAGTAGGTTCTGGCATGAGAGATCAGTTCTCATTGGGTCATGAAATGGAATGGAAAGGGAGAGGACAAAATGGAAAAAAATAGATGGACGCGAATGCTGAAATTATTAGCACAACTTACAGCTCGCAGTTGCTGAACGGATTTATATAGTGCCTTTTTGGGAACACAAATGACCACTGCATAATAATCTGTGACCACTTTCCCGTCACGTTTGCAGAAGACCGGACTGACAGTAGGTCCCTATTGACAGAAAGAGGACTACGTAGTCAAGGCTTCATGGCAATTTTGGCAGGCAGCAGTATTTTAAACCGAAAAAGAAGAAAAAAAAAACTCCTGTCCATATCTACTTTTGCATTTCTCACCTGCAGCCCAGACAGGGATGGCTGGCTGAGTACTCGATTTGCTACTTCTGCGGCACTACTTCCTCTCATATTGGCAACTACCTGTTGCAAGCATTTCGGTTAAAAAAAGAATATTTCGGCTACAAAGGATTAAGGACGTGAGGAGAAAACACACATAGGATAGAGCAGCTAGCAAAGGGAATATAGAGTGGCAGCTCAGAACTGGGTGTGCGTGATGTTCTTACCGTGAACTGACCAATTGCTCTCAAATGAGCCTCCAATCTTTCAATGATCTCATGAGTTATGTCCAGGACACCTTCTCGCTGGATCAAGGATTTCCTGCTCGCAACAAGAACGCCCTGAACAACATTGACATGTACCTCTAAGGTGAGAAGTAAAGGGTAGAGTGAGCCGATAACACTCGAGCCACGTTTGGCCAGGAATGGGAATGGGCACAATACATTTGATGGTCCTGTTATTACTATGGCAATCCAATAGCATACCGTTTTTTTTTTTTACTCCTTAACAAGCATAGCATAAGTAGATTTAAAACCTTGTGTGCAAAAACAGTATTACAAGGTCACCCTTAAAATCATAATGTACCTGGCTTTCCAATACTGTGCCACCTTCAATTTCTTTCAAGTTGTTTTCTCTTAAGGTTGTTCCGCTACTCACCAGATCCAGAATGGCATCAGCTATTCCCATCTACAAAGAGCAGATTTACTTATAATTATTTCGCGATGAATAAGTTAAGGATAATTATAGAAAAAATATAAGTTTATGATGCACGAGGTAAACATAGAAATTAACAGATCATGTTAGATATGCTACAGCATCAATTAATTATCTGAAACATTTTCAGGAAAAGAAATCAACTTCTTGCACAAACTCAAGCTTCATTACCAAGCCAATCATATGCACCCATAAGAAGTGGGGAAAGGTATTTTGAACACTATCATAAAACAGCATTACTTCTCAAGACAGCAAAGGAAGATAAAAAAAGAATATGGTATCATTTAGTGCAAGGAATTTTTACCGCAGGAGCTGCCTCCAAAGCTCCATCAGCAGTTGAAAATGAAACTTGTTTGAGCCCGTTTTCCCTCAAAAACTTGGGACCCAGCTATACAGAGCAGACAGATAGAATCATCAGCTAATATATGCATTTAACAGTGCGAAACAACAAGATATCCAATGTGCCAGATAACATGTCATACATAGCTGAAGCCAGTAGCAACTCTAAGAGGTCTATCCTCAGTCCACTGAGGCATTTGTGTGAGCTCCTTCAGCGAATTAATGTTCTCAAAAATACCATACTGAGGAATCTGAAATTTATAAAAAAATAAATAAAAAAAGTAAGCTAATTACTGCAATGGCTACGCAAGCTGATATTCCGCATTTCTGGGCCATTGACTTGCTTACCGCAAGGGATAATCTACAATCTCCATATTCAAGAGCGTCATGAACAATGATAAGATCTTCATTTCCCTGATCAAGAACATAAAATTAAACAATGATAACAACTAGTACCCTAGTGGAGAATGTAAACCCATAGAACAACAACAAAGAGCTTCGTACTTAAAAAACTAAATGCAGGATATATTGTGAAGCTGGAGTTTTGGATAGTATAGAAACTTCTCGAATCAAATTCAAAATCAACTTGAATGGATTGGCTGGTGTTGCTAGTTAGTGTCAGTTGCGATCAGGGAAAATCTGATGCGAGTGTGGTTACTGGCGACCAATACTCCCAGAATCTAATGTACCATGAAGCTTTAGAGTTCTTTTAAGTTTGCAAACTCTTTCCTCAGTGAACAACCTAAGGGAGAACTTCAATTTCAGAACAAGAGAATTATTTTTATCTTTAAAAAGGAGAACTTCATTGAAGATCCATTAATGTTGAAGCAAAATTATATCCAAAAGCCAAACAAAATATATAGGACAACTCCCATGAGTCCATACCTGTCCGTATTCACTAACAGTGTCCAATCCAACAAAACCAACATCGAGATCTCCGGATAACAATTTTCTAACAATGTCTTTTGGCCGCTGAAACCAGACTTCCAAGTTAGAAAGCTGAAAATAAGAAGGAGAGGAGTGAGGAAAAGGAACAAATTTTGATGCAAACCAGGCACGAATTTTTTGTTGAACTGCTAAACAAGCTATCCATCTTCAAATAGAAAAAGAAAATCTCGTAGCAGACAGTTCCTTGTCTGGCCAATATCAATGTAAAACTTATCCGACTTCACATAAATAACTTAAACAATTACCACGCTTTTATATTCCACAGTCATTTTAAACTCTACTCGGCCAAAGAAAAATAAAGCTTCAGCTCTAAAAAGACTCAGCGAACAGGTTCAGCCGGAATGCCCAGGTAATGAAACACACAGATATACATATGCGGGAGAAAACACTAACCTGAGGAATTTCTGCAACGTACTGACGAGGATTAACCTGTTTGACTTGCAGTTGACAATCCTTCACAAAATTAAGGATATTAGAGGTCAGAATTCACATTGGCGGAGTTGAAACTTTAACATTTTCACGCTATGCCACAGTAATGATTAAAGAAGATCAGAATATTCGACAAGAGCCCACATTTCAACAGTATCAGAACCAATTCTGACTGTTGTAAAGTTCATGGAAACTGTCCTTAAGAAATTCTGAAAGCTAAGCTAAACAAAATAGTATATTGGGTTTAGCAAATTCAACAATAGCCAGGCAACCAAGAGAGCTGGGAGATTTGAGCAGCTCAACCCATGAAAGCTTCAGTTAGCTACGCAAGAATTCGTAAAATCGCTTCCTTGGGGTCTGGAGGAGCTGAATCGGACCTCGAGCAGCCGCAAAATGCCCGGAAAGTAAGAAAACCGCGGACCATCAGCGGAAGCGGAATAAGCTGAGTTAAGTCACCTTTAGGAGAGCAAGCGTGTCGTCCGCCATGCGGCCCTTGCTAGGCAAGCCGAGACGAATCTCGCTTCGCTCGTCGATCCTACCATCGGTCCTCCCATTGACCACCGCAACCTGGGCCGGCGAGGCGGAGAAGCAGGTGACAATTCCCAGACCCAGAGGCTTCACGGAGAGGATGGGAGCCGGGGGAAAGCGCAAGGAAATGGGGAGGGAGGGAGGCGCGAGCGCAGAGGCAGAGGTCAGTTGTTCCAGAGTGTATCTTGGGAGCAGGGACGTGCAGAGGGACGCCATTGATGGTGAGGGGAAGGATGAGCTCCGTATTACTGTGAACGTGGGGGGAAGAGACCAGAGAATGATGGGGGGAAGAGAGAGAGAGAGAGAGAGGCACTGACTTCAACGGTGGGTGGGGAAGAGAGAAACCGCCGCCGAGAAGAGCAGTGTCACGGCGGCAAAGGGCACAGTACTGAGCAGATAGCGGCCAGACAAAAATGGTGGAGGCCGCCGCCACTCGCCATAGGAGCACGTGGGATCCACTCGTTGTGAGTTTTAAATGTCTCTCTCTGCTTGTGCATGGCGACGGCCGACGGTTACTCTTTTCCTTTCCTTTTCTTTTCTTTTTTTAAACATCAAAGCAGAATTACATTCGTACACCCACAAACTAACCGAAGATCATTAGAGGAACACGAAGTAATTTCCTGGCATAATTCATGAATTAACAAGTTTTTTACTCAACATTAAAAAAAAAAAAAAAAAAACAAACCACTTGCTTAGACTGCTTGCCGTGCGTCTCCGTTGCACAGCAATTCCGCTGGAAAATACCATAGCAAGGGATTCTACCTAATCGGACAAGATAGCATCAACCCTTGGAGTCCAATAAGCCTTCTTCCTATCGTTTTCAAAAGTCACCCCTGCAACGCACATCTTTTCGAGCGACTGAGCAGCATCCACAAAAACTGTCATCCTCAGATAGTCGTGGAAATGTGGATTGTGAATATAACGCGACGATCGTGGTGGTGAAACTGAAGGTGCTGTGTAAGCTATCAGATCTGAAATGGAGGAAACTTTAGTATCAGCATTATAGGCTCTAATCATGGCGACGGTTACTCCTCTCCTCGTAGATGCCCATTAATCTTTTGATAGTAAATATTTGTTTCATGTGAAGAAGTTGTTGGAGCTGCGTCAATTCATTAATTGAGATTCTCTCTCTCTCTCTGTTTTAATAAACCTCGCTCCAACAATCTACTTATAGTAATACTGATTCGTGTAAGACAATAATCTTTAACTTTTTTCTTATAATTTTAATTACATTTTTAAATATATTAATTACCTTGGCAGCCGATGGAGTGCGGCTGAGAGAAGAAAGTTTTGAACGGAGCGGACATATCACGTCAGTATTGTTTACGTGGTATATTCGTCCAATAAGAATTCACTATTTTTATATTGTTTTCAATCAAAGTTCATAATTTATTATATTTTTTTAATTTTTTTTTACCATTTGTATATTATTTCTGATTATGGTTTACCATTTATTTAAGATTTTTTTATTTTTTAAAAGATTTTTTTTATAATTTAATAACTATAATTATATAATTGTTGATTACATATTAAGTCGTAATTGGATTGATATACTACATGAGTGATACTGATGTGGTATAACCGTTCCGCTGAAAACTTTCTCGGGCGAGAGGGCAAGGGGAATCTAGATTTTCCAATACATTCTCTCGGGGGCGAGTGTCCCGTGATCCCTTCCCTGCTAAAAAAATGCTAGATTTGTCGTTCATTTAGTTCAACGCTTCTTTCGTTAAATAAGGTACGATTTTAAATCTTGTAACTGCAAAATATTCATACCAGTGGGTTGATTTGAAAAAAAAAATCTTAAATATTCATATATCACAATGACGAGGTAAGAAAAAATTAATAAAAGTAATAAACAAGGTAATTGTTCAGATGATTAATACTAATTTATTTTTTTCATAATCTTATTGATATTTTCTCGTATCACATGATGATGAGATAGGATTATCGAAGAATTGCTCTTTAGTTTGAAATCAGTGGACTTAGATGCCTATCCGGAATTATTCAATACAAGCAGCTAGCCCCATTTAAAAATTGGCCCATACTGCGAAAAATTGACGGCCCAGCCCGACGGAGGCCTCAAGCCCAGCTCCCCCGTGGTTAAGAAGCCCAGGCCAGACGGTGAGGAAATTGAGGATACGGGGGAACGTCAAGGATGGGTGGAGATACTCTGAGAGTAACGAGGAAGACGACGAGGAGACCTAATACGACTAGCTTTTACTTGTCCTTCTGGGTGTTCCACGCTATGAAATTCCCTAGAATGTTTGGCGTTCTTCGAGCCGTACTGGGTCATGTATAGAATAGAATCAGCGTAGTTCGATTTCGGGAAATTTAACATCTTTGACTTAATGGCACCTCCGACATCGAACAAATTCATTATTCGTGTTGAAGGTTAGATGTTGAATCATGACTTAATCAGTCATTTCGGTTGATCTTATCTGTCGGTGATGCACTTTCTTCTTTGTTTTTGTCTCATTTATTACTCATGTTAAGCAAATCGTCCAGTGAGAACGACACTTCGAACGGGCCCACAATTTCCAGTGACGGTTCGGTCTTCCGCTTCTGCTTTGGAGAGCCGCCGCTCGACGACGAGGATGACGGCGAGCTCGGCTCCGGAGAACGCCTCTTGGGGCTCACCCTGACCGGCTCGTGGTTCGTCGAGCTGATCAGCTGAGGGAAGTTGAGCTTCGCCTTGGATCCGCGCATCCCAAAGGCGGCCCTGTCGTAGGCCACGGCGGCGTCCTCCGGCGTCTCGTAGGTGCCCAGCCAGATCCTCGCCCCGTTCTTCTTCGGATCTCTGATCTCCGCCGCGTACTTCCCCCACGGCCTCCTCCTCACTCCCCTGTAGTGCTTCACCGTTTCCGTGACCGACTGCCACTGACTCGCTTCCGCTGCCGCCGCCTCGTTCCTTTCAGGCTCCGCGGTCGTCTCCCTGAGCTCCACCTCTCCGGAGGCCGGATCCCATTCGGAGCTGAGTGCATCGCACAGAGCTCCGTAAACCACCATGTCCTCAGAATCGTCGACCTTCAGCGGCAGCTCGCTCCAGCTATCCGCCAGGAGATGGCCGCCGAAGCTCGAGCTCCGGCGGTAGAACCCACTCCCATTTCCGACATTGTCCTCGAGAAGATGCTGACGGATCGTCTCCAGGAGCAAGTAATGCGACTCCATTTCTGAGGTAACAGCTCCAGCCATTAATCCAAGCTTCAACTGCTCTGCGATTACAGTGGATTGAAAAGAAGAAGAAGAAGAAGAAGAAAGGGCTTTGCTTTTATCTGCTTGTCGAATTGACTGGCCCAGGGTGCAGACTTCTCCAGTATTTATATGGGACACCATTGTGAATAGATGTGAATTAAATAACAAGAATTTCCGCACGTTTTGGAAATTTTTTTTTTTTTTTTATATATATATGTATTGTCTCTTGGAGTTGTCACTTCTAAGAAACTTCACTGTGGTGTGGAAAGGGGCTTTTCATTCACATGTGAAATAAGAAGCTTTTTTTTAATAAATCGATCCTTATCCAATTCGAACTCGATTAAATTTTTGTTCATAATTTTTCTTCATGAATAAATGTCAAAAAAATATTTGATAGAAGTATGCTATTCAAGCCAGAAATTGGAGGGTGCTAAGTTCTGAATTATAATGAAAATTCTATACTGATGGGATCGGTATTGAGCGCTGATCACAGTTGAATAAAAAAGTTCAAATATTGTGTAGTCGAAATAGCCAGGACCGGGAGGCAAGAACACTTCAATTAATTCACGTTGTTGTTGTTGTTGATGATATAGGATTCAATTAATTAATCCATTCTTTTCTTTCGTGGGCTGCTACAGCTAAAACCGCTAAACATTGTCCTTTTCTTATCCATAGATGATATTGATACGTGATTCCTTCTTTTTCTTTGGTTGTTTTATTGTTCCACTGGGAAGAAGTGGAGACAAGAAAATTCTCGCGCTCGTACCCACGTGGAAAGTAAATTAATTTAGTGCCATGTCATGGATGCTTGGTCGGTGTGGGAATGCGATCATCCTGAGTTTTTTTTTTTTTTTAGTTAAAAGAATATTATATTAACCAAAACATTTGCAGTATAGTTTCTACTACAAACTGGACAACATTAGAACACAAGCACTTTTTTAGTATAATTCATGAGCCAATAGGTTATTTACTCTAGCAACCCGAAGAATTTCCCGGACATCAAAAGAGGATTTATATGAACAAATATCAAAGAGAATACTTCTTGACTCCAGTTTGGGCGGTTGAATTCCATTTGCTGCACTGACTACTTGCTGTGCATATGAGAAAGTAGAGATGTTTTGCAACCTCTGTTGCACAACTATCTTAGCGGCAAGCAACACGGCAAGAGATTCTGCTTCGTTGGGTGAGATGGCATTCACTTTTTGAGTCTAATGAGCCTTCCTCGAAAAGCCACCCCTGCAACATACTTCCGTCTCGAGTTAGATGGATTGGATTAAAGCAAGGTATTTAAGGTTGTCAACTACACTTTTTACTGGATTCTTGCATGAACAAAATTGAGAGGAGGAATGAATGAAATTCGCTTTTTTTTTTTTCAGTACGTATAGATGTTTACATGTGCTATGCACAATGTGTGATATCTTAATAAAAATGATCAGAAGTGAAATCAAAATTTGTAATTTGTATGTAACGATCATTGATAAAAAAAAAAAGTTGAGAATTAAAAAATCCATCAAAAGAAATATGAATGTGGCAAGAGAGGAGGTTGAGAGTTTTAAATGGGAGAAAAAAGAGTGGAGAATGGGTAGTTATGTATGCGGAATTAGCAATCATGTCCCATTTCATTCTAATATAAAGATCAGAAAGATTTCAATTTTTACGCACTATAGGTTAAAATAAGAAAGAAAAGTGGCACTAAAAAAGAAATTCTTCCCTTAAAAATAATAATAGATTTCACAAAAATTCAAAAGATGAATTGCCAGGAACAGAGCTGTGCCCTGGTCATTCTGGGCCTTACATGGGCTAAGGGGCCCACCACCTCCACCAGAAAAGAGGCCCATTTGCTCGAAGTCCAACAGTAAATGGGCCTGGACAGGCCCACAAGCACTCTAGGAGAAGGCCCATTTATCTCTCTCTATTCTCTCCCTCCGTCTTCGTCTATGGTCTGGTCTGCCAGTGCAGCTTCTCACTGCGGGAGAGAGGCGGAGGCGGAGAGTCTAGAAAATGGAATCGTCATCCTCCTCGTCGCCTCCGGCAGGGGCCTCGTCAGCGTCAGAGGAGGAGCTGACGCTGACGGTGAAGTGGAGCGGGAAGGAGTACACCATCCGCGTCTGCGGCGACGACTCGGTGGGCGAGCTGAAGCGCCGAATATGCGAGGTCACCAACGTCCTGCCCAAGCGGCAGAAGCTGCTCTACCCTAAGGTCGGCTCCAAGCTCGCCGATGACTCCGTTTTGCTCTCTCAGCTCCCCCTCAAGTCCACCCTCAAGATGACCATGATCGGGTCTCTCTCTCTCTCTCTCTCTTCCCCTCCCCTCTCTCTACATTATTATATGATTAGCTTCACGGGGTATTCCTGCTTTCGTTTTCCGTGAGATCGTCCGTTCGATTGGTTTTCCGTAGGCTATCTTTCTGAAGCGGGAATTCGGTCCAGAAACCCTGTATTTGTTACTGATGCTAGGATTTTTCAGATGTCCATGTGAAATTAAATCTTGACTTGTTCCTAGCTGTTTTTCAGTACTGTGGAAGATGATATCATTGTTGACCCAGTGGAGTCTCCAGAGATCATCGATGACTTTGAGCTTGGACAGGATGAAGTTGTTGACATTAAAGACAAGGAGGTCAATAAACAGAAATTGAGGAGACGGGTAGATCAGTACAAGGTCGGTTGTTTGGATTTTAGGTGTTGCTTGAAGTTAAAGCGAATTTGAGACATACTGGAGAAACCACCGACTTATGCATGAGATAATGCAGGCCTGTGCACAGCCAAAATATTGTTCGTGAAACTATACAATTTGTCAATAAATCAATGCCGCTTTAGCTCGGTGTCGTCATCAAAGCCTAAGCCAACTTAGCCATGTATAGCTACTGCTTCTTGCTATCACATATAACCTTAAAGACTGATTTGGTAACCTGAAAGGAAAGATTGACCTTGTCCCTGAGCTGGAGTGTACATCCTTGCTTGCATTTCTCTGTGCATCAGGAGACATGCCTGGAAAAAGGAAATCTGGAGTGTGCAACTTCAGAATGGTACTAACATGCTTTATTTTTGTAGATTAAACTTCGGAATCCTTGCCGCCAAGGAAAGAAGTTGCTGGTATTGGATATAGATTATACTCTATTTGATCACCGATCCACAGCCGAAAACCCTCTTGAATTGATGCGGCCTTGTAAGAAACCTCCTTGTTGCAGATTTTCCTATTCATGATTGGATCTTCTGCTTGTTTTCAATCCTAACCTTATCTTCTGCAGATCTCCATGAATTTCTCACAGCTGCATATGCAGAGTATGATATCATGATATGGTCTGCCACCAGGTATCTATTGTTGTGTTATTTTTATTTTTTTATTTAAGAATTTGTTCGCAGATGCTGTCCATCTTAGAAAGAGTGAGCAGTGATATGCTCTAGATGTTGAAGAATTGACCTTTCTGTCAGCCTCCCCCTTCATTTTTATGCATATGATGCGTCTCTTGCAACTTCAAATTTCTATGTCATATTATGCCTGAAGTAAAAGAACTGGGAAATGGATGGTGGATGTTTGAAGTCCAATTGCAAATACTCACATTTGCATTCCTTTCTGCAGCATGAAGTGGGTTGAAGTGAAAATGGAACAACTAGGGGTCCTTAACAATCCAAGTTACAAAATCACAGCTCTCTTAGACCATTTAGCAATGATTACTGTACAATCAGATTCTCGGGGGATCTTTGATTGCAAGCCACTTGGCCTGATCTGGGCTCAATTTCCCGAGGTAATGAATCCAAGCTTATTCCAACTTTTTCTAGAAGGCATAATTATATCTTGAAAGTTGTGTAATGTGGTGATTCTTGTCGTATTCTAGTTCTACAGCTCGAGAAACACCATAATGTTTGATGACCTGCGAAGGAACTTCGTGATGAACCCTCAGAATGGTTTGACAATTAGACCATTCAGGAAGGCTCATCAAAACCGTGAAAGTGACCAAGAGCTCGTGAGACTCACTGCGTACTTGCTAGCCATAGCGGACCTCGATGATTTGAGTGGCCTTGACCACAGAAACTGGGAGATGTTCCATGAGGACAGCACCAAGAGACGCAGGCACTCGTGATTCTGTCTCGGGCTTGTCGATCTTACAGCATATTGCTGTACTCTTATATGAGGGTAAATTCCATAGAACATCTTCAATTATCTAATTATAGCACCCCCAAACTAAAATGATCGGCGGTCCCACAGACTAAAAAAAAGGGGGACTAAAATTGTAAGCAGCAACAATTTTTCCTCACTTGTGTTTTATTATGCCAACCACATATAAATCTTGGTCAGAAACGTGAGTTCTTTGTAGCTACACAAATCATTGAGGGTAGTCAATGGCTGGCCCTGTAGGGCATTTAGTAAAACCATTGAATTTCGGGATATGGTAGAGTAGCTCTTGGGTGAGGAACTACTCCTTTTCTATTGTACTGTCTGTGTCTGTGTATTCTATTGATCGGTTCTTGCTCCAATTTTATTCTAATGGCAATTAGATACCATTCTCACTTTCAAATATCAATAGAAAAATGAAATAACATAACGCCCTCTTCCTTTTTTGCATGCCATTCCTCTGCAACACAAGTCAGGTTTGAATGCAGAATTCTCATGTTTTAAGCAGTTGCCCCAGTTTTTTTTTTTTTTTGGCTAATATTTTTCTACTTTACTTACAGGAGGTTCATAATTGCCATAATCAGGTCAAGGTTTTTAGACATTCCCCTCCGCGGCAGCGTCTATGCTCCATTTCTGAGGAGGTTATTCTAGGCATGTCTCTCCTACTAGCAATCACATACCCTATTAAGTTGTGTTTCTTGCTCATTTAGCTGACTAGTATCTTGTCAGTACCGGTACGACTATCATGGTAGTGGTTTTTCATGCAATTTATTTATTAAATACGACTACCCTCTTGATGATTGATTCGTCAGGTTCAGTCACATGATCACTTATCGACACCGGATCTGGTGTACCATCTTAGCAACCACTATGCATCTACTTGATTAATCGTAGCCTTCACATCATTGTTTGTAACGAAGAAAACGATCGAACGAAAGTGAGTAGAGGAAATTCTTTCTTTATTATCTATTGGATATTAGTGCTGGAAAAGATTTGCTTGTCGTTGGGCCAGGGTGGATAGAACCAGGGACTGGATGGGCCCCTGAGGGCATGGTAAACCCCATCATGGACTGGGTGGGCTTTCTCATAGAGGCTGAGAAATGTCTCGCTACTCCAGACGGACCGAGCCTTGTAATGGGCTTCGAGGCCCGCCCAGCAAGCTCATCAGAGTCAACACGGCCCAATGTAAGCCCAGTTTTGGGCCAGAAAGAAGCCCAATAAGTCAGACAGCCAGAAACAAGTGGGCTTTTCGACCCATAAGGCTGGCCAGATTCATTGTAGGCTCCACACAGACCGTTCCACCGGCCTATATTCGGTCATGGGCCTCAACCCATGATAAATATCCACGTACGCAAGGCCGGCCCGTAAATCCCACTCATGTATCCTCTTCCCGGAGGGTTTGGTAGCATGAACCGTGACGGTAGACTGACTCGTTAACGATTTCAAACTTCCGTATGTGGGAAACAGCTGATTTCTCGAAACAAATTTCAAAGTTCAGTCCGGAAACCTGAGACATGTCTCGGCTTCAAAGGGGGTAAAGTTGCCGGTTATTCACGAGATCTGCAGTAGGCAGGAAAGGAATACCAGCGTGGAAAAATCAACAATGGCACACAAAATCAAGAAGAGCAATTGGGAAAATGAAACTCAATGGCACAAATATCGCGTTAGAGTCCGAATGCAGATCAAAGCAAGCAAGAATATATATATCCATTGCTCTTACCTCCTCCGCATTGTATAGAGGAAACTTTCAAAAGGAAAGGTCAACAGAGGTAAATATCGAGTGAAGGGCTGAAATTCTGAACCTGCTCTCTGCAACCACCTCGTGCACTATCATAAACTGGAGATGGCTCTTCTCCAGCAAATGACACCAGGCGCACAATTTTATCCTACCGAAACTAACATGGCAGAACAGGATACGGATACAGCAGTGAAAGACACAGCCGAACAGGGGAGAAGGACCAGCACAAGTAAAGCAGATTTGGACGAACGTGGCACTGGCGTCCTGATAGGTTTGGTTGCATTATAGAACCTGAATGTGGAGTTCCAGAACCACTCACAATGTCACATGGCTAGAGCTAGAATCGTTGGGCTTCAGAGAGAGCCTCGCAAGCTGGGAATCGAGGTCCTTACTGTTGGAGCGTTGGTGAGTGGATGATGTTTGAGGGGGTGGCTGCTGCTGCTGGTACAGAGCCCTCAACCTTGCTATCTCCCTCTCCAAAACTTCATGCTCCACTGTCACATAAAGTTCATTCTTTCACGCATCAATGGGTAAAAGAGTTTCTAAAATCATTACATGCATGTAAATGAGCTTAGCCTTCCATCTTGGAATGGCTTTTCTGGTTAAGTAACGTACTGTATTTTATTAACTGCTCCTGAGATAGACTTTCCAATCTCTGTTTTAAGGCTTTGTTCTCCATGCTAAGAATAAGATTCTGCTGGTTGAGAAATACAATCTCAGCAGAAATTTCAGATCCTTCCGACTGCATGGGAAAGGCAAGAGATCAAAACCATGAGTTTATAATACCCAGCAACTCCCCCAGCTCTGTCAAATTTTAACACCAAGAAGCATGATAGATTTTGGTAAAATCCTTACTTGCAAAGCTTGCACATTCCTCTCTAACTCAGCTATGTACTGAAGTTTACGAACTCGTGAACGCTGAGCGAATTGCCTGCAAGCAATGGTTTCATGTTATCCATGTCATATGCATATCATGCAGTGCTATAACATGAACCATTCTGTCGAGTGATAATGACTGGATAACGTTATGCAACCAAAGGAAGAAGAAAGGAAAATAACCACCTGTGACTCATTAATTTTTTTTCTACTTTCTACATCTATTATCATCCAGAATCTCTGAGGGAATCAGGATGCTCATCCTCTTATGATTACCATAAAGCATTTCAGATCACTGATTGCAGATACCATGAATTTTTAATTTTTCCCTTTCTATGAGAAAGAGTTGCATAGATATGGGGGGGGGGGGGGGGGGGGGGGGGGGGGGGCGTGGGTGGGGGTGGGGAAGATTTGAAAAGTGGCAAAGAACATACTGTTTTGCACGTTTTGTATCCGTGTCAGATGAAGACTTTGCTCGAGAATTATCTTTTCTTTCAGAAGAACCCTTTGAATCATTTGGACTGGCTTCAACTTGATCTTGCTTTTCACCTGATGCAGGTGGAGCCTTATCAACTTCTTGTGGCGCACATGATGGTCCTGAACTTTGGCCAGCAACATTATTCCTGGCAGATGGCAAACCACTAGACGGATGTGCAGAAGCATGTACAGGTGATTCCCATGGTCTGTTCTTGTGCTTTACATATTTAGGTTCATTAGAGAGAGAAACCTCGCAGTCAAAATGTTGAGACATCCAACCAGTCGAATGAACCATGTTTCTGTACTTGTGATCGCCTTGAGCAATGTAATCAAGGTTATTAATGCTAGCCACATCTACATATGCAAACGAATCGCTTGATGAACGGCGGTGGCCTCCCTTGCGCACAGGGGTCTCAGGCTCATTAAGTAAATCATCGAGCCAGGAAGGCTGTTCTTCCATCAGAAAACTTTCGGAGGATGTCCGCTGGTGGTGGGCATAACCCTCTCCAGGCCTTTGCACGGCTTTTGTTGCAACAGGAGGATTGGGCACATGATCAACATAAGGAGGGGAAAGACTCGGGAACGGGCTTTTAGGAGGCAACAAAGCATGCTTTCCTGAATACATCAAACTTCTTATGTTGGATGAACCTTTTGAATTTGACATTACAAAATTCACAGACCTGCCAACAACCATTAAAAGAAGTCAGAGAAGCTAGCAAACTAAGCAAATTCCACACCAAACCAACTGATATTTCAAAATAATATTTTACCAGAAAATTCATTCAAGTAACAGAGGCAACTCTGGTGTTCGAGGGGATGAGCTCGAAGTCAAGCTAACACTTGCAAACAATTTATGTCTACCCCTCATATGATTGCAGACAGTACCACGATGATGCACTCGGACCAAACTTTTAAGCATATTCTCGAGGCCCAAACAACAATCTGTTGTTTTTTCTGTTATTGACCATACTAATGCTGCCAGGTAGAGTTACTCAAGAAGCTAAAACATCGACAGCTTTCATGCCATAAATTAACAGACTACCAACATTAGAACCTCCAAAACAAGTAATTCAAAGGGACAGCAATGAAATGTAAAATTCACAATCCCCCAGTCAGCTGAATGAAATCTTCCAAGTCTCGGCTCCAATCAAATCGCCGACTGAAAGCAACGAATTTGAAGAGAGACTCACCAAAGAGCACAGCTCAACGGTAGCGTCTAGAAATAGAAACTAACCAAGCTACAGATGACGAGTTGGCCAGGCACACAACATCATAATTATCACAAAACGAATGGGATTAGCGGCGAGGAAGAGCAGCCTTGAGACAAATTCGACGGCAACCACGGATTCGTCTTAGAGAAGCGGGGGTGGGGGTGGGTATGGTTCCGATTCTCTCACTATCGAGAGAGAGAGAGAGAGAAGAAGAAGAAGAAGAAAGAAGAAGAAGAAGAATCAACACACGCACCTTTCGTTGCTGCAGAAGATTCTGAGATCTCAGGACGAAATGAGGAGTGGGAAGAGGAGATGAAATCGAAGAAGCAAGCCTCTCCCTCCGTTAGGGATTCGCCTGGTAGGATTCTTCTGCTGGAGGCTCACCCTCTTTCTCGTCGTTCGAGTTTTCGGGGTTGAGTTGAAACTGAAGAGTGAGAATCTGAACAGGGCGCCTCGATTACAGAGTACTACGTTAGAAATGAAAAAAAAAAAAAAAAAAAAGAACTGAGCAGAACAAAAGCTCGAGACATTTCTGTCTTCCTCTCATTTTCCCATTGCTGCCCCTTTTTTTGGCACTGACATGCCAACTTGCTGCTGTTGACAAGATATCATCAGCCAATTTAATTGATTTTGGTTCGAGTCTTATAAATATATCCATGGGACAATGAGGCATATTAGATGCTGACTCCTATAAGATTTGCCGATCTGGGTAATCCATGGGATGTTCTCAATTTATTAACTCTAAATACAAGACACATTGGTGTCAATCAGATGAACAGACCAATGGTTCAGGTGACGTGGCTTTGCAAGTCGTTACTTAAATAGATCTTAAATTTGAATTTTTTGTAAATTAAAAAAATTAAGAGGAAAGATTTTATCTTTTAATGGGTCGATAACTCATTAGATTTTTTAGATACATTGAAAAATATCGGCATGACAAACCAAAACTCTAATTTAATATGAGAAACTGATGTCTGTTAAGATACACTTTTAAAGAATTTCTTCTGACAAGTTTTACTTATAGATGATTCAGACTATTGAACCTCCGCTCTTCGCGGTATGTATTTTGCGAGGGATGATAAGACATTTCTTTTATTAGACATCTCGTTCTTTGCAATAGATCAACTGTCGTTGTCGTGCCTCCAATGCCACAAAGATTATTAACAGCTAACCTTCATTTTTAGACCAATTCTGGAATAGAATTCCCCTTCACCCTCGAACTCAAGAGGGGCAATACAACACACCCAGAGGGGGCATTGTAATAAGCAGACATAGCAAGACCAGAAAATGAAAAAGTAAGTCGATTTTGCTCGTAAGCTATAAGCATATGAAACAACACAGTATTTACAATTACATACAACATTGCGCTGCAAATTAATCAGTCAGATGATCCACGCATCAGTCTTACACCGTTTCGGGTAAGCTAATGGCTAGTTGTATTCAAACGCATGGGTTCGAGCTTACCGGATTCCTCGAGGCGATCCAAGAGAGTCGTAAATGTCCTTTCCTCGCTGACCAACGAGTAACATCCTCTCCGAGCATCAATCTTATGCTCCAAGGGCATTGAGTTATAGATCCTCTGGGCATCATCAGCAAACCCCGCTCGTTCGCATATACCAAGCACGGTCCTAAAGGTGAATTCATTTGGATTAAATCCATTGGAAATCATTTGATCAAAAATATCGATTGCATCCCTATATGATCCAATAGCTCCATAAGCCTCTATGATGGCTGTCCAAGTCATTGAACCCTTTACAGGGACCGAATCAAACACCAATCTCGCCGAAGGAGTTGCCCCACAACTCCCATACATTTTTATCATTTCCGCAGAAACAAATGGGACTCCCTCAAAATTCTTCTTCAAAACATGTGCATGAATCTCCTTCCCGAGCTTCAGAGCCTTAAGTTCAGCACAGACATTCAAGATCCTAGCCACTGCTACTGAATCAGGTCTGTGCTTTGACAGCTGAAAGGAACGGAACACCCCAAGAGCTTCATAGAAATTCCTACTTTCCTGAAATGAATCAATCATGGCCGTCCATGAGATCACGTTCCTCTTCTGCATGCCCTCAAATAGTCTAGAGGTATAGTTGAGGACCCCACATTTTGAGTACATCACCATCAATGAAGTGGTCAATGATACATTTGGAAAAAATTCATTTTTAACTGCATAGGCGTGAATCTCCTTCCCATGCTTCAAGGCCCTCAGCTTGGAACAAACCGGTAAAATTGTTGCAATTGTGACAACATCAGGCCTAAATCCTTCTTGCTGCATCCATACTATAGATCTCAAAGCCTGGTCGAGTCTCCCATTAGAGATGTAACCTGACATTAAAGCAGTCCAAGAAATAGCATTTCTCTCCAATGAACAATAAAAGACCTGCCTTCCATATGCCATGTCACCACATTTACAGTACATATCGACTAAAGCAGACTGAATAGGTAACTGTTTTGAGTAATTCTTTGTCTTCACAACATATGTGTGAAGCTCTCGACCCAATTTCCTCGCCTGCAAAATCCCAAGTACAGGGAGCACTGTAGTCAATATAACCGAGTTCGGGCTTAATCCTTCTGATATCATTCTCCTCATATACTCCAATGCTTCCCATTTCAATCTATTATGTGCAAAACCTGCAAGCATTGCACCCCATACGACAATATCTTTATCATCAATTTCTTTGAACACTAACCTTGCAAGCTTGACCTTTCCACATTTAAAGTACATATCAATCAAACCTGTCCTTAGCATGGAACTCTCAACCCAACCATTTTTTATCAGAAGGGCATGGGTCTTTAAGCCCTGTCGAAGGGCCGATGCACCAGCAAAGCTCTTTATCATACAAGTAAAGGTGTATTCATTACACTCTATTCCTAACTCCCTCACCTCTGAGAAAGCCGAAATAGCATCAACATATCTCCTCCCACCAGAAATAACAGTGCCCCTCATCATCGCATTATATGGATAAATGGTCTTGCCAGAAAATGACCCAAGTACCCTCTTTGCATCCTCAACGGAACCACAAGACATGTACATGAAGACCAATTTGGTGTTCAAGAACTCATTGTTCTCTAACCCATTAATTCTTATATGTGTATGGATCTGCTTTCCTTCCTGCAGTGATTTCAACCGGACACAAGCGGCAAGAAGAGAAGAGAAAGTGGTTATGTTGACCGGAATGCCCTGCTTGTCCAAGTAGTCCAATATGGTGAGAGCTTCCTTAAGTTTGTCTTGCCTTGCGAACCTCTGGATGTCCTTGTAAATGGCATGAGGGTTCCTTGTGTGCAGAGGTAAAGAAGATGGGAACACATCTTCTTCAGCAAATTCTTTGGTCTTTTTCCTCGAGCTGCCTCTATGGAAATGAAATTGTCCAGATTTTGTAAATGGTCTAGGATTCGAGAAATAGCGGCTATTCTTCCTATCATTATTCTTCGGTTCAAAAGAGTGGAGACAGTGTACAGCAAGGGGTGATGGAGTTGAGATGGCTTGCATGACAATGTGTTTATTATGATAATGGCTCAAACTCAAACATCAAGGTATTGGTGAAACGCTCAGAGAAACTCCCGCTTCCCTTTCTTTCATCATCCACCTGAACAAACTACACAAGTCACCAGAACTTAAATTAAAAGAGTGAAAGTTGCCTAAAGAAAAACAGATGTTTTTCCCAAAACGGAAATCTGGGGCATGGACTACCATGGCCATGGAAATCTTTCGTACAGATATAAGCTTCTGCCCAGAATTTTCTGTCATTCTTCTCATCTAAACCTCCTACACTTCACACCTCCAAGGGCGATCTGCTAGTATGCTGACAACAAGCAATAGGCCAGGTCCAGGATTCGACTCCCCACGGAGGCCGGTGTCTGGGGATTAATGGCAGTCCCAGGCCGTATAATATACGAGTCAGTTGCTACGGACGGATACCATCGATGTTAAAAAAAAAAAAAACTCCTAATTCCACTCCCTCAGTTAAACCCTGCAGCTCAACCTAACCCTACGGTTCAGCCCTTCAGTCAATATGAAATTATGAAAGAACCTATACGAATCCAAGTTAGAGAAACTACCGGAGTAGATAGTACCGACACATACCACATCGTTAAAAATTGAAAAATCTATGCGGGGATTCCTAAATGGTAACATGCGTTCCTCACATAAATAAGCTTAAAAAAAAATGATAGAGCTGACTCGAACATGAAGAGAAAAGAGAGAGCGAAGGGTGACAGGATTCAAGTGTCATCATGATCGAAGAAACTCGACAAATTCGTACAGCAAGAGAAGATTAAGGATTCAGCGACGGGAGCACCTTCGAGGCATCAATTTTGTGCAGGAGTGCTGCAAGACCAGCGGCAATTGAGCCGTGAAGAAGGGAAGAAGTGGAGAGCAATCAGTGAAGTTTGATCAGCCAGACACAGAAGAGCAAAGAAGAAGAAGACGAGAGGGATTTGCTTGAGAGGGATAGAAGATTACTCTTCAAAACGTAGTGGACCTAAATGGGCCGGGTTTTGGGCCCAGATTAACGAAAAGTGTGAAAGTCCAAAAGGAAAGGCAGCTTAATGGGCCGAAGGACTCTCTTCAAGGCCCAAATTAAGAATAAGGGAAGCGACCACAGTGGGAGTCGAACCCACGACCTTCTGATCCGAAGTCAGACGCGCTAATCCACTGCGCTATGCGGTCTTGTTTGTGCTGCCTCTGCATTTGATGAAGTTTATTAACAGTTTCCCCGTAGATTTTTGTGAGTACAAGTGATGCTTTACATTACTGTTTGTGGGTGATGCAAGAATTTCACATGTTCTTGACACACATATTTTGTCGATCATAATGTAAAATTTTAAGCATCTTGAATTTTATTCACCACACTGTAAAATATTAACTTGTATAACATTGGATGCACTAAGTTGGGATGGGCGGGTTCTCTACCCTGCAGATTCCGCGCACGTAGTAGTAGTACCGGGATGATGTTTCCCGAGCAGCGTTGCACAAAGTTATGCACAGTTGAAGCTTCCAGCCAGAGGTTGAATGCCAAGGATGGGATGGCAAATACAAGCCGAGAGGGCAACTTGCTTGCTTAGGTTCCCGGTCAAGCCAGGATGGCTCCTTGACCGCCCGATTCCCGTATCCGTGGACTCTATGATTCAAACTCCCCTTGTGGCAAAGATGCTAGTGGCACATCCATTAACCAGGTACCGGGTTACAGAAAAGAGAAATCCTTTCCCTAATTCCTGAGCAGAAATCTGGACACAAGGATAGGATTGACACTGTAATTCATTCACATTCATCAAGTATATTCCGATGGTTTCCTTCGCATTTGCATTGGGGAAATCATCCTGGCAGTCAGTAAGACCGTGTAGAGTATGAACAAATTCATATACATTCCAAGGACCTTTGGTATAATTCTGCAGATATCGACATCTCTGCTCCCCATCTCGAAACAACTCTAGAAAACTGATTTCAGCTAACAACTGATCGTTTTCAAATGCTCATCCTCGGTTCATCTGCAGCTACTCATGTGGTCAATGCATCTGGGAGCGTCGTCGGGGCTCCGAGGACTTTACCGCCCACATCAGGGAACGTCTCGAAATCGGGCAGGGGACCGACCTTCCCGTCCTGGCCGACTTGGATCGGGTACCGCATCAAGTGTCCTCTCATCTCCCTACCGTCCTCACTCACGTAAGCCTTCCAGTTCCGCTCGGCGACCTTGTTGACAAGTCTCACGCACTCGAGGCTCTGCGGTTCCCGGAACTCATCCTCCAGCATCCCCAGGTGCTCTGCCCACAAGGACATCCGATAGCCATATACCTGCAAGATCGAAATGGCTCAGCTCGTAATTGGTTTGGTGACACTGGTAACTCAACATAAGAAAACGGGCTGTCGAACCTGTCCTCGGGGATGTCTCTGCTTCTCTGCCCATGTGTATTTCGGTTGGTAAGCTCCCATTGCGATTTCTGTGTCCCGTGATCCATCTAAAGACCTCTGGTTGATATTAGCCGATCCCATGATCACGTACTCGTCGTCGGCTATCATTCCCTTGGCGTGCACGTAGATCATGAATCTCCGGAACTTTTGTACCAGTATCTACACAATAGGTGAATTTGAGTCTTTCCCAACATGTCCAAAATTCAGAAGACACCGAACCAAACACATAACAGACATGTTGTAAAACAGGTCCCATCCGACCAAGTTAATAGCACTTCATATCGGTCGATGATAAAGAATTGCTTACCGCCACATTGTTCTCACTCGAACTACG
The DNA here is from genome assembly GCA_037672795.1 of Lagerstroemia speciosa. Lineage (NCBI taxonomy): Eukaryota > Viridiplantae > Streptophyta > Magnoliopsida > Myrtales > Lythraceae > Lagerstroemia > Lagerstroemia speciosa. Next base: position 8,323,965 of record CM075289.1, on the reverse strand, counting down.
TATTTGGGAAGGGCCTTCTGAAGATGATGGCTCCCGTTTTCCGAGGCAGTAGAAGTTGAGATAGTCCTGGGGATGGCACTGACCCAAAAGCCCAGCTTTCTCGAGAGCTTGTGCTATGATTTGGTACATCATCGACATCGTTTGTCCCTTAGGTTAAATGACATCAAAAGACCGATCATCTCAAAGATACTAAAAACTGGGCTCGCAACTTAAAAGGTTTCAAACCAAGCATGTGATCAGACCTGCCAAAACAGGATTTCCTGCACCGGTGCGCTGTTCGGGACACCCTCAGGCCACATCGGGATCACTACATAGACAGAAAACCGCTCATTTGCACTGATCTTGCTGGCTATTTTCAGGGCCAGCTCCATGGGGATTAAGTTATTCGCGCCTGCTCATAACACAATGCAGTAGAAATCAAAACAGATTTTTTTTTCCTCCGTCCAACTGAATGAGAATTGAGGATGCATTTCTCGTGTTCCATACCTGCATTCTTGTACGAAGGCCAGTAGTACGAAGACCCGAGGAAATACTGGTTCTCAATGTAAATGAAGTGCTGTGCCGACCGTATTGCCTTCACGTATGCGGTATGGATACTCTTATCTACTTTCAAGTTCTTCCCACAGATGAGATTCTGCAATTGCAAGAAAAGATCCAACAGAACAAATTTCCAGAAAGCTAAGGAAGCTGTTTATTCGAAACTCACAGAAAGATAGCGAATCTAAAAGCCTCGTATTGACCTTGTTACCTGGGCCTCGGCTTCTTGGACGCTTTTCGGGAATCCCTTCACAGATCCTGAATCAATGGATCGAAATATCTATTCAAGAGAGAAAAGGGCAAAACCATAAGGCACATAATTTCCAAGGAAACAATTTTCTTTTTTCAGTGGAAAGTTTTCTTCCTACCTGCACATGCCAGTTCTCGGGGTCGTTTTCGTCTCTAACTTGAACAGCTCTGTCACCTTCAGGATTCGAGCTCGGTGAAAGTATCCATGAGATGCGATCAAGCCTTATGAGAGCATCGTCATGCCAGCGAGATATGTGGTTGAGCTTGAAGTCGCGCCACTTTGTTGCTTTCTTCCATCTTTGTTCGAAATTCGTTAGTATGTCGTATGCAGCAGGTCCCTCGATCTTGCAGTGCAAGTCATGCCACGGTTGCCTTGGAACGTTGCTTGTAGTCTGCATATCATCGACAACAAAAGGTCATTACTACAAAAAAAGGGTAAAACATAGTTAAGTGACAGTTTCCTCAGCAGCAAAAGGTCGCCAGCAATGACACCATCAAAGTCCAATATAGTTCAAAAAATTAGTGTCCACCAAGCTTAGGCTTATATAACACTCTTCTTACTAAATATTTTTAATAGATGTGTAGTAAGGATTTCAAGCTATTATCTTAGACTCACCGAACCACATAAAAGTGAGTTTTGAACTATTAAATCACCACTATTGACGATGAGTCTAACTTAACTCAAGAATGCCAGCAGATGGAACAAATAGAAAAGCAGGAAACCGTGAGTTCTTCAATGACTCAGAGAGCATAACCTGTGCTGACTACCGGGTTAGGCCATGGTAACTTGGGAATATGCTTGGCTACTCACTGTAAATGTAGGATTGTGAAAATCATTCTTGAAGATGGTGTCCAGATCACGGTAGAGCCTATGCTCTGGAGTGTCGTATCTGCCATCGCATAGATCCAGACCCCCAATGAAAGCTGTTATCTTCCGGTTGTTTCCCGAGGCCTGAGTGTCAAGAAGCACGCACTTCTGATGGTGCGTGTAAAGGGTTCCCACGACCTGGACTACAAAGAATCACACAACAAAATGAGTGACAGAACATGATATAGCAACATTCGGTTTGGTCTATGATAATGAAAAAGGGGACCAGAAAGCAGGTGAAGTATGCGAGTTTTCTGCACCTGTTGCTTGAATATACTGAGCTTGTTGCTGGCATAGCGTGGAGAGAGCACACAGTGGACGCTCGAGTGCCGGAAAAATTTCTTGGTCTCCTCATCGTGGGTTTGCATTACGCCTTCCTGCTCAGCACCAATCATTTAGATCCAAAATTGTCACGCCTCATAATCCCACATGTAAGAAGGAGATCTTGAGTGTGTAAATGATTACTAAAACTGGCACTTTTTTGGGTAATGGATCTCGGGCATTACAGAACCGACTGTGGGCCACATGTATAGGATTGCGGCCGGTCTGTTTTAGACTGACTATGACCTGTAATTGTGGGAAATTATCTTGACCCCAGCTGGTCCAGGAGTCCAGCGAGGGCACTACCTTTAAAGGGAAGTTTGTCACGACTCGTGATCCCACACCGGTTGTTCCGGTGGTGTTACAGGAGCAATGCTGATAAATTAAGGTTTTAGTGTATAAGAATTTACCGTTTTCAGAAGAAACTTGTCATGGGAGGTTTTGTCATCCCATATCAACATGACCACACGGACACCTTCCTGAGACTTATACTTGAGCAAGTCCCCAAGAGAGAGCTCTCCTCCGTTAGGTAGAGGTCTCGTCGGCTCCCTCACGAGCTTCACCGGATGAAAAACTGACCACCCAATGACATAGATCAAGTGGTGAGCCTCCAAGATCGCATGGCATATCTCTTCCCAGCACTTGCCCTGGTAGAAGACCTTCCCATCATCGAGCGGGATCTCGGGAAGCATACCATCAGGCACGTGAGCATCCTGGTAGAGCGTCACGCTCCCACCCTTCCGAAGCGGAAAATAAGTGTTCGGGACGCCCGAGAAGTCGGGGCCTGCTCCGACCCCGTCCCGGTACAAAGGGTTCAGCACAACTGGCTTGAACTGGATTGAGATGTGCAGTTCTGGGTACGGTTTGAGGGGGCTGCCATAGTGGCTCATGATTGGGAACCAATCGTTGATTATGTTCCCGGACAGCAGCTTCATGACAGGAATCTCCACGACCCCAATGAGCTCAGCCCCGAAGACATCGTTGTCCTTGACATGGAACTCGACTTTCACTACTGGATGGGCGACTGGGACACAGAAGTGCTCGTCCCAGAGGGGGTTCTCGCAGTTGGCAATGACCCGTGTTCGTGCAACAGTTGCACCCGCTAAGCAGACCGAGACATAGGGGTCGCTGGTGATGATCGAGTGCTTGCCGGAACGGCCCACCATCCGCTTGCTGAAGGGTGAGGGGCAAGGGCCGAACATAGTGCAGCACTGCCTCATCCGCTCCGAGGCCAGGTCCATGTTCGGGAGTGACTTTGCCTCCACTATGTACATGTCAAGCTCTCCGTGTAAGAAAACCGGCTTCCCAGTGGCCAGTTTTCCATTGGATAGTGCCATCTTCTTCTTTGGAGAATTTTCGCAGCCCTCATTGCCCATCGAGTTCCTCTTCAGCGCACTGCATCCAGAAAAGGAGATCTGCAGTACCCAGGAAGCTTGCCTCTCCGCAAATTCTATCCTGGGCCCCTCTCGTTGGAACTGAACAAGCAACAGCAGAAAAGAAAAGGGATCAAAATAAAAGAGAGAAAATCGAAAAAGACATGATCCTATTAGATCATCTGCTCGATTGGTAATTCACTCCTCTTTGGGCTGTCAAGGTTGATGTACCTGGCGTGGGGAGGCAAGGAGGAGGCCGAAGGCCCGACACGGCCAAAAATGGAAGAGATGACGGAGAAGATGGAGGAAGAGATACTAAAAACGAACATCCTGCATCATCTGGCGCCTCCCAGCGCGCACGACAGACGGAGGAGGAGAAAGAGACAGGTGGAAACGGTCAACAGCTTCTTCTCTATCCTGAGGTTTTGCAGAGGCAGAGCGAAGCTCTCAGCCCGAAAATGGCGGGCAACCTCTCGCGGCAGTTGGCTGTCGTCCGTTTCTCAAATTCGGTTGTCCCTGTTTCTTGTCTGACACCTCTCTCAGCCGTTGGACACAATGCCGTTCGAATTTTCTCTACCGCCACTGGTAGGGATTCAAAAAAAAAAAAAAAACGCCCAGCTGGTTCAAGAATTCGAGATCTAAGCCGATGGAACTCTTACATCCAAAATAAGGTCCTACCAGTTGAATTGGGAGGCCTGCTTTCCATATTTTCACGGGATCTTTCCTGATCTTAGGTACACCTACATGGGACTTTTCATCCAAATGCAAGCAATCCCTTTTCTTTTTTTTGTTTTTTTCGAATTTTTCTGCTACAAAGAATCCTAGGCATTACTCGAAAGCCCTTAGCTTGGTAAATCACAGAGGTGTTTCAGATCGACCGGATTCTCTCCTAACTGCCACGAGGCTTCCAAATAGTAATATCACATGCCTGGTTGAATGACTGGCTGTATACGCTGGAGATTTACACGAGGCCCAACCGGAGGTAGGGGCACCCATAACTCCCACGGGATTCATTTCGATGGCAACACATGATCAAACTCTCCAGTTTACAGAGATTTTCTTGGCTCGCACGCCTTCCTAGCTTTGCTCATCATTTGCAAAACTCGCCAAGCATAGCTCGGGTCAGGGTCTAGTACAGACACCTAGTATCTACCTAGGTTGGATGTCATTGAAGAACAAGATCAAACAATGCACCCACGAGCAGTGCAGCTGTATATAAGCTCACATCCGTAACCCATAATCTTGTTAGAAGAACAGCTTGAACAACCAAAAAGCAATTTTAACCATGATAGATTGTGTATATCCCTCTTAAAGAAAGGCAGTGATTATTTAAAGCTGCGGCTTTCTGGGAAAAATAAAACCCCGTTTTTTCCCAGCTCTAAAGCTCAGATTCAACAACCTGAAAGAGAGCAAATTTGGACCTGGTTGCTGCTAAAATGAGAGCATTCACAGATCAAATGGACTCAAATGGCAGGTGTTTCTTAAATGAGAACACAAGGGGCAACTGGAGAGGCTAGAGATAACAACAGGCACAGAATGACCGGAGAATCCAATAGGAGTCCACATTTTGGATGGCCCAAAAAGAAATAAAATACTGGAAACAAAACCAGTCTAATTTTATGGCAATGCTTCAACTATGGGCGAAAATATAGTATTAAACAAAACTTTCCCCGTGCTTACCTGAATCCATAGACAAGACTACAGTCCCAGCATTAAAGCTGATGGTTTCCTTTTTCCCCAATTTGAATCACAGGGGCATCCCCTATAACATTGAACAGGCACTGCTTCTTGAAAATAATTGTTTGTCCACAACAGAATTGCGCAAGGCACTGCCATAAAAGACCCTCCACTGAGCACTAATCGCACTTGATGTTTCTGTAGATCCTCCGCACAAACAAATTGGAACCCAGAAAACCAACAGCTCCTGCAGATCAAGGAAGGTAGATTTGGTTTAGAAGGTTCAAAGTGTATGCAAAGAAAATCCAAGTTCAGAGGTTGACAAATTTCAATATCCCAGGAAAAAACTGCATTGAAGCACAAGCAACTGAAAATGCCTAATGAGGTTCAATATGAAATGGCATTTCTTTCCAAAGGTTAAAGATTCACTTTATGCAATCATCTTAGATGAGAACAGTTTGCAGAAACTTACCACATAGGATTCCAAGACCCAGACAGAACATCAGAGTGTAACCGAAATAGAAGCTGGTCTGGAAGAATCCAGACATTTTTGTCTTCATATGGTAGTAATAGATCGAGTACAAGTATACATAGACTGCCGTTGAAGCTGCAGAGAAGAATGATGTCCACTGCCAGTGGTAGTTCTCAGCATTAAGCAGGAAATACGTGCCAACGATAGTCACACACACAGTCACAATGATGAGAATCAGAAAGACCAGCAACATAAAGCCATACACATAGTAGACCTGTCAAACATGCAGGAAGGCATTATTGGCCATAAAAAATGAAGTCACTGCACTGAAATTCTGACAGATTTTCCAAACAAAGAAGACTATTGTTTTTACCTTGTAATTCCAGAAGGATGTGAAGACAAAATACATCTCGATGAATATGCTGCCAAATGGCAGCAATCCTCCCATAATTGACACAACAGATGGAGTTAAGTACCATTTCTTCTCAGGAATTGGGCGAGGAATGGTCTTCACACGACAAGGATTGTTTGGTGCACCACTACAATTTCTTCCAACAACAGTACCCAAAAGTGCCAACGGAAAAGAGATGAATGCCCAGATAACAAAAACCACCACCATTGTGCCGAAAGGAATAGCTGCCAAAGACCCATAGAATATAGCTATAGTGTTTAGGACAAAGCCAATTCCGAAGCACATGAATGGGAACAGAGATGCTGTGAGGATCATAGATTTTATCCAGCTTTTACCTGACAAAATAAGACAAAGCATAAGAATGTTTACTGGAGAATCCCTACCAAATGAATTATGACAGACCAGGAAAACTGAATATTAAGGAACTGAAGCACAGAAGATACCCACCGCCATTTCTCGAGTACATCCCACCACTCACATAGCCAGAAATAAATGAGGTGAATGCATAGCAGAGGATAAAAGTAGTGACAATTGCTCCTCTCCTGGACAGTGTAGCAAAAATAAGTCATCACCCTTTCTATTTAGAGTCAGAACAACATAAAGAAATAAGGGAGCATTTTCCCATGCATAAGAAAGAAAGAGCATCTGTCTTGTTTCAAATTTTAAGAGATTCCAGCAGAGGTATACAAGTTCTCTGAAATTCGTGGAGCAATAATTAGCAAGTATGGAACATACCCCACATACAACATCCCAATGATAGCCAATAGGATAACAAGGAGGACAAGGAGTGCTAGTTGAGCACCGGTTCCAACAACAGCTGAAAGAAGAACTAAATTACGAGGAGGTCTGAAAACATCTCCATGAACAAGCTTCCAACCCGACTCCTCACTCACATCCCTTTCCTGAAAAGAGACATTCAAATCTACATGAGATCCCAATCACCAGAAGTTTGGCTCCAGAACACTTTTATTCCATCTACTTTAAAGAAAAGAAAAATAGGGAGACTGCAAACAAAAAGATCAAAGATTGAGGAATCACCAAGGTCTCCAGATCATCATCCTCCCTTGCATATTTTGCATAATCATTCCTCAGGGTTCTCATCAGTATCATTGACACCAAACCAGTAAGGAATATAACCATCATAAATGAGTTGAAAATGGAAAACCAGTGAATCTGCACAAGTAAAAATTCATATATGAAAGCTAATAGAAAGTCACTAAAGAAAGCAGTTATGAACCAATAACACAAATGAGAACAGAAAATACAGATCCCTGTAACATAATTCAGGCAGCAGGACAAGGAATATTGCTGAAAAGCCAGTAAGCAGAGTATAGAAGGGAAAATTGGATATGAATACAAGTGCAGCCACCTCTAATACTACTCACCTGATGCTCAAAGAAAGGATAGTCCAAATAAACATCAAACCGATGTCCAAAGGTAATATTAGTAGACTCCCATTTAACAGAGTATGTCAAGTCCAAGGTCCTTCCCACTTCCAAAGGTTTAGGGTTCTCTTGTGTCAGGTTAACATGGATAATCTGCACAAGGTGATCTCAGCGATATATGAAAGAAGAAATGAGAACTGACACTGAAATGAAATGGTTTCTGAAAAATTAACCTGATCCTTGTTGTATTGAATACTAATCCTTTTATGGGTGTAGAGAACATGCTTGCTGCTGTCACTATCCTTGTCAGAATGCATTTCACCAACATAACCTAAAATGATAAGATGTTATTCGAGCAAGGACTCAAATATCATGAATACAAAATTAGGTTCCAAGAGAGATTATGGAAATGCATACCCCATAATGGCAGGTCATCTGAACTTTGCATCCAGCCCACCAAATAATGGTATAATTGGATAAGACCACAAAAGTAGCCAAGTAAGTACAATAAATAGTATAAAACCACAATCAAGTAAAGAGATAAAAATGTTGTGTTGGTGGCACCGATGCTCTAATAACTTCACCAGTAATAAGTTAACAAACACTGATATGAATCTAATACGTCCATCATCTAGTCTTTGCTAGAAAAAGAACTTCACAACTAATCTTTTTTACATCTTAACTTTTAGAGGTAAACAAAACACAAAGTTTAGGTACAGATCTTAATCATGCATATTCCCTTCTCGTCAAGAGAATAAGTTCACGATCCACAGAAGAATTCGAAATCCTAGTGATGCTGCTGTTTCTAAGAGAAAAATAAGGAAAACTAGACTTTATACAAAATCAACTGCAGTTTTAATATAAAGACAGCGAGCAATGCCTTCTACTGAGCACCAATAGAATACAGCTTCTAGCAGACTTAAAACATACCCATGAAGAATTCGAACCAATAACTATTCCCGATCGCATCCTTGAAATGTCTGACCTTTGCTTCATCAAGCTCCAGGTGGCAAATAATGGCCTTTTCAACATTCTCTGCAGGAAGACACAACACCCTGTGGTGAGCTAAAAAGCAAATTTTGGGTCAGCAGCTATAACTAATAACATGGGAAAGCCCTTAACATACTTTTGAACTTTATCTCAATCTGACTATCAATAAGCTCATTTCCTCCAAGGACCTCCCCAAGACCACCCCATTTGTGAGCAGCATCGCCTGATGCATGGCAAAATGGAAGGCTGTAATAGTTATAGGTTTCTTGAGGATTATTGTAGGGCCCAACCTTGTTCACCCAGAGGATTACTCGATCATCTGGCTGATACTGAAGAAGAAAGTCGCTAATTTCAGTAATATAAACGTAGAGCTTAGACAAGACAAAAAGATAAGTAGGCTAAAAGCAAGTGTAATCTCTTCTGCAGTAAGGAAAATTGCATTGCCTAACGGTAATGTTCAATCCATCAGCAGAACAGGAAGCTAATCTGAAAATGAGATCCCACTCTGATGATAGACTGGGAGAGTTGCATGAGTTTGTGGATCAATGTTCTGCATTTAGGTGTAAATCTTACAGAATCCCCAAAACAAATCTACCAAAGAGGCATCAAACTGAATTTCAAATGTATTTCCAGAATGCTGCTTAATCCTGAAAAAGACCTGAGCAAATGAGATCCATCTCCTACACTATTGATCTGCGCACCGTAGGAGGAACTTGAATTCCACGAATGACACAAAATTTCATACCCAATTCCATCGTCTGAAAAACTGTAGATCAAAATTTAATACATCCCCATGATGCGCAATCTCAAATATCCAGCCTTACAGCCTTATATCACAAATCAAAAGCTACATCCAACTAAGATCTCGGAAAATACCAAACAACCATGCACCAAATCATCCTAAATTAACTGAAATGAGCTTCAGAGAATACAAGATCCAATCCCAAAAAGAAATCCCATGCAGAGCAGAAACGAGCTCCAGAGAATAAGAGATCTGATTCAAAAACTGGAAATTCCATGCACCAATGGCAACAGAAATAGCTCAATCAAGAAGCAGAGAATACTGAGCAGTACAGTTTAGAGAATGAGGGCATACACGGTGATCTGACTCGGAGGCGAGAGCCGGCAAGAGGACCGGACTAGGACGATGAAGAAGAGGGGGGCAGCGAGGGGTCGGAGCAGGGAGGACATGGCGATTGCCGGCGAGAGTCCGATCTGACGGTCAGAGGAGGGGCTCGTCGACTTCCCTTTTCGCTTCTCCTGATTGGGGGTCTACGGACTTTCAGAAGTCTCTTTTGTCGCAGAGCAATGTGGAGCTTCTGGCCGGGGGTAACGAGCGCTGAACGTGTAAGCTCAATCATGGGCCGAATTGGGCCATCCTTGGGCCTTAATGGGCTGTGGTTAAACTTTAGGCCCATTTATAGCCCACAACGACCCTTTTCTTTGGTAAATCTGTCTTCGAATTGATCAAATGAGAGGTTATAAACCACGGTTGATTTCATTCGCCACTTCTTCAGATGTCGATTGAGTGTCCTACAACCTTAGCTCTTGTCGAGACTCGATATCTGTACGAAGCACGATCCGATGAGTTGATTTCGATCTTGCTTCCACAGAGAATGAATGCAATAGGGACGTATCTGAAAAAAATACAAACTACGGGCACCATATAGAGATTATCGAAAAGAAGAGGGCATGATGTGGAAGAAGACCTCTCGCTGGATTGCGAAACACGCGCAGTAACGTCTCTCTCTCTCTCTCTGTCTCTCTCTGTCTCTATCTCTGTCTTTTTCTCTCACCGCGCGCCCTGAAGCAGAGCAGACACAAGCCAACAAGGATTCTTTTGGTTCCTCTCTCTCCCTCTCTCTCTCTCACTCTGTGAAAATCCACTGTGCTTAGCTTTCTTTGCTTCCAAATCCCTTTTGGGTTCTGATTCCTTGCTCTCCTTCAAATCTCGAACTCCTACCTTCCCAAAAGTTTCACTTTTACATCTCACTTCCCCTTGCTCCGCCACCCCTTCCGAAATTTCAGTTCAGGGCCACTCCTTGTCTTGCTTTCTCCCCTTGCTCCTTCTCTGCCTGCTTCCTGATCGTTTCGCCTTTTTGGGGGGTTCGGAGCTCACCAGTTCCAATTGATTCGTCTCTGGGCTTTCCCCACCGGGAATCAGCGCTCAATCGAGCCCCCCATACCCGATCTGAAGTTCGGGTGACGGATTTGAGCTAGGGTTTTGATCTGCAGAGTTTGTACAGGCTTAAACATGGACAAGTACGAGCTGGTGAAGGATATAGGATCTGGGAATTTCGGGGTGGCGAGGCTCATGAGGAACAAGGAGACCAAGGAACTCGTTGCCATGAAATACATCGAGCGCGGTAGCAAGGTCTTTCTTTTCACCTTCTCGTAATTTTTCATTTCAACTTGAAATTACCTTGAACTAGTTGGAATAGCAACCAAGCTCTTGAACCGCTGGCTATCCTGAAATCATTGCAAGTTCTTGTTAACTGGAAACGCTGTGGAGAGGATATGCTTGATCTTTGCATTGTACAGTTTAGGCCGGGCATGGGGATGTAGTGGAGATCGCTAATGGAACTTGATTGTTGAGTGCCTCGGGTTTCTTTCTTTTCTTGTTCAGTGGTTTCTCATGCAACTTTGCTCTGACACAGATCGACGAGAATGTGGCGAGGGAGATCATTAACCACAAATCACTTCGTCACCCAAATATCATCCGCTTCAAGGAGGTCAGATGAATGTTTACAAACCATTCTCTTTCTTTTGAGAGAGTTTAATATAATATAGTCTCTGTTTGCAGGTTGTCTTGACTCCAACACATCTCGCTATAGTTATGGAATACGCGGCTGGTGGAGAGCTGTTTGAGAGGATTTGCAATGCTGGGAGATTCAGCGAGGATGAGGTTTGCTTGCTTTTTATTTCCAAAATCTAAACTAGATGGGCTACTTGAAAGCTTACACTTTATTAGTTCTCATTGTTAGTCAAGATTACATTCTATGAAATAAAGGAGATAAACACCTAGAACTGGAATTTGATCCTCGCTCATAATTCTGAAATTTGATTTTGCTGAATCTGAATCTTCGAAACCTATTGTGCAGGCTAGATATTTCTTCCAGCAACTCATTTCAGGGGTCAGCTACTGCCATTCGATGGTAAGGGAAAAAAGGTCTTTCATAGTCTCTGCATGAGATACCCTTTTTTTCTGCAATATGTACTCTCAAAACCAAGTTTGATCTGTTCCATCTTCTGTAGCAAATATGCCATAGAGATTTGAAGTTGGAGAACACCCTGTTGGATGGGAGTCCTGCGCCTCGCTTGAAAATTTGTGACTTCGGCTACTCCAAGGTAGTTTTGTGCTATAAACAGTACCATGGTCTCCTCTTATTTTGCATCCTGATAGCCTAATTCTGATATCTCTCTTGGTTTTCTGTCACTTGCCTCCAGTCATCTCTGTTACATTCCAGACCGAAGTCTACTGTTGGGACTCCAGCATATATTGCACCTGAAGTTCTCTCTCGAAGAGAATATGATGGCAAAGTAAGATTAAGGCATAGACATGTGTCAATATGTAACACAATATAGTCAATAGAGACAACCTTAGTTTTCCCTGCAGGATATTATATGTTAATCTTATGAGGTTGCATGTGGCAGTTTCCAATTGCAAGTTGCTGTGATTCTTCTGTTTGCAGAGAATATGATTTACTATTTGTTTTTGGGAATAAGTGATCATATAATTTTCTGTCATATTTTCAAAAGGCGTTTAATCTCGGTTTGCTTTTGTTCAGTTGGCAGATGTTTGGTCGTGTGGAGTGACACTCTATGTGATGTTGGTTGGAGCATATCCCTTCGAGGACCCAGAAGACCCAAAGAATTTCAGGAAAACTATAAGCGTATGTCTACTATCTCCCCGGATGAGCATTTGAATGCAACTTCTCTCTTTCCTTTATCAACAACTACCCCATAATCATACATATCGTGGTATTTGTTTCAGCGAATAATGGCCGTTCAATATCGAATCCCTGATTACGTCCACATATCCAAAGACTGTAGACAATTGCTTGCCCGTATATTCGTCGCAAACCCATCTAAGGTTTGTAAAAGGTTAAAATATTCCCCACAATTTTTTACGTGGGAATGACCATGAACTGAAACAAATAGATCCCTAAACATTCCTTTCTGCAGAGGATCACGATCAAGGAAATCAAGAGCCACCCTTGGTTTCTGAAGAACTTACCTAGGGAGCTGACAGAGGCAGCTCAAGCTGTCTACTACAGAAAAGGGAACTTGGGGCCTAGCCTCCAGAGCGATGAAGAGATCATGAAGATTGTCGAGGAGGCAAAGATGCCGCCTCCAGCTTCGCGGTCTGTTGCTGGGTTTGGCTGGGGAGGTGAAGAGGACGGAGACAAGGAAGTGGATGTTGAGGAGGTGGAGGAAGAAGAAGATGAGTACGAGAAGAACGTCAAGGAGGCTCAAGCCAGTGGCGAGTTCCAAGTCAGCTGAGGATACACAGAGAAGACGTTTCTTTCCGTTTAGGTGTTAAACAAGTTTTGAACCGTCAAATGCTTCATGGGGCTTCCGGGTTATGTGATAAGTAGCGGTGGCTGAAGTCATATAAACATTGGGTTGTTTTATGGTCAGTCTGTACGGGAATTCTCCGAGTCCCGCACCTGTCCCTTGGGATGGAAAGTATAAGATTAAGGCTGTGTGCTTTTGGGTTGTATTGTATGGCTTTCTTTTGTCTGGACAGCTAGAACCAAACCCTGGGAGAGGTATATTCCGCGTCTCTCAAGCGGTTTATGGATAGTTTTGTCCTTGTGGTCCGCGTCTTGCCAGGGAGGCAATTCTTATTGTATATTAGCTCTCATCAACCGATGAGGCCATCTGCTGGTCGGTCCAGCACTCCTGAGGATCAGTAAGATGTACTTTTGATAAGTTTGAGGGGCACTCGAGTCATTTATTCCAGCTTGAAGGTTTAGCACTAGAAGAAAAGGGTCCGTATACAGAAAATGACCATAATAACCCGGGCACTAGACCCTGTTTTCAATTCCGATGAATGTTTGGAGCAATAAATTAGCGAAAAAAGAAAAAAGAATGTTTGGAGCAATAACGGTAATGGCTTGTGCTTCAACAGCACAATTCACTCCCACCTCTCCTAGTCCTAGGAAGAATCTCTGATACGGATTTGATGCTTTGCCGCCTCAAGCACTTGCCGCAGCTTTCTAGCCTCTTCCGTTATACATTCACTGTCAAATAAAGCTGAGACAACTGCTACGCCCTCGAGATTCGAAGCACCGGTCTCCATAACAGCCCCTGCATTCGAGAGCCCGATGCCTCCAATGGCAACGACTGGTAGCTTGGAGGCCAAGCAAACAGCTTTCAGCCCATCCAATCCGACGGTTCTGTTATTCGCCTTGGTATTGGTCGTATATACTCCGCCACAGCCTACATAATCAGCGCCATCAATCCATGCTCTGTGGGCCTGCTCCTGGGTCTTGCATGACACGCCGATGATCTTATCGGGCCCTAGAAGTGTTCGCACCACCCTAGCAGGCATATCAGATTGGCCCACATGAACCCCATCTGCATCACAGGCAAGAGCCACATCAACACGGTCGTTTATTAGCAGAGGGACTCCATGGGAACGGCATACTTCCATGCATGATTTGGCCGCTTCAATAAAGTAACCTGTTTCAGCCTCCTTCTCCCTGCAAACGAGCAGGAAGTTAATAAAAAAGTAGATTCAGGATAGGAGATCGATAGATGTACAAGATTGATAACTTAGTTCCAAGACCTACTATAAATCTTTTCATTCCCAAGGGAACTCTGTTATAGGTCCATGAGCTCTCCATGAGCCCATAGAGCAAGCACCCTTAATGAAGCCCGTACGGAATCTGCTCATTTAACTGGGCAATGCTTACTACAGTACTGATATAATTTAGCCGGCAGCTACTTCAATTAATCTTTCGAAAGAGAATATAAAACAACTGTATCAGCATTTCACCGCACAAGAGAAAAAGATAGATACAACTAACCTTATCTGAATAATAGTAGCACCTCCTTCTATTGCTGCTTTAACAGCATCTGTAATTGTCCGTCCCCATTTTCGATTCATCCCTGAATCCGTAACAGCATACAAGAACAAGCTTTTGGGTTTGAATATGCAATGCTTGCTGGAACCATGCACCTCTCTCTTCATCCTGAGGAAGTGATCAAAAGGGCCTTGAGGACCATCCCCGACAACAATTTCTTTGCTGTATTCCAATGCTGCCTCAACATAGCGCTTAGCGACCTGCCAATATATTGATGAAAGGGAACTTTAGCCACTGATGAGGACTGCTGAATATTTTGTTTTTTTGGGTGAAATTCAACAGATAATCGCCCACTCTAAAATGTAGAGCTTAGCTCATTGAACTTAGCATAGAGGCAGTTATCAGAAATGGTGTAGCCCTTTATTATAACAATACCAGATCATTCTAAAGTTAGCAAGAACATCTGTTTTAATCGTGACCACCATAACACTCTACCTATACCTCTGTAGTTGCATTCTGAAGCCTCAAAGATATCTGCACATCTAATATACCTTGACAGCAGAAAGCATTGGAGATCCTTTAGCCAGCTCTGCTGCTATACATGAGGCTAAAGTGCATCCGGTACCATGAGTATTGCGAGTTCTTACTCGTGCAGCTTGCAACTCATAAAATTCCTCTCCTGTTAAATCAGTACAAGGAATCATTTGGCTCTTTCTCTCGGTACATGTCCGCAAATAATCCATTAAAAAATGTTAAGATCCTTCCATTTACCATCAAAGAAAATATCAATCGCATCAAAAGAACCTGGAAGATCACCACCTTTAACTAGTACGTTTCTGCAGAACATCAATAATTTGTTAAGGAATAACTATCCTCTAACATGCACTGAAAGTCATAACCAAGAAGTGTTTGCAAGACCAATGACAATGCAGTTAACTTTCAGAAGAAATGGTAACTGCCAGGTGAAAGTAATTTCAGAAGAGGGGAAAAAGGCAAAATCCACTTTCATGTTACAGAAGCAACTGCTTCGATGTTTCATGAACACATGTTATATCTAACACGAAACTATTGTCCAGAAAAAAACCTCTCCCAACAAGACATTTTCAGAAGACAAACCTTGGGCCCATATCATGCAGTAATTTTGCAGCTTGATGCATGTCAGCAACAGTTTCTATCTGCTTCCCACCAAGCAGAGTAGATGCCTCTCTCAAATTTGGGGTCACTATGTCAGCTCTGGGAAGAAGATTTTCTCTGTAAGTTACAAAGACAGACGATCAAACAGCTGGGGATTTCCTTAACATCACCTCCTAAAATAATTGGTTCACTGTAAGTATTGGTGGAGCAGAATAAGTGTTTGCTCCATGCCCATGAAAAATGCACAAAGACAACACATTGTCAGCTGCTGAAATTGAAAAGAAAAATGGGTTCATTGGAAAGCACACTTTTTTTTTTTACCTGAGTCGAGATATCTTATATTTTCGAACTGAAAGTTTGACATCTGTAGTATGACCAGCTACAATATAATCCAACTCATGCTCACAGGTTTGACAATATGACTCTTTGGACCTCTTGATCTTCAATGCACAATCTCAACTATCAGTTATCACAATCTTGCATCGTCACAATTTATCTTTTATCAAAAGGACACTGTTCATGGATCAAATATAACATACCGAAACACATTAAGAATGGATGGACCAGCAAGAACATCTCCACTTGTGGACACCATTACGGGATCGACAACTAAAGCTGCCTTCAATAACTTAACTAAGTCAACAACAAAGCAGTCACTCTAACTAAGAACTTAAGCTTTTCTGTACAGTAATACAGTCACATACATAAATTAGGAAACTCGTTGAGACTGTGAAGGAGCATCTTGACAATGCCAACTGAAGGTAACATTCCAGTCTTGACCTAAGAACAACCAACCACACATCACTGCAAATTAATATCAACACATAATTTCACTTCAAAAAATTTTTCAAAATATCAGAACATGTTAGGGAGAAAAACAACAATCTCAAATGTATGATTCTACTCCCAATTGAACAGAGCACATCAGTCAAACTGCAAACAGCTATCTTATTCCGCATTACAAACGTACAGTACAGATATCACAAACAGACCCATCTATCTGGTCTCCAGAAAAACACATCAAGAAATATCATCACCGCATCCAATAAATGGCACGTCACTATCTCTACTTCCATTAAAAGCAAGGCAGCATTTCAAACTCACAACGTCAACATGCATATCAGAGAGCACAGACTTCAGCTGCTCTGCTACAAATTCCTCGGACACCATGCTCACGCCCTGTGATTGACACAAAAGCATCACGTCATCATAAACATACGAAACATGAAAGTCTAGTAACTTGCACGCAACCGAGAGCGACGATTTTCAAACCACGCGACAACCTGAACTCCAGCAGTGTTCTGCGCAGTGACGGCGGTAATCACGGTGGAGCAGTACACTCCACGGGCGGCACAGGCCTTGAGATCGGCTTGGATTCCAGCTCCGCCGCCCGAATCAGAGCCGGCGACAGTCAAAACGTGAGGCACTCTGATCTTGGAGCCCTCATCTATCGCAGGAGCCGCATCTTCTCGCATCGCCATTGAATTCACTGTTCCAACGATCTTCCGATGAGATAACCGCAGAAATCTCATTTTCTCCCGCGGACCTTCCTCGGGAACTGAACGATCGCGAAGCACCTTAGACGGAACGTGAGAGAAGCTCACCTTTCGAGCAAGGACGTGACTGGACAGGACTGTGGACAGGGAATCCATGAAAATGAAAATGGAAGTCGAGATATTTTTTTTCCGCTTTTATAGCTACTTATCCGGCATTTCCCCCTCGTCGAAGGAGAAAGGAGCAACGATGTTTATTGGGCCGAACCGGCCCATCCAAGCCATCTTTGGGCCGGGCCTCCAATTTCAAAATCGCCTACCTTTATTTTCAGACAATCCAGAGAGAAAATGGAAAGAGACCAGGTAGTTGACCCGACCAATTGCCTCTTTCCCTTAAGCAAAATCTTTTAAGCTCAATTTTTACGAACAGGGAAGTTCACAATTGTGAGATCCTTACGTCTCGATTAACCGAATCAAACCTAAATTTACCAAAACCATCATATTTGTATATATACTAAATGATAAATACTGAAAAAATGGAATTTTTTCAGAGATGTTCTACTAACCCGAGTTGATGTATGCGCTAGTTGGTTGATGATACGGACATCCAATGTTGTGATATGTTGACGACCACGGTCACGTAAACCGTCGGTGGGGGGTAAAGTCGCGACGCGTGCAATCGATGCTTTTGAGTCGTACCCGGGTCACCGTTTTTGTTATTACACGTTTGATTGAAAGAAGTAGAGCATGGATCTTGCTATGGTTCATTCCACGATATGATTTTTATTTGGAGTCAAGTAGACATCCACTGTAATGGTCGTGAGTGCACGACAAAGGGCCTCCTTCATGTCGACCATGGGCTTCGCTACTACTTTTTATTTTAATAAGTAAAATGATCGATCCAGTCACTCTCTGCTACGTAATAACATACCAAACGAATTGAACGGCTAACGTTGTTGCCGGTCATGTCAGCGTAACAACACTGAATACTGAAATCTAACAGATATTACATCGAAGGGATTCACATCTGAAATCTCCATTTCATTAAATCGTATACTACTGGACCGTTGTATCAGACATGACAGGCTTTGCTGATAAATGGCAATCAAATCGTGGATTATTTTTCGTTCAACATCAAATCATGCATTATGATTGTCCATTTATTTGTTTTTTCTATCTTGTCCACCACTTTATTCTAGAATGTTAGCATATAATTTAGAAATCTGAATAAACACTATATTAAAAACTTTTTCGATCATAATTTTACGTTCACATATTAAAATTAAGGCGATGCTCGAAGGGAAGAAATATCAAATCATCCGATTAAGACGTGTCCGCACTCCGCAATAGTGAGGTTTTTGTTTGGAACTTCCACGTGACGAAAAGACATGTTTTATTGAGATGTGAAGTGTGAAAATAATATGTACACATAAAAGGCGATGAGGGTCGAGGCCCCACAGATTTAAGCTAATCCGATCCCTGTCTCGATTAATCCTAAATTCAAGAAGACGTGCTGTTAATCCTCGAAACACATTGCCGACCGGTTCGAGATTCTCAGATGTACGTACTGTGATCCGCTTCGATATATTTAATTTATTAGTCTTCCCGACGTGTACTATTATTGAACGGAACCGCATACGGGTACCGGATGTGTAATGTTCCATTAATTAGGTCACGTATCGTGTGTTGTCTGGACACCACAAACCTTCAGAAAACCTAACTAGTTTAGGCAAATCAGAGAAAAGCCCCGCGGGACTAAACGCGAGAGCTAATGATAATTAGCTGGCAACATCAACATATAATCATACGTGCGTACATACACACATGTATATACATGTAACCGATCCCTGCGCATCTGTTATAATTTTTCTCAATACATCCCACATGGTATCCAGAAAGTCAAAAAATACCGTATCAAAAAGCGTAGAATACACGTGGACGCCCGAGTTTATCGAGTGCCAGCCGTGTCGATAGGAGGGAGCTAGCTCCATCTTCTCGGAATTAAATATACGGGTAGTGATGAAATCCATAAGGGTTTACAGTGATGGTGCGAGAGAGACAAAACTTTTGTACGCAGGGAGAGGAACGATAAACCCGACACCGACAGTGGTATATTGATGTCTGTCGACCCACGATCATGTGCACCTTTTGATTTGGGAGGAAGCAGTGGCCATGAGTTAATGTGCATTAACTGGAGCATTACTACACTAGTGTGCCATGCCTGTGCGTGGTCGATAATAAATGGAGATCAGCATCTCTTCTGTTCTAACACACACACACACAGATACATATATATATATATATATATACACACCCCGTAACATATTTCATTAGTTAATAAATGTCCAAAGTATCGGCATAATATCTGTAATCTGACAAATATTTGTAATATTCATTTTACTAACGATGTGCTTCATATCTATTGACTTATGATATATGTCACGTAACATACCATTACATGTACAACATTTTCCTGATAATTGATCCAATATTATGAATATATCATATAATTCTACCTCACGATAATGTAGTGAAAAGTCATCACAAAAACTGTTCTAATTAGTAAGAATTATGATAACTGATTAATTGGTTGATTAATACTCCTTCAATTATCAATAATAATTACGACAATCGCAACTTGAATTTTCCATTTTGCCTCTTCCAATCTCCTCTTTGCACGTCTGGACGTGCAAACAAATATTCCATATTTATATGACCTAATGGATGCTATGTGTATTACCATGTCAGATTTTGTTTGCACAGTAGTAAATTTAATGGTACATATGACAATTAACAATCAAAACTAGTGACATGGTGTATTGGGGAATTCTTGGATAGTTTGTGATTTTTTCGAGTAAAAAATAATTCGTAGTAAATTGGGAAATTATTGGATAATTTATGAATTTATGAGCAAAAAAATAGTTCTCAATAGATTAAAAAATTATTTCATAACTTGTATTTTTCTGGACAAATAACCCATTATTAAATTAAGTTCTACATTCTTTTTTTAAAAATTCCTTTTGTTCTTGGTGCTTACTTAAGATATAAGATAAGAAGTGAGCTTTTTATGTAAAGACATGCAGGAGGACTTTTTTTTTTTTTGGTCGCCAGCCACGGTATCCAAGCAGGCCCCACCAGCGGTGAGATGGCATCTTTCAGCCAACCATACTTGACTAATCCGTTGGTCGCCCCGGGTCGCACGCCTGGCAATGGCGGGTGAGGCTCCCAAGAGGGGTGTCTGCGTACGTGAGGTCTCGAACCTGAGACCTCCTTAAGCGGCACCGAGCTGCTTACCACTCGGCCCAACCCCTCTTGGTGACATGCAGGAGGACTTGCTGCATGCGATCAGGAGCCTGAGCCTGAGCCTGAGCCTGAGCCTGAGCCACCGACCATTGCCGACGTCGATAAAACCTATGAATAATCAGTAAACTGTACACGTGAAAGTGGTACATCTTTACCAAGGGGGTTGGGCCGAGTGATAAGCAACTCGGTGCCGCTTAAGGAGGTCTCGAGTTCGAGACCTCACGTACGCAGACACTCCCCTTGGGAGCCTCACCCGCCATTGCCAGGCGTGCGACCCGGGGCGACCAACGGATTAGTCAAGTATGGTTGGCTGAAAGATGTCATCTCACCGCTAGTGGGGCCTGCTTGGATACCGTGGCTGGCAAAAAAAAAAAAAAGTGGTACATCTTTCGAGGTGGAAGGACGGAGTTCGGGCTTCAGGACACGGTCATTCACTGCAGATGCCCTCAACCATTTAAGAGTACTCCCAAAGCTTGGTCGTACCAAAAATAATTGAAGTGCGAGAATTTCACTTTTCCATCATACACATCTATACATACACATGCTTATGTATGTGTGTATGTACGTAACTTGTGATATTGTGTATGGTGTTCCAGTGGTCAAAAACTCACTTTCTTACGGTCCGTTGATGTGGAATTCCCAAGTTCGAGTCTCATTCTAGATAGATTTGCTAAAAGTGACTCTTTGAACCTGGGTCTTGGTAAATACCATATTATTCGACTATACTATGCACTTACTAATATTGCATTGACGCGGTTAGTGGTAGTACCTGTTGTTCAGTTCGTTCGATATGTTCACGAATGAACACTAAAACCCAAACATTACGTAAAAGGGTATCTGAGTCACCACTACGTACTACTGCTGGCCTCTTTCATTTAGGCAGAAAATTATAAAATTGTATTACACGTGCAGTGTAAGTTCTCGAAAATGGCTTTTTTTTCGATAAGTAGAATTTAATATTTAAAAATTTAAATGAATTTTGACCAATTTAAATTTGAATATGATTAATTCGCTAAAGAGTACAATTTTTCAAAGCAGGAGTCCTCTAAATTCAAAGTATTCGAATAGGAAATTTTGAATAATGCCAACAAGAAGGGCATCATACAGCCTCCCTCGTATTTCTGGCCACATCACATCTGAAACGGGGTAATGACATCAAGAATCCTATATGTTTGTTGATTCTTGTGAGTGGTCCTGAATATTTCAAAGTGTTAAATCAAGTCATACATGTTGTCCACGTTACAGCATCGAGTTCTTTACTTCACTTACTGTTACTTTAAACTGACGTGTATGAGTGTCATGTCAATGCCACATCGGCACCTCGTCAGCTTACAGTAATGGTAGGTGACGAAAAATGACTCGATAGTGTAACACGAACAACATATAAGACTTGATTTATCACTCTGAAATATTTAGGACTCACTTGTAAGAGTTAATAAATATATACGACTGGCGTTATCTTTTTCTCCATCTGAAACTAAATTAAACAGCAAAAAAAAAAAAAAAAAAAAACCAAAGCATATCCCGCATCAAGATTTCGTAAGGAGATTCCCAGGACGGATGCTGCACATAACAATGCGACAAAAATGTTCTGATGTAATTTCAGCCCGTTAGCTTGAGCTCCATCTTTGCAATTCATCTTTAAGAAAAATTAGCTCATGAATTTTTTTTTTTTGGCATAGTCGATGACATGCCCGTCAAATGAACGATTCGTGCTGCCCCGTCGATGGTACGAGAAGTGATTGTTAAGTATAAAAAGCACGGTTCGTGAAAATTCACTCGAATCCCGAACTTGATCTCGAAGTATTACCGTATCGAATTTTATTTATAAATAAGAAAAATAAAAAGGCTATGCCTGACTTTCCACATTTTGTAATGTGTCCAGAGAGATAATTACTAGCTAACAGAGAGACTACGAAAAGAAATGGCACCGGGGCATCTACCGGATTGCATAACCCGACAGCCACATCCCTTCAACATCTAATTGTGGTCGGAGAGGCTTTTCCAATAAATGCTTCATATCTGGTATCGATGAATTACAACATGATTTATTATTTATTAATATTTAATACAATAGGTGGATATTACTCGAATAAGTGGAGACAGGGCTGACATCTCGAAAAATAATTGAATTTCGAATATATCACGGGCACGAAATTCTTTTTTTTTTTTTTTTTTGTGAATGCCATCTTCTTCCGCGTGGAAACAATGTGGGGACAGGGCGAGGACTTCTTTTTCTATCACTATGCAAGTTCTCGAGTTTGGAAGAGAATGAAATAACAATGAAAAATAATGGATTTTACCGATTATTGTCGAAATCATAACATTTCGATCTTAAATCGAGAACGACATCACTCCATCTGACCCTTTCTGCAGCAGGGGAAAGGTTCCTCTTGCCTGCAATGTTGCAAGGCTTTGGGGTTAATTTCAAACGTGGTGCCAATTGAATTGAAGGGGGGCACCCAAAAGTACGTATCGGCCGACCTTGTGCATCCACCATGCAGCTTCCTCACAAGCTCCTGGAAGGCAATCACAGCGACCGGGCGATGATGGTTCGGGGAAAATCTTTTGAAATCATTTCAAGAATCTGTACCGAAGCGACCCATTACAGTAGATAGCTATAACTGCGTACAGTGGCGGTTCGTTGCCCAGCTTATGATCGAGACGATTTACACGAACCGCACCGCTCTTATTGGTGTGGGGACACCCGATACCGTTTCCTGATTCGAGGACCACAACTTCCCGTGCTCGCATACCGTCCGGGTCACCCACAACACCAATATCAATCACTCATGGTACCACTGTGTTCATCTCCTAACCAGACAGCTCTGTTCCCAAAACCTTTCCCATCATCAACAGCTTCCTCCTGAATCCCTCCAAGGACAACCTTAATGGCTGCAACTTCCCACTAATACCCCTCAGCTGCCCTCCTCAGCTTTTCTCCTGCTGTGCAATTATATTAAGAGAGACAGTTGCCAGTTCTTTCCTTCGAATGGAATTAAGATTCGGTCCCCTTCCGCACATCAACAGCAGCAGCAGCAACCTCATCCTCCATCTTGCCTCCGGCACCGGTCGAAGTATGAAGCCGGAAGACGGTGGAAGCTGCCACCAGGGCGGCTCAAAGGCCGCAGCAGCAGCGGCGGGGCACCACGAGGAGGATGAGGACGAGACTTATCCACTCGAACTGCAGAACCCCTCGAAGATCATCCTCCCGCCGCTTGGGGTCTCGAGCTGTAACCAGAACCCGATCAAGTCGAAGGGATGGATCATCTCCCCCATGGACTCGAGATACAGGTAGGATGCGATTAGCCGAATTAACTGTCAGATATGGACAGCTTCCTTTTAATGTGTGTTGAAGAGTTAACAGATTGGAACTGACTTATATTATTGATGCTTGGAAAGGAAGGTGCTGGGAGGCGTTCATGGTGGCGCTGGTGGCGTACTCGGCCTGGGTGTTCCCGTTCGAGATAGCCTTCCTGAATGTGAACCCGAACCGGGAGCTGTACATAGCAGACAACATCGTGGATCTCTTCTTTGCGGTCGATATCGTCCTCACGTTCTTCCTCGCCTTCATCGACAGACGCACCCAGCTCCTCGTCGTCGACCGCAGGAGCATCGCCACGAGGTCCGATCATCCTCCTCCTCCTCCTCCTATTCTATTCCTCTCTTCTGTGCTCTTCCTTTCATGTACAAGCATCGGCCTGGTGCTGGGCTCGTTACAGGCCGATGAATACCCTGCAAGCCAGCTATATGCTCGTGGACTTGTTAATTAACGAACCGAACCGTGGCTCGTGCATGCGTACAACAGGTATCTGTCGACGTGGTTTCTGATGGACGTGGCGTCGACGATCCCGTTCGACACGATCGGGTACATGATCACGGGCAAGAACAGGGTGTGTCTCTCGTACTCGCTCCTCGGAATCCTGAGGTTCTGGAGGCTCCGCAGGGTTAAGCAACTCTTCACCAGGTTCACTTTTTTCAATTCTAAAGGAAAAAAAAATTAATTATTATTTTTTAAAAAAAAAATTTAGCTTTGATTATTGCAGTCAAGTTCCACTAATTGAACCACAAAGATATATATTTTTTAATTAATTCTTTATCGACAACGCAGGCTGGAGAAGGACATAAGATTCAGCTATTTCTGGGTCAGATGTGCTAGGCTCTTGGCTGTAAGTCCACAGTACAATGATATCATACTAGCAAAATTCCGATCAAATGTCGAGTAAAAACTCTAGATTTTGAACGTGGCATGCTGACATCCAATCGATCGACTGGTCGACAAGTCGATCTGGACCGGCCATCATCTGAAACAATGCTTTTGAACTGAGAAAGTTTCATCTATTTAGTATTCAACAGTTTAATTCAAATGATTGT
Organism: Lagerstroemia speciosa; assembly: GCA_037672795.1. Taxonomy (NCBI): domain Eukaryota; kingdom Viridiplantae; phylum Streptophyta; class Magnoliopsida; order Myrtales; family Lythraceae; genus Lagerstroemia; species Lagerstroemia speciosa. The sequence goes on along the minus strand of CM075289.1, from coordinate 8,299,345 downwards.
AATCAACGATTCTAACTGAATAAAAGAACTCAGTGGCTCCGCAACCATCTTCTCCACGCACTTACAGTCCAACGTTTATACCGTAAAATATCTGTATACTAGAATCGATCATTTAAATGATTGGGAGATGAATTTTGTATTCGAATTTTATAAATTGAAAAAAAAATTATTATTGTGGGAATTTTACTGCTTAAAATATTGAATTAATTCAGATCTGAATTTATTGTAATTTAATTTTCAGGTCAAAAAAATGTATTGATTGGGGTATATGTGGGATGTGGTGCACGTGTAGGTGGCGTTGTTGCTGGTGCACTGCGCCGGGTGCCTGTATTATCTGCTGGCGGAAATTTACCCGCACGGCGGGAGGACGTGGATCGGGGCGGTGAACCCAAACTTCAAGGAGACGAGCCTCTGGATCCGCTACATCTCCGCCATCTACTGGTCCATCACTACCATGACCACCGTCGGCTACGGCGACCTCCACGCCGTCAACACCGTCGAGATGGTCTTCATCATATTCTACATGCTCTTCAATCTCGGCTTCACTGCCTACCTCATCGGCAACATGACCAACCTCGTCGTCGAAGGCACCCGTCGCACCATGGAGTTCGTAAGCACCCTCCGCTGCTGCTTCTCTGATGCATTTGTCGTTAAGTTTCTCATATTTCTGTATCATTTCAGCTCGGTCAGGGAATTAATCGCTCTCTACGTAGTCGCCAATTTCAGAGTTTACTCCAAATATCATGTGGAAAAAGCTTTACGATTGCTGAAGAAACTCATTGGCTTGTGGCTTATGGTGCAGAGGAATAGCATCGAGGCGGCTTCGAGCTTCGTGTGCCGGAATAAGCTGCCTCCGAGGCTGAAGCAGCAGATACTCGCCTACATGTGCCTGAGGTTCAAGGCCGAGAGCTTGAATCAGAACCAACTGATCGAGCAATTACCGAAATCGATCTGCAAGAGCATCTGCCAGCATCTCTTCTTGCCTACGGTCGAGAAGGTTTATCTGTTTAAGGGAGTCTCCAGGGAGATTCTTTTGCTCCTGGTACGCTTTGATGCTCCCTTCCTGCATAGTCCGTATGAATCGGGTGAAATCCTAAGTCCCTTCAAAGATTTTCGAGAAAAAAAATCTGTTTCTTTTAATTAGGTCAGTTGGAGAGGTTGTGTTTCGTTGTATTCAACTTTTCCAGCGTTAGCTCTTCAGCATTTTGCATTTCTTGTTTTGCCCACCCGGAAACACAGACAGGTTTGCACATTTTCATGGAAGAAAATTTCCTCTAAAATGAACTGGCATGCATCTCATGATCAGTATCTTGGAGAAGGAAAAAAGAGAAGTCCCAAATCTGAAACCGAACAGATAATAGTAATGTTCAATTTGAGCACAGAAAATTCAGCAAATTTACAAGATTTTGACTATGTTGGAATTTGAGTGAGACTGTGAAGAATGAGTTTCAAGTTCAGAGAATGTTTATCTAGGTGGCTAAGATGAAGGCTGAGTACATGCCACCGAGGGAGGACGTGATAATGCAGAATGAAGCACCCGATGATGTCTACATAGTTGTTTCGGGAGAGGTTGAAATTATAGATTGTGAAATGGAGAAAGAACAACTGGTGGGGACCTTACAATCGGGGAACATGTTTGGAGAGGTTGGGGCACTCTGTAGCAGGCCTCAGCAGTTCACGTTCCGTACGAAGACACTTTCACAGCTACTGAGGCTGAAAACAAGTGCTCTTATTGAGGCAATGCAGAGCAAACAAGAAAACAACATAATCATCCTAAAGAACTTCCTTCAGGTAACTAAACAAATTTGATCATTTGGGAGATAATTTCTCTCTCTCCTGTGACATCTGGTCGATTCCATATTTCTGTTCCAAACAAGGCTCTGCCAATGCTTACTCTGATGGTCTAAAATCACAAATTTGTGGTTAGAAAAGTGATGAGAATGGCTATGTTTCAATATTTTGGCAATGGTCTGGATGCAGCGTCGCAAGCAGCTCAAGGATCTGAGAATTGGAGACGTACTAGTTGAGGGTGGAGAAGAGCAGGACGACCCAAACATGGCTTTGAACTTGCTGACAGCTGCTAGCACAGGAAATGCTGCTTTTCTCGACGAGCTTCTTAGGGCGAGGTTGGACCCCGATATTGGGGATTCTAAAGGGAGTACACCCTTAGTAAGTATTCTGATTTTTTTGGAGCAAACTCTTTCCAGTGTTAAGTACATGACTGCACGTAAGTGACCTCTTTCATATTTATGATCATCAGCATATAGCAGCATCACATGGTCATGAAGAGTGCATTTGGGTACTTCTACGGCATGGATGTAATGTACATTTACGGGGTAAGTATCCTGTAGCCTGAATCTTTTTTCCATCAAATTTTTATTTTATAGATTTGATCGTGTTCCTCTAGCAATCTGATCAGAGACTGAGTGGACTTGGCCAAAAATATGCGTGTAAGGCCAAGCCTGGCCAGACTTAATTCTGATTCGCTTTCATCGAAGTTAATAAACTTTGGTTGATTCATTTTTTGGCAGACGTGAACGGTGATACTGCTTTGTGGCGTGCTATATCAGCGAAACAGCTCTCAGTATTTCGGATTCTCTACCACTGTGCTGCTACTTCTGATCCATATATTGCTGGTGACTTACTATGCACCGCTGCAAGAAGGAACGATATCTCTGTGATGAAGGATCTTCTAAAACATGGACTGAATGTTGACTCTAACGATCGGCATGGGTCTACAGCTCTGCAGATTGCCATGGCAGAAAACCATGTTGAAATGGTCAAATTGCTCGTGATGAACGGTGCAGGTGTGGTTGATGCAAACTCATACGACTTCTCCTCGGAAATTCTGAATGAGATGCTAAAACAGAGAGAAGTAGGGCACCAGATCACGGTGCCAGATGCTACTGAAATGCGAGAGATGCCAATCGAGAGGCATGGAGAGAAACAAGAACCTGTGATGGGGAAATTCAATAAGATGGGTTGCCCGAGGGTGAGCATATATCGAGGCCATCCCATGGCAAGGAGGGAGAGCGGTCGCATGGAGGCTGGGAGGCTAATAAGATTGCCGAGTTCAATTCAAGACCTCAAGATCATTGCAGGTATGAAAACTTCCAATCAGCTTGTACACTAGCAATGTAGTGAGCTACAGACTTTGAAGATGTATTGCTGTCATAATCTCTAACAGGTGAGAAGTTCGGGTTCGATGCAAGGAATGCGACGATTACCGATGAAGAAGGCTCGGAAATCGACTGCATTGAAGTTATTCGAGACAGCGATAAACTTTTCATCATTGAGAATCCTAACACATAGCGTTATAGCCTGTTGTCGTTCTCTTCTGTTTAATCTTAGGAGCTGCAAATGTGAATTTAGTGGAGCATTTCTCTGCTGCCCGTCTCTGAAACAGAGATGAGATTTCTTATTGGGAAAGTGCAAGTAAAATCTCAAGTAGGCTCTAGGAAAGCGAAGCGTATGCAGTTCGGCATATGAGGAAGCTATGAAGCTCTCAGGTCTCTGTAGTGTATAGCATGCTTGGTCGGGATTGTGAGGAATTACTGTCAACCCTTACAAGTGTTTGATTAAAGCTTTCAGACCAACTGTCAATGACAGGAACTGTCGGAGCTGATCATGCTTTATAGCCTTGTCATGTCCAGCAGAGGGGCAGATGGTCGGGTCAGGCGGTTTTTTCTCTAAATTAAAGATAAAAGCAACAACTAAGCATGTCTGCCGACTTGTTAGATCGACTGGGAACTCGTATTAAAGTTATCTCCCAGCTTTACTCGACCTGAAACTTATTACGGGTGACAAAGGTCTCTCAAGTTTAATCAAGACCAGGCACGGGACAGAATTCAGAAAGAGGCTCGGCTCCATTGATATAATCAGAGCTGCTGCTTCACAGTTCATACCTTTGCTGCAAATGTACCCGAGAGCCAGATTTTTCGAGGCTCAAATCGAGAGTCGTTCCCCCATCTTTCCGGTCATAAATTAAAATTGATTGATAAGCTTCACTAGAATCTCAAAATAGACTACTCAGGAAGGGTGCTATGCCCAGGAAGGTAGGACTCGTCCCCCACTGTTGTTTCCAGACCTTGGACTCGAGCCATCAATTTCAAAATCATCAGCATCCTCAAAGTCTAAATGATCGAGGCAATCTTGATAATCCGGCTCCTCCACCACGGCCCTTTTCTTCGACCGGCCGGTGCTTTTCATGAATTCATCCTCTTCGAGAGGCGAGTTTGGGCCTCTGTTCTCATCCCTTCTCCTCTTCCATGAGTCTGTACTCCCATTGCTACTGCTACTGTTCTTGTTATCCGTCTTGTAGTATTCCTTAATGGTCGCTTCAATCGTTTCGAGCAGCCTGTCTCCGTATTTGCTCACCTTTGCCCTTAAGGTGGACAGCGAAACGTTCCACTCAATTAGAATCCCAGCATGAAGGACATGATTCAAGTAAACTCGATGTGAAACTTACTTGCCAATACCGTTGATTTCGAGGAGCTCTTCCTTTGTTCGAGGAATTCTTTTGCTGATATGCTGCAATGTAGCATTCCTGCCACAAACGTACAGCCATATGTTTCAGTCTCTTGAAATAATCCGGATTCAGAAATACTAACCAAATGCTCTAGAGAGGTTGAAAACAAATAGTTACGGCCTCCCGTTTTCCCCGTCGCCCTGATTCCATAGATCAACACAGATCGTTATAAGGAAAACCCCTATGCTACAAAACATGTCTTCTTTATTCTTCCATTGAGAAGTGAGCTAGAGAACGAAAATGGGTAAACGCACGAATGCTTAGTTTCTTTCCGTCTTCCCTATTACAAACTCATTCTGGACAGACAAAATGGGAGCAAAGTAGACAGTGGAAGCTCACCCGAATATGTGGTATGCCATCACTCCCTCCCCAGCTTCTTTAACAAGAAGAGTCCGGAGCATTCGCAACGAGCTATATAATTTAGCAGATAGATTCTGGACCAAAGAAAACCCAGTTGGCTCTCAAAATCAACTGGTGCGAATAAATAAGCAGTAAAATGTATGTATGAATCATACCAAATCCACTTCGTTAGGAGGTTGGGAAGCACTGTTGTCCCCTCGTGGAGGACTCAGCTTCGCAGCTGTCAAAATTCCTTTGGCTGGTGTAGCTTCAGGCTTGCCGGACTTTGACGGTTTGGAAGAGGAAGGGAATCTAGACAAGGGTGAAGCAAAACGAAACAAGGTGAAGTTATGTTTATTTGATAAGCATTTGAGTTGCTTACTTTCAAATTAAAAACAGAAAAAAGATTGGAAAATTAACAGAACACATATTCAAGAAAAAATTATTTGCATGCTAATCATTAGAAAATATGCGATTAATGGAAAGGGCATCAAGTAAGAGCTTGAACCTCAGGGGTACTCTTTGCCTGCCAGAGAAGAGATTGGCAGCCTTGGGTTCATTCACCTGACAAATTAATTAAAGAAGTCCCATCGTCAATTTCATGATAGAACATAAAATATGTGAGCATAACCAGTGCTAAAACATCAGCAAGCACTTGCCTTCAATACCGATGATACAGATCCATAAAGGTCACTTTTCTTAACCTCCTCAAAAAGCACATCTTCGGTAACAAGGTGGCGCAGTATGCGAGAAGCCTCACCCTTCAAAAGATGCTTCCCGGCTCCATGCAGTCTGAGAGTTTCATGTCTGTGTTTCTTGACCTAATAAAATGTTGTACAAAAGTGAAAAAAAGAGGTTGATAAAAATCAGGTAAAGAGTGAAAACTGATCTCGGTTATACATGGGCGTACATATTGGCTCTGCGAACCCCTGAAAACCTCTAATATATGAGCTGAAGAGAATTGCTGTCCAGTTGACTTCACCAACTCAACCTAGTCAGTATGAGACATCAGTGATTCAGCAGATATTTTGAGGAGGCAATTTGCACAGAGACTAAATTGAAAATGGAGAACTGAAAATTGTAGAGCACCCAACCAGTTGCTTTGCTATATCAGTCACATCCTTCTCTATGAATCCTCTAGTCTTTAAGCAATTATCACATGTCTTTTGACAGTTTGAAGAATCAAATTTTTCTCCAAAGTGAACTAGCTGGAGGAGACGCCGGCAATCAACATCATTTTCACAGTAACTAACCTGCAAAGTCCAAAACACCTTTTTAGAAGTTGCATTTTCTGAAATTTCACCGCTGGAAATTAATTAAGATAAAATGCCAAGCACCATTAAATCATAAATTAAGTACCATTCGAAGAAGATTGTCGGTATTTGTTTCCAGTACCCTTCCCGAACTTGTCACACTATTACGGTTATAACCAGATGTCAAAGGAGTTTGCTCCATTACTCCAGCGCTAATCATATGCTTGACTCTTATCTGCACAAGAATAGAAGAAAGGCAGTAATTAAGCTGGGCCCATGCCTCCCTTCCTTCACGTAATGCAATACATTCAAATTGATAAAGAAAATCTCTAAAACACAGATTATCTGATTGGGCAAAACAGAGAGAAGGAAAGAATATATTGGAATACCATTAAGGGTGATCAGATAAACCGATTGGGAATGAACTGAAGTGGAATCAACTGGAATCTAACTGAAAAGAACCGATTCAAATCCAATGTGGATTTTATCTAAAATCCAGTTTGGTTATTTAATAAGTTCGGTTATGCAGTTAACCAGTTCAAACCAAGCCAATTTTATACAGTCATAAAACAATTATACTATATTATTCATTGAACTGAATAGCTTCTCTCTTCTCTTCCTAATTCACGCTTCAAACAGAAACAAGAACCCTAAATAACTGAGCAGGTCAATTTCTGCTCATGCTCCACTTCGGCAATTGACAGTCGCACACCGTCCTGATGCCAACCGCTTCCTCAGCTTCTTGTCCACCCCTTCCTGTCAGTCAGGCTTGGACTCACAAACACTCACATCTACAGTTTATACTTTATGTTTTCATTTTGTTCGATTCGGTTCAGCACCTTTCTTGTCATTTTGGTTCATTTAGTCTGGAACCATTTAATTTTTCTTAGTGTAATCCATACATGAGAGAGCAGATCAGTAAATGCAGAATCATATTATCAATTCTTTTGGTCCGTTCGTCTATTTTGCTTAGAAAATTTAAAAAATAAACAGGCTAAGCGAATTTGTAGAACTGATTTTAAACAATCTGGTGTTTTTCCCCAAAAAGCTGTTCTATTTCGGGCTTACTATATCAATCTTAACAGGATTTTTCACTTCGGCTCAAAACCAATGCAGGCACTGAACCGGTTTTTTAGCACCTCTAAACACCATTCCAATCAATGAAGTACAGATGAAAACAAGTAATAAAAGTATAAAGTTTCATCAATAAAATCTGACTATCTCTATCAGTGGACTTACGTAGTCAGCATAACTGTAGTACAACACACACGATGAACGCTGTCCGTCCCTTCCAGCACGGCCACACTCCTGCATGTCAATACGAAAAAATTTTCTAAAATTCTGAAGTCTGAACTCCGATTATCAAATAAATAATTGACTTACCAGTATCAAGACATTTTCAAAAGAAATGCTGAGATACTCAATGATTTACCTGATGATAGCCTTCAATTGATTTAGGGAGAGAATGATGAAGTACAAAGCGTACATCAGGCTTGTTGATTCCTAAAATGAGTCAAGTCAGTATGTTAGGCTAAAGCATGCATTTAAAGTGCTGGAAACATAAGTACCCATTCCAAACGCCACAGTTGCACAAATGATGTTGATTTCATCTTTGCTCCATTGCTTTTGAACAAATGCACGCTCATTGGCATCCATGCTGCCATGGTAAAAGGCGGCCTTATGTCCATATTCCTGAAGAAATGTGCTATTTGTCAATAGCATGCTCTATAAATACAAAACATAGGTTTTTCATATGGAAACTTCAGCAATAATCACACCATCTCTTGGAGCAATAGCACAAGGTGTTCTAGAGTTCTTGACTTAATTTTTCTTAGATGTCTTATTTCAGTGCAGATATTAGCATTCTTTTATAAATAAATTCATGAATGTCTCAAACTTTCCCTTACATTAAACAACTCGTATATTTGCGTAAAGAAATGAATTCATCTCAGATGATTACATTGTAATCCTCAATGCATAAGTTGAGAAAGAAGTTTTCTACATCAAGAATGACAATGAGCTTAAACAAACCTGTAGCTTTTCAGCAACCTTTTCACAATCCATTCTCGACAAGCAATAAATGATTCCACATTCATCAAAATGGTTTTCCTTGATGAACTTATCAATGTCCTCAAGGCACTTCTTTGTCTTGGGAATGACAAAATACCTACAGATCCATCATTAGGCATCACTTCAACAATCAATAACAAACCCTACCTTGAGGCCTCCAAAAGGTAAGGGAAGAAAGAAAAATTTGACAATGCAGTTCTTGAAAGTTCATGCTCACGACAAATTTGGACGGTTGAAACTTTGACGAAAGACAATGCAGTTAGAAAGTCCAAGAGCACGGACAACATCTTCTTTCACACTAGCTGTTGCAGTTGCAGTTAAAGCTAAGACTGGCGTGGTGGGGAACTTCTGTTTCAAAATCCCTAGACCCTGCATATTTTAATGAAATGCTGACATCAGACAGGGGTCTAGTACCTGTTGCAATAGCCTAAAAATTTCAAAACATATAACCTGGTAATCAGGTCTAAAATCGTGTCCCCACTGGCTCACACAGTGGGCTTCATCAATAACAATCCGTGCAAGCAAGTCGCGTGCATGCAAACTTTCCAAATGCCGCAATAAGACATCACTCCTGCGTTGAAAGGCTAAAGATGACTCTAAGCTGTTAAAAGTAATTATAACCTCCATAGAAGTTTTTTTTAATGAACAGAACAAATATTTTATGAACCAACTGCCAGGGTAGAAAACTTCTGTATTTATTGGCCTTTCTAAGAAGCATAAAGGTGTCCTGGGCTAGACATCTTGAGGCTTGATCAAGCTATCATTTTAAATCTTAATGTGACTGATGATATATGAATTTTAAAGCACTATTAGTCATATGAAATTATTAACCCCAGACTGTAGTCACCTGGCAACTTTCTCTGGCGTAACATATAACAGCTTAAATTTGCAACAATCAGAATTAAGCTCCCGTAAAATCTCTTGTTGCTCACTCCACTCCATAGTAGCACTTAAGTAAGTAGCTGGTATATTAGCCTGTGACAGAAGAATGAAGAAGCTATCACGCAAGAAGCTTGAAAGAAGCGCTAGAGAAGAGAAGAAATGAGTATATCAATTAATTGTATCATATACCTGCAATAGATGCATTATCTGATCTTGGATGAGTGAAACTAAGGGCGAAATCACCAATGTTACTCCTGGACAAATGAGAGCAGGCAGCTGCAGAGGGAGTGAGAGAGAGAGAGTATTAACGAAATGCACATTTTGGAAGCTTCAAAAACTCCAATTAGTTGGAATCAAACTATTTATTCAGCAATATACCAACTGGAAGTTGAACCTCAGTACCTCAAATACTGATAAACATCAGATTTTGTATGAATTGTGATAGCACCAAGAACTCATAAATCTCAAGATTTCCTATACCTGATATGTCAAACTCTTTCCTCCTCCCGTGGGCATTAAAACAAAAACATCATGTCCACTCATTGATGCATTGATAATTTCTTGTTGGTTAGGGCGGAAAGAGTGATTTCCGAACACTTTCTTGTTGTAGTCCTGAAAATAAAACAGTCCATATAAGAGGGCAAAATTCAAAAAGCAAGACAGATGAAAAAGTTGAACATTGCTGACATGAAACCTCAAGCTTCTTTGTCCATGGGAAGTTCTTGTCACTCCACTTTCTGTCTATTGAACCTTCAATATAATTTACTTCAACAAATTTTGGAATGTATGATCCTCTCTCCACAGGATTGAACACGCCAAAACGATCTGAGGGAGCAAATGAAACTGAAGGTGTACTCCACCCTGCATATCCACCAGGCTCATAGGATTGTTGATCATTAAATCTGAAAGGCTCTACTTGGGACCTAAATGGTTTAGGTGTCTCATATTGGAATGCACTTGGAGTGGTCGTGGATGCAAAAGAGTGGGACTTTTTCCTTTCATCGTCAAACATAGAAGAACGAAGATGTGTGTCAAGCTTCTGGATTTGCTTTTTGAGCTTTGCCTACAAGAAAACAAAGATAACAAACTTTCATTTCACAAAATCAATGAAATAATTTAAATAGGGTACTGCAGCCACTAGATTCACAGGTTTTACCACATTCCTTCTTCCAATTATTATCCTTAGTAACTCTTGGTCCTGCTTTATGAGTTGGGAAAAGCTCATAAAAGCTTTCTTATTTAGATGATAGAAACTAAGGAGAAGGACAGCAAATCCCAAGCAAACAAGTATATACAAAGAGGTGTTTCAAGATTAGGAGGTTAAGCAACTGCAGTAGGAGCAATGGTTACAGTCAATGAAGGCAGAACTGAACCTGAAAACATCTTATTTCAGCTAGTGGATTACTTCTTGAAGATGAGCTTAAATGTCGTGTAAAATAAAACAAAATGCATCCAAATTTGTAACAAAGAATTTGCAGTTTGTCTTGAATCTGTGCACGAAGTAAATGCAAAAGTTCTTCCTAAAATGAACAGTTCAAGCGTCATTGTATGATTGGGTGATTCAATGACAATGACAACAGAACCACCGAAGTGTTTATTTCTAAAGTAATAGTTGTAAAGTGATGGACTGGTGACAAGCATACCTATCTTGCCGAAGATTCTCCACCCTCTCTGGACTCAGTTCAGTAGGACTATCAAGAAGTTCATTTGATATTGCAATTAACAGGTCCTTCATTTCCTGCAAATGGCCAGAAGCTTCTGGGCAAGTCCCCAGCTGCATTTGTTTGGAATTACCGTGCATGTCAAACTCACCTTAGATCATTGTAACAGATTTTCTAGAAAACACAAATGATACACATACCATCAGTCCATGACTGCAATTTGAGCACAATTCTTCAGGCAAGGGGGTCTCTTCAGGTTGTACAGAGTTGTTTCTGTTGACGGATGGAGTTACTGGTGGCTGCTTGCAAACTGATGGTTGTGGTGTACCTGCTGATTGGTAGTGCTCCATGACGATTTGGTCAACATCAACACTCTGAGACACAAACAAAAAGGCTTTTGACACTGTCATATGGAAAGAGAGAGATGCTTTGTATATTAGAGAGCTGAACTTCAGAAGAATGACATATTTACTAAGAACCCAAAAATACACCATGTAATGAATAGTTTTAAAAGTTCAATTGCAGTATGGTTTGAATTATATTACCCTAAGGATTGCATCGTCATCTAACTCATCATCCAAAACCTCTGATGATCTTTTCATTGGGCTATTATTCCTACCACCATTGCCTGGCAATGCACTATAAGCTTGCATAGAAGCATTTTCCCCTGGCTGCCCTTCAACTGCACTTGGCTCCCGTGTATAACTCCTGTCTTCTGGAACCATGCTGTTACTAGCAGGAAATGGAGTGGACATGCATCTTTTACCGACACCAAGTCTCGCACTCTGACAAGCTACATTTTTGTCTACCTCCACATATGCAGGGTACAAGTTGGAACTGGATGTGCTTTTTAATATAGACTGCTTCGTAATTTTGTTGGCAAGTTTGGGAGTTTCACCCTCAACTGGAAGCGTCTTCCCTGGTCTTATATATGTCCTGGAAGATATCTTAAGAGTCGAAAGAGCAGACCACGCCTGCAAAAGTTTAAATCAGAGAGCAGACACTAGAACAATTGGGTACAGGTCAATATATTATCCTCAAAGAACATCAGCCACATCAAACAACTGTGAAAGTTCCAAGCTCGTAATGCTTTTGAACTAATTGAGTACATTAAGACGGAAATTCCATCAAAGATGTCCAGATAGGGAAATTCTCCAAAAGCACGAACATATGAAAGATACACAACTTTAATGCCAGCATTTCCTGGTATGAAACGTTTAAATTTGCTCAAGAAGTTTACCTTTTCAAGTTGGGCGTTTTGCAACCTATCTAAAATACCAGTTCCACCCACCATTAACCTGCACAAAAGAGGGCAAGTAGTAACATCAGGCTGCTTATGTTTCAATATAACCATTTGCACTAAAAAAGAACAGCAGAAAGGTACCGTGAACTCATGGATGCTTCGGAAGGAGGCTTCTGATTGGGCAAAGAGTAAAGGAAATTCGAGCTCAAATACTTAGACTGGTTTGAGAAGTTCTCGTGAGCATCGGCATGAATCGACCAGTTCACTTTGGGAAGCACTGTGCCGGCACCTGATTCGCTGTAACAAATCGGAACACTGACAAACTCGCTCACCACAATACTCCACCAGCAGAAGAAGGAAAAAGAAAGCGACGAGACAACGGCGAGAACTGGCCGAAGGAGAGCGGACCGTACCTCATTCGCTCGTTCCGAGGCATCGATCAACATATCCGTCAGCTAACGGAATCCGTAAGATTGACGAATCTCTGAGACTGCAAGCGCAACCTCGCAGTAGAGCCGCCGATAGAGATCCTCCGGTGAAGCGAACGAGGAGGACGGAGTCGGAGATGGAACTATAGGAGTTCCATTGCAGAGTTTGCTTCGCGGAGATTTCCGAGAGAGAGAGAGAGAGAGGGTAGAGGGGGAAGAGGAGAAAGACGTTCGAATGTAAGAGGGCCGCGATGAAGTGGCGGGATTTTATTTTTGGCTCCCAATATTTATCAAAAGAGGTAGCCTTTTCATTTTACTTTGTACTGTTAAAACGAATTTTAGGGATTGAATTTTTTCAATATGTAATATTTTTTCCTCTTTTCCATGAAATATTTCAGCCTATAATTGACTAGCACGTCAGCAAAAAAATTAATTTTTTGAATTTTAAAAAAATGCACATCTTTAATTAATAAATAGTCAAGCAGGAACACATTCGGTGAAATCCTTCTACTTAAGAGACCAACAACATAGATTTTCAGATATAGATTCAAACTTCTAGAAAAAAATCCGGAGATAAAAAATCCATGAAAGGTTCAAAATCTTTCTATGGAGAGTGGTGAACCACTGTCTCCCCTGTTTTGCAGATGAGGAAGTAAGTTGTCGTCTTTGCAAATTAAGCTCTGACAAACTAGATTACTTATTCTATGAGTGCATCTTTTATAGAGTCAGTTGGAGGGAATCATCATGGTTGCTGTGGAATATTCCACATCTAGTCGACTCCTTAATGAGCTTAGTAGAGTTTATCATTAATCCACATCTAGTCGACTGCTTAGTGAGCTTAGTAGAGTTTATCATTGACCCACCCAGAGTTTTTACCCTTAACATGATCAAACCAGATGAATTTACTTGCTTTGGTGCAATCTTGATTTACTATCTATGGGAGCTACGTAATTAGGTCATGCATGGAACCCGTGAACCGAATCTACCTAATTTTGTCTCAAAAATTAACAAGATCTATGCAAAACACAACCGAAGCTTAAAGAGAGTATAGACAGAGCAAAACTTGGAAGACATTACCAGGAACAACCCACCAGGAACCATAGTTGTGTGCTCGGATGCTTCATGGATAAAAGGAAACGCAGGCCTTGCAGGTATAGCTGTCAATCAAAGGAACTCGCCACTATGTGCCTAGACAGAGAGGAGAAGTGCGGCCAGCCCACTGCATGCAGAGGCAGAAGCCCTCCTCACATCCATCAGACTAGCATCTGACAAGACATGGAAAAAAAGTCATCCTTTGTTCAAATTCCTTAACCCTAATCAAGGAAATCAAAGGAAGTAGTCAATCCTTGCCACAAATTAGAAACATCGTGTAAGAAATCAAAAGTTACCTGCAAGCTTTTGGATTCTCGGATTATATCTAGATCGCCAGAGAACGGAAGCAGCTTGATGATCAATTGGTGAAGATAGGAAGGAAAGGGAACGATTTTGACTTGTGCGTTTTTGAAAGGGAGGTCTTGTGTGCTTTAGTTAGTGAAACTCAAAGACTGGCCACTAAAATGCCAATTGTAACGTGATTTTAAGATATAATATATTAATGTTTAACCAGAAAAAAAAAAAAAGAATTCAGGATATGTCACCAATTCCATTCACCTAGGAATAGTTATATTTATTAGTAAGTTATCATTAAATTGATTTGACACTTACTTCTGTTAAAAATTATAAAATTTGAGTACTATGAATAAAAAAAATCTATTATTTAACGAGTTAATACTACTAAAGCTATGATTGATCTAATAGTTCTCTTACTGGGTTTTCAAATGGGTGATCCCAAGATCGATCTCCAGGTTAGTAGGGTCGACGATATTTTTCAGGAATACCGGCTCAACCGTAGATTAGTCTCGATATACACTTCAACTGGCTCAAGGATACTACGGGTGCAAACAAAAAAGATTAAAGAAAAAAAACTCCACTGAAGCCATGCCATCTTGCATTTCTTGGCCACCAGTGACTAGTGAGCATCTTTCCTTGAAGGTTTTTGCATTTCTTGGTTATCTGTGAGCTAGCGTGAGAACTAGGCTGTGGCAAGATTATTTTGGATGTTGACTTCAAAGTTGCTGTTTGAGATATCTCTTGCAGCCGAAAGTCTCGAGCTCCGAATGTTGCGCTCTTCGAGGTAATTCGAGAGCTATTGGATAGGGAGTGGATGGTGCAGACAGGGCGCACACATGGAAACGATCATTCATGTACAGATTAACTTGCAAACCATACTTTTTCATCCTCTTACTCTCACCCTTTGGAATTTGATCTTTTTTTATTTGGTGGTGTTGTTGGAACCTCCATGCCTCGTCTCGTCTGTGTAATATTTAATATTTGCTTATTAATAAATTCAGGTTTAGGCTCTTGTTTCACCGAAAAATTATTGACAACTCTTTTCCCGTCAGTGCGTATCATGTGACTCGATATGGGTCATTAAAATGTAAAACTTTTTTTTAACTGTGAGTTTCCTTCATTTGTAAAATTCAAACACTATGCCATACTTAAGAAAAAAAAATATATACCGAATCATCTTAACAAACCAATATCAGTTTAACACAATTTTCTTTCGTCGAGCTCACCAAACTTGTAACAAAACCCTAGTAGTTTAAACAAATACATGGACACTGTCAAACGTAAAGTGGCCAGGTAAGGAAAATTAAAACCAAACACGAAACAAAAAAGCCTGTTTCTGTTCATTTGTAAAATAACTCATTTATTATCGGAATTTTAAGTTTTATCCAGAATAACCAAATTTTAGCTAATAAAAGCATCGAGGGAGAGCTTCAATTTAATCCCCGTCTCCCCTTCCTCTCTTCCCCGTCGATCTCTTCTTCCTCACAGCAGATCGAACCCCATCTAAGTCAGATCCATTCGCTCGCTCGATGAGAACTTCGGGTCCCCATTCCCCGAGCTCCCCGGGCTCCTACACCCTCCTCGGCTTCTCCGGCGGCAACAGCAAGGCATCGAGCACCCTTGATATCTCCAAGGCGTACAAGTTCATCACTCGGAAATGGAATCACCATCGCAAGAACTCTTCATCAAACAAGTCCGAGCGTGGCGGTGACCATGGCTCCAAGGTCCGCACCCGTGGACGCAACGTCGAGTTTTATGAATCTTTTCGAAATGATTATATTGAAAATGATACTGTACTACTATCTCATGAATAGTTCTGCAATATTGTCCAATTTTTTTTTAGCATTTTAAGGGAAAAAATCAGATTAAAGACATCCTTTTCGTACAAAAAAGAAAATGACCAGCGAATTAATTTTTCCGCAAATTTGGATAAGTCAATGACAGTTGAACTTCCGAGTAACAAAAGATTTCAAATTTTGTTGGCTTTTTTACTGCTGAATAATACGTGGATTATCGAATGTCCTGTGGGGCCCACTACAGGAATTTAGTAATGGGAAGGACGACGGAGAGGGGACTTCGAGTAACGACGATACGACGACGTCGTGGGAGGACGATGATCCGTCGTCCCGCCATCATCACCACCACAAGTGCAGCAGCAGTGGCGGGGATGACAGCCGTCGCGGAGCCAGCAGGCGGACCTCCGATCTCTCCAGGAGCACCAGCAGGCGTAGCCAGACACCAACGCCGTCATCATTCTCCCGGCTGGCCAGCCGCCGGTGTAACTCCGTCGCAGACTTCCTCAGCGGAGGCTTTGGGTCGCCGCTCTCTAGGAGTGCCAGCCGGAGGGTTGGACAAGGCCAACCGGAGCCCACCGCCGAGGAGGTGACCACTCCAGCCACTGAGTCGAGGAGCACCTCGAGCTTCCGGACACCGACGAGGAGGACGATGTCCAGGGTGGGGCAATGGCCCTCCGATTCCCAAGAGTCCGGGCCCAACACCCCGACATCGGCCGCTTCAAGGGGCGCATCAAGCAGGACACCAATGAGAACGATGTCGAGGACCGTGAGCAGCGTCAGGAGAGGGAGCAGCCCAACGCCGATTGTGTACTCCCAAACGGCGGCGAGGAAGAAGCCGCCGCCGATGGAGAGGAAGCTCGAGTGCACGCTGGAGGAGCTGCTACACGGGTGCGTCAAGAAGGTAGCGATCGTCAGAGACGTCCTCTCCGGGACCGGGTAGGTGACTTATTTTATTCTCGCGACAAATAATTATGCACGTGCTAATTTGCCTGGGTGCATGTTGGGGGCAGAATAATCCAGGAGGAGGAGACGCTGAAGATCAACGTCGAGCCAGGTTGGAGGAAAGGTACCAGGATCATGTTCGAGGGCAAGGGCGACGAGAAGCCCGGGTACCTGCCAGCGGACATGGTGTTCGTGATCGACGAGAAACGCCACCCGCTGTTCAGGAGGAGAGGAGATGACCTGGAGATCGAGGTCGAGATCCCGCTGGTGCAGGCGCTGGTCGGCTGCACGCTGCCAGTGCCGCTGCTCGGGGGAGAGAGGATGGCCCTGTCGTTCGAGGAGATCATCATATACCCGGGATACGAGAAGGCGATTCCAGGCCAGGGAATGCCCTCTCCCAAGGACCCGGCGAGGAGAGGAGAGCTCAGGATCACCTTCTTCGTCGAGTTTCCTTTACGGCTGAGCGAGCGGCAGAGAGTCGAGACCCGCAGCATCCTCGCGGAATGTGATCATTCATGGACCCAAAACTGCGAAGAATAGGACGTACGTCCATCTCTTCCAACAAGAAAGAGCTCGGCTCAAGTCTAGCAAATCGAGAAAATTCATACGAGAGAGTTTTGAGGCTGGCATAGCTCGAATATAAAATATTATTTAGGGTTCACCGGATTTCTTAATATCGACGGTATGTTCTAAAGGAAAAGATTAGTAAGTATATTCAGGGAAGTAGTGGCGCCACTGCCAATGTAGTTGCCCTCTCACCTGTTGGGGCGCTGCCGCAGCAACTGCAACGCCGGCGATGAGATGCGCGATGGCCCACAACAATGCCACCGGAGCAGCAGAAGCCACTCCGCTGTAGAAGCTAAGGATCCATGGTGGTCTAAAATAGCAACTTTATAATTTTTTTCGTACAATGTTTTTTTGTTAATTACATTAAAAAATATGTGATTTACTCTTTTTCTTAATAAAAGTTAAATATTACATTAAAAAAT
This sequence comes from Lagerstroemia speciosa, assembly GCA_037672795.1. Lineage (NCBI taxonomy): Eukaryota > Viridiplantae > Streptophyta > Magnoliopsida > Myrtales > Lythraceae > Lagerstroemia > Lagerstroemia speciosa. Next base: position 8,281,825 of record CM075289.1, on the reverse strand, counting down.
ATGTGAATTACTCTTTTTCTTAATAAAAGTTAAATATTTTACATTTAAAAAATAAAGTCTTGTAGTTTCATTTTATTCCTAAATTCTAAATTGAGCCAAGCATTTTAAGTTTGAAAATTTTATATAATTTTTTTATTCGCAAATCAAGCCGGACTCTTTAAACTTCAAAGATAAAAATCATATTTTTATTTACAGCAATGTATATTAATATATTAAAATATAAAAATGATATGTTTGCATGCATATTCTACTTGTTTTTTCTTATCACATGCTTAAAAATAGATAAAATTAATGTAATTTTTGAATATTTAATTTAATAATTTTCTCTTAAATTAAAATAATATCAGTTATAAGAAAATACTAAAAGAACTTTATATAAGAAATTAGCGCAAAATTTTTAAAAAATCTACTGTACTTTTATCCCGTTGAGAAGAAAAAAGTCATAAATGATTAGTCACCTAGGTATTAATCTCAGGTTAAGTGAATTAGTGGGATTTAATAGTAAAGTAAAAATTATCATTTTAATTATAAAATACTGAATGTTCGGTTTAAATAGAAAATAAAAGGAAACCACATTTTTTATTTTTAAAATCTGGATGGTTTAGTTTGATTTGAAAATAAAATAAAACTAGATAATTTTATTTTTTAAAATATAAAACATGTCTTATTTATGAGCAAATCACATGTTTTTTTTTTAATGCAATTTACCTTTTTCTTTCCCTCGAGTCCGAGGAAATGCATAGAGCGGCAACTTTAACAAGACCAAGTCAATTAATTGCATGCACCGATCCGAAGACAGATGACAGACAAGTCTGTCAAATATCACAATCGACTGAGTTATTCCAGGGAAGATAGTTTAAATTCGACATCAAAATCGAAGAATTTATATGATAGTTTAAATTCGACATCAAAATCGAAGAATTTATATAGAAAGAAACTGGAATAAATAATACATTGAATCTAATCGATAAGATTCGAACTTGGAATCTCATGATCTTAGGTTTGAAAATGGTATCACTAGATCAAACCATCTTCATCCAGTTAATTGGTTATTACTCGCCGTATCAGTAAAACAGATGAAGAGTTTTTGGGCAGAGACATCTGTAATTTTTAGTTTTTGAGGGATATTAAGAGTGGAAATTACTGTGGGGAAGTTGTCATGGTGAAACGCCCCATTCCATCTTCTCTATTATAAATTTACGTGCTTCATTTGTAAATAAAAAAAAAAGTAGTATGGACCGAACTAACCACTAATACAGTCAAAACGGAGAGAATTTATGATCGGTTCAACATCAATTCAGATACTCGGAGAACTAAATTGGTCGATATCATTATTCTTTTAGCACAACCTACCAATAATAGATGGATTTAAGAGGGGGCGTGGCATACAAATTCAAATCTTTTTTAAAAATGAGAAAATCTTTGTATATTAATAAAATCCTAAAAGTAAAAAAAAAATCTAAATAATCATGTTATTAATGAAAAAAGGAAATTTCTTATGATTTTTAGAATTAAAATTTGTGATTTGACGCCTAAATTATCTCTCGTAAATTTACTAACGTGACTAATTTCTATTAACTTACAACACGGTCAAATAGTACCGGCATAATTCCACGGATGCATGGTAAATTGAGCAATAGACCAGCCCACAAAATCCATAGTAGATAGGGCTGTTCAAAGAAAATCAAAAAACCAAACCGAACAAAAAATAACTGAATCATTCAAACTTGTTAGCTGACGGTTCGGTTTTTTGTCAAGAAGATGTTCGGTTAATTTCTTGGTATCATTAGTTCGGTTGATTGAAATTAACTGAACAGAACAATTTTCTAATTAATAATTAAATAAAACAAAAAATTAAAATTAAAATATATAATTTTAAACAAAAATATGTGCTCTAGTTATATTTTTACTGTTCAATTAGGTTAATTTCCGAACCGAACTGGATTGACTGTGTTTTTTTTATGGTGAAATTTATTTATTTACTTAAAAACCGGTTAACCGAATCATTCTAACCAGTTTTAAATAATTCGATTTTTTCTTTCATAAAATGTTTACAGTTCGGCCCACATACCGCTCAAATCGAACCGAACCATGAACACCCATAATAATAGATAAGGGTAGACAATTGCAAAAAACGAGCAAAAGAGGTATTTCGGGGATCTCATTTCGCACAACCTCGTCCTGCTACCTAGCACTTGTCGTTTAGGGCGGCGTCTAAGATTTTGACTTGGACATTAAGACATAGGACAGGTAGTGGGCGATTGATGTCCATCAATACCGGTCGAATCCTCAACAGTCCTCGTTCAATTAATTATTCCTTTCGAAACGTGAGGTATAAATCTCAAGAAAGTAGGAACATGACACACCTAAACATCGCGATAAGGAGAGGCCAACGAGATGTCGAAGAGAAAGCAGCTTGGATCGGATGGCGGGATATTATGTAGCCGTTACCCTAGCAATCACGCAAGAGCTGGCTTCCCGAGATCAGCTACGAGTTTGTAGCTATATGGCTGTTGGAGGCGTGCACGGTTAATACAGTCAAAACGGAGAGAATTTATGATCGGTTCCACATCAGTTCGGATACTCGGAGAACCAAATTGGAAGATATCATTATTCTTTTAGCACAACCTACCAATAACAGATGGATTTAAGGGGGGGCGTGGCATACAAATTCAAATGTTTTTTTAAAAATTAGAAATCCTTTGTATATTAATAAAATCCTAAAAGTTAAAAAAAATTTTAAATAATCAGGATATTAATGAAAAAAGGAGCTTTCTTATGATTTTTAGAATTAAAATTTGTGATTTGACACCTAAATTATCTCTCATAAATTCACTAACGTGACTATTTTTATTAACTAACACGGTCAAATAGTACCGGCATAATTCCACAGATGCATGGTAAATTGAGCAATAGACCAACCCACAAAATCCATAGCAGATAGGGCTGTTCAAAGAAAATCAAAAAACCAAACCGAACAAAAAATAACTGAATCATTCAAACTTGTTGGCTGATGGTTCGGTTTTTGTCAAGAAGATGTTCGGTTAATTTCTTGGTATCATTAGTTCGGTTAATTGAGATTAACTAAACAGAACAGTTTTCTAACTAATAAATAAATAAAACAAAAAATTAAAATTAAAATATTTAATTTTAAACAAAAACATGTGTTTTACTTAAGTTTTTACTGTTCGATTCGGTTAATTTCCGAACCGAACTAGATTGATTGTGTTTTTTTTTTATAGTGTAATTTATTTATTAACTTACTTAAAAATCGGTTAACCGAATCATTCTAACTGGTTTTAAATAATTCGATTTTTTCTTCATCAAATGGTTACAATTCGACCCACATACCGCCCAAATCGAACCGAACCATGAACACCCATAATAGTATATAAGGGTAGACAATTGCAAAAACGAGCAAAAGAGGTATTTCGGGGATCTCATTTCGCACAACCTCGTCCTGCTCCCTAGCATTTCTCGTTTAGGGCGGCGTCTAAGATTTTGACTCGGACATTAAGACATAGGACAGGTAGTGGGTGATTGATGTCCATCAATACCGATCGAATCCTCAACCGTCCTCGTTCAATTAATTATTCCTTTCGAAACGTGAGGTATAAATCTCAAGAAAGTAGGAACATGACACACCTAAACATCGCGATAAGGAGAGGCCACGAGATGTCGAAGAGAAAGCAGCTCGGATCGGATGGCGGGATATTATGTAGCCGTTACCCTAGCAATCACGCAAGAGCTGGCTTCCCGAGATCAGCTACGAGTTTGTAGCTATATGGCTGTTGGAGGCGTGCACGGTTAATACAGTCAAAACGGAGAGAATTTATGATCGGTTCCACATCAGTTCGGATACTCGGAGAACCAAATTGGAAGATATCATTATTCTTTTAGCACAACCTACCAATAACAGATGGATTTAAGGGGGGGCGTGGCATACAAATTCAAATGTTTTTTTAAAAATTAGAAATCCTTTGTATATTAATAAAATCCTAAAAGTTAAAAAAAATTTAAATAATCAGGATATTAATGAAAAAAGGAGCTTTCTTATGATTTTTAGAATTAAAATTTGTGATTTGACACCTAAATTATCTCTCATAAATTCACTAACGTGACTATTTTTATTAACTAACACGGTCAAATAGTACCGGCATAATTCCACAGATGCATGGTAAATTGAGCAATAGACCAACCCACAAAATCCATAGCAGATAGGGCTGTTCAAAGAAAATCAAAAAACCAAACCGAACAAAAAATAACTGAATCATTCAAACTTGTTGGCTGATGGTTCGGTTTTTTGTCAAGAAGATGTTCGGTTAATTTCTTGGTATCATTAGTTCGGTTAATTGAGATTAACTAAACAGAACAGTTTTCTAACTAATAAATAAATAAAACAAAAAATTAAAATTAAAATATTTAATTTTAAACAAAAACATGTGTTTTACTTAAGTTTTTACTGTTCGATTCGGTTAATTTCCGAACCGAACTAGATTGATTGTGTTTTTTTTTTATAGTGTAATTTATTTATTAACTTACTTAAAAATCGGTTAACCGAATCATTCTAACTGGTTTTAAATAATTCGATTTTTTCTTCATCAAATGGTTACAATTCGACCCACATACCGCCCAAATCGAACCGAACCATGAACACCCATAATAGTATATAAGGGTAGACAATTGCAAAAAACGAGCAAAAGAGGTATTTCGGGGATCTCATTTCGCACAACCTCGTCCTGCTCCCTAGCATTTCTCGTTTAGGGCGGCGTCTAAGATTTTGACTCGGACATTAAGACATAGGACAGGTAGTGGGTGATTGATGTCCATCAATACCGATCGAATCCTCAACCGTCCTCGTTCAATTAATTATTCCTTTCGAAACGTGAGGTATAAATCTCAAGAAAGTAGGAACATGACACACCTAACATCGCGATAAGGAGAGGCCAACGAGATGTCGAAGAGAAAGCAGCTCGGATCGGATGGCGGGATATTATGTAGCCGTTACCCTAGCAATCACGCAAGAGCTGGCTTCCCGAGATCAGCTACGAGTTTGTAGCTATATGGCTGTTGGAGGCGTGCACGGTTAATACAGTCAAAACGGAGAGAATTTATGATCGGTTCCACATCAGTTCGGATACTCGGAGAACCAAATTGGAAGATATCATTATTCTTTTAGCACAACCTACCAATAACAGATGGATTTAAGGGGGGGCGTGGCATACAAATTCAAATGTTTTTTAAAAATTAGAAATCCTTTGTATATTAATAAAATCCTAAAAGTTAAAAAAAATTTTAAATAATCAGGATATTAATGAAAAAAGGAGCTTTCTTATGATTTTTAGAATTAAAATTTGTGATTTGACACCTAAATTATCTCTCATAAATTCACTAACGTGACTATTTTTATTAACTAACACGGTCAAATAGTACCGGCATAATTCCACAGATGCATGGTAAATTGAGCAATAGACCAACCCACAAAATCCATAGCAGATAGGGCTGTTCAAAGAAAATCAAAAAACCAAACCGAACAAAAAATAACTGAATCATTCAAACTTGTTGGCTGATGGTTCGGTTTTTGTCAAGAAGATGTTCGGTTAATTTCTTGGTATCATTAGTTCGGTTAATTGAGATTAACTAAACAGAACAGTTTTCTAACTAATAATAAATAAAACAAAAAATTAAAATTAAAATATTTAATTTTAAACAAAAACATGTGTTTTACTTAAGTTTTTACTGTTCGATTCGGTTAATTTCCGAACCGAACTAGATTGATTGTGTTTTTTTTTTATAGTGTAATTTATTTATTAACTTACTTAAAAATCGGTTAACCGAATCATTCTAACTGGTTTTAAATAATTCGATTTTTTCTTCATCAAATGGTTACAATTCGACCCACATACCGCCCAAATCGAACCGAACCATGAACACCCATAATAGTATATAAGGGTAGACAATTGCAAAAAACGAGCAAAAGAGGTATTTCGGGGATCTCATTTCGCACAACCTCGTCCTGCTCCCTAGCATTTCTCGTTTAGGGCGGCGTCTAAGATTTTGACTCGGACATTAAGACATAGGACAGGTAGTGGGTGATTGATGTCCATCAATACCGATCGAATCCTCAACCGTCCTCGTTCAATTAATTATTCCTTTCGAAACGTGAGGTATAAATCTCAAGAAAGTAGGAACATGACACACCTAAACATCGCGATAAGGAGAGGCCAACGAGATGTCGAAGAGAAAGCAGCTCGGATCGGATGGCGGGATATTATGTAGCCGTTACCCTAGCAATCACGCAAGAGCTGGCTTCCCGAGATCAGCTACGAGTTTGTAGCTATATGGCTGTTGGAGGCGTGCACGGTTAATACAGTCAAAACGGAGAGAATTTATGATCGGTTCCACATCAGTTCGGATACTCGGAGAACCAAATTGGAAGATATCATTATTCTTTTAGCACAACCTACCAATAACAGATGGATTTAAGGGGGGGCGTGGCATACAAATTCAAATGTTTTTTAAAAATTAGAAATCCTTTGTATATAATAAAATCCTAAAAGTTAAAAAAATTTAAATAATCAGGATATTAATGAAAAAAGGAGCTTTCTTATGATTTTTAGAATTAAAATTTGTGATTTGACACCTAAATTATCTCTCATAATTCACTAACGTGACTATTTTTATTAACTAACACGGTCAAATAGTACCGGCATAATTCCACAGATGCATGGTAAATTGAGCAATAGACCAACCCACAAAATCCATAGCAGATAGGGCTGTTCAAAGAAAATCAAAAAACCAAACCGAACAAAAAATAACTGAATCATTCAAACTTGTTGGCTGATGGTTCGGTTTTTGTCAAGAAGATGTTCGGTTAATTTCTTGGTATCATTAGTTCGGTTATTGAGATTAACTAAACAGAACAGTTTTCTAACTAAATAAATATAAAACAAAAATTAAAATTAAAATATTTAATTTTAAACAAAAACATGTGTTTTACTTAAGTTTTTACTGTTCGATTCGGTTAATTTCCGAACCGAACTAGATTGATTGTGTTTTTTTTTATAGTGTAATTTATTTATTAACTTACTTAAAAATCGGTTAACCGAATCATTCTAACTGGTTTTAAATAATTCGATTTTTTCTTCATCAAATGGTTACAATTCGACCCACATACCGCCCAAATCGAACCGAACCATGAACACCCATAATAGTATATAAGGGTAGACAATTGCAAAAAACGAGCAAAAGAGGTATTTCGGGGATCTCATTTCGCACAACCTCGTCCTGCTCCCTAGCATTTCTCGTTTAGGGCGGCGTCTAAGATTTTGACTTGGACATTAAGACATAGGACAGGTAGTGGGTGATTGATGTCCATCAATACCGATCGAATCCTCAACCGTCCTCGTTCAATTAATTATTCCTTTCGAAACGTGAGGTATAAATCTCAAGAAAGTAGGAACATGACACACCTAAACATCGCGATAAGGAGAGGCCAACGAAATGTCGAAGAGAAAGCAGCTCGGATCGGATGGCGGGATATTATGTAGCCGTTACCCTAGCGATCACGCAAGAGCTGGCTTCCCGAGATCAGCCACAAGTTTGTAGCTATATCGCTGTTGGAGGCGTGCACGGTTACCGGATAGATCCAAAACCGATAGAAACCCACCTTCCTGCTATATTTCGAGTGGTTCCAAATAATATCGAGTTAAGCATCACCATTGTCCATTGATTAGGGAAAAATAGGTCGAATTATTAGATCCAATCTGCCCCGCGTGCCTTGACGCGACCCAAGTCGATCAATTGGGAGCATCGACTAGAGCGAGATGCGATAGTTAAAACTAGAAAAACTCGAGGAGATTAGAATAGACGAGCCGGTCGAATATCATAACCGACTGCATAATTCCACAGTCGAGAAAGTTTAAACTCCGGGTCTGAAATCGAGGAATTTATTGTACATATTCAAATACAATGTCCTGGCATATTGTATTACAGACTGACAAAACCATCTTCCCGGATGTCATGGAAGAGGACTCGACAACATGTTATTCCCGTACCAAGAGCAATGCCACCCAGCCGCTCTGGACGAGTAGCACGTAGTAAGAATCGATGCGGTCAAACGTATCCGGAACTGAAGGCGATTCTGACTAGGTGTTACTTGCGCATGGTTTGATATATTTAAGAGAGTAGTACATATAATTGGAAGGTGATGAAGTTCCTAGGAGAGATCGAGCTTTGAAAGGAAAGCCTCCACGAGCTGGGTGGTCACGTTGAGAGCTGCTCCGACGACTTCCGGACCGAGTGCCTTCCACGGCGATGCTCTCCCAGCCAACTCCTTCAGCACAGGGCTGTCGCACACCGAAATTTTTCGCAGAAAATAATAAAAAAATAATTCATAAAAGAAGTGAATGATATATTTCACGCATATTATTCAATATATCCATGCAGCATCATTAATTGACATTATAAAAATTTTAATATTTTAAATATAAATAACTACAATTATCTTTGAATCACATCCAATCCACCTGATATAATATTTTTTTATTAATATGTCAAATAACTATTAATCAAATTATTCAGTTATAAGATTTTCTTCTTTTTTAAAAAAAAATTGTTTTTAGGACTGGTCTTGAGGGTGGAACGTACTCTGGGGAGGTTATGACTGTGAAACACTCCATCCCCTCTTCTCCGGCGACAGCAGCCACTGCGAAGAACTTCGGCACCACAATCACCTCACCTTCCTTCACCACTCCTTCCATGCTCCTCTTCCCGTCGATCCCCACAACCTCCACCCTCCCGCTCCCCTTCACAATGTACACGATCTGGTTTGACGAGTCCGCGGTGTAAGTTGGGCCCGTGGTGGCACCGGTGTCCAGTCTCACGTACCGAACACTCAGGCCGGCCTGCCCCAGCAGAGGCACCTCGGAGCCCTTCACTTCCAAGGTTGATATCTCGTCTCCGGGAAGCAGCCCCGTTCCAATGGGTGGTTCGGTCTCAGCCATGTCCCCTAAGCCGGTCCGAGCATCCAGCCTGACTATCAACGAGCCCGGCTGGCTCTGGGTGAGCTTGACCACTTCTTTCATGCTCATGTCGTAGGTTTTCGAGATGACTTCGGGCGAGAAGCCTTTAAGTATCCCCTGGGACCCGGCCAGGAAGTAGTAGTTGAACTGTCCGGGGACATGGGATTTTGAAGTGTCTCCGAGGAAGACGATGACCAAGTCGGAGCTGTCCCGGCCATCGTTGAACCACCAGGAGATGGCGCCGGGCGGCACCGGGACTAAATCTCCCTTCCTCAGCTTAATTATCATTTGTTCGGATGACCGGGGCAGTACCATCCCGACAACTCCACTCGTACCTGCAAGAGATAAAACGAAAACAAAAATAGAACCTTTATTTTCCAGTAAAAATACCATATATGTTCGAAGACGGGTTGAACAGTCAATACTAATACTGATTCAATATTTCATCATCACCATCCTAGTACAATCCAAATCTCTAAAAAGTCCGCGGTTGCCAAGACCCGGACACAAATGTCTCCTTATAGAATATTTTATGCAAAGGGGAATTGAATTCGGATACTCGATCACATCAAACTATATGAAAGTGAATTTTAAACTATTAAATCATCACATTTGGTGGTAAATTTGCGCAATAAGGACTCTAAAGTTGCATGCAAGCTCACCTTGGAGCACAAGTGCAACTTTGGAGGAATCCGAATGGTGAGGCAATGCGAATCCCAGCGGGTGCAGTAAAAGCCTCGCAGCTCCGACCTTGGCGTCTCCCAGGATCGTGGATTCGCCCTCCGACCAGGCGAAGTAGGATCCGCCCTCGCCGTCGAATATCGTCACCGGTGGCTTGGCCAGAAGATCCATGTCTACCGTCTGTTTTTCGATAAGAGAAACAGGTATCTAAAGGAAGTTGCAAGAGAGGATTCGATTGCTCGGGAATTTCTGTGATAGTCGATGGTAATAAGAGCCACGCGGTGCATCATTATATATAGTGCCCCGATGCCCAACTTGCTGAGGATTGTTGATCTATGAACTCAGGCGCGAAGGCTTCGTTTGCCACGTGTATCGGGACCACACTTGTGGACGATGGGTGGCATTGCGTCTGTGTTTTTTCTTGTGAGAAGGAGACGGTTTCATTGATTTTCACGATTTCTCTAGCAAAATCCCACAGTTTTATTGTGCTGATGTGATATAAAAATAAGTTTAAAATATAAAAATAAAATAATAATAAGATAAAAAAATCCTCTCTCTTCTCCTCTCCCTCTGCCGGTGTCCCCGTACATACTCTCAAAGAAATTTAACAATATATGCGGAATATGAACCGATTTATTCTCTTCAATATTGTGCTCTGATTTAGGCTAGAATTTCAGGAAGAGCTCTGAAAAGTGGAAATCATTATTTTAAAAATATTATTTTCTTGATAAATTTTAAAAAAATAAAATGATAATAAAAATATAATTAAAATCAATAATTAAGCAAATTAAATCAAATTAATTTTTTTCCATCTCATTACGCAACTCTTACCCATACTTAAACGCGCAAACTCTCTCTCACCCCCCTCTCTCTCTCATACTCACACGTCATTTCTACTGCTACAGAGAATAAATTCCCGCCTCTCTCTCCTTCCCTCCCTCTTCTCCTGCCCATTCCTCCATTATCCCTCATCGAATAATTTTTTT